>JAYKKM010000360.1:2825000-3537500 GCA_035772405.1 Chrysogorgia sp. JL179-B06 | reverse complement strand
AGGACGAGCAAAAGGCCAAGCACAAGGATAGGGACAGGGACAAGGACAAGTACAAGAACAAGGAAGAGCACAAGGACAAGCACAAGGACAGACACAAGGGCATTCACACGGACGAGCACAAGGAGAAGTACAAGCACAAGGAAAAACACAAGCATGCACAAGGAAAAACACGAGGACAGGAACAAAGACAAGCACAAGGACGAGCACAAAGACAGGCGTAAGGATAGGAACAAGCACCAGAACAGACACAATGACAAGCACAGGCACAAGCATAAGGCCAGGCACAAAGACAAGCACAAGGACAGGAACAAAGACAAGCACAAGAACAGGCACAATGACAAGCACAGGCACAAGCATAAGCATAAGCATAAGGCCACACACAAAGACAAGCACAAGAACAGGCAATGTATTATTGGAGCGTTCGAGCGTGAACATACAACAAATGTCCAAATTAAAACATCGAAATTACATCTCACCCAAATCATTCCAGGTATCCTTCTTCTTTTTTGCATGAATATTGGACGAGCCGTTTTTAAGAACAATTATGGAGAACGGATTTGAATTCCCTTTAAATTAAATAATAGAGAATACGTTATTAATAGTGCATAAAACGCGCTGGAAGTTAGAGTGCAAATAAATAAATAAATATTATAAGTATGGTATATTAACTGTATTTATAAAACTGATGTTACTTATCAGAAAATATATATATTCATATTCAATGAATTATGAATCACAAACATAAAAATAAAGAGGAAAGTACGAAAATTTGTTTTATATTTATTTGAAAAATATTTGGTAATGCTTCGTCTTTTAGCAATTAAATGAATAGGTTTATCACGTATATTGTCACTTTGCCTACATTCCCAATTATTACATAATTCCTGGCCAATCCTATGGTTAATGAATTTGCCCATGCATATTATGAACTTAAAATATCGTGATGGTACTACAATAAAAATGGGCCGAGGGGTCCACGACTCCATCAACCCATCTGAAAACTGCCTCTGTATTAATGGTGCTATTATTAATAATATTTTCTTAAAAATAATGGTTATATACTACAAAAAAGTGACTTGTGGTCTTTAGATTTTACTCAAAAGTGCGCTCAAAATGTAGGAAATGCCATTTCAGAGACCAAAAATTCAAAAATGCTCCGGCGGAAAATCCTCCCCGGACGGCCCAACATATGTCGTCACTTTGCAGGAGGGCCCCGATTTTTTTTCGCACCCCCACGTAGTGCCGCCACTTCTTTATTTTATATTTATTTGAAAAATATTTGGTAATACTTCGTCTTTTAGCAATTAAATGAATAGGTCTATCACGCATATTGTCATTTTGGCTACGTCCCCAATTATTACAGAATCCTGGCAATCCGATGATTAATGAATTTGTCCATGTATATTATGAGCTCAAAATATCGTGATGGTACTACAATAAAAATTCTGTGTGCTTTTTGTATGTTTTGTTAGTCCAGTGGCGACAGGTCCATGGGCTGAGGGGCGCCATCAGCCAATCCGACAAATTGCCTCTTTATTAATGGTGTTATTATTAATAATATTTTCTAAAAAATAATTGATACACTAAAAAAAGTGATTTGCGGTCGTTAGATTTTACTCAAAAGTGCGCTCAAAATGAAGGAAATGCCATTTCAGATCCCGGAACCCTACATATGTCGTCATGACTTTGTGGGAGCAGGGCCCAATTTTTTTTTCGCACCGGGGCCCACACCCACGTAGTGCCGCCACTTTGTTAGTCAGTTCATGGATGTGACGGAGAGTTATCATTCTGAAAAGGTAAATTATCGTTGTGGTGTATATGTATTTCGTTCCTAAAACTCTCGGCATATCACCATCTTTTCGCTTTGCTGTATATCGAAAACACCGCCTACACAGCACTCATCGTTTTTAATACCCAGTTCCCTTAAGGTTGGGACACACAAGGCGACAAATCGCGGGGGCGTGTCGCGGGGACATTTCCCCTGTTGAGGACACATGAATCGACAAATCACGGGGGCATGTCGCGGGGACATTTCCCTTGTTGAGGACACACGAGGGGACATGTCAGAAAAGGAAAATAAAATAACGTTATGTGATTGGTTCATTTTAATTTTGTCCCGGGGACTAGTTGCACCAGCTGTTCATACGATGGGACAAGTCACGGGGACATACGTTTGTCACCGCGACATGTCGCACGAATTCAAATAATTTTGAATACATGCAACATGTTTCGGGGACAAAATTTTGTCCCCGCGACAAAGTTTTGCCTAGTACACACAACGGGATTTGTCCCTGCAACATGTCCCCGCGACATGTCCCCCGGGATTTATCGCCTCGTGTGTCCTAACCTTTATTATTTCAATCGTTTACCTCTCTTAAGCTTCAATTTTAACTAGAAACTATCCAAGTTTTCTTTCAAAGCTGGGAAACCATATGGTTTTGGTTAACTACAAAAAGGAGGTAAATACTCCATACGTACCGAACTTGTAGAAATTTTCCGTGTAGTTTAGAATTCGTAATACGCAGGTTGATCCATCGCCATCACATACACCACAACGATCCTTTTCTTTTTCAGAATGATACTCTCCGTCACATCCAACTGACTAACAAAAAATACAAACAGCATATATATATATATATATATATATATATATATATATATATATATATATATATATATATATATATATATATTATATATATATATATATATATATATATATATATATATATATATATATATATATATATATATATATATATAGATAAATGTGTTGATAACTAGTATCGAGTACAAAATCATACGGGTAGAGTGCTCAATGGCGAAGCAGAGCGATTATAATATGAAAACACAAGTTTGAGTTACTTCATAAGAACTTTATTCACGACAAATTTGTTTCGTATGGCAAGTGCGAAGCTTGCCACACTCATCAGGTGAATATTGCGTCTGGTGTTATTTCAGTATATTTGAGATGTTTGGTTGATATGTGACGTCGTGTTGTTTATGTCGTGCATGGATCGTGTTACGGAGTGTGGAAAATTATTACATAGCAAATGTTTCTTACGATGTCTACAAGTAGATATAAGTTCGTTCCTTTTGTTAAGGGAGCTTAATTCGGGGTGGCAAATAATAATGAATTTTTCGTAAAGGCAGAGATTGCATCGTTTAGTCCTGTTGGAGTATGGTCGGCATTTCTTAATGATTTTCCATCTTATTGAGTGTCGGGTGTTCGATTCTTTTAAAGACCAAATATGTTTACTCAGCTCTGTGGCGTGTTTCCGTTTCTCGTTTCGAAATGAGCTAGTGTGGTTCAGGTATCTTGTTTTGAATGTTCCCTCTGTTAAACCGACGTAGGTTTCTTGCTTGGTGTTGTCTTCATTCGTTACAGTCGCTTGATAAACTACCCCCTTTGTTTGGCATTTCCCTTTGAGTGGACAGTTGTATTTCTGGCGGCAGTTGCATTCGGTTTCTGGTGTTGTGTGTTGTTCGGCTTCTTTGTTGAGTGTCAATTTATTGTGTGATGAAATTATGTTTTGTATGTTTGGCATACAACTGTAGCTCAGCTTTATGGTATTCCTGTTGAATATTTTATTAAAAGGATTGTTTTTTGGGAAGCATT
Organism: Chrysogorgia sp. JL179-B06; assembly: GCA_035772405.1. Classification (NCBI taxonomy): domain Eukaryota; kingdom Metazoa; phylum Cnidaria; class Anthozoa; order Scleralcyonacea; family Chrysogorgiidae; genus Chrysogorgia; species Chrysogorgia sp. JL179-B06. The sequence goes on along the minus strand of JAYKKM010000360.1, from coordinate 3,533,881 downwards.
CGTCGATTATTTTTAGAAATTTGTGGCCGATGTTGGTGGCGACGTTGGCGCTGTATGGCGGGTTAAACCAAATAACATTTCTGCTTCTTGGGCGCTTCTCGCGTGGTGGCTGTGGGTCGAAATGAAGTTTGTACTCATATCCACTGTTTATGAGTGCTTCCTGGTACGGTTGCGTGGTAGAATCAAACGATTGTTTGTTGGATGATATGTTGGATAGACGTCGGTTGATGGCTTTTGGTATTCCGCGGAGTACCGATGGCGGGTGGTTGCTGTATCGGTTGACATATTGAGGGATGTTGCCTGGTTTTGTGTAGGGTTTGAACGTTCCGGATCTCAGGTCGAAAGAAATGTCAAGAAAGTTCACACATTTCTTGTTCGCTTCGATAGTACGTAATACGTATAAGCTTCAGGTTGTGGTCGCCAAAGATCTTACATATATGTTTCTTGATGATCTCAATTTGCCTGGGAGATTCAATAAATGCGCCTAGACCGTCGTCTCTGTATAATCCGAGGTTACTTCTATACTGCGAGGGTAGTTTGGACAAAAGGTAAGAGCCCACCAGCTCACATGTTTCGGCTCCATCAAAACTGCCCATTGTTACGTCGAAATGTGGGTTGGTAGCTTTCTTACACCATGCTTCGTTTTCGTAAAGAGAAGGGAAATTTTGGCCTAGATGATAATAATTATCATCTTTTTCCCGGTCGGTTATGCCGTCGTATTCCGAAGCGAATGTAAGGACTTTGATCAGTAGGTCTTCCGTTATCGAGGGGTAGAAGTCCACCACGTCGAAGTTAATAAATGAATATGCGGGTTTGTTAGGGCTATTTTTGAACCACTTTATGGCGGAGTCGCTATTCTTCCACCGGTTTACGGCAGTAGATGCCACTACTTTGTTGTTGATTCGTTCAAGGATTTTCTTGCTTATAACACCGATCTCTGATTTAGCTGGATTTATGAGTCTGCACGTCGGGATATTGTTAAAGTTCGGCTTGTGATCTTTCAACGTGATGAAACAGTTTTTCTCGGCAAGCGCGTCGATTCTGTTATCGAGGTGTAGGTTCTCTGCAATTTTCTTTTCTTCGGCTATTACTTTGGTTGTATGGTTAGACGGGGCTTTCTTGTAAGATTTGGTGATGTTGGTTTTAAGTAGCTGTTTGTATGATGTGGGATCTACGCGATAAAAATTGGTTGTCTTGTCAGCCGGGATGATTAGTTCACTGTCCTTTTGTATTTTCTTTATATCTCGTGATAATTCTTTTTGGAATTCACAGTGCGTGTTATCGAATTCGATATTCTGGACGAGTGTCAGCATTTTTTCTTCGAGTTCCCGTAAATCATCAATCGGTGGCGGGGTCTTTGTCGTTTTAAATCCATGGTGTAAGAAAGCTACCAACCCACATTTCGACGTAACAATGGGGAGTTTTGATGGAGCCGAAACATGTGAGCTGGTGGGCTCTTACCTTTTGTCCAAACTACCCTCGCAGTATAGAAGTAACCTCGGATTATATAGAGACGACGGTCTAGGCGCATTTATTGAATCTCCCAGGCAAATCGAGATCATCAAGAAACATATATGTAAGATCTTTGGCGACCACAACCTGAAGCTTACTATCGAAGCGAACAAGAAATGTGTGAACTTTCTTGACATTTCTTTCGACCTGAGATCCGGAACGTTCAAACCCTACACAAAACCAGGCAACATCCCTCAATATGTCAACCGATACAGCAACCACCCGCCATCGGTACTCCGCGGAATACCAAAATCCATCAACCGGACGTCTATCCAACATATCATCCAACAAACAATCGTTTGATTCTACCACGCAACCGTACCAGGAAGCACTCATAAACAGTGGATATGAGTACAAAACTTCATTTCGACCCACAGCCACCACGCGAGAAGCGCCCAAGAAGCAGAAATGTTATTTGGTTTAACCCGCCATACAGCGCCAACGTCGCCACCAACATCGGCCACAAATTTCTAAAAATAATCGACGAATGCTTCCCGAAAAAACAATCCTTTGAATAAAATATTCAACAGGAATACCATAAAGCTGAGCTACAGTTGTATGCCAAACATACAAAAACATAATTTCATCACACAATAAATTGACACTCAACAAAGAAGCCGAACAACACACAACACCAGAAACCGAATGCAACTGCCGCCAGAAATACAAACTGTCCACTCAAAGGGAAATGCCAAACAAAGGGGGTAGTTTATCAAGCGACTGTAACGAATGAAGACAAACACCAAGCAAGAAACCTACGTCGGTTTAACAGAGGGAACATTCAAAACAAGATACCTGAACCACACTAGCTCATTTCGAAAACGAGAAACGGAAACACGCCACAGAGCTGAGTAAACATATTTGGTCTTTAAAAGAATCGAACACCCGACACTCAATAAGATGGAAAATCATTAAGAAATGCCGACCATACTCCAACGGGACTAAACGATGCAATCTCTGCCTTTACGAAAAATTCATTATTATTTGCCACCCCGAATTAAGCTCCCTTAACAAAAGGAACGAACTTTATATCTACTTGTAGACATCGTAAGAAACATTTGCTATGTAATAATTTTCCACACTCGTAACACGATCCATGCACGACATAAACAACACGACGTCACATATCAACCAAACATCTCAAATATACTGAAATAACACCAGACGCAACATTCACCTGATGAGTGTGGCAAGCTTCGCACTTGCCATACGAAACAAATTTGTCGTGAATAAAGTTCTTATGAAGTAACTCAAACTTGTGTTTTCATATTATATATATATATATATATATATATATATATATATATATAATTCCATATATATATATATATATATATATATATATATATATATATATATATATATATATATATATATATATATATATATATATATATATATATATATATATATATATATATATATATATATATATATATATATATATATATTAATATAAAATTGTACCATGAGCTCGAGTCGCATATCGAGGTGCGTAGCACCGAGTTGGCTGTTCATATGCGGCGAGAGCGAATGGTATGATTGTTTTATAATATAGTAAAACATTTTAAGATAATAATGCAAAACTGTTGATATGTCGCAGTAAATCAATTATGTAATTGAAAGCAACGAACTTCCGCCACATATACTTCCGTCATGCGTAATGTTGTCACGTAAGGCCGGTTTTCCACTAGACGGGAATTTTCCGCGCGGAGCGCAATTATTCTTTGTTTTGTGAGCCATCGGGCAGAACTAGTGAGAAAAGACAAAGAAAAATTCCGCTGCGCGCGGAAAATTCTGCCTAGTGGAAAACAGGCTTAAGAGAGGTTTCTCGCTAAGTTGAAAACAGCTTCACAATTTTGTTAGTCTCCTACGCAGCCGTTCTTAGTGTCGGTCGTATTCTCTCTCCCCACTAACGGCTGCTTACTGCAGCGCGACATTCCATTCCAAATAAATAGCCAATAACTGCTCTAGTACCAAAATCGGGAACTAGAGCTCGCCAGAATTTATAATTACCAAAACAAAATGATTCAGTAAATCGCTGGTTTTTCAAGCTTTACCCTTGATCTTCGATTACCTGTTCCACCAACAAGGACATATCGTCGTCGTTGTCTCGCCGTTGGTGAACCTCATTGTTGAACAAGTAAAAGTTTAGGTATATCAATGCACGTTAGCATAAGCGATGTTGAAAGCGAGGAAGAACCGCAACATGTTAAACGTGGATGTTTTTCAATCATGGCTGTTTCCTGATTGGCCGAGCTAATACAATTGGAATGGAATGTCGCGCTGCAGTAAGCAGCCGTTAGTGGGGAGGGAGAATACGACCGATACTAAGAACGGCTGCGAAGGAGACTACAATTTTGTCTGAGAGCCAAAAATTCGTTGAGATGGTTCAATAAAGAAAATAAGTTTCTTTGAAAACCCACAAGGTGGGTCAGGTTGTGAATATCACGGTTGTGAATATTTGGGCTTTTATTAAGAGGACAAAAAGCTAAAAAAACATTAGCGAAAATCACGCTTTGTTGTTTTTCGATGTTTATCACCTAAAAATAACAATGTTTTCATTCATAATGCTTTATTACTTCAAAAATTATCTTTACTGAATAATAATCATAATAACTGTAATAACTTTTATCCTATGTATTTTGGTTGACAAAACATTATATTGTTATCAACTGCTGACAATTCAGTCGGGTTTTTCAAAGCTTAAGACGGATTTTAAAGTGAATTAGTGCATCATAACTTCGTCAATTTTGCATTTGGTCAATTTATTTTCTTTTTAATTTTAGCCTTACACCTCCCAGTTCTGCGTTAAAGAAACAGCCAGTTTCCTCTGCAGTAGGTTAAGGAAACTCAAGTCGCCATTTTGTTTTTTTCATAACTAGTGATATATGAGCTGAAAGCTTGATAGTTTAAGAACCAATCAGATTGCATAATCGCTTATATATGGTGGTCGCCTGTATTATGTAGGAGGTTTGACCCTTCGAGATACGTTAGACCCTCCCGCATACTTATATTTAGGCAGAACACCAACCTTTCAAATAGCAAAGCGAAAAGGTGATGAACTGCCGATATTTTATGAACGAAATAGTGACGTTTCGACCGGAGCCCGGCCTTCTTATTTGTCAAGGTAATAATAGATTGAAGATGAATGGTAGAATACCGTTGGTTACAAAATTTTATCCTACATTGTCAGGGATAAATTAAACGATATTATTTAGCTACTTTGGCCGATTTGGCATGTGGTCGTTGGATGACGACTTTAAAATATAATTATATCATTCGCGACTTATACGACTCAAATTCGTTATTTAATTGTTATAAATATATGCTTATTAATTAATCGTCACGTAGATATTGAAGGATTGTCTATTCGTAATTTGACAAGACTTCACAGAGGAACAAGTAAATAGTAAAATATTTACAAAGTTTCAACTCAGCTATATACCTCACAAATGTTATTAACACAGACGTCGTTGTCTGTTGGGTCATTGGAACAACGACTTCCGTCGGTTACTTTTCCATAATGAAATATAGTCCAACCCGTTTTACACCACATCTGACAGGCTACAATGAATAATATACAACTATAATTAGCAGAAAATATACGAGTAGTCCAATGGAAATGCTACAATATTAGTGGCTAAACCATTCGCTATCTAATAAATAATTATGCCATGAGCTGTATAGTCGTGTGCGAGCTTAGTTATAACCAACGAGGTCCGACGTACTACAGATAATAGAAGGGGAGATGGATAGGAAAAACCCGATTCGAGGGATCTAACTGATTTAGTTCATGATTGAGGAGGTTTTCCACAAAGATTTCCCTAGTACGTTTTTTCCTTCATTTCTTATCTAATTAGTATTCATTAGTATTCATGGTCTTTATGCTAGATAAAGCCCGCGGTATATCAAAGAAAACCGACTCAATCATGAACTAAAAGCGGTTAATGCTCCTAACAGTGGTATATACGTACCTAAAATGAACAGGTTTTGTGATTATACATGCATGGAACAATAGTGGTTAGGGTTAGGACATTGGTTTCTTTGTGGTTGATTCTATTGTTTTATTGTTTTAATCAACCATAATCACAAAACTTGATAGTATAGGTAGGTGGCGACCCTCGGACCTCGTTAACGACAAACCTTATGGTATCATTGTCTTATAATATTGATAAGAAAAATGAAAAACTGTTGTAAAAATACCTCGGCTTTCGATGTAATAAATTTGAACAATTAACAAATAGAATTAGAAATCGAGTATTCTAAAAGGTTGATGGTCGAAATACAGTGTGTAGGAGGTATAATGTTTCGAGTGAAGGCCCTAGCCCTCAGAGAATGAAACGTAGCTTTACGTTTTGCTCTCTTTACGTTACTTTCACTCTCTGACGAAATGCGTCCAAAGTGTCTGTTCACTATTCTACTTTAGTACTGCCAGCATAAAGTGTCTGTTCATCTCAGGTTGTTATACACAGTATAACGTGTCTGTTCACTATTCTACTTTAGTACTACCAGCATAAAGTGTCTGTTCATCTCAGGTTGTTATACACAGTATAAAGTGTCTGTTCACTATTCTACTTTAGTACTGCCAGCATAAAGTGTCTGTTCATCTCAGGTTGTTATACACAGTATAAAGTGTCTGTTCACTATTCTACTTTAGTACTGTACTGCCAGCATAAAGTGTCTGTTCATCTCAGGTTGTTATACACAGTATAAAGTGTCTGTTCACTATTCTACTTTAGTACTGCCAGCATAAAGTGTCTGTTCATCTCAGGTTGTTATACACAGTATAACGTGTCTGTTCACTATTCTACTTTAGTACTGCCAGCATAAAGTGTATGTTCATCTCAGGTTGTTATACACAGTATAAAGTGTCTGTTCACTATTCTACTTTAGTATTGCCAGTATAAAGTGTCTGTTCACTATTCTACTTTAGTACTGCCAGCATAAAGTGTATGTTCATCTCAGGTTGTTACACAGTATAAAGTGTCTGTTCACTATTCTACTTTAGTATTGCCAGTATAAAGTGTCTGTTCACTATTCTACTTTAGTACTGCCAGCATAAAGTGTATGTTCATCTCAGGTTGTTACACAGTATAAAGTGTCTGTTCACTATTCTACTTTAGTATTGCCAGTATAAAGTGTCTGTTCACTATTCTGCTTTTAGTACTGCCAGTATAAAGTGTCTCTTCATCTCAGGTTGTTAGGCACAAGCGTACTTATTTCATTAATCATTACTTCTATCTATCTATCATTTAGAATAATTTTCTTATTATATACTCAATTCCAGATACCTTGTGTTGTCATAATGTAATCGTCCATATATCCTATCTGTTTGCATTGCTGTTTTCTGAATGACATTGCCCCAGGTTCACATGGCTAAAAGAGAATTAGAAGTCTTGGTTGACGTATAGTTATACTGATTGAGCTAAATCTAACTTGACTTATTGACAAACATTGATATAAACAAAACAAAAAACGAATTGCATATTTGCCATTAGGATTTCGTTCTGAAGGGTATTTGTCCAGAAACAAAAACACTTGTAGAAGCCATAACACACTGCATCCGAGTGGCGTATTTTTCGTGTGTCACTCTCGGGGAATCTTATTACCAAAAATTTTCTATTTGTATTTTCTTTCTATTTGTATTTTATGAATTATACTAAATCACTTCGACATGGGTGATTAATTGTTTAATTGCAAACTGAGAGTCGCTGTCTAATAGTTAAATTGAAATTTCGAGCTTATAATCTAATTGTTAAATATTACACCAGGTTCCATTTCCCAACAACCGTGTAGGGTTAAAATAATACAGCTAAACTACAAAACAGCATTCGTTAAAGTGCCCATAACCCCATTTTTTGTTTAGAATAAAAGCACTCCTAAAATTAGGAAGGATGTTCTTTTAAATTTTGCGATAGCTGTTTTTGTTCTTAAGTTGTTCAAGTTTTTGTAATATGCAAATAAGCCATATGATGATGTAGGATAAGGAAAGCAGAATTGTAGAAGATCTATTTTCGAGTATATCTTCAAAACCATTCATCAAACTTTCTCCAAACTTTGGATGAATTTACAGACAAATAAACTAAAAAAGATAGTTCAAGTTATGTAGTCGTCATGGTAACCGATTTGTTTCCAGACCTCTAAATTCAGGCTCAGAAAATCTTTGTTTTCTGCCATAGCAGAGTTTGCTACAACTTTACACTTTAGTATAAGATTAGTTGAGTCTGTAGCATCTTCCTTCAAAATTACCCGCTCCAAAATGATCCGCACTTGAGAGAAAACAAATATTTTTTTTTTAAATTAAGAGGTCTGGAAACTAATCGGTTACCATGACGACTACATAACTTGAACTGTCTTTTTTAGTTTATTTGTCTGTAAATACATGCAAAGTTTGGATATCGAAAATAGATCTTCGACTTCTGCTTTCCTTATCTTACGTCATCACATGCCATATTTGCATATTACAAAAACTGGAATAACTTAAGAATAAAATCAGCTATCGCCAAAATTTAAAAGAACATCCTTCCTAATTTTAGGAGTGCTTTTATTCAAAACGAAAAAATTGGGGTTAGGGGCCTAATTTAAACAATGCTTGTTATTTTAGTGGATCACTGTTTCCGGTTACAGGCAATGTATTAATGACGCTAACGTTATTTGTCCAAATTAGTATAGGAAAAAAATACTATTTAAAAATAATTAATGAAAATTCGCACACGTGTTTCGCGAAATATTTATGATTATTATATTTATGAAATATTTATTTTTTATGTGATTTTGCAATTAACTATTATTTCACATTAATGAAATTTTAATCAATTTTACGCATTACGAAAGCTGTTGTTTTTCAGTATTACAACGTAACGTTCCGGATATGTGGTACATAAAAAAAATACCACATGTGATAATTTTTTAAAATACCCCTAGTAATTAATAATTAAAATTTAATACTAATGTCTTTAGCAGATCAGGAGTAAGTAAAATCGATTGAAATTTTTGACAATATTTTTAAGACTATTTGAATGAAAATGACCATTGAACGATCTAAAGCAGAACATTTTCAAGAAAATGAATGAAAAATCGTGCTTACTTGTTTGTTACATGTTCTATATTCACCAGCGTCTGATCCAGGGCATGGCATTCCACCATTTTTTGGACTAAAAAAGATCAGCATATTTATACGAGGACTATCAACGACATGTTATTGAATATAGAGCGGAAAAATCAAATGGACTATATTCATATTATACATATTCAGATCTTTAGAAATATATTATTTTCAAAATATGCAGATGTTTATAAATCAATATAGCATGACCAGTTGCTACGGCCAGCTTCGCCACTGTAATTAGAACTTTAGAGATTATTAATTAGAACTTAAGATATTATTAATTAGAACTTAAAAGATTATTAATTAAAGTGTCTATGAAGTGAAAAATGCCTATATCATATTTTCAAATAAAATCAAAGTTCATCATCTAATAACAATTTACCAAAAAATGAAATAAATGCGCCCCGTACTTTTCGGGATATTAAATGTTAAAGATGAAGACTTGCCGTAGTTTGACGTTACAAAATAGTGAAAAGCTGGGATAGATTCAGATTTCTCCCAAAATGGATTAGCCATGACAAACTTTAAGTGTATAACTCCAGGAATATGCACCAGATTCATTTCACATTTTCAGTGAACGCTCTTTCCGTGTTTTTCTGTTCATTAAAGCGAAAAAATGCAAGCGATTTATTCACTTCAGAGACACTTTAATTAAAACTTAAGAGATTATTAATTACAACTTAAGAATTATTAATTAAAACGTAGAATTTAATTAGAACTAAATCAGATGGAATATCTTGGATTCTGGAGAGGAGTTAAGAGAAACGGCAACTTTTCTAACCAACTAGTAGTGTCTACTAACTCCTGGTCAGTCCTACTACTTTATATCACTGGAAACCCCATTCCCCCAGCCAAGAAGGGCAAAGCTTTTGGGACGACCTGAAAAGTCTAAACCGCACTCACACCTTATACTTGGAGGAGATTTTAACTGTATCATGCGACTGGTAAGTAAATGACCATTAAGTTTAGAGAAAAAATCGTGCCGTTCACTACCAACCGCTGGAGCACAGATATTTACAATACGAAATTGCTGGTTTTTACCCTCCAAATGTCCCAATGCAAACACATTCCAAATATCACATAGCGAAATGCTGCTTAACTGGAAACTTCTGGCAACTGCTCATATTAATAGTAGCCCGGGTTAACGCCTACCGAGCGTCTTGTTTCACTAAATTAATTTATGCTTATTGCGGTTTTCAACGAGTTGACCATATCATGCACACACTCTGCAAGAATAATCATGCGAATTTTAAAATCATGCACATTTTATTTAATACCTTGGATTGTCACATTTTCTTATTTGGTGTTGAACTCCACCGCCACAAGTCCTAGTACAAGGCGAATAGCCAGACCAATCTCCCCAATTACCATTAACCGCAAGAGAGCCATCATCAACACAGCTACCTTTAATACACCACTAAAAATGGAAAATATTGAATTTCATTACCATTTGCTTACTTTGATCATTGATCTGATTGGCTTAATGCCGTGTTTCTAAAACTGTATAGAAACACTGAAATATTCCCGCCATTTTTATATTCAAACGAAAGGTTGCTAAAACGTCCTTAATAAATTAAAAAATGTAAAATTCTGATAACATTTGTGTACCTCTTGTGGTAGAATTACTTTCGCTCTCACAATTCAATTAATTTTTGCGTGATTAAAGAGCACATTATTCAAGTAAAAGAAGTTTATTCGTACGTTTTACGTATTTTCAAAATGCTGGTTATGTGTGAAGTTGATCGTCCAGGTTGTTGTAGTCTTGAGAAAGACTATTGTTGGTGACTGGACGTTTCGACGGCCTCAGCGGCGGTCATAGACAGAAACGTAAACAAATTGTTTGGCCTATCCGCGGTAGCTTACAAATTGTAGTAGGAAATATAGATTATAGGGCCATATATTATTACGTATTGGATTCCTCTGAGCCCAATATTACAAAATATTTAAGTCGAGAATTCAATATTGGGCGAGACCGAAGGTCGAGCCTAATATTGCAAGTCGAGACTTAAATATTTTGTAATATTGGGCGAAGATGAATCCAATAGGTGTTTTATTATATCGAACAAAATATCATGTTTAATTGTTCGCACATAAACAGACAGTCAAGACTGTTCTTATGTTCTTCACAGACTTCACTTATGTTCAAAACTGCTCCGTTTTTGTTTTTGTTTTTTCTTTTTAACCGTTGTATTAATTGCATTTTTGCTTGGTTGTAAAGTTAATAAACAAATAAACAATAAATAAACAGTCAAAAGACTCAAAAGGTTGCTGGTCGTCAAAAAGAATAATAAAAAAAACTCGGAAAAACACATCACGTTCCGCGAGAAGTACTTTAACCAATCAAATTTAGATTTAGATAAAAGGCACGCGAGTGACGTTGCTTTGCACGTGAACAGCCCGCGTATAAACAGTCCAAAGGTTACTGCCCAATATGTAGCTGTCCTACATCGTAAAATATTGGGCTGCCACGTGATGCTAATAGAGACAATTGATTGGTGGATTCTGTGTGAGTGTATAATAAATAGGAAATATTGGCCATATTCCATCGATTACTCCGATATTCTGTGGTTTGGGCTTCCTACATGTTGCCCAATTGGGCGGGCCGGTCTTTGCCGTTCGAGCGTCAAACGTCCGGGTGCAATTGTCTCCCTGAAAACACTCTCAAATAAACTCGGGATGATATAAAAAGCCACTCAGAAGCTTGTCGAGTCTTGTACGACTTTCAGCGCATTTCAAGACAAGATCTGACGACTTTTCCTCCATCTACTGAAATTGCTTAAACGTGCATAACGCTTATGGGATTAATTGAGCTCTGGACATGCTCACTCCGTGGTTGATTTGCGCAGTTGAAGACCAAATTTCGGTCAGTATACCGGTATAACACCTAAGTCAAGTAAGACAAATAACAATAACATTTTATCTCACATGTCTTTCACCACATCTTGTTCCATCAGCTGGCGGTGCAACGATATATTTACATATTACTCCATTATCCGTACAGTACAAAGACGAACAATAACCCTAAACAAAGATGATACGAAGATGATTTTCGAGTTATCAAAGTGCCTATCTAATGTTTGGACGTATTATGTATAGTTTAAAAACGAGCAGCAATGTTTAATCGGGTGATAAAACACGAGGAGATAGCTGAGTGTTTTAGACCCGATAAAACACTGTTGCGAGTGTTTTGAACGGCTTCAAAAACGACCGCATCTAAATAACCATGTTTATAGCAACTATTTCAGTGATTCAAGCCATTTTCGCCGAGAAAATTGAAGGAAAAGTTTATGTAAATCAGGACGAATCTTTATCAACATTTATAGAATTCATTAATAATTCATGACGAAAATCAAAATAAATTAATATTTAATCAGCATCATAACACAGCATAAAATATTCATTAATAAAACATCAATGTTTTATCCAAGTTAATAGACACTAGTGCCTTAACTTGGGTAAATTTCGAGATAAAATAACTTGTTTTTACTTTTCTACGACTTTCAAGCAAAGTATTCATCACCCTTAGTCCAGGAATTCTATAAGTCAGATAAAATATTCGCGTCCGATCTTTATGCGCATTTAACATTGGCTCACCTTCGGCTCGTCATTGTAAATGCCCATAAAGATTGGCCGCTCATATTTTATCTATCAAAGACACGATACGGTCATGATTTTCCTTTGTGTTTTTCTCATGAATTATTAATGAATTTTTGAAATATTTATAATCTTTCACACTTTCTCATAGAAAGTGCTTAATATTATCATCAACTAAAGTTTCATGCCTTTTCCTCCTGCTAAAGTTGATTTACTATTCGCCGTCCAGACTCGGATTTAACAATGAAAGTTTGAGAATTGGGTGAGTTTTTAAAAATAGGTAGAACAGAACAGGTATTAAAAATCAATTAGGGTACTGCTGACAATTAAATTACCTGTGTCGTCATGTAAATATGTTTCCTCTAGCGTTATTTTTGTAATCGCTGTTACAACCACAACTGGGCAATACATGGCTCTACGATGGATAGCACAACAGTAAGAAATACAACTCTTACCAGCACGTGCCGTCATGGTCATATTCAAAATGGCTGCCCAAGAGCCCGTTCTTTCATGGGTTATCCAACTTTTAAATGTTGTATAACGTCTGTAATAAATTCACATATATGTAATCTATGGATTCTCCTGAGAAAAATTGTAATATATCTTGTCAGACGAAAATTTCATTTTCATAGACTTTTTTGCTGTTAAAGTTGACGGAAGTGATGTCACAGCGGGCATCTGTAAAGAGGTTTTCATGTAGAGGACGCCCTCTATGACATCACTTCCGTCAACTTAATTTAACAGCAAAAAAGTCTATGAAGATGGAATTTTGGTCTGACAAAATATATTACAATTTTCCTCAGGAGAATCCATAGATTACATATATGTTAAATTCCCACCGACGTTATACGACCTTTAAATGTGTTAATACCATTTTTCTATCGCCAGACTACTATATTCCGACTAGCCAATGTCCTTTTTAATATTCTTTTATATGCATAAAAAGCATTTCGAGCCTCATCCTTGTATAAAACTTATTTTGGATTATAAACACAAGAATGAGGGCTGAATAGACTAATTTAAATGCATATAAAGAATATTAAATTGACGACCATCATTTATAAATACTAGTCTATAGACATGTTTACAAATCGGCACTGGAGGCAATCCACTGAAGGTTTTTAACCGCGAGCGGGGACTAAGACTAGTAAGTTGCTATATTACAAATAATCGGCAATGGTCAAATGCTCTTAGATTACCAATAATGGCTAATTCCACAACAGCAAATTATAAAATTATAGAACCCATGCAACACCAGCACAACACAAAGCCTAACCCCCCGCCTTAAGTGTCTTCCTAACCCCAACACCCTGCTTTAAGTGTCTTCATAACCCTAACCCTCGCAAATTCATTGTAACCCTAACTTCCCGTCTGTGGTTTTTAGAATATTAATATAAGCAACGTGAATAATTTATCGCTAGACCTAGTCCCCACTCGGTTAAAGACCCTCAGATTGCCTCTAGTGTTTGCATATTTACACGGCAAGCCTAAGGACCGGTGTAAAGCGAAATAACTGACCAAGCGTGACGAGTCAGAAATTTCGCTTTTTTTGGTGCGATTCAGAAGCTTTACAAGAACAAAAACCATAACGACAAACCAAATAAAAACTAGTCCAAACCCTGAAATAAAGGAATGCTAACCCTACTTTTAAACAAAACATTTCAATTACCTTGCAAAATATCTGACGCAGAATGGGGGCGGAGCATCCCCTGCACATGCGCACAACAAGAAAAGTCAGTTTTTTCGCGGGTCAGAAATTTCGCGTGACACCGGCCTGGAGCATGCCAGACGTATTTACACTGCTTATAAGGTCAGCGCAGGCCTACGCCAACAGTTGAAGTAAGCCTAGTTTATTAGGCCAAGGCTTGTAGTGTAATCACGGTGTATGTATGCACGTATAGTAATGTATTTGATGACTGAAACATACTTTGCGAGTCGGGCATTGTTTCGTTGCTACACCAAATATCAGTTCACATTGTTTATCTGCATCAAAAACTTCACCAGGTAACATTGCGCGAAGCATCGGTGATAGCGTTGGTCCCACGGTGTTCGGTGAATCATCTAGACATTGAGAGTCGTTTGATCTGTTCAACAGAAATTGGTTTAGAAATATTACTCTATATAATCATAAATAAATATATTTTATACAGTGTATCTATCAGTTTCAGTTCATTTGTAGTCTAATTTATCTGTGAAAATATGATAGTTTTAAGAACTTTTAAAATGATAAAGTAACTTCTTTTGAAGATTTTTGCTTCTTCGCTTTGTATTTGAAATATTTCAGTATGTTTGATATGCAAATAAGTGTCTGGAATTTCGTCACACATGCATAACGAATACCAGAGAAGTTTATGTATCACTTTCACTCTCAAACGAAATCCTTAAAAATCAAGAAGTTTGGTGTTGTGGGAGAGATACGCGCACATGTTATTCACACTTTAGTGTTTTCATTTCATGAAGGCAAAGATATATAACATTCTCTGATAAGTCATTATGCATGTGTGACGAAATTCCAGACCTTTGCATATCAAACCACCTGAAATATATAAAAAACAAAGCGAAAAAACGAAAATTTTCAAAAGAAGTTACTTTATCATTTTAAAAGTTCTTCCAAATAAAATAATAAATTTTGTTGACGTTATAGGCATTAATCTATTCAGGTAAATATCTCTTCTATACTTTTTATCTTTTTCTAATTTTTTTGTAGTCTAATTTATCTGTAGAAACTTGACAGTTCTTGTTAAAAATATTATAATATAATAATCGATAGTTTCTAAACTGTTTAACTTATTTAAGTAAATTTTTAATTTTTGTAGTCTCACATATCTGCGACAACATGTCATTGGAATCTTTCGTAGTGTCACAACTGATGAATTGACTGATATATATATATATATATATATATATATATATATATATATATATATATATATATATATATATATATATATATATATATATATATATATATATATATATATATATATATATATATATATATATATTTATATATATATATATATATATATATATATATATATATATATATATATATATATATATATATATATATATATATATATATATAAAATATAATTTCGTTTTTCCATTCAAGTCTTACAACCTCGATCCTGTTCCCTGTGTGAATCTGATCTACTATAGTTAGCCTGTCCCTTGAATCTGTTATGCTGGCAACTCCATTAAAAGAACCCCTGCTACTACCGCTTCTCAACAAATGTTCCATGGACGCTGACCTACGCTTTATTGCTAAAATCGTCGAGAAAGTTGTGGCTCTACAGCTATAGAATACATTAACACTAACGATCTTGATGAGAAGTTTCAATCAGAGAAACAGTGCTCATTCGTGTACATAATGATATTGTCATGGTCATTGATTCTCATAAAACTGTCATTCTAATGTTATTAGATCTCTTAGCGGCTTTTTTTAGCGTCGATCATGGTATCCTCCTGAAATGGTTCCAGTCATCCCCTCGCAAGCGTGGTCGCGACACTTACTAACTATATATTAACTTTTATTATATTCGTGACAAAATTACTGCATTCTGATTGGTTGAGAGGAGTACAATTATTTTATTAATTGTGCTGCGGTACAATTATTGATTTTCCCAAAACAAACAAAATGGCGGATCAAGTTTTGTCATGCATATAATAAACAATTAATCATATATGATATTGCTCGTACAATTAAGGATTTACACTACTGGTGATATTTGAAAATTGTGCCAAATTGCACTCGCCAAATATCACGAGTAGTGTAAATCCTGAATTGTACTCGCCATCATATGATTACCTATATTAAATCCTCTTCTGTTGAAGATATGGAAATTAACAAAGGCAAGCCGTGGAAGCCTGTATTTCCGACATTAACAACTGGATGCTAACTAACAAATTGAATTTGAACAAGAAATAAGACCGAGTTACTTTTGGTTTCATCTTCTTTTCGATCCGGCAGACTGCCAGTTGAAGTCATATCTGTGTGCATGATGAAACAGTATCTCGTTTCCACAAATGAACTTAACAGCGGTATTCTTTTCGATGATCATATTTCTAATGGTACGTAACTGCTACATGCAAATCAGCTTTCTTTCACTTACGAAACATTGCCAGTATTCGGAAATATCTAACAGCTGAAACCGCCAAAATTGTTATTCACGCTTTCATTACTTCTAAATTGGATTATTGCAATTCGTTGCTATATGTCCTACCCATCTAACTTATCACGAGACTTCAGCGAGCCTGTGTAAATTTCTGCTGCTCCGCTAGTCTCATTGTCGTCAAAATCTAACCATATTACATCTATTCTTATTGAGCTACATTGGCTACCGTTGTAATGTCGTATAAAGTTTAAGATCTTAATTGTCACCTATACAAATCCCTACACGACCAAGCTCCAGATTATATTAAATAATTAATACATCGTTCCAACGAGAAATCTTAGATCCTCCAATAAGAAAAGCAAATTTTTCGTATGAAGTCATATGGTTCACGTGGTTTCTGTGCTGCTGCACTGGATCTTTGCAATTTTTATCAAAGAACATTAAAACTAGTGAAACTTAATTTAGAGATTTTTAAAAAGAAAGTTAAAACTTTTTTATTCACTCAACCCTTTTTCACATAATTTTTTAGATAATTTTGTTGTATTAGCGCTATTAAACATGTGGAAATGGCGCTTTATAAATTTGGTATTATATTATATTATTATTATTATTATTATTATAGTTGCTAAACTATTTAACCTAATTAGATAAATATGTTTCATCTTTTTTATATCGTTCTAAAAATATTTTCTTTTTTAGTCTAATGAAAATCTGTGAAAATTTGTTCAATTTTGTTAAATTGTTTAATCTATTTTTTTAAATATTTCTCTTAGCTGAATGTATGAATGAATGAATGAATGAATGAATGAATGAATATAACTTATTTAAGTGTCAATGCATTTAGCTGTATAATTATTTGGTGACACTGTTTACCAGTATTTACATATTGTAGATCTAAAATAGGACCAGAGCCGGATTAAGGATATGTTGGGGCTGGAGCTGCAGGAGGACTAGACATTAGCTCCAGGCCGAACTATGGGCCTATATAGATCGTTTTCGATTGATACATAAAGCTGTCTTTATGTTTCACAGATCAGTGTTGTAAACATCTGTCGACAATTGCAATCGATACAAGACTTTTATGAAAGTACACTTACTCGCTAAGACCTTATTTTTTTTAAGTCTGGTGACAAAAGGGCCTATTTTTCTCCCGCGGCCTGGAGCTGCCGTCCCATCCGTCCCCGCGGCCTGGAGCTGCCGTCCATCCGTTCCCGCCTTAATCCGGCTCTGAATAGGACGTGAAACGTTTATCTCGTTCTAAAATTTTCCTTTTGTAATCTAATTTATTCTGCGAAAACTTGTAGTTGTTAAATTGTTTAACCTATTTAGGTATAACTAGTATATTTTCTCTCGCGCTACATTTTTACCTACTTTAGAAACTTTTGGGCAAATTTCCTTGTACAATTAGACCACGTAAACGCTGCTTTACCAGCAGAAAGAACGGGAGACATAATGCATGTGCCACTGGAACAATTTGCGTTCGGTGCCTCTCCGTCGTGACCATATCCAAAGCTGAAAACAGATATAGACAGTTTATTAATCCATTATCTAATCATCTATACCACAATATAGAAAATTCCGAGAAATGTCTCCATAACTACTTTTTGATTGGTGTAAGACTTAGCCATGTGCCCGTCACACATTCTAAAAAAAAAGTTGAATGAACCATCTAAAAACAGGCTCATGTGCCGCCATTCTGAATATGACCGTGACGTCATGTGCTGGTATAAGCGTTGTATTTCTTACTCTTGTGCCAGCTATCGTGGCGCCGTGCATAGCGATTACAAACATAACGATGAGAAGAAGCTTAATTTCTTTGCATTTCCTCCAACACTGATTGCTTTACCATGAGCATTATTATTCACCAATCATTTAATTTTTTCACAAAACCTACACCGACACCTTTGATATAAATCGTCAACCTCGTACCCAGGGCATTTTGCCTCCACGGTGGAAGGTCGGCGAAAATGGCCCTGGGATCGGGAAAGGGGTATCTAGTACGTATTCCTTATAAGGAAGCGCAAATAGAAGGCATTGACGAGCAAATAGAGTGAATTAACGAGCAAATAGCTGACACGTTCAACCCTCGTACCAGCCTCCTTGTTAATTGGATTGTAACCGACCCCAAAACAACAAAGGTCCTAACCCTTTGGCAAACGTTTTCTTGAGAAATAAACCACCCCCAAAGCTATAGAATATATAAAAGGAAAGTTAAATGATCTATTTACAACATACGTACAGCTTTATCCCGGTAGCTAACTTATTTCTCTTTAAAAGCGCGGATAATCGAACATGCCCAAAATATAATTTTCCTTATACGGATACCATTGTAAACAAAAACACGGCTGTCTTCGACGAACGTTTTCTTGAGAAATAATCAACTCCCAAAGCTACAATATATATTAAAACAAAGATAAATTATCTGTTTACAATATGCGTACAGCTTATCCTGCTAGCGAACGTAGTTTTCTTAAAAAGAGCGGATAATCGAACATATCGAAACGTGTTAATAATCCCTCATCCAGTGGGCTGGTACGAGTGCCATGTATTTGTTCGTTAATGCCTTCTATTTGCTCGTCGGTCACTTCCTTATATGGAATACGTACTAGAAGTACATATGGAATGTTTAGATATGATAATTTTTGTGGTCTTTGTTCCATTGCCTTTGTCTACTTTGTTGACCTGAATAATTGAGAAATATTCAACGCTCTTTAGAGTTGTTCATGTCAGCTTTCGTCGGCATAAAAGCAGCTAACAAGCTTAATAATCCACCATACATCCATGGTTATCTCTTACAAAAGGTATGAAGAAGCATATATCCAATTTAGCGTACACTATTATTTCTAATTTGCTGTAAAATTTGAAGACAGCATTCAGATTTAGATGAAAAATTATACTCAGCTGAATAATTGAGTTTTATGACAAGCCAATCGCATTATAGAATGGGCCAGCCGATCCCAGGGCCATTTTCGCCGACCTGCCGCCGTGGAAGCAAAAGGCCCTGGGTACGTGCCTATGAAACGAAACTTTTTTCAGTTTTTGAACAGAAACATTCTTAAATGACATTGGCAACAAAAATTAAGTTTGTCAGTCTAATATGAAAGAACTCGTAAAATGATAGAATAACACCTTTTACAACTTTTCCGTATTTTACTTCGTTTTTGAAATATTTCAGTTTGTTTGATATGTAAATGAGATGGTCGTCAGGTGCAGGGTAGAGAATTTTCACTCATTAAAAAAGTCTTATATCTCAGTGATTGTTAGGTTTACAACGTTCATTATCACGAGGAGTTATTATACGCACACTTTCAAGTAAATTTGTGGAACAAACTTGAAGATTGAACTAATATTTTAATGGGTGAAATTCTCTACCCTGCACCTGACGTCATAAACCATCTCATTTACATAACAAACAAACTGAAATATTTCAAAAACGAAGTAAAATACGGAAAAGTTGTAAGAGGTGTTAGTTACTCTATCATTTTACGAGTTCTTTCATATTAGACAAACTTATTTTTGTTGCCAATGTCCTTTAACGTGTTTAATGCAGTGAAAAATTCAGTTCGAAATATGGAGTTGTGACATCAATGGTGCAATATTACAAAAGATTATTGCACGATTGACGTCACCTGGTGCAATATGAAAAACTAATATTGCACGCTATGACGTTTTTTCAACGATGCAGTTGTTAAATAGTTGATAAAATTAATCTTTTAAATAAATAATAAAACAATTATTGAATTCGGTTTTCGCATGATAAGAATAATTATCAAGGCCTCAGTTTGTGTTATCCTAACACAAACTTCGGCCTTGATAATTCAAATGTCCTCACTTTGACGTCACACTACACAATGACTTACTAAAAAAGCCTGTATATCTTTGGGATTATTAAATAAAATCATTCGAAACGTAACTTCGTACGTTTAGTATCATGGGACACACACACAGACATGCACACTTTCATAATTGTGTTACATAATCCCAAAGTTATACAGTCTTCTTCAATAAGTCCTTATGTAGTATAATGTCAGCTATTGAAAGACCAGGCGGGAAGCGTAATCTAATTATAAATATCAAAGATCAGCATATTATTTTCATAAAAGCCATTGTGTCGGACACGAGAGTAAAATCATAATATTTAATAAAGTTCTATAACGTTTCGTTGTTATTATCACAACATCTTCAGAGAATAATTTACATGAGTGTAGTGAGGGTAAATATATAATTAATGCAGAGTTGTCATAAAATATGCATGCAATAACAATACCAGTGTTCAGGAAAGTACTGATATTTTGTACTTAAGTAAAAGTAAAAAGTAACTCCTCAGTTTATACTTAAGTAAAAGTAAAAGTATGGCCTGAAAATCTTACTTAAGTAAAAGTAAAAGTATGGCCGGAAAATTTTACTTTAGTAAAAGTAAAAGTATGGCAAAACATATTCCAGAAAAGTACTTCAGAAACAAACTATATATCACCGAACCACTAACCACTGTACTTTAATCTGGGCGCTGTTTGGCGGCGCCAACTCAACAGTTGCCAACAAGTAAATACTGATTTTTTTTACTTAAGTAAAGTAACGAAGTAAATTTACTTCGTTACTGGCGAACACTGGCAATAACCAATCAGAGAGAGAGTTACTATAATAAAAGTGACAGACAAAAAGTAAGATTATAAAAGAAAGAGTGGCACAGAACCAATATTGCCATTTAGAGAAGGTTTAAGATTGCATATGATGTCATAGTGAGGATCATTTACATATCAAACAAATCTAAATATATCAAGATCGAAGTAAGTTGTGGAAGAGTTGTAAACGCCAATTATTAATTGTTTCTAACTGCATTTTTCACCGCATAAACACTTTAAAAACGCTATTATGCCACTGAAATATGCAAAAAAGAACGAAACGTTTAGCCAAAAGTTGGTACCACGTGACTTGTAGGTGTGACAAGTAGCGTAAGATGGTATAGAAAGCTACAAAACACTGTGAAATTATAGCGCTCCTACAACACCACTTGCCGAATCATTGATATTTTTTAAATCTACGCTATCCTTCGCTCTCTGAAGCGCTCTGTAGATGATCAACACCTTGACGTCATCAGTACACTTTCGAGCTCAATTCGGACCCAGCCTCTGACTTTGAACAGATTTTTTAATAAATTGGTTGAATTTGAGGCTTAAATAACAACGAAAAACTGGTAAAATATTTCGTATTTTTATATTTTATTCATATTGGCACTTTAAGGACGTAAAATACAACTGGGACTTTGATTTCATTAATTCGCGTAACAGTGATTACTTACTTGTGAAGTGTTTCATGCGCCACCATAAACGCCGTACTTAGTCCACTTCGTAGTGATACTATTCCACTCGCGTCATTACGTTTACACAATACACCTAACATTCCCAAACCTTGAACAAATATAATTAAGTGATTAATGTTAATTATTACTAATCATTATTACTACCTTATTCTCTTTTTTGTAAATATTATCAATTAAAGGTAAAGGTAAAGGGGTCATGCTAATCATCCTACGAACTACACGACGGACGCATCTCAACGCGACCGAGTCGAAGGTTTAGTAAAGGCGCCACAGGCTGCCACCATACGACCCATGATGGGGAAACCGGAGTACCCGGAGAAAAACCCTCGAAGCACGGGAGAGAATCAATAACTCTACTCACATAAATCTCATGAAACTCAGGAATCGAACGAGGTAGTCACCCATCCAAGTACTAACCTCGTCCGATCGGGCTTAACTTCAGAACTCAGCGGTGAGAAGCAGCGCGCTAACAGCACGCGCCACCCGTGCTAATTAGGTACGCTTGCACACTGAGATTAATCGGGCCTATTTCTTATCCTGTGCAATGTTATGTAGTGGATTTACTCAAGAGAGTAAAATCCTGCTTATGTACTTAAACATTAATCGGCCATGTTTGTGCCGTTTTTCTCCCCAAGGAATACTGGCCGATGAAAACGGATCACGCAAAAGGCGTACTCGGAACATACCGGTTGGTCTTAGCCAATGACATCACGTGTACGAGATTTGGTCCTACCATGTACCGCTTATATAGGATATTATATAGGGGATTACCATAGTCCAGAGTGGAGCTGGCAGACGAGGTTTCTTCATAGCAGCAGGCAAGCTCCGATCAATGTTTGCGCAGGATCTATTATATAGTGCTGATGAAGTAAAGTCAACTTTTAAATAGTCAATATCAACCTGCTTGAGTTTTCGAAACTGAACTTATTTCACACTCAAACACAAATGAATTGTCCGACAGGACGAGAGTAGGTTGTAGAGCAGATATGATTACATCACTACTTGATCTTGTAAATACCAGATCAAGGATGTGACCTGAAGTGTGAGTTGGAAATCCAACATGCTGGATAAGTCCAAATGTCTCTAAAAGATCCGTAAACTTCCTGAAGTCACAGTTATCAAACAGTCAAGGTGGAAGTTAAAGTTACCAGAGATTAATAACACTCTCAGTTGACATAAAATAATGTTTTCAAGGTAATTAGAAAATTCCTCATAAAACAAGCCAGTTATCGTTATCGTAGGTTTTAATGCATGAAGAGCCACATATTTCGTGGCTATAACATCTATACATCGCGGTTATTATTATTATTATTATTATTATTATTATTATTATTATTTCAAGTCTACAAACAACCAGTTAGGAAGATCAATGCCAGATTGCATTTTCAAGAAAGTTACCGGTGATAATTAAAAATAGAATCATTTTTAAAAAGGTCAAACACATGATAGACCCAACCTTTTGTCCGCCCAGCCATAGTCAATGGGAATACATGGTCTGGAAACGCGGCAAACTTCAAAGGGGCTAGCAATCGAACTGTGATTCATGTTGAGGAGGACCTGAAGGTGCACAAATCCTTTGTTTTAGGTTGATTAATATTTAAACAACATCAACCCAAACGTTGCTGTTGGATAACTGCTTCATTATACAGAAAATAAAATGTGTTAAGTAACCGTGAAAGTGCACAAACTGAACAAAAACATAGAACAAAGATTTTGGCCGGGTTTCCAGACAGTATAATTCTAGTGACTATGGCCCAGCATACTTTCCATCCAGAAGGGGACAGGAGAGTAGAGATCTTAAAAAATTCCATCAAGACTCCCTCAATAGAATACACCCAGCTTATGTTTAACAGTATAAAGTAGCAGTCCTTAATGAAGGTACGTTTCATTGTACTACTGTAGACCGTAAAGAGTGATATGGCATTTCTCTTAGACTATAGTTGTTAACCTTCATGACATAGAGTTGACGGAATCACTCAACCAGTTAAGATAAAGGATATAAGAACAGTCAGGAGGCTTTTTATTAGTTCTCGGATTAACAAGGGAAGGTTTTCCAACACCTGGTGGTGAGTGCAACCACCAGCCAATGAAGGAAAGCAGATGTTTTAAGCCACCCCTCTACCCAGCTGGCAATGCACGGTCGCTACTACCTCAGGCTTCAGTTCAGCCATCCCTAATTTATCAGGACTTGGTGGCTTAACCTCTACCCGCCTACTTTATTATTATTATTATTATTATTATTATTATTATTATTATTATTATTATTATTATTATTATTATTATTATTATTATTATTATTATTATTATTATTATTATTATTATTATATTATCATTACTTACCTCCACTAGAGTAACTAAAATCAAAAGGAAAATTACAAATAAAAAAATTATAATAATAAATTTGAATAAATTTGAATAAATTTGAATAAATAAATTTGTGCATAGTTATAAAATACGAAAAGTAATTTGTAATGAAATGAGTTGATATTGAGCAGAGCGATCTGCTAGGATAATCGAGTCATGAAGTTTTATGTTTCTATTTAACGAGCAAACTATCTGATAGTTTCTAATACATTCATTTTGAAATGGTTTATGTTTTTCATGTTCAAATATACTAGTCCAAATATTTCAATACGTACCTTGTAAACAGCATTGCTTGGTCAGAATGAGATGGTTCTTTGTCATCTAGTGCATTGGTTTCACCAAACCATCCAGACATTTTATAATATTTCGATTTTTCAGTCTCATTACGTGGGTAGGAAAACTGAATAAAGAAAATTAGCAGTTTTTAGGAGCGGATCAATGGGAATTGGTGAAGCAAAGAAATGAGGAGTGTGAGTTGTTTAATTAATTGTAAATAAATGTATATTTACTCAGAAATTTAGACACTCACACAATCCGTAATGCATTAAGTATAGTAAGACCATGTTACACGCTTCAATTTTTTCTGTAACTTGTGTCCCCAAAAATAATTGTTGCAAGTACACTCGACGAGTGTTAGTGTGTAACACCCCTCTTCATACAACGTGTTTTTCAAAATTTCAAGTAGCATGAAATGTAACTCGGTTCTACTCTTATAAAAGTAACTTGGTTCTACTTTCTGCAACAAATTTCGACAAGTTGCATGATGATTCTGACGTGTAACACTTCTCATGCGAAGTGTGACTTGAAAGTTTCGAGAGGAAGTGCCAACTGAATTTTTTTTCAAACAGTCACGTGTGAATACACAAACTTATTAACTTATTACAATACAACTTGTGTCGCGCAACAACTTTGTTCATTTCAATTTTTCATGTGAAATCATCTATCCTGGTAAGCCATTGTTGACATTACTAGTGTTATGAAATCGAAGCTTCATGATGGGAACACCTTAAGCTGCTGTACAAATGTACTACTACTTGCAACGAAGTTACTCACAGCACTTCCGCCCACTGTATAATTTAATGGAGTCTTTATTTTCTTCTCACCTGTCCACCATTAGCTAGTACAATCCTGTTGATTAAATATGTAACTTTTTGTTCCCCAAAGGTGGTATCATAAAACAGTTTTGCTACCTAAACCAAAAAGTAAATTTAGTGGGAAATATATCAAGACAGTATTTTAATTATAACTAAATGAAATATAGTTCGTTTTGCCTAAGGAAATTCTAGTATCAAGTATTGATGGTCATTTTTCTATTAGCGACACAGATTTGAAGGGGCAGTGAGATCCAATTTTTATTTTCGATTTTTTCTACTAATTCGTTGGCTTAACTGACATAGACAACGTTCATTATCATTTAATTACTTCTCGAGGAGATTTACGGCCGCCGTTAATTTGGCCGGTAAATATAAGGAAACTTAGAAAGTCGATTGTGACGTCATCTACTCCACACATTTTCGATTCAGAGTTTGAAGACATATTTACGAATGAAACTATATGCAGGAACAGTTCTACACTTTGAGCGAGGGTAAATTCAGTTCCATTGGTGTGTTTGTGTGGAGTAGATGACGTTACAGCGTTTAACCGCTGGTGAGATTTTATAATTCTAAGAATTTAATGGGGGGCTGATTTTTCGTTCAAATGCCTTGTTTTAGAACAGATTTTATGCGCACAAAATAATAAATTAGATGTTTTTATTTTCATTTACGTTTACTTGATAGTCTTTACTACTTTAGAGAGCTAAAATTACACACGATTTCGGATCATACTGCCCCTTCGGCTTTAAACCCGTGACGTTTTACGTGCTGATTGCATAGTAGCATAATTTTTTTTAAATTACTACTTGCCGTTGTATACGAGCGTTTGATGACGTCATTAGTTGTGTAAGTGAAATCAATTTCCCTCTATATTTCAGGAAGTATCACTTGGACAATGACAAAACTTGACTGGAAAGTTGGTCACTCCAATGATAATATTTCTGTCAAGTTTTGTCATTGTCCAAATGATACTTCCTGAAATATAAACGAAAGTTGATTTCACTTACAAAAGTAATGACGTCATCAAACTCACATTTCAAATGTAATAATTAGAAAATTTAAATGGATTATTCGGTTTTCCTAACATACATTCTAAAGGAGAATAGCATGGAAAGACGATTTTTTTGTTGCATTTGTCGCTTTAAAACTTAAAATGTCTCATATTTTACGTTGTTTATACATGCAATAGACGCCAAACGTTCCGCAGTTCAAACGTCCAAAGCACTAAATTCCGAAGCTACAACATTTCATTTTTAACCACAATTATTTGAGCGCAATATACTTTTCAGATATCAGAATTAATAGTTTCGAAAGGATTGAATGTTAAAACTGTTCTCAATGTAATATGGTTGACGGGGTGTGTAGTCCAAAAATCAATAAAAAATAAAAAAATCTTTTAAAGTACCTATACTCCCAAACACGATATTAGTGATATGGATTCTACATGAAGTGAATACTTGAATGCCAAAATATTTTATGATTTGAGTTTTGCATTGATGATCTATAACGGTTTGTTTCTCCGAAATGCTAATGATGTGACGTCATTTACGGCATTTGGTTTTCTTTTCTGCTTTCTGTGGGATAGAATGGTTGAGGATTTGAGCGAAAAAGTTTATAAAATCTCTAGTATAGCGTTCAAGTATATCATCAACGTTTGAATTAGGTAAATGATGTCACATTCATTAGGATTTCGGACAAATAAACCTTTCTAGAACATCAACGCAAAGCTCAAATCATAAAACATTTTTCATTCAACTATTCACTTCATATAGAAACTATATTATAGTAATATCATATTTGGGGTCATGGGTGCACTATAAGTATAATCTTTAGAAATGTTAGTAGTTTTGCTGTATCGGCTCTAATTGTACTCGAAAAATAACGTTTTCATTTTCGTATTTTATGCTTCTGGACGCTGTCATTTTAGAGTTTGCTCGACGGCTCAGACTCGAGGTACAGCGGCGGTTTCTTTTCAATTTTAACGCAATTGAGTGCAAGAAACAAAAGTCAACATTGAAAAGAAAAACGCCGCATCAACTTTGAGCCGTCGAGCAAACTCTAAAATTGGCGGCGTCGAGAAACATAAAATATGAGAATGAACTAGTTGTTTCTCGAATACAAGAACAGATAGCGTAAAACTATTAACATTTGTAGACATTATACTTAAAGGCCCTTTATTTAAAAGTAATTATTTTTACTACAGTTTCGCTTTTAATTTACATCCACCATCTTTTTCGGTATAGTTGCTTGGGAAAACGACCCCTTAGTGATGCAATTCCTGCTTCGCTATCTATAATCCTTATCTAACTAAGTCATGAACGTGATTCTTACTATATTTCCAATAGACAGCAACATTACTGGTAACTCAATCAATCCAAAGTGCTCTATAGCAAGGTGGTCCGCAATATAGGCGACTTCCAAAAATTTAGGTGTTTTGACATTCGCTGCTTGGATGTTATCATTTATATCTAGAAAGCAAAACAAAAACTGATTGAACATCTAGTACTGTAATAGAAATTAAAAGAGAATGTTTCATGTTATTCTAAAAAAACTCTCGTTTAAAATAGATGTATTAGTCTATAGCTGATAAAAAATTATTGAAATTCGTTATTTTGCATTTCACGTTGTAGTTGTATGTTCAAGAGATATGTTTGTTTTTCGTACTATACAAACATTTCAATTCGAATTCGTTCTGAATTTCTATAAGTAGATTTTAAGCTCACAATAAGTTAGCAATCAGGTTATCCGCCTGTATCTCCTCGTAAAAAAGCTGGCATTGCGCCCCATATATCAATTTAAAGATAATTGATCAAAGAAGATGGTTCTGAAATCTATAGTCAACGAAAATAATTTGGTTAAACAAATTAAAGATAACTGTGTTGGCTCGTGGAGCACAAAGTCCTTTGTAATTATGTTTGTGGTTTTGAAGT
Source organism: Chrysogorgia sp. JL179-B06 (assembly GCA_035772405.1). Lineage (NCBI taxonomy): Eukaryota > Metazoa > Cnidaria > Anthozoa > Scleralcyonacea > Chrysogorgiidae > Chrysogorgia > Chrysogorgia sp. JL179-B06. The sequence continues at coordinate 3,505,838 of JAYKKM010000360.1, read as the reverse complement.
TGATGTACTATTTAAAAAACGAGAAGCAGTGTTTTATCAGGTTTAAAACCACGAGGGCGAAGCCCGAGTGGTTTTAGACCTGATCAGTAAAACACGTGATGCGAGTTTTTTGAATGGCTTCAAAAACTGTGAATGAGAAACATGGATTTTAGCAACTTGGTTGTCCTTTAGCAAAAATTTGAATATGAATTTTAAATGCCGAGGCGTGGTAATGCCGATTGTTTACATTCTCGGCAGCGTTTGTCTTTGATATGCCTCCAAAGCGAAGATTTCGAGAACCAAAAAGCGAAGAGCAAGAAAAGCGTGCGAGTACTATTTTAGTACCTCCAAGGAATATATCAGAGAGGGCGAACAGTGATTTTGAAAGAAGAATGTAAGGATTTAATAGACTTCAGTTTGGCTGATTTTGAATTTGACGTTCCCGACGAAATGTTGAGTAATTTTCCGATGCCTGCGAGTGAAGGTGACTAGAGGGTTGTGTGTTCAATAATTGTACTTTCAATTTTTCTGAAAAGCGATTCTTGTAAAGAGCTAGATCGCGGTAGTTCTTAAATTTGAATGTCGTTATGCGAGAATTATCATTATGTGTTGACACTATAATTATGTTAATGTAGAATACGATCTTTATACAAAAAATCTTTATATAAAAATCTTTATATAAAAAATCTTTATATAAAAAATCTTTATATGAAAATCTTTATTCACGAGGAGTTTGTGTTTCTGCATGAATAAGTGTGCTTTAGCTATTATAGCAATTGGATAGTTGGTTTATGAATTATTAATGAGTTTTTGAAGTATATTAAACTCCGCAAGCCAACAGTTTTTTTTTTCTTTAGGTAAATAAAACACGTGTTTCAATGTACTACAGCTCATCAAGTGTAGCTTGGAACAATCTGGATGAGTCTGGCTATATATATATATATATATATATCAAAGTGAAAAGGTGGTAAACTGCCAATAATTTAGTGACGAAATACTGACGTTTCGAGCGCAGCCCTTCATACTTGATCTTACTCTGATGATCATGAAGGGCTCATACTTGGTCTTACTCTGATGATCATAACAGCTATAATCTAACATATAATCTAACAGCTGAAATGTAGTGGTTTACACAATTCAGTTTGTTGAGCTACATAAACTGATTTAGTTTCCTATAGTTATCGACTACTTTTAGAAGGAATATTTAAAAACAAAAATTGTTTTGAGAGTTATACACATACCTAAGGAACCAAGTGCTTCTCTTTTCACTATCAAATGAGGACGACGTCCTCTAACGCCGTCATAATTCTTCGATAAATGCTCAGTAAGGGGATAAATCATGAATATCTTATCACCAGAAATAACGACTGCCCCACTCTAACAAATTAAAAGAGTAAGTTCAGACGTAAAACACTCGTCGAGTCACTGAAATAGAAATGAAGATGCTGACGACTAGAAGGTAAATATTGGGGGCTGCAAAGTATCATCTTGTCTAGCGAACAGACACTTTATATTGGCAATATTAAAGTAGAATTCACTTTAAATTGCAGCAAAATGTACTCCGAGTCTAGGCGGACATGTTTCTTTTCCTGCGAAGAAAAATGCCATCTTTCAATAACCCGCTAGAATATACTGTACATGATTGGTTATTTCCAGTTTCTATTGTCTTCGAACCAATTAGAAAAGGTGATTACAAATGAATTACTTTGGAATTATTTATTAATATTAATATCAATTATTAATATTCTTAAAATATCACTTTATAAAATAACATTCGAAAACCTGCGTGGCGGTTGGCTATCTCACTGAAGTTAAGGCATGGCTCTTGACTTGAAGACTGAAATTTCATGTTTTCCAGAAATGTTGTCCAAACTAAGTCAAACTTACCAAACATATTCATCATACAGTATAGGAACTAATTTACAATTTTGTTTTTATGACAACATCGTCACGTGACTCATTGTCGGCCATATTGGATAAAAACCTATAACCTTCTTGCGTACATGGGATAAACATCAAAATTTACCAAACAAACACCCTAATTTGATTCAAACGTTAATTACGTTTATGAGTATGAGTATGATTTATTTAGAGTCGATCACGCAGGATAAGGTTGCCCTATTTATCCGAGCCAGAGGCTCATGTTTTAAGCGCTCGACTATTCAGTTTATCACTCTTAGGTGAACGGAAAACCCAACTGATTAGGGATTCCGAGGGCCTACGATTTAAGGTCGTTTTCCGAGAAGACCCGAAAGTCTTACCATTTGCTGGTGTTGTTGCAAAGGCTGAGTGGTGGTCCGACCCAGGATATGAACCCGGGTCTCCCAGCTCATAGACATGTGTGGTAACCACTAGACCACATCAGTTGAATGGTAATCCTAAGTTGAATGGTAGGAATTAATTTGCATAAACAAAAATATGAGAGTAATTGTATTAGAGGAAAAATCAATCGCTAAAATTTTGCATTTACAATAAAGTTATACAACCTGGCAACTTAGTGTGATAAACAAGATAACTATTTGCATCAAATTAGGTTGTTTATTGGTTTACATTATCATGTATTCGCATGCCTCAAGAAGCTTTTATTTGTCCACCAATATGTCGCCTGAGAGTCACGTTACCTAGTTGTCATGGAAACGAAGACTGCAAATTATTACCTTCTTTATGATAAATATCACTTGAAAGTTTAAGGGACTTTGGGTAAAATCTCTGGAAGATATAGGAATATTTTTTTAAGTCTGGAGCCATGCCTTATAATAAAGGAAGGTTAGCTAATATTGGGTTACTAATGTTTTTCTTATACAGGATATTTTATAAAAGGAATCTGCATGATTTTGACTTACCAAGCCGTCTTCTCCACTCAGGGAAACTACGGAACGTGGGTGCGAAACAACGTGCCCATGGTAGAAATTCCGATGAATTGGACCCGTTACAGTTCTCGATCCATTTTTGTGTCTTGTTTCGATGTGGAAATGTGGCGCTAATAAATTATGGTTGATTGTTAAATTAAGGTGTAGATCTAATCCAAATAAGGATATGTTGATATAAATTCGAGAATGGTTCGTGGCTTCTCTGATCCATTGTTGGGAAATTTCTTCACCTCGTTCGTTGACATATGTTAGGTATGATACATCATAATCTGGAACTAAGAGGAATGTAAAATATTTATCACTATACACAGTGAAATCATTGAGAGAAACAACTAAAACCCCAAATATGATATTACTGATATAGATTCTACTTGAAGTGAATATATTTAAATTCAAAAATGTTTTATAATTTGAGCTTTGTGTTAGTGTTCTATAAAGGTTTGTTTGTCCAAAATGATGAGTATAACGTCAGAGAATTTGGCTTTTTTCTGCTTTTCGTACGATAGACTCATGGTTGCAGATTTGAGTGACCAAGTTGACAAAATCTATAGTATAGCATTCAAGTATATGATCAACGTATGAATTAGACCATATTTTTCTAGGAGCATCAGAGTATCCTGCAAAATGATGACTATTTGACGTCACACTCAACATAAACGCAAAGTTCAAATCATAAAACATTTTGGCATTCACCTGAATGTTGGGGTTAGAGGCAACTTGATAACTTTAGATATATTCCTAGATTCTAAATGCATAGGTTTTAACCATTAAATTTTAATACGCCGATAACAAAACAAGCGGCGAACAGCAAAGAACTACAAAGGCTTCTGGTAACGTTTCAGAATTTCAAGATGACCATGCACCGGCGCCGCGAGTGTTTAAATATCGGGGAGGAAACCAAACGCCCAATTGATTGATTGAGTATGAATGTATGATCCGAGCCAGAGGCTCATGTTTTATGACCTCGACTATTCAGTTTATCACTATAAGGTTGTTGTCCGAGAAGACCCGAAAGTCTTACCACTGATTTTCTGGCGTTATTGCAAAGGTCTTTTCCTCAATTATTTTAAGACCAAAATTATTTTAAGTGGTGGTCCGACCAAGGATTGAACCCGTGTCTCCTATACATGTAGCTACTGTATGGACATGTGTGGTAACCACTAGACCACAACAGCTGATTATTTTGACTGAAGATGATATTTCCGAAGCCAGATTATATTACGACGCGAATCTGTCGAACAATGCAGCTGTGATTATGATTTAACTGAGGTTCAGTTGAGGAGGTGGGTTTGGATCTTTGGTTCCAGGAATTAATCTCATTTCAATCAATTCCAAAGGTGCTTAGCATAAACCCATGATTGTCTAATCTGAAAATTTATTACTGCGTATTTTGTTGGAACATACGGAGGTTTCTAGGTGTCACATCTAACAATTTTAATTTAGCGACTTTTTTTATCTAGCGACTTTTTTTCAATTAGCGACGTTTTTTTTCAATTAACGACTTTTTTTTCAATTAGCGACTTTTTTTCAATTAGCGACTTTTTATGCGGCTAAATACAGGAATCGCACATCCACTTTATAGTACACCAAGTCCTCAATATACGTTGTAGTGATTTGTAGGTTATAGTAATTACAGTTGGTATATTAGTATATTATCAGTATTAGGGTTATTTTTGAGGTTTCCTGTACTTAAACAGGTTTGCGAAACGAAACAACAATTTGCCTAACGAGGTGGATAATAATAACAGACCCCAAATCAACAAAGATCCTAGCCCTAACCCCCCCCCCCGCCTAACGAGTTTTCTTATCCTAACTCTAAATAGAAAACCCGTAAGGCGGGGGGTTAGGATCTATGTTGTTTTGGGGTAGGTTATTATTATCCACCTTATTAGGCAAATTGTTGTTTCGTTTCGCAAAGCTGTTTAAGTACAGGAAACCTCAAAAATAACCCTAATACTGATAACACTAATATACTAACTGTAATTACTATAACTTTTAAATCACTACAACGTATATTGAGGACTTGGTGTAATCTACTATAAAGTGGATGTGCGATTCCTGTATTTCGCCGCATAAAAAAGTCGCTAATTGAAAAAAAGTCGCTAATTGAAAAAAAGTCGTTCATTGAAAAAAAGGCGCTAATTGAAAAAAAATCTCGCTAATTGAAAAAAAAGTCGCTAATTAAAAAAAAAGTCGCTAAATTAAAATTGTTGGATGTAACACCTACAAACCTCCGTAGGAACAATACAGTAAATATAAATTTGTATATATATTTGAATATTTCACTATTTCATATTTGATTCCACATCCGTAAACACTGAGGCGACGTTAACGTCTCGGATTGGTTGGTATAAATTTAGTACGAATTGTATCAGAGGCGTCGTTCCGATAACTGAAGTTATATTGTGAACACTCGCTTTTGTTCGTCAATCAGATGTTCTTGTGCTTCCTTATAAGGAATACCCATATCAGTTTACGGCTTTTTTTGTTATCGACGCATATAGATTTCCTTGCGACCTAATTCTTGGCTAGATAACGTTTATTCGTCCAATCTGGCCACCTCAATAAAATCTCTCCAAAAACGTGTGTGGCCAGATCAATAATTGAAATTATTTAGCTTTTAATTACCCAACCAAAGTGTGTGTACCCTGCATTATGACAAAATTTGATAAAATAAGAACTGGAACATATTTGAAACCGGATCAAAAAGAGAAAGTCGTTGATGATCTTACTTTGATTTTCTGGGAAAATTCCAAAATACATCTCCAATTCCATTTCAGTCATGTTATGATGGACATCATGAACCTGTTTATGAGCAAGCACGGATAACATGTTACGAAGTGTTTTGCGAATATTTCATTATTGTCATACAGGCAACGTAATTATTTTTTCTTAAGATTATAATGTAATGTTAATTGTAACAACAGTGGATAATAATAACAGTGGATACAATGTTAATTAAGCTGATCCTGGTATATATGTTTCAATTAAAAGTAAAGATTAAGACAAAGTTTGTTTTTTTTGACCAATATGAATGGTTTTACTCAATAAAACATATTATGCGCGTATAACTGCGTTTGGATGATCCAATAACCCTATAACAACACAGTGAAGTTAACGTTGTAGCTTATAGTCATACTATAATATTCTGTTTATTATTATTGAAATCGATGAAATAGCCATGAGGATAACATCGTTTGAAACGTCGTCTATGAACTACTTAAGGTCATTATTTATGGTCGGGGTGGGGGCCGAAGAGAAATAGATTTGGTGCTGGAAAAAATTTTATCCAACCAAATTAAGATCAAAAATTTAACCGTGCCAACCATTTTGGGTAAAGAAAATCTTTTACCCAACCCCCCTGCATATCGTCGATACGTATACACGTTTTAATAACAAACCCAAATAGATATACAGACAGATCTTATACTGTAACTTTCAGATTATTAATATCTCCCTACACAGTGCAGGAATCCAAGGAAAACAAGCAGAGGAATAGACAATAACAAAAGCTAAATGTACAATGATGACAGTAATGATGACATTCCAATTTTAAATGAACTCTTTATTTTTTATGTAAATAGTCGTGAAAATTTTGTTACCCAACCCTTCAGAAAAGTGATCTTTTTTACCCAACCATTTAGGTCTTAGAATTTTTAGTTATTCCCAACCATTTTCTCTTCGGCCCCCACTCCGTTCCCTAAGTACTCTTACTTAAGTATTTTTATTACTTGAAGTTCTCTTATTCCCCTTTACATATTATATCCATGATAATAACTTCACATGTAAAGCCGATACTGAAAGATTATATCTTCACAGTCACAGTGCAGCTATCATTTTTATCTTCACGTGTAAAGATATCCGCATTCTCTGAATAAGAGAAATCATGCATGGTATTTTATCGATATAGTGATAAAAAATATCTAAAAGTAATACATTTGCGAGGTTCAAATGCGATATATAGTTCCTTACCTTTCTATTATTGGAGATTACCATTGCCTCTACGAAAATTGAAAAAAAATAAGTGAAACTTTATTTGAAATTTTTCAGACTTTTATTCATTTCATTTTACAAACGGGTGAATATAAATAATTTACTTTCACTCATTAATATATAGGACTTTAATATAGACCGTTTTTCTACTTTTCGGGAGCGCAAATAGTTATAAAAAATAATTTCCAACAATTATCTATTGAACTACGAAACTTTGAATCTACATAAATCTACACCTGACGCCAAAGTTGCCGGAGCCCCTTTGTACCCAAAATTAATGGATCAAGCAGTCCAGTTTCATGTATATTATTAACTCTTCCTAGTTCAATTTTTCAGCCGGACACCTCTTTGTTCTATGGATATCTCGGGAAATATGCGTAACTGTTTCGAAACCTATATCTTTTCTGAAAGCCCAATAAACCGGCCGTTACCAATGCTTTTGAATTTTCGAACAAGACACATTATGTTAATATAAATTAGCATTAATTATCATAAATCAGGTTGAAAAACGTCCATTTTTCTAGAAAAGACCATCTTGCACGCCCGCGTAGCAATCATGAAAATTCAAAATGCCACCAAATTTGGCGTGTGAGTGGATCTCATGTCCCTGGCACTTGTCGAATTACAATTTTTTGTCGAATTACAATTTTTAATCTTGCGTTACCGTGTGCCGTGTTTTTCGATTGACGACTTCGGGGGTCTTCTATAACCCCTTTTGGACAGGAAAGAGTTAAGGAAGATCTTCTATGTTTTACTATATGCTCAGCGATACAAGTTAGAATTGATATATCTGATGATGCCTATTTTAAAGACGAACGTAGTTGGTAAACGTGGACGTACTTGGGCGAAGAATTTTAGTCAACGTTTATTGACCGCGGATTGGGAGATCTTTACATCAAAATTATCTTTCCTGCACGGTCTTTCAGTGCAGACCAAGCGACGAAGGAGCGGAGTCCGTACGACGAGACCAAGGGCAGAGTAATTTTGCCGTTATGACCGACCAAACGAGGTTAACTTTTCAGTTGTATTCTTTACCGGTTTGTAAAAACCGCTCACGAACCAATCAGATTGCTGGAAAGCTGCGTTAAGACCGCTTACGAGACAAGCCATATAATAATGCGTCTTATTAAAGTTCGTCTGTATTTTAGTGCATCTTTAACGACACACTATTTACTTTAGTGCGTTTTAAACGACAAACTATTTACTATAATGTGTCTTTATAAATGGCAAACTATTTCAAATAGTTCGTCTAGACGTATAATGCGTTGATCTGAACGTATAAAGACGTAAAATAGGCGCCAACCGCAACCCAGGGTATTTTGCCTCCATAATGGAAGGTCGGCGAAAATGAAAAGCATGGGACCCAGAATTTCTGGGTGTTTTGATATGATAATTTATGTGGCCTTAAGGCCCTGATCGATGCAAGACAAGTTACATCAATCGTTGCACAAAGTAGAACTGCAACGATTGCAACATTTTTTTTCAGCGTTGTGTCGCAATGTTTCCATAACAACGACTGCGAACGCATGCGCGTCATCCAATGTTCCCGCAAAACAAAATGGCTTTTATCGAAAAAAATGCTTTCATCGAAAAAAATGCACAAACGCGTTGCAACGTGTAAGCACAAATCATCATTGCGAGACAAGTTGCATGAAAAATTGCACCGTGTAACAGCTACGGCCTTTAGATAATTTGTCTTTTTTACTTTATTGACGTGAATAATGATGAGAATTGTGATTAGTTCCTGTGGTCTAAGGGTCTTTACAAACCGGGAAAGACCGTCGTTACAAAACAACTGAGAAGTTTTAAAAACTATTGTGCAAAAAATGAGGAAATGTGAGAAATGTATACAAGAGCCATATAATAAAAACCTTATTGACCTAGTTTGGTCGGTCTTTACAGCAAATCCTGCCCTTGGTCTTTTCGCACAAAAAAACCGCCGGTAGGATAATTTTGCCGTAAATTAAGATCTCCAGATCAGTCAATACGTCTTTTAGAAGCGATAATTGATCCCAGGGCCATTTTCTCCGTACGAGGTTTAATAAACGAGTTCGTAATTTCGACTGCGCACAAGATCTACGTCGGATAAAACCGGCTTAGTTAAATAATAACATGAAGCTGATGAACCGCAGTGTTGAAGATTCTTTTCGCAGTTTCAAAGACTTTTTGACTTTTAGGCTTTCAGTTTAGGACAACCATAGTGTTCATTGAATGTTCTTGATGACAATTCAAATTATTAATTGATGCTTACGTCCAAAAATCAAGTTTCTGAAACCAGAAAATACAGCCCCAGCCCATGTTATGTTGCTCGATATATGTTTCAATGAACTGGATTTTATCCCGACAACCTCATGTTCGGTTCCCGAGATTACGAACTTGCTTATAGACGCATAACGTAACAAACGCATTATCGGCGTATGTATGATACATAAGAAAATGGCCAATTGATAATAATACATGTTTTTACCTGAATACAGGAAAAGAACCAACAGGAATACATTAAATGGAACAAACATTTAGCTTGAAGTATCTTTCCAAGTTCTGAAAACAAAAGGTAGTTTAGTATTAAACAATTATCTAATATATATATACTAAGTCCCAGAATTGGGTTTAGTAATGATCACCAAGCCCAGGCGTTAGTCTTCACATAATGCATAACTTTACAATTCACTCATTGGCTCTGCGCCTAATAATTACTATAGTATAAAATACATGTGTCTACTACAATTTAATTGACTTGTAGCCTGCAAATTGACTTGAACTCATGGTACTTATGACCTAGTATTTACTGCAGGTATAGATCCAGATTCCTCTAGGCTGGTTCGGGGACATCTTCTCTAGAAATTTTAAATTCTTGGCCGGGTCTCTAGAATGGCATTTTTTCAGTTTTGAAAGCACGTTTGAGCACTCAGCAGTAGAGAAAGACATACATTAGGACTTCAAGAGAAATCCGGGAGTTTTACAGGAGATAAGACTATAATTAGAGCCATTTAACATGTCAATTTTATTTTACTTTGTGCGCTTGTCATACCCAAGCCGATTCGCATTTTTTATACCAATCCCGCAAGACCCATCCCACCAACTAATTCAAATGTTATGTGAATAAAATTTGTTGCATGTCATCGCAATCAGACTTGCAAACCAGCCTAATTGGGCGGGAAAGATAGAAAACAAGTTTCAAATGGCCTAACCGGGATGATATTCGAATACCGTTTTTAATGTATAGCTAGAGCTGTTTATTCGATACAATTAAATGAGTGATATATATAGTCGTGATGGACAGCAGCTGTTAATATAACCTATTATAACATTTGTAAGTTACCGTTAATACTATGGCGTGAAGATTTGAACGCGGCAGTTTACGAGTTTAACATTGGCCTATTTTATGGACAGTTCTCACGCTCATAATTAACATTAAAAGAGGTGACTCAAATGGGAGATGAAAAAAAGATGACTAAAGAGATGCATGGTTAAAAGGGATGACTCAAAAGGCCCTCTCTGTTTTTGTCTGGTGTTTAGTTTTGGTTACGTTAGGGTTATAGCTACGGTTCGGGTTCGGAAGCCTTGCGTTCACACGATACCGGCATGAAATGACATATGAAACCGTAATGCTAACCGGAACGATTTGAAACCGCAATGCTAACCGGAACGATATGAGACCGTAACGAAATTATTCCTTACCGGCATCGTGTGAACACCTAACCGTAATGATTTCATCACGGTTTTACGAAACTTTTTTCTCTGCTAAAAAGCGCGCGGTGGCGGGAATCAGTTTAATAAAAATGGAGTTAATGAAGTTGATAGTTGGGTTTTCCATATTGGCGATCCTAACAGGCTTGTGTAACACATTACAACTGAACTTAAGTTTATTGCAACAACGTTTGACGGACAGTAAAAAGAAAAGACGCATTTTATTAACCATTTTATCACAGCTAGGTACCAACAGACACAAACGAAAAAAGAAAAAACGACGATTCTGGACTAGAGGACGAACTTCTTCTTGGTGGAAAAACTTTAAAGAGAAATATATCGATTATAGTGACTCATTGAATAGTGACTGCGATCAAAACGGTCAACAATAATCAAAAACTCGAAATCATACCGGCATCGTGTGAACGCAACACCGTAACGGCATGAAATGATACCGGTACCGTGTGAACAGTTTGATACCGTGATGATTTGATGCCGGTACGATTTCGTACGGGCATCCTGTGAACGGGGTCTTAATCCCTACCTTGGCTAGTTGGCTACCTAAAAAAAATAATCTTCCTCTATAATTAACTGATCATTTTTCGACAGTAAACTTTTTCTGGAAAATGATGATACACTGTTAAAAAATGTGATTTAAGAACTTCATATTTTCCTCAAAATGCAGGAAATGCCATTCCAGGGGCCCAAAATTAAAAAAATCGTCACAGTGGGCCTACGATATGCTGCTAAGTGCCTAGGGCCTACGAAGTCGTTAATCCGGCCCTGTAAACAAGTGCATTAAAATATTTTCGCTAAACGGTATATACTATAGCTTGCTAAGATTTATTAGATTTAGACAGCGATGAAAACGAGAGGCAATCAAATTTTGTACACGACTATATATTGTTTTACGATCGGTATTGAGCTTTTCAGTTTAGTAACTGACCAACGGACATATTATATAAAAAAGGCGACAGAAATGATGCTGTTGTTCCTTAAGCCCGGTTTCCACATGATCGCAACGATCGCAACGATCGCAGAAATAAAGAGTTCTGCGATCCTTGCGATCATATGGAAACCATAAACCTGGCGATCATTGCGATCGTTGCGAAGGACGCGTTGAATTCTCTCCGAAATACCTGTTACCTTAAGCCCGGTTTCCATATGATCGCAACGATCGCAGCGATTGCAACGATCGCAACGATCGCAGCGATCGCAACGATCGTCGACTCGTTGCGATCCTTGCGATCGTTACATTCATATAGAGATCGCTGCATTCATATAGAAATTTTTCTATCTCTGCGATCGCAACGATCGCAACGATCGCAATGATCGCCAGGTTTATGGTTTCCATATAGTTACTCTGTCTAAAATTTTTAAAAAGCCAAAAGACCGCTCAACTTATAGGTGAAATGAATTGTGTATAAGGTCAAATGTAACTAGTCGTACTCTTTTTCATATGTGGGAGAAAGCAAAACTAGATCGTACCGAGTTCCCGTGGGCCAAACACAAACCATACAAGCGTACAAAATGAATCTGCCATTATAGACATCATGCAGAAAGCATTGGAGTTGATTTCCAACCTACAACCTTCGACGGGTAAAAAATAATGAATAAAAATATCATAATTATACAGTGGGATCTACAAAATTATATACGTTTTTCTCTATCGCTGATATAATATATGACATATATATAGAGAGAGAGAGAGAGAGAGAGAGATAAAATAAGATAGAGAAAAACGTATATATAGTCGAGTAATATTAATATTGCCCAGCAAATAATTTTCAAAATGATCATGATTCATCAATTTTATATATTATATACTGTATTAGTTAAAAAGCTATATACACCGGTAAGAATGAAAGTAAAAATCATTTAATATAAAATCAAACGCTTTCGACTAATATAGTCATCTTCTGGGTTAACCTGAAATATGAACTGCAATAAAAAAATCTATAATAACTTACTTAGTTTCTGATTTTACTGAAAACCTATCTGCTCCTTAAGAATTCCTTTAATAAGTTTATTTTTGTGACGAAAATACTTTTTCTAAACACGTTTACTTCACAATTCTATGCATACGTGCTTCAATAAATGGCACAGACTTATAGATTTTATTCAATTTTATGACTTAGATATACGCAAGCAAATGACTCCAGTGAGACCATTAAATTATTTCAGATACTTTTAATTGTATTTCATTTTGCGAAGGTGCCTATAGTATTGATTAAGATGGCTGCAAATGTGCTAAATGTCCGGCCAGAGATCTTCCGGGATTAAAAAGTCGAATATCACCTCAGTGCGTTACCTCAAATAATATTACCTTGATCGTCTTAATTGCTCTCTTTGATATTTCAAATTTAAGGCAACGCCATATCTTGAGACTATTTACTTCTTTATACTAATTACTTCTTTATTTAAATTTTCAGCAGGTTATTTGGATGCATTGTTTCGTTAATATCTTTTAGCTGAAAATGTCGAATTCGTTGTCGCGACGAAATACTGATGTCTACAACTCATGCTACAGAAATCCTTGATAAAATTTTTTTAGCACCTATATAATATTGGTCGGAAATTGTTCAAATGGCACTTGCCGTGGGAAATGAAATTTTGTTACTGCAAACGGTATACTTTAATTATAACTATATAACAAGACATATTAAATATGTGAAGTTGATCATCCAGGTTGTTGTAGTCTTGAGAAAGTTGGACTAAGTCACCAACAATACTAGTCTTTCTCAAGACTACAACAACCTGAACGATCAACTTCACACATCTAATGATACTCCTATAGTTCAAACCATTTACTTTAAGACATATTAAGTATTTATTCAAGACATAAGTATTTTACTTAGGTATACAGAGACGTTCCCCCAAAAAAAAAATCAGGACAAGCGTTGCTAAATTTAATGTTTTTTTCCAATTGTATAATAGTTCAGACGTCGATGGGGTTAACCCTGCAGGATTCGCGGAATAAAATGTCAACGAAAGGGGTGTTTATATCGAGGTGTACAAGCTCACTTATGGGGTTAGCTCGGTAAGCGAGGTGGTTTCTGGCTTGCTTTTGTACGTCGAGTGAATTTCACCCCGACCTACTGGGATAATTTGATAACATTAAAACAACCTATGACACATATTGCGTACTCATTCAAATATTTCAGCCGGAAAGATTTTCACCAGGGAATTGTCGTACAACAATTCATATATTGAAATAGAATGGCAGATTGACTGTTAACCCTTTGCTTTAGGGTGCTAATCTGCAGGCCATTATTATAATTAATTACAAACTACTGGACAAACAAAAAACAATAAACGCCAAGACCATGCTCTCAAGGCTGTTTCTATACTGTATAAGGCAGGACTTTTACCAGGACGCAGCGTTAAGCGGGATCGCTTTCCGCGCTTATATACTCTTTGTTTATTTATCTCATCTTTATACATGGCGAAAGTGTTTGTCGGGACGTTGTTTGTCCCGTCCCGGTTTGCTCAAGCGAGATCCAGCAGGCTATAGATGGGACAATTTTCGCCATATAAATGTTCCGTCCCGCACCTAACCGGAATGATATATTACAAGCTGTTCCGTTTCTAGTGCAGAAAGCTGCAACACTGTTAATATTACCATTTGCAAGCTACAGTTAAATATGAACGCGTCTGTTAATTACAAGTTACGACCGTTTTTTGGAGAGTTCCCACGCTCGTAACAATAGATAATTGCGGAGCTCATCAAACACCTGTGAAACGTAAACAAGTGCATTAGAATCACTGATTAGAATCTTAATGCCAAAAGGTATAGGTTACAAATGGTAGTAATAGAACATGTTCTATCGATTACTCTGAATTCTGTGGTTTGTAGCTTTGTTTTGTGCAATTTCTTCCTCCACGTTGAGCAATTTGGCCGGTCTTGGGATGAAAGACGTTCCGTTCCGCCTCTCATATAAACAGCGCTTTGAAGTGCTAATTTGTAGATCTAGAAATACGTATACGCAATAACCCTCAGCCGCCTGCAGATACTATCAGACAAAATTTACACAGAATATTGCAACATTGAAATGGTTAATATTCCTTTATTTCACGGTTAGGACTAGAGTTTTTATTTGGGTTATGTTTAGAGTTTTTTGGATCCTGTTAACTATCGCCTCATAGATATTTCGTGTGAATAATCTAATGTTTTAGTAAAAACAAACTTCTATATTATGTTCGTTATTCCTTCAAAATTATTTCAAAAAACAGGAAATAATTATTTTTTTGCGCAGAAAAACTCTCCCGTTATCGCGCTACTCGATATTTATCGACAATTAAATGGCAATTAAATAGCGAGAATTAAAAGCCAGACGATACGTGGACGATCGTCAATCTCGGGACTCAGAATCATTTTTCTGAGGATCGATATGAGCTTGACGATCGTCCACGTATCGTCTGTCTACTCCGAGCTCTCCCACATTCACTACAACATTGTGTATATTAACGCATCCAAGCATTACCGATATATTGACTGCCGCATAGGCTGTACATAATATATCAATTGAACCAGCACATTATTGTAACCTTCGCTCTGCATCTGAGTCTCGTTAGCTCAATGGTTATATAGCGTCTCGCCGGAAATCAGAAGGTTACAGGTTCGATTCCTGTACGGGACTCAGAATCATTTTTCTGAGGATATGAGCTTGACGATCGTCACGTAGCTATCGTCTGTCTACTCCGAGCTCTCCCACATTTACTACAACATTGTGTATATTAACGCATCCAAGCATTACCGGCCACATTTGTGTATATTAACGCATCCAAGCATTACTGATATATAGTGACTGCCACATATAGGCAGTACATATAACCTTCGCTCTCCATCTGAGTCTCGTTAGCTCAATGGTTAGATCGAGCGTCTCGCCGGTAATCAGAAGCTTACAGGTTCGATTCCTGTACGGGACTCAGAATAATTGTTTTGAGGATATGAGCTTGACGATCGTCTACGTATCGTCTGTCTACTCCGAGCTCTCCCACATTCACTACAACATTGTGTATATTAACACAATTAAAAAGCCAATCGGATTGCAACATTTGCATTAGAATACACGTAAATGAGATTTAGATAATTTTATAAAATCCATGGTCTATAATAGAAAGCAAAATGCGTAGTGGGTGACCGAGATAAAGAGGTGCTAGCAACATATATATACTGTAAACAAACTGATGCTGACAAAGAGAGGAAGAAGCACGGTATCATGACCTCGACCTACGATCACGAGGTGTGCAAACGTTTCATACTGCACAAGCTAAATAGGAGTTTAAAAACAACAATTATAGACAAGTATCAATTTATATTATCAGATATAAATTGAGGTTAATATTATAATGAACTGGCAACATTGCTCGGCGAGTAATGACCACAAAATGTTCACGTATCGACAATATTCTGTACGCCATTCAGGTGCACAAATGTCCTAATGCATGCACCTGTCAATGTTATAAGCCCAAGAGAGGGGCTGTATCGAGCATCCGTCGGGAATTTGATCGTTATTCTTGGCCCAAGGGTGGGGCGATTTGATCTCACCAATGGGTCACTTCTTTCGCTTGACACGAAAGACCTATTTTGCCTCTTTAAGGCCTATTTTGCCTCTTTATACATAAATACACAGATCGACCTGTTTGCTGATGACCTAACTCTTGTCGCAGCAGACTATACGTGTATTCATGATGAGCTGAAAAATACGTTATCCCGTGAGGTATTAAATGTTGATGACTGGGCCATGGCTAACAAGTTACCACTAAATTCCTCAAAGACTAAGACCATACTTATCAGTGGCAAGCTCTTGTAACCAAAGCTTGGCACTTTGAATAAAGATCTTCACATTGAGCTAAGGCCAAGTAAAATAATATAGTATAGTTTATTGTCTATAACTTTAAAAACAAAGGAGACTGCAGGCACTTTCTTTTTTTTCCATTTTTTTCAAGATGGCTTCTCCGAAATGGCCATCATGAACCTAATTTTAACACATATTAAATCTATTTAACGTTGTATTACAAGCACAAACAAAAACCATGACAGATTTCTCTGCAACTGTTTCGATACAAGATTGCGCCAAAACAAATTGTGGCGCGTAAAACTCGAAATGAACCGAAAGTCCCGAAAGTTGCCGGAAGATACCAGAAGGGCCGAAAGGTGGTGCAAAAGGCCCCAAAAACAAGACAGATTTTCGATGCAAATAAAAGAAAAAAGAAAAAAGAAATTGAACACGTCGAGAAGAGAGCGCTTCGTTTCATCTTTCCATCTATAGCTCGTATTACGATGCTTTGAAATCAGCGAACATTTCTTCCTTACATGATCGCCGAAATCATCGTTCCAAAAAATCCTGGCCACAAAATAAACTGCATTGTTCCCCCTTGGAGAAGTACCCATTACAGCCTTAGAAAGTTGACTCCACTGTTGTTGACAAGATATGTAGAACGAACAGATATTTAAAGAGCTTTATTTGCTGAATAAACCTTGTTAATTTTATCATAAACAAAGCATTTATAATCACGAAGATCTTAAATACGTATAGTCTAGAGTTCATGTTAACATTAACACCTTGTACAATTACTTTTTCTCCTTCTAAACCCTTCTAGCTTTGTCCAGTTCAATATATTACGGCAATAATAGACATAGAATACATGGCCCATTCCGAGTCCTGGGACATTGTTTGAGGATTTGATAGTGACGTCCATGTATCGTCTACCATTTCCAGATATGTTAAACGAAAATGTTGTGGACACTATGTGGCTTGGGCCCCAGAGTTATCACCTGACCGCTCCTGTCCTCGATTGTCCTCGATACGGTAATTTTAACGGGGATTGGTAACTAAATATGGCATCGCAGTAGATACGTGACTCTCGCGTATGGTGGCGAAGCCAAATCAAGCATTAGGAGCCTTACGCAAGCTTCTTGAAGTGCCTATTTTAACGTTCCAGGTAACTACGGCAATGTATTTGCTCGTCAGGGCAATGTGTTTGCTGAAATACACACTATACTAATAAGTACCTTTCGGTACCTAATAAGTACCTTGCATATTAATGTCATAGATACCATGCAGGTTGTTCTATCACGACTGTAACCAGTCGATCGATCGATCGATCGATCAGTAAATGTTTTATTTTCAAACGTTTTTTCTTCGGTGAATCTCAAGGGAAAGTAATTTAAAATAAGTGCTGCAGCATTTCAATTTTTATAGAAGAGAACATTTTTATAATAAATCTAAAACTAATCAGCTCAGTAGATGAGAACAGGGCCGTAGCGATGGGGGTATTGGGGGTGTGCGGTACCCCCAACTTTAAAAAAATTGCAATATTCGGAAAATTCACAGGTCTATTCGGAAAATTGGGATATGTTTTATTACATTATTTAATAATACATTCATTTTCAGTACATTTTCAGTACATTTTCAGTTCATTTTCATTTTCATTTTCATTTTCAGTACATTTTCAGTTCATTTTCATTTTGTACTGGTAATAGAAAACTTGTAAGTTGAATACTTGGACATTAATAACGTTGTCCCACACAGACGTGGGCTCACACAAATATGAGTATTGCGAGGTTCCAGCGGCTCCTCAAAAGCGTACGTTGTCTTTTCCTTTGTTTCTTTCACGTAGAAAACTAATACAGTTTTTGTGTTGGCAGTTGGCAAAGTATTGTGATTATTATTGAAAGATTTGGGGGGTGAAATATTTCATTCAGAAATGTTGGGTTGGCACCCATCCCCCCCCCCCCGCAATTATGACATGTTAGCTACAACCCTGGGTGAAAACAAATATCCTGCAATATATCATGGATAATAGTTACTTCGGACTGATTAACCAATGATCAACGTTGCTTTATATATATATATATATATATTTATTTAGTAAGCTAAAGGTGATCTTTTCCCAAAAAGTTTTCAAAAATTAAAATAATCGTTTATTGCTTTAATTATGTATGGCACTCACTGTTATATAATTGTTCTGAAGGTTGTGTTGAATATTGGTTTGACCTTCAATGATCTTTCCTAATTTATGTCCACCTTGACCTTAATATTATGTAATGCGTACGTAACATTAAGTATAAAAGGATTCAAGCACTCGTCCTTATAGAGACTACCAATATCACATCCTGTTTGTATAACAATAAGTTTCCTATATGTAAATATTTTATGTTAAAATATTTTTAAACAAATGAGGTTTTGGAGAAATTTCATAAAAATACTATATGCGAGTGTATATTTGTTCACCTGGCGGAATTAAAGTGCCTAACCCCAAACACGATATATACAAGAATTGAATAGTTGAATGTCAAAATGTTTTATAATATGAGCAAGTGCACACAGGAAATGAGAAATGAGCTGAAACTGTTATACTTGTACAGTAGACGACGTTTTTTTTAGATTTTTAACATTTTTTAAATTCCTAAATAAATTAGATTGTCCAGAACAGTTGACTGAAATTTTCAAATTGCGGAGCTCAATTCGAGAAAAAGAACTACGTGATAGTACACTCCTACATCTTCCTAAACTAAACAGCAAAGTGGACAGTCAATGTTTCGTTACTATACGCAGGAGCTAAAGATTGGAATTCTCTTCCCAGACAATCAGAGAAATTACTTCTTTCAATATTTTTAAACAAACGCTTTTTAATTATCTTTTAGAAACTGACATAGATTCTCACATTATGTAGCTCTTAAATTTGTATTCGTATTGTTAGTAGTATTGTTATTTTAATGTAGTTACATATTTGTAATACTGTTCATCCTGTTCATACCAGATTTTCACAGCTGAAAGGGTCTTACAGTTTTAAATAAAGTTATTATTGCAGTGTTAAACTTCTGAATGCTCAGTACAATAAAAACAAAACAATTGGGCAATAACATGTAACCAATCATTGTGCTAAAAATTTCTAATGCTAAAAAAGTTCTAAAATCCTAAAAGTTTTTCATAACATATCTAATTTAATAATTATCAGTTGATAGTTACTCAGTGTGGGTCTTAAATGATATTGCAATGTTCAAGCTGTTGCATATTATTGACTTCTGCATCCGTCTTAGGGTCTCCTCACTTTTGCTCCCCACTAACTTCTTTACGTGTCAGATTAACATCCTTCGAGTAGCCATCTAATACGTCAATGATGATGTTATGTTGTGTGACTTGGAACGATGGGTACTGTCTCTTGAAGAGTCTTCTCTTGTTTCTTCTTGCGGTTTTCAATCCATGGAGAACTCATTTCAATTGCATACACCTCCTTTTCTTCGAAATCGACTATTCTCGCATCTATTCTATTCGCATTGATTTCGGTGCTTTCTGCATATAGCGGGACGTCCCATAATGTTTTGGCTCGATCGCTTTCATAGAGAGGCTTCGGCTGGACCGGCGAGTACCAAGGGTGGCACTGTTGACACTAGGCCATGATCTCTTAACATTTCGAAGAATAGAATCTTCAACGCTGCGTTATGCCTCAGTAGGTATTTAGATTGAGCTAGCATGCTACATCCTGCCAGTATATGTGGGATACTATCTGCGGTCTTGTGGCACAGTCGACATCGGTCGTCTTCATTGAGGTTTGTTCGGGTTTTCTTCTGATGATATACTTTAGTTGCGAGCAATTGTTGGTATAACTCATGGAAACCTGCTATCGTCTGCCTCGGTGCTGATCTCCATCTGGGCATCCAAGCAAAATTCTCGTTGTTTAAATTCTCGTCCTCCGATCTTTTCTTGAATAACTTTCCTTGCCATTTTCCCTCTCTTAATTCATCGGTTTTTTTCCGAATTTGGACTTTTCTGGCTATTTCCTCTCCAATCTTTTTGCCTTGAATTTCCGTGCCATCCTCCTTACTGCACGTAAGAACCTAATGTGTGTTTCCAACCATTCTCCGGCTATCACCTTACGTGTTTCTCTGTTAAGAGACCGCAGTTCTGCCAACGGCCATGTTTGGGTCCACATTAGATAACTTAATACAGGTCGATGGTAACTTAATGAGGTCGATGGGGCTTGACCAAATTACCGATAATCTTTGCAGATATGATTTGGCTGCGCGCTTGAGGACCATCCCGTCCTCCTGTTTGGAATTTTCCATAACCCCCAGGAATATATACTGTGATCCCTCCGTCAGGCATGTTATCGCATCCGTCTCCCCCAAATTCATCTCTGCCTGTGACGTCTGTGTGCTCCCTTTCTTCACATGGACTGCAGCACATTTCCCTATCTTCCATCTTTGTCTTCGTCCATTTAAGGACTCTCTGCAGCTTATCACCTGATGCCGCGAAGATCTTTGATTTGATTTGATTTTTGATTTAATAAATTTGTCGCTTGCAAAAATATACATAAATAAATATATATAAATAAAGATATACATAAATAAAAAAACACAAAACGACAGGCGGAAGAAACAGGACTGAATGTCCCAATTGATATCTACCTCCTATATATAAAAAATTAAATATAAAACTATTTAGTAAATAAATAGAAGGAAAAAATCAAAAAATAAATCTAACTTATGCCAGGAATGACATAATCAGTTTCTAGTTTCTGCTTATAAAGTTTAAGTAAATTATTTTTAAAAAAAACTTAAGCTGGTAATAATTTTATAGTCCTTGGGTAACTTATTCCATAGTAAGACTACCCTGTTAAAGCACGAATATTTCATATAATCTTGTTTCGTATGGTTAACTCGATAATTGTTGGGATCAAAATTCCGAGTATTGTATCTGTTCGTTGGAACTTGTTGAAGGTTTTCTGAACAATTGATGACAGATTGTCCAGTTTTGGATTTGAAAAGTTGAATAAGATCGGCAATCTCTCTCCTATATTCCAACGGCAAGATTGATAGGGTAATCAACCTCTGCTTATAGCTTTTCTCTTTTGGATATCCAAGTATAAACTTAGTTGCACGTCGTTGCACGTTTTCTATTTGTAGCTTATACTTCATTCATGTATATGGTGACCATATACAATCTTTAGGTCATCTATATGTAGGAGGTCTGTTATCTTGGTGTTGATTGGCTTACACATTCTATATTCCTCTGTTGCTTTCGCGCCACTGGGTTCATACACAGTGTGAATAATCTGGGGCACAGGGCGTCACCCTGTGGAGGCCTTTGTTAAACATGATTACTTGTGATATTTCAATCCCTTGCTTTTCTATATGTGGAATAGACAAAGACTTTTCCTCTTTCATATGCGCTAATAAGGTGTATTATAAAATAATATTTTGAAAATGTGTGTATTGGTTGGCTAAAAGCCGTGTTTAATCTATTTAACAATTAGATTATGAGCTTGAAATTTCTATCGGAGGTGATGGTTAACGAGGACGAAGCCCAAGTTAATTATTGCCTCATAAAAATGAGAGAATAGAGAGCGAATAATGTAATTGTTTTAGTAAAAACTAAATTATGTTCGTCAAAATTATTTTGAAAAACGAGACATAAGCATATTGTTTTTTTGACGAAAAGCTCGTCCTTAAGCCCGGTTTCCATATGATCGCAACGATCGCAAAGATCGCAGAAATAAAGAGTTCTGCGATCCTTGCGATCATATGGAAACCATAAACCTGGCGATCGTTGCGATCATTATACGATCTTTGCGATCATTATGATCGTTGCGATCTTTGCGATCATATAGAAACCATAAACCTGGCGATCGTTGCGATCATTATACGATATTTGCGATCATTATGATCGTTGCGATCTTTGCGATCATATGGAAACCATAAACCTGGCGATCCTTGCGATCGTTGCGATCGCTATCGCAGAGATAGAAATAAAAACTATTTTCTTATTACAAGTGCTAGTTTTATAAACAATCAGTGACATAATTATCTTTTATGGCACCTGTATCAGGCAAGTCCTGGAACATTGCTGTCAAGTCTACCACTATGGGTTACCAAACTATCTCTCAAATGCTGTTGAACGATTTCAAAAGCGAGTTATGTCTCTTGTTTACCCCCATGTAAACTATGACGATAGCCTAGTATATAGCCTAGGTATTGACAAGCTCAGTACTAGACGCGAGAAAGCATGTAAGAAACTTTTCAGTGAAATTATGAACAAACCTGACCACAAGTTGGCTCATCTTTTACCACCAAAACAGGAGACGCATTACTTAAGACAATCTCGCGTTTTTGCTGCAAACACTTTTATTCCTTCCTCTGTTAAATGTTTTAATCTAAATCGTAAATAGTTCTATATTATAATTATTATGTTAATATATTTCACTAATTTGTAATTAATTGCCTTAATTGTATATACTTATATTTAAACTGGATTGTAAACTTGCACGCAATTCAGCTTTTTAGCTGCAATGTGTATTTTTAATAAATAAACTATCTATCTATAAGTCTAAAATGTAATATAAATGCTAAAATACAGTACTAATTTAAACTCGTTTGAGTTGAACGATGAAATAAAATCGTTTGTTCACTTTTTTGATAAAATTAGTTATATGCTCATTCCACTAGTTAGGTCGTTGCTTATTGTTAGACCCAATATTCTAGCATGGGTTACAACTTCGAGTTGATCACTGTCCAATACGATTGGTGGAGAGTTCTTTACACTTGGAACCGTTGAGTTGTAATTTATTTGCCGCAGACCAACTTTGAAGATCATTGACAGTATTTTGGATGGTACTTATATTGCCCTTGTTTACGACTTCAGATATGCTGCAGGTGTCATCAATATATTTCCAATTGTCAACACTTGGGGTTCTAAGATCGTTGATCATTAGGATGAAGAGCCCGGCCCACTCCGAAAAGCAATCGTTGGATAGTTTAACACGTTGCACTCTGTTTATCAGGAAGTCAAGAATCCACTTTTTAACAAATGATGGAATAGGAAGATGGATAATCTTTTCTGCAAGAATACGGTGATCTATGAGATCAAACGCTTTGCGGTAATATCAAACAAAACAACCCTAACTGCGTTTCCAGTTCCAGTGCCATCAGTGGCCTCTGACCAATTATGAACCATTGAGATAAGCGCATGGGTCGCCGAGGAACGCGGAATGCCCCCAAATTGGGCAGGATCGATTATGCTTAATACTGCCGGAGCGATATATTCCTCAACCAGAAAGTCCTCAGCCAATTTTGAGACCGCTGACGAAAGAGATATTGGTCTGAGATGCTTGTTAATTTCGCGTACAGGTTTTCCTTTGGAATAGGAGTAATGTTGCCTTTTTTCCAAGCAAGAGGAAGTCTTTGTAAGTTTGAAATTGGGGATGCGATAATTTCGGCATAACTCTTTAAAATCCAATTAGGGATACTGTCGGGCCCTGGCGCTTTAGAATAAGGGTCCAAATTCTTCAGTTTTATTAACACTGATGTTGGAGAAGTTATTCTTGTGACCACAAAAGGAGGATCTGCAGGGATTGCTTGGTTACGGTTTTAGTAAAAACTTACTAGCAGTCTAACGCAAATGCTGCAATCTGATTGGCTATACGCTATTCGCTATCTATAATTGTCGTTAGCATCAACCAACTAGTGGTCTATTACAAATTCGGCATTCTGATTGGCTGAGCTACTAGTGGTCTGTTGGTGATCCTTCTTATAGCTGGAATATTCCTATTCTGACCAATCAGAAGCAACGACATAGTCACGTTTCAAGCAAAACCTGAAACCTAAGCCAATTGGCGTGCGCTAAAATTTATATACGAGTGATGAAATCATGAAAACATTGTCCCGAAAGTAATGGAAAATTGTTCGGTTTGACAATTTTCGAATAAGAAAATGAATTCGCTTTTATGCCTATGGAGTATATCTACACCAAATTTGAAGCAAAGTAATTACAATCTCGTTTTTTGTGAGCGATTGTTTATCATGTGCCATCGAGCAACTCTACATTTTGAATGGGGAGACTTCTACAAACAAAAAGGTAAAATTATCTGAAAATTTGGAACAATGTTCGATAAGACTTTTTACGTACAATACGTCAATAGTGTAGCATCTGGCTGCTATTAAAAAATGCGGACAAACAAACCAAATTTGACTCATAAATGATTGCAAACGAGCTATTTTCTTTTGTTATGGCCGCAATAATTATGGGTAAAAGCGGACAAACAGGGATACTGACGTCATCTCGATGGAGTGCTATTAGATAGCGAATAGCGTATAGCCAATCAGATTGCAGCATTTGCGTTAGACTGGTAGTAAGTTTTTACTAAAACCGTATAACAATTCTGATGTTTTAAGACAACATTGATGTATTTCTTGTCGCAGAACATGAATGATTTTTTAGTGCAGAGTAAGGAGAATTTACATTTACATGATTTTATCAAATGCCCTTATTCTAGCCTGCGTCACATCCGGACTCGAGCAAAATTGAGTCCGGATGTGACGCAGGCTACCTTGACACAAGGAATGCTGAGTGTGCAGTTTTGTGACATCGGGACGCCGCGTCGAGCCAAGTGAGAACTCGTGTTTTGCCGTTGTGGCGTTAGATAGGTTTTATGCTTTAATTTCACCTGTGATTGGTTTTAAAGCTATTGGAAGAGTAGGATAATCATTAATAAACGTATTTATCGATGAATCACAGTTCTTCTTCGCTTAATTCATATTTATTTATAAGCGCTTGCTTTCAGGTTATGTTTAGGTCACCATTTCAGTTTGTTGTCTGCTTGACAAAAGCCTGCGCCGAATTCGAACCCTGGACTTAAGCCGGTTTTTCACTGGCGAATTCGTTCGCGCGAATCGACTTTTTTCGCGGCGATGGCTGCTTTAATACCCGACTGTTGTTACTGAGAAAAATGACGCTTTTGCAACTTCTGATACTTAGAAGACGGCAAAAACGTGTGGGAAAGTATAGAAAGCGGTTTTGGATAAGAAAAATATATGCCGATCGTGAAGAGAAAGGAGAATTTCATCTCCTTGTACAAGAAATGAAGCTTTATGAGTATTTTATGAGTATTATGAGTATTTTTTCAAACAGTTTCGTATGTCTCCTGCCACATTTATAATTGGCTACTGTATTTCTAGTGTATGCTGCATTTCGTATGTCTCCTGCCATACTAGTGCAAAAAAAGTAGGATCCGATCCAACTTCTTTTTCGACTTTTTTCGCTCGAACGGAAGGACACCGTTTTGATGCGCATCGCTACCACTGATCTCAAAAATAGGACTGGATTGAGCTTTCTATTGTATCTGACGAGCTTATTTTGAAGCCTTTATATTTGCATAATGCAAATTGACGAGAGATCATCAAAAGCTTCGAGTTTGCAAGCAAATCGAAATGCGACGCTCGCAAAATAGGTTTAGTGTCTGGCCAATATATTTTCTTTGTTGACATTAAATGCATAAAATCTTAAACCTAATTTGACGTCTCATATTAGGCTTCTCTTACTGGATAATTAGAGCAAACGGCGGCCATATTGGAGTGACCTCATTACGAATACAGTGGTGAATCGGAGAGGAAAGGCAGAATTCTGACATTTAATAACTGTCCAGCGAGTATGTTTCCTTTGCTAAAGTTAAATAGCAAATGTCAGAATCCTCCCCAACATGTCTGTGATGCCACAGTACTCCTTAGGTGGTCACTCCAATATGGCCGCTGTTGGCTTCATTTTTGTAACAACAGAAGCTCGATCCAGTCCTATTTTTGAGATCAGTGATCGCTACGGCGAAAAAAGTCGATTCGCGCGAACGAATTCGCCTGGTGGAAAACCAGCTTAAACCAGAGTTTGATTCGAATTTGGCGCAGGCTATTTGAGAATCGTTTGAAATCATTACTATAGCCGCTTAACTTAATTGTTTTTTATTGCTAGCAAAGTATGGCGAATTTAGTAAATAATTGTGTTATTCATGCATGTATATTCTTCGATTGATTTGGGTAGCTTGTTTAAGGATATTCCGCATTCGAAGAACTATTGTACTCGAAAAGCAATGTAAACTCCTCTTCAAGGGCAGATTTGAAAGATTTTCTTTCAAGTTAAAACAACAAAAATAATAAAACGCTTTTATCTGAAGTCGCCGTTGGCGTTGCCATTGTGTTATCTTAAAGTCCCCAATATCAAAGCCGTTTGTTATACTTTGCAAATTAGTTGTTTTGTGGACTAATTAACGTTTGTTACAAAGGATACGACGCACTCATCGGCCCATCCTGTGTTTTAACATATGCAATGTTTCACATTGTCATTAGCATGTAGTTTCACAGCGATTATAAAGAACGCCTCAAAGTAAGCGAATATCTTAAACGACAAGCACGCTGACCCTACGTGCAGGTTATTCAACAGCAGTTAATCTAAATAATTTCATATCATTGAAAGGATCTTACTATGGAAACCAGTAGACCGAGGCACCTACCGTTTTTTTATCGCTCCGCGAGTCAATTTCGAAGCATCACGTGGTGTGTTATCGTGTACCTCGTGACCAACTTATTACACAGTGGCAGTGCGCGGGCAGCGACTTTCGTTACTGTAAATAGTTTTACATATTGTGATATTGTTCAGTTTTAAAATGAGTTACTTCGTTTCAAATAAAGGTAGATCTATGGTTTCAGGACGTGCTGTTGATAGTTCTTCACGAAGCTTAATAATTGACCACATCGTGGCGAATGGTGGCGACGTTCTTACGGGATACTTTCCTGGATCAATGAGTGCAGTAGCTAATCATTTTAAAATGAGTAGATCATTCGTATCAAAACTTTGGAAATGTTGTTGCGAACAAGGTACGATTGCTCCACAATGGAAAGGTGGAAATAATCCAATGCACTTGCAACCTCAAGACTTGGATTTCGTAGAGGCCCTAAAAGCTGCAAAACCGTCGATGCGTTATCATAAAGTTCACGAAGCCGTTAACGAACATTGTGATATTCCTTCGGGAACATCAATTTCAGCCATCAGTCGAGCGGTGCGAACGAAATTATCTGGCGGAAAGTGGACTTGGAAGAGAATGGCAAATCTTAAACATGAAAAATTTACGTCTGAGAATGTGGACTATTGCCAAGATTTTTTGAACTATATTTCCAATGTTGATCCGTACAAGCTCAAATATTTTGACGAAGCTGGGTTTGTTCTCCCCGATGTTGGGAAACCCAAGTATGGGCACTCGCGTGTAAATACACCTTCGGTTGAGATTGGAAGATATCTTAACTCCCCGCATGTTACCCTTAACATGATGATAGGAATGCAAGGGCTCCTATACGCGAATACCGAAGATGGAGCCACAGACACCTTGAAATTTTTGAACTTCTTTGGAGAAGCTAGTAATAACTTTATGCCCAATGGACAACCGATTTTAGAATATGGTGATCACCTAATTCTAGATAATTGTCCAACCCACCACTACGAAGGCGGTTTTGCCCTTGGAGAATGGATGGATGATTTAGGGATTCGAGTCGTTTACTTACCTACGTACAGCCCTGAATTAAATCCGATTGAATTGGCTTTTAATAAGCTAAAAAAGATTGCTCGTAGAGAAGAATGTCGCCAGGTGTTTGCCAAAAATGTACACGCAGGAGTGTACAGATGTTTGGAAGAGCTTACTGTGGATGACTGTATCGGGTTCTTGAAGCACGTCGATTACATTGATATTTAAAATTGTTTTATATAATATGATTCATTTCAAAGTTGTGAATGCATCATCGTAGAACTTAAATTGGTTGTGCACTAGTGACTTTCCAGCTACAAATCCCTTGCATGTTTTGCATTAAATTGACTGGA
This sequence comes from Chrysogorgia sp. JL179-B06, assembly GCA_035772405.1. Classification (NCBI taxonomy): domain Eukaryota; kingdom Metazoa; phylum Cnidaria; class Anthozoa; order Scleralcyonacea; family Chrysogorgiidae; genus Chrysogorgia; species Chrysogorgia sp. JL179-B06. The sequence continues at coordinate 3,477,664 of JAYKKM010000360.1, read as the reverse complement.
CAATATAACATTAGAAATATTGCCCTCATTTGACATGTTAAGCCTGGTTCATACGTATAAAGCAAGCGCAAGTTTCACCTTGGTTCACACGGCTGTACCGCGTGTGTGAACCAGGCTTAAAATAACGAAATATGTACAGAAAATAAATGTTGGTTTTGTCCACAGGTGGCCCAAGCTCATGCGTCAATGTGTGTTTATATTGGAATTTATTCGATTTGTCAAAATTAGAGGATATTTTCATCTATTATTTGCAGTTTATTGTTACAATATATAAATGAAATAATGTGTATTTATATCTACCATAAGGTGTATGTGTCTTTCATTGCAAGTTTGGTGAGATTTAGGACAGTTGCAGTGTAGCCTGCGAGCAGGCTCTCTGCGGGTTGGGGCGGCATGGCGACATTAATGCAAATATAATCGTTTATAATCAAACATTATACCTATGAATACTCAACAAAATAAACATTTATAAACCTTGTTGTTCCACTTACATGTTTATTGTGTCGTAATATTCGTCCTTGTGAAACATGGCGCCATTCTGTTCATTATAATTCAAACCCGTTGCTCGACCCGCTTGGCGGTATATACAGCAAACGGGTTCGAAGTATAATGCGGCAGAATGGCGCCAAGTTTCACAAGGAAGAATATTACGACACAATAAACATGTAAGTGGAACAACAAGGTTTATAAATGTTTATTTTGTTGAGTATTCATAGGTATAATGTTTGATTCATTATAAACGATTATACTTGCATTAATGTCGCCATGTCGCACTGCAACTCGCCCGCCCCGCAGAGCTACACTGCAACTGTCCTAAATTTGCAAATATGAAAGACACATACACCTTATGGTAGATATAAATACACATTATTTCATTTATATATTGTAACAATAAACTGCAAATAATAGATGAAAATATCCTCTAATTTTGACAAATCGAATAAATTCCAATATAAACACAAATTGGCGCATGAACTTGGGCAACCTGTGGTTTTGTCTCGCACGTAATTAAACCGCATGCATGACGTTTCGAACATTTTCAAACACGTTGCACCAAATGGCAAATATAAATTGCCCTTGTAGCGTGACAAGAATTTGTTTCAAAAATATATTGTAATTTGTTTACGTCCCCGCCATCGTGGGTACAGTATATTTTAGATCGAATTGGGAATGATACATTTTCATGTGGTTTTTCTATTGACGATAATGTTTTATAATCCGCCCACAGTAAATACAAATTATAAAATAAATTGTGCGATGTAAAACATTTTTCTCATTTCAAGCGTGGGAAATTTGGTGATGACGACAAATTTTTAATATGTAAACAAACGCTTTTCGCGTCAATATAAAATATAGAAAAATACGGTTAAAATACCCAAACACCCAAATAGAAATACAGATTACATTATAAACTGCTCAATCAAATAATAGTAATACACTAAACAGAAAATCAACAGCTTGCATATTCGATAAAATAGTAAGGCACTAACGCTTTAGTTTATTGCCCAGCAACAAATTTAGGTAAAAAAAAGTCAGAAATCGTCAGAAATAGTTTTACAAGCCTCGAGTAATGTCTTTAGTCCATCATGCGCTTGAATTTAAATAGGTTGAAATGCTGATTCTTGGTCAGGGACAGTTGCAGTTTCTTTCATGTTTGACGGGCTTGGAGCAGCAGGCAAACTTTCCCCGTCAGAAATCATATTGAGGATCATATCTTGCGCGGAAACACACGGCGTTGTTGTTGACGTTCTTGCCTGCCCGGCGACAGAAACGTATAAATCGCCGCGATCGCATTCTTCATCCTCAAAGGTCTTGAGACTTTCTTTAATGCCAACAGCCAAAAGATACTCATAGTGGTCATCATGGGCCTTGCCCTTGTGACTATGAACTTGCCGCGTCGTAGAAGAACTGCCAGAACTGCAGGCGCTGTTTACTATGGTTGTCTCCGGCCATTCGACACCCCTATCTTCCCAAAGCTTTTTGTATGGATTTCTGACATGCGTTTTTCCTGATAAATTACGACTACTATCATCCAGGACCAAGTTGGCTTCGGCTTTCGCAAGGAGTTCTTGTAAGTCAGCCTGTTCTGGTGGCAGCTTGCCTTTCAACATAACTTCGAGTTTTTTCGCATCTTGATTAAGTTGGAACCAATTTTCAACGCGCTGTCCTTCGTCTCCAATGTTCAAATATCTACTCGGGTCACTTTCAATGAGACGACGACGCACTTGGTACACGTAACGTTGTTGTATCGATTTTGCCGCTGCTTCTTTCACATCAAGCTGGTTCTGAAGCGATGTTATTTCCTTCTTTATCTCCTGATGCTGCTTTTCATATTCCTTCAACTGGGATTTTTCGTCTGGATGTTTGCTTATGGTACCACAGTGAAACGCAGATACACAGGTTTGATAAGGACAATTCAGTCTGTTGTGTCGCTCTTGTTTATGACAATTACCACACATTGGACCGACTTTGACTGAGCCTGATGCATTGTTCCCTGGCGCGTAACTAGCTATGCATTCGGAAATGTTCCTCTCCTTTGCTCGAAGGCTGATAAGTTTTTTCCTTTGACTTTCTAAAAACTTCTCAAGTGGGGAAACAAACGCTGGATCGCTTAATGTATGACTGGAAGACGATTGACACTGATGAAAGTTCAAACTTCTTCTGCCAGTAGTACTGTCATTCGGTCCCTTTTTAGAAGAACTTGGCATACTGGATGGACTTAATTGAGGTTTATCGCAATTCCTCTTTAGATCTCTACTTTTTGGAAATGGTGGTGGTAAAGGAGAATTAGACTCTTGGATCTGAATGGTAATTCTTTTGAAATCTGCATTTTCCACTGGAACTGCGCATCGGAAGAGTTCATTCACTGATGCATCATCGTACGACAAGTTTACGAAGTTTAATTCGTCGTCCATATATTCTATTTTGAGTTTTTTTTCTTCTACATTGTTAAAACGGGTAGTCACTGATCGAATTTTTTCCATCAGGATACTCCGAGAAAATTGCATTGCTTCTTGCGTATCGATGAATACAGCTCCATATTTATCGACGCCGTACTTTATTTTAATTTGATAAACACCAGAGGCCATGATAAATCAACACCGAAGCAAATGTGACTGGCTGGACCGCATGGCGTGATCGGAAGAAAGTTGGTCACGAGGTACACGATAACACACCACGTGATGCTTTGAAATTGACTCGCGGAGCGATGAAAAAACGGTAGGTGCCTCGGTCTACTGGTTTCCATAGTATATACGCGACCTTACTGTAGGTGTAATTTATCTGTAGCTGTAATTTTTGTTGTTTCAAAATATGCCAAAGTACAAGCTTACGTATTTCGCTAATATTCGTGGACGGGGAGAACCGATCCGAGTCATTCTCAAGTTAGCTGGAGTGGAATATGAGGAAGCCGCAATACCCTTTGGGTCGGATGAATGGGCGAAATTAAAGAAAGGTACGTTATAAACATATCGAGGTTTTACTCAGAGTTAACTAAGTATAGGTTAGTGACCTCAACCTCGGTCACTATAAGTTGGTTATTGACCTCGGGGCCACCAACTTAGTTCATGATTCGGTGTCATTGTAATTTTGTCAAAAAGAGATGTATTGGTTATTTTATTAATTGGTTTCGTTGGAGCTTTTTAAATATATATATATATATATATATATTTAAGGTAATATTTGGCATTTCACTCGATTAAACTACATGTTGAAAGGATTTATGGTGAAGGAAAATTTAATATATATTTAAGCCGCACGTAGTAAAATGTCGTTTTGGGTGATCCGTTTGAATCGGACAAAATTTGAAGACAATCGAACGGCGGCCATTCGCGAGTGGTAATTTGACGAACTACATAAAGAGGTTTTTACGAAGAGTATACACCTTTGCGTAATATAACAGGTACGTGTGTTATGTATTTAGACTCGCTAATTCCAAATCTGTTTTCAGAATTGAAAACGGTGAAATATTCATCGAGATAACGTTCAAAATAATATACGTCAATAATATATAAAAATAATATAAGTAGATAAACCGTTTTTACGAAGGGTATATGCACCTTCTCGTAATATAATAGACACGTATTATATGTATTAATACTCGGTAATTCCGAATCTGATTTCAGGATTGAAATCGAGTACATATTGGCCGAGATAACGTTCAAAATCTACGTGCGATATATGTTAATTGAAGGCAAAGTGATATGATCGGCAGCCGGTTATTTCATCAGCAAACGCGCGACTGTAAATACGTATTATTATTTTGCCTTCTGTCGAGCGTGCTGTCTTAGCGTAGTGGTTAGTTTAAAGGGTTGCGATGCCGAATATGGCGAGTTCAAATCCCACAACGGACATCCTCAAAGGACCTTTCTGTGAGTTTTCTTTTTTTAATTTATCATTCTTTCATTTTTTGTCTTGATTTTAACGGTTAGGCTTAGGGTTTGGTCAATGTCACGATAACTATAGTTGATAAGCTTTTACAAATTGCTGGCGCGGCCGAGTCGTCTAAGGCGCTGGGTTCGAATCCCATCGCTGCCTTTCATTATTATTATTATTTATGCCCTCTCTCTTAACTGAATTATCATTTATTTAAATTATTACCGACGCATTGGTAGTTGCATTTTCCGAGCTCTGTTTACTGGGCGGAATGAAAGAAAATACGACAAGTTTGGGATAATATGGCTAGGGTATCACCCTAGCCCCTTTATTAAAACTTTGAAAACACAAATTAATATTAACTACGTTGTAAAGAATTGTAACAGAATGTTTGTGCCCAGTATAGGTGAGGGCAAAATAACGCCAAAGCATCTTGGCGAAGCCGAGATGCCGCCCCACCCGAGGCAAAATGCAACACCAGTGCGTCAACGTTAACGAGATATTAAAATTTTGAATGACGACGGTTCGTCATGCTGACTGTCCTACGCCCTAGTGTTGGCTAGCTAATAATAATGACCATAGTATAAGCAGTCGCCCATGCTAACTGGTTATGTTATGGTTATGATTGTCAGTGATCGTATAAAGCAGTTGTCCTCGTTGACTGTGTGTGGTCCAGTGTCATTGATCACGTGCAGTCGCCCATGCTAACCACAATGATCAACAACGCGTGGAAATAGAATTATTACGACAATTGTCCGCCCATGCTAGACAATGTATTTATGGAACACGAATGCATTTATGAAATGCATTCGACTTCCATCGACCCAGAGTGCGAATTTGTGAATCGGACATGCCTTGCTCTGCAGCGTGGGAAGCCGCGCCGATACGAGGCCGCAACAGCGTATTGCCGCTGTCAGTTGTGAAGAAAATGCATCCCTATAGAGACGCGGTAAGTTACCGCGCAAGACAAAATAATCAAGAAGTAACTTGATGGGGCAACACAAAGCTTGACGTTGAAAGACCAACGTAAAGGTACGTTGGTTGTATAAATTGTGCTTAAAGTCGAGGAATCATAAATGTACTCGATAACGAAACAAATATTTGATATTGAGAACCGGCTATTTGAGGAGATCGATGCTCGTAGCAAATTGCTGAGGATGGGCAGCGTTTATACGGGTAAACGACTGTCTAGACGGACCCCGATTTTGCCATACCCCTTGAGCATCTGAATGATATAAAACACTCGCGTCGGATCTGGTAAACCAGACAATTTATGAGAGTAGCTTAGGGCTGATGTGTACAGTATCACCCTTGCCAAGAAACTCCCCTCGTGAATTTTTAGTCAGCGATATATACATATAACGATAGTAAATTTACGCAGTCATTGATAGTATTCGAATGTGTTTGTGAAATGCATTTGATTTCCAACGGCCAGGTGTCCGACATTCCCTGTTCTGCAGCGTAGGACGCTGCGTCGATACGAAAACTATGACCTTCATATCAACTGCAACTGTCTAGGTCAAGACCACAATAGCGTATCGCTGCAGTATGCTTCTCGAGTGACTGGTGCTCCCTGTTGTGTAAGGAAATTAGCTCCTTTGGTATGCAATACCTCGTATAGAGATTTAATCCAGCATGAATGTGAGTTGGGTTGACGTTTCAGGGCTAAAGTAAATGGGCGGTTGTTATAATTATGTTTGAAGTCGAGAAACGTTAGTTTTACACCAACTACAAGCTTGTTACTCGAATCGTACATTTTTGCGAGTTGATGCATTTAACAAGAAGAATTTATCTTCGTAATTTCGCCAATCCTCAAGAATGCAAAGAATGCTGCTCTAAATTGGTAAATCTGGTAATGAAAACCTGTGATTCGAGGGGATACCTCAAGCAAACTTCTGAGGATAGGAAGGTAAAAAGATAGCCAAACCCGCAAACCTCCTTAACATCGTGACGAAGTCTGATGAAATGGTGCGCTTGCGTGACGCCACCTGTGAGGTCTATTAGTCGTCGAAATGACGCTCGTCAGGTGTGATAACCGAACAAGTAAAATTTAACAAACCAATTAAGGATTACATTTATTTAAGTGTCACCTTACGGCGATTTAAGAAATTTGAGATGTGTGCAACGCACTTTTTGATATTTTCCTTCGGTATTTTATCGAATATAATTCAATCCCAGCGAAAGAAAGTATTGTTGCACCGATTTTCTCGGGTTCTAAGGGATGCCTAGGTCATTACAAAAATCTATAAAGAGGTCTAAATATACCTGGCATTCTTGAATAGATGATGGAATGATAAGAATATCATCTAATAAGTGCCGAATTTTGCATGTCGACTTTAGTTTATGCTGAGCAACCACTCGACGGCTGTTCTAAACGTTTCAAATGTCTTACATGAACTAGCACAGCGCATTGGCATGCAGCGATCGTAATAATATAATCCCCTCCATTTCATTCCTAATACTGGATAGGCATTTGGGTATATTGGTATGATCCGAAATGCACTCTTTATATCAGTTTTAGCCAGAAAACAGCCGAGTCCCGCGCGTTTTATTAAGCGAAAGGAAAAACAAATCTTTTCAAGGAGGTAGAAAATTGCCAATCGTATGCAAGACAAATTGTGTTTTGCAATAATAAAAATCAACCGAATTCAGTATGCCTACGTATTCCTAAGCTGGTATATCAGGGTAGCCAGGCAAAAACCTGTTTCTGATAAAAACCCTGTGGGAAAAGTCAGAAACAGGAAAACCTGAGTGGGGACAAGATATATAGCCAGCAAGCTTCCCCACGAAGCACGGAACCACGCAAAGCATATGACTGCGCCTAGATTGCACAGCAAATCTACAAACAACACAATTATGATATGTTCCGATGATCGACTTCTAATACTCTTTGAAAGATATTTTCTTCACCGCATTAAATTCACAAATCAAAACTCCCGTAGCCACTGCGCATTTGGAATCCGTAGACGGTCGGTAGCATCTTTGATGGTTGTTAGTATCTTTGGACTTTTTTACGCGCGACTATTTTTTTGATAATATTGTAAACCAATCCCTAAAACTAACCCTAACCTTAATCCTAACCCTATTAAAAAGAAAAAAAGTAAAGTAAAAATTAAAAAAAAATGGAAAAATCATACTCACCCAACACTCGAAACCCGACCCCACAAGTAAAAATCAATGACACAGATCACTCAGCTATGCAAGCGAACTTGAAATATTCGGTGGATAATCAATATTTATGTAATCCCATTGTAAGTGAACCATATACATACTGTAATAAAAAATGCTACCGACCACTGAAGGTCGATTCATATCGACGGTTCCAAATTAGCGTAGCTACTCCGTACCGCATTTGGTTGCTTTGGAGAGAGGTCTGGAAGGGACAAATTAAAATGTGCGTGCACAGGCTTTTGAACTCTCTAGGTCGGAGAAACAAAACACAGATAGTGATTAAGATAGCGATATTGATTAAAAAACATTTTGCCTGACGCCTTATAAGATCACTAAAAACTCTCTGAAAACGCAGGAATGTCATTTCAGAGGTAACTTAAATTTTCTGTCACTTTCATATCTGTAAAAGAACGAACAAAACATTGGATATATACATTTGGTCCATGCCATAAACCACATAACTAGCTCATTAACTCACTGCATTTTCAACCTACAACCTACCACCTATGCACCTGCAATTACCTGCAACCTACAGTTTAAACCGTCCACATAAAAGCAGTCTTAATCCATGTTACAGTTGCTTTCCATAACTTCACGTAGCAAAACCTGATGTTTGATATCACACTATTATATATTTATTCGTTTTAGATGGTTCTAAATGCCAGTTTGGACAACTTCCATTACTAGAAGTTAATGGAGTAACCCTTTCACACTCAATGGTCATCTTGCGATACCTAGGAAAAGAACTTGGTATTATTGTTTAACCATGCATTTTATATATATTATATATGGTTTAGCATGCAGATAATACGGGAAGTTATTTTCAGGTCCATAATCAAAATCACACTTTCTGATGAGATATAATAACGCGCGGTTTGTATCAGGGTCGGGCTATGTATCCCGAGCCCTGAAAGGGCATGAGGAAAACTATGAGAAACATGTAAAATGCCTGTCCGTATTATCTGTCAAACTATCGGTAATCGAATGAGATATTTATTGCATGGCCGTAGCAGGGGGTGGGGCCGGGGGCTGGTTCCCCAATAATTTGCTCTGGCGATTTCTTGCCAGTTTAGATCTCTTAAAACTTGCTGGAAATTACTCTCAGAAGTCAGGAAATCCTATTTCAGAGATTCTAATTTCAAAAAATTTCCGTGGGATATTATGACTCTTGATGGCAACTCGACGCCAATTACCGGTAGTTTCTGGCCATTATTTTCATTTGCGTTTGTTGCAGTATATACTCACCAAAGGTATATTAAAGGTATTGTCGGTGTTTCCATAATAAGTCTGCCGCACTCTCCCATCCCATCATGCACAAATAGTACCTTGTACCTAGTTGGACAGTTTATATCTCATAAAACGTTATATTTCATCTATAGTCATGCCGCACAGTGTTTTGTAGAGCCTTAAGCAATTCAAAAATACAAATGATGAGTTATTTGCTACACAACTCTCTATATAAAAACGCATTTTAAGGGCCGCACTTGGTGCGATAAATCCTTGTAGGGGGTCCTGGGACATGCCCCCCTTTGACCCCCAGATATACATCGAAAATTATGCAAACTCGTTGCCACAAAGAACGTACCTGATTGCATGCGGCTATGATAGGTTAAGATCACCTTCACCAGGGCTCGATTAAACCGTCGGACATCGGACATTGTCCGACGAGAAAATACAAATGTCCGATCAATGTTACGACTTGTCGGACATTTTGTCCGACGGATTTTTTTGTCAATTAAAAACAGGATTTGTTTTGCTGTTTGTTCATGGCTTTTTGGTACTTGATTAAAATTTCAATTACAATTAATTCAATTTATTTTAATTTTAAATATCGATTTCAATAGAAGTAATCTTCCATTACTCAGACTGCTCTTGTTTTCGAAAACATGTACGATGTCGTTTATGGCCGCGCGGGAAGACTAAAGACTACCTTGGCCGCGCGCGGGGACTGAGACTGACGGCAACGAAAAGCCCCGCAAAGCATTAGCTGGACTCCTTTAAGAATTAGTAAAACTCCTTCAATTGAAGGATTCATTTCGTTCGTCATTCTGATTCACGTATTGGTAAGATCCCAACCAGCAATTTCGCCAACAACATTAATTGTCGCAACTACCGGTACATGTTCGCCAAAATTGTCGAAAATGTCCGACGAAATAACGAAATTATCGGACATTTTGTCCGATGAACTTTCAAATGTCCGACGAAATAACGAAATTGTCGGACATTTTGTCCGATGAACTTGGAAAAATTATATCGAGCCCTGCTTCACTATCCGAAACTATATGAAAATACAACTTGAAAGATCCTGGGAACGAGTAGAGGACGCGTACTTGGTGTAACCATATGCAACGTCCTTCTAACGTCGAGGAGAAATGAGCCTCAGTACGAGATATGCTTGAATAGATGCCTTCAGTTGCTTCAAACGAGGCTGTTTAATAATAAACTGGCTTTCGAAACAGTGCAACTGCTTCTATCATCCAGATATCATTCACTATTCCATGAAATTATGTTCAATGAAAAATTTATGTTCCATGAAATTGTTTGTCGCCCCTGATTTTGGACGGAATCTTCTAATATATGAAAATTCCATTTTTTTACAAAACAACCGATAAGTCTTTCTCAGACTACAAACTTGCAAATCTTCGGATTTAGACATCAACGTATCTATTACGTTAATTGTAACAATATCACATTGAAATACAAAATGCTTATTGGAAATTTCTGAATTTTTAGGCTACGATATTATTTTCGATAGGGTACGGCAATTAATTTTCTCAGGCACACATGGAAGGTCACTTTAAGTTATTTAAGTATATTATAGCAAGAAAAGTCAAATTACTCTGAATTGTTAACTTTCTTCAGCGCTATTTTTGAGTTTCTCAAGCCTATTGCCATGAGTCGCATCAGTCACGAATTTGTGGGCAATTTAGAAAGTCTGGTTGTGTTATTAGAAGGCCCAGTGTAAGATTAGCTATGCTAAACTGGTATCGTTCACCTTCTTTAAATAAAGTCTATTATTATTATTATTATTATTATTATTATTTTATCTTTCTTATGTATTAGCCATGCTAAATACAATTTCTACGTTAATGATATAGTCATTATAATTTGTAGGTTATGCCCCAAGTAGTAATCTTCAACAAGCTCAAGCAGATGCCATCGTTGATCAATGTCAAGACATTGTCAATACATTTATCTGGTTTTATTTTCTTGAGCAGGACCCTGAAAAAAAAGTAAGTCCAACACGACGGCTGCGTTTTATATGCATATGGCTGCATGTTATATATATATATATATATATATATATATATATATATATATATATATATATAATATATATATATATATATATATATATATATATATATATATATATATATATATATATATATATATATGGAGTCTTCTGATGATTGCCTCAGGCATGAAACACAGTGTTACGGCATCTGTAAAAGTTTAGATTTTATTATTTTATTATACTTTATAACTAGCTCTACAAATTGTGTATCGAGCACTCTTACTTATTGGGATGTTGTCCATGTTTTGGTCTATTCACCTAATGATATATATATATATATATATATTATATATATATATATATATATATATATATATATATATATATATATATATATATATATATATATATATATATATATATATATATATATACGTGTAGGTTTTGGTCTACGAAATGCAAAGAGTGCTCAACAACATATAGTTAGAGCAAATAATAGATTTTCGCTTACCTCAAAACTGGTCTGCTACAACTTGTTTCATCTGTAAAAGAATCTTCAGGCAGTGACAATATCGAAAGGGATGACCGCTTATTTATAGGCTTTCTGCCGGAAAGTGGGGGCGTATATGGGGGACAAACGAAATAAAACACTACATTGGTATGACTGCAACCACATTCAAAGAGCGATTGGCCAACCACACTAAATCTTTTCAACATAAAAAGCATGAAAATGACACCGAACTTTCGAAATATATTTGGACATTGAAAGAAAACAATAAAGATTTCAGTATTAATTGGCAAATTCTAAAACATTCTATTTCGTACACAGGAGGATCAAAACGATGCAATTTATGTTTAGAAGAAAAATTTTGTATTTTAAAAGAAAAAAATAAGAATAGTTTACTCAACAAAAGAGCGGAAATAATTTCACAGTGTCGTCATCGTAATAAATTTCGCGTAATCAACGCAAACAAAGCCATGACCTCATGCTTTGTCCCCACGCCCCCACTTTCCGGCAGAAAGCCTATAAATAAGCGGTCATCCCTTTCGATATTGTCACTGCCTGAAGATTCTTTTACAGATGAAACAAGTTGTAGCAGACCAGTTTTGAGGTAAGCGAAAATATATATATATATATATATATATATATATATATATATATATATATATATATATATATATATATATATATATATATATATATATATATATATATATATATATAATATATATATATATATATATATATATATATATATATATATATATATATATATATATATATATATATATATATATACATACACAAGACAAACTTGAGTTACTTCATTAAACTTTTATTTTTATAAACTTTTATATACAAATTTGTTTCGTATGGCAAGTAAAAACTTGCCACACTCTTCAGGTGAATATCTATCGCGTCTGATGCTAATGCCTAGGAAACTTGAGCTATAATATATAAATGTTTGACGTCATATACGGTTTAGGATTACAATGTTATCTATGCGGCGTAGGCTAGTTATTGGTTACAAAGCAGGAATTTTATTCTGTGTCTACAAGTGATAACAGTTCATTTCTAGAGTTCAGTGAGCTGAGTTCAGGGAAATGAATAATTAATATGTACTTTTTATGCAAACATATAGTTACATCGCTTGGTTTTGTTAGAGTAAGCCTTATATCAGTTCTTAATTATTTTCCACTTAATTGAGTATTTTACATTAGATTGCTTTAACTGCCAAACATATTTACTGATTTCGGTGGAATATTTGTGCTTAGGGTTTCTGAATGAGCACGTATGGTTATTGTATCTTGTTTTGAATTTGCCCTCTATGTGTCCGAAAGTTTAATGAAATAAAAAAAATATGTTTAACAGCTTAAGCAACACTTCTTTTAAAAAACTTTACTGACTTTTGTTGGATCGTCAAGCTGAAATCCTCATCGAACCTGTAACCAGCTTTTGATTGCCGGTGAGACGCTCGAATCATTGTCGGCTACGGAAAGATGTGTTGGGCGTTGGGAATATAATTAAGAATGTACAGACCATGTAAACTGACTTCAGTTAAACTGAGATATTCCGCATGACACAATTGTCACGACCATATATACAGCAGGGGTGCAGCATAACCGTAACATTCTTCCTTCATGTATAATGTTACATCTACATTTGTAGGAAAAAGAGAGAAATAAATGGCTAGAAAAGACTATCATTGAAGGCCTAACAGGTTTTGAAAGAGCGCTCAAGCGAAATGGCACAGGATACTTTGTTACAGACAAGGTAACGAACATTATGAATTTTACAAAATTATATTTTATGCTTAACCAAGGCCTATATTCCAAGATCTTATGCTAAACCTTTTTTTTATTGAAAACCTACCATGGTTTTGTTATCCGACGTATATATTTGGAATATTTAACAATAAGCTAGCTCCAATAACTGAACTTGTACACGAAAAAGATCGTCGAGCTATTTTTTATAGTCAGAGTCCCAGCTGGTGGGAATTGAATGCATAACCTTCTGATCACCGGTGAGACGCTCTAACGTTTCAGCTACTCGAACACCAATGACTATTTGAATCATTAATATACTATAGTATTTGATCTTATGTAGTGAGATATTACGTTCTTGAGATATTAAGAAATGTAAATGATCCTATTATACGTGCATGACAGTGCAGAATGACTTAATATTTAAGAAGACTATATATATCTTTGTGATTATCAAATCAAATCACTCGAAACGTATAACATAGGACGTTTAGTATCATATACATGGGATACAAACAGAGACATGCACAGTCGTTACATAATCCAAAAGATATACAGGCTTCTTCAATATCTTGCAGTGTGAGGTTATGATCATGTAAAAGTTAATATGATCATTTACATATATCAAACAAATCTTAATATCTGAAGAACAACTGTGAGGTATTTTATTTAAAGTAAAACTTTAAATAAGAGGTTTTTTTCGAATTGATTGAATTGAAGATATTGGACCTATAGTGTATACTAGTTACTAATTACAGACCAATAATTAACATCATATCAACAACATAGAAACTTTTAAAGAATCATAGCCAATCAATTCTACAACTATTTAGTAGAAAAAGGAATGGTACCAGCGGACAAAAAGGATGTAAGGAGGTACAAAAGATCATCTATTGATAGACAAAATGATTATATGAGACATACAAGAAGGAAAAATGGATTGATTATAAAAAAGCGTATATGACTCAGTTTCGCACTCGTGGCTTTTGAAAAGTTTAAATCTGATAAGAGCTGCTGAGAATATGAAACATTTCATGGAAAAGTAACCCAAATGTGTGAGACAACCATCAACATTAACTCAGAGTCGATAGGAGATGTAATTGAAATTAAAGAAGGAATCTTTCAAGGGGACGTCCTATCAGTGTTTCCATTTTGGAAGGAAATTTCCTCCCACAGATGCGTCACTAGGGGACACAAAGAAGGGACACAAAGAACTTTTGGGACACAAATAACTTTTAAGGGACACAATGAACTTTTGCAAAGTAGGCTAATAATATCTTCCCCCTTCCCTCTAGTGACACATCTGTGGAAGGAAATTTTCTTCCTACCTTTATTCCTCTTACCTTGTGCATCATCTTGCGGAAAATGAATAAAGGGTATCGAATGGAAAACGTGAGAGTGAATCATCTCCTTTACATGGATGACCTCTCAAGCTATATGCACGATCAAATAAAAATAAAATCATTGGTTAACATTGGTTTGGAAAAAAATCAGAAATCAACAGAAAATATTAAATTACCATCCAGACAAGAGATTAGAGAATTGCAAATAGAATAAATGAATACTTACCGGCGAATCCAAATAATGTGGTTAAAAAAGACACAAACTGAATAGAAGAAAAAACTGAAACCAAAACTGAGTGGATATATGCAATCAAATAACTGCAATGAACATCACCTGTCACTACATATACAGTAATGTAGTACAGTATATAGTAAAAATACAGTATATAGAAAAACAGTATACAGTATATAGTAAAAATACAGTATATAGTAAATACAGTATATAGTAAACTGGACTGACGAAAAATTAATAAAATTTAACACCATGACAAGAAAACAGATGACATTTTATAATGTATTACTTCCAAGAGCTAATGTGGACAGGTTGTATGTACCAAGAATAGAAGAGGGGACTTATTGTCAATTGCAGATTAGTGGAACGGGAAAAAGCATCATTTGCTGAATATGTGTAAAACATCAACTAACAAATTTTAAGAAAACTGAAGGATGAGGAAATAGTAGAGTATGAAATATCAAGAAACGAAACAAAATATAGAGAAGAAAAGGGAATCTAGAAGATATGCATAGGAATAATAATAATAATAATAATAATAATGTATTCTGTAACTATGAGCCTTATGAGCAATTTTTATGATCAAAGCCTACTGCTAAATTTAAATACATAGTCATGTCAGTTTGCTATAAATTGTCTCTAGATTTAAATAAACAGACCACAGGTGTAACAAAGGGTTACCTAGGAAACAAACCCTAACCCTATGTCTCCATATGTAGTTTGCCTTATTACGTTCGATTTTTTAGAACAACATCTAAGCAATTATAGCTTTAGATCATCTTTTTCAATATTTAGTCCTTTCAAATCCTCATACACGATTTGACGAATGCATGTGTGTCCTTTAGCCGACCTAGAACGATGATGAAAAAATCAGATGAAAACATAAAATTGATCAATGCGAAAAAATCTTTGCCATGGTATACATGTATTAATAAAATAGGGGTTATGACCAATGGAGAGAGTATGACGGGCCCCTAAAAACTTGCTGGAGGAAGCTGGTAAACAACAAAAAAGCTGAGTATATGAAGAAGGAAATGAAAAGTAATGTCTATAATAAGAACCAGGAGATGGAGTGTAGCGAATGGCTTAAATATAATCACGACCCTAGAAAGACAGCAGCGATAACAACATGCAAGAGCAGATGATCGAAACAAGGAAATGGAAATGGTCGAGACGGCTAAATGTCGAATCGATACTGTGTCGATTATGTGGACAGTACGCACAGCATCAGCAAGAATAGAATATGCGAGGAGACATAACAACGCATTAACGATACTAGCGGTGCAATGAGGCAAGACAATATGGGATTATAGAGGACAGTGGTACCAACAGTGATGGATGAAATGGCATGTAAAGGAGGATGATAAGTTTAAGTTGGTGTGGGATTTTGAATATAAACTGAGGAAGTATAATAAAGCCAGGAAGCCAGACCTGACGCTGTAGGGGAGGGATGGGAAACCAGCAGTTAGCGTTTGTAACGAGAGAGAAGCGACCGGGATAATACCACTAATGATGTATGGGAGGTGTTATCAACAAATTGCAACAACAAATCGAGAATTTGATACAACATGAGAACGGGGCTAAATGGGTTGTGAAAACTATACAGTATTAATGGAAGTGAGACTGCTGCGTAAAGTACTAAGCAAAGCTAAGTGGTTCAAAAGGATTTGTATATTTTCTGTAGTGTTGAAGGATATAATCTTAGTTAGCAAATTTTGATAGGAGGAACTACTATATAAATCCAATACGGAGCTATTGGCCGCCACGAATAGGCTATTAAGAAGAACATATATAAACTTTTATTTACCACCTTAATTTGGCAGAAACAAATTACAGTGATATTACAATGGTAATTACTAATTTGTAAACTTACAAAGATTTAAGTTTCTTTTTCTTAATCTTGCTTCTTAATTTTTTACTATTTAGATAACATATGCAGATGTAGCGTTCTTCTGTGCCTTCAATGATTATCTAGCAGAAGGAAAGACGAACATTCCTGTTGTTTTCAACGACTTCCCTTTGGCACGTGCTCTCTATGAACGTATTTTGGACGAGCCAAACATTGCATCTCACGTGAAAAATCGACCAATTACCATTGTCTAACAAGCCTTTATCTCTTGAAGGACATTGGCAACAAATAAAAGTACCATTCATATCAAAGTACGTAACTTAAATAACCGGAATATCGTAGTTTGAAGGTTGACTGTAAAATTCTCGTAAAGCGTATTAAAAATAATTAGGGTTCTGCCAAACGACCTGTGACGTCATGTGCTAGGTAAAGCGGTCAGTGTTGGCGGAAATGCAAATAAATTAATCTTCTCAGCGTTATTTCTGTAATCGTTATTACAACAACAACTGGGCAATACATGGCTCCACGATATAGAGTTATACCAGCACATAACATCACGATCCTATTCAAAATGGCCTCCCAAGAGCCTTTATTCAAAGTTTAAAATGTATTACGATCATTTTGCGAAACGAACTACTATATTCCGACTAGGTAAGTCATATACTTCGATATAGAAAATATAGTTATATTTTATTGCCAATGTTCTTTAACTTTTAACCAATGTTCTTTAACTTTTGCTTTTACATTTTACATGCTTATATTATAACTTGTTGCATAATTATTATAAACCGTCATATGAGTTTGCACTCTGAATAAACTAAATAAAAACTATAGATTTGTTATCTTTTTATTTGTGTTATATAACTATATTCAGATAAGTATAAGTGGTTAGTGGTTATAAGCGGAATTGTACGGTATTATATATGATTGGGTAGGTTGATGCACTCACTGTGTTAGGGGAAAAAGTTAGGGATTGAGTATGTGTTGTCAGCTCACTGGCAGCAGATAAATGGCATGTCATCCTGAATAGATTATACAATACAATTACTAGATGTGTGAAGTTCATCTTCAGACTAGTCAAGTAAAGCGTGTTTGCACGTCATAATTTGTTTGTGTCATAATCAATGTGAGTGGGTGTTGCGTCATGCGTTAAGCGTGGGTGTATTGTTTGTCGGTAGGTCTATTGTTCGTTGATGTGTACCAACTTTCAAATGTAAGTCGCTGTTTGTAGTTTGTGTTAAAAGTGATACATTCAGCCGAGTCCCAGTCAATATCGTGTTTTGTTTGTATGTGGTGTTCAGCTATGTGATTAGTCCTGTCCCCGTTTCTACGAGCTACTAGAAACGGGGATAGGACTAATCACAAAGCTAAACACCACGTACAAACGAAACACGATATTGACTAGGACTCGGCTGAATAGATCACAACAAATACCAACACCATACAAAAGATTTCTTCTTCGCACACACCAACGAACAATAGACCTACCGACAAACAATACACCCAAGCTTAACTCAAGACGCAACACCCATGCACTCACATTGATTATGACACAAACAACCGATGAGGAACAATATTGGCCCACGCTTAACGCATGACGCAACACCCACTCACACTAATTATGACACAAACAAACTATGACGTAATGAACCAGACGTATATATAATATCACGCTTTACTTGACTCTGAAGATGACCGCCGCTGAGGCCGTCGAAACGTCAGTCACCAACAATAGTTTTTCTCAAGACTACAACAACCTGGACGATAAACTTCACACATCTAATGATACTCCTAGGTTCAAACCATTTACTTTAATACAATTACTGCATATGTATATGTGGACCAAATGCAGTGATATAATTTCGATAATACACGATATTGTGCTCTATTGCATATTGCTTTTGTATTAATTATCATTATAAATATGGTGTGTTAAAAAATAAAATTATGGTTGGGGTTAGTATTAAAAATGTTATGCGGGTTAGTAATAGTAAAAGATTCCATTTGTATTAGCGATCATTACTGAATTCTATAGTTTTTACTGGAGGCGAGCAGTTTACTGGATCTGAAATAGTCTTCTCAAACGTATTAATAATTCATGAGATAATTATCCAATCAGAAGCGCTAAATTGCACCACGTGAAGGGACTTGAAACCCTTGGAAAGAACTGGGCAGAGGACTTGAACTGGTTTTTGAAGTCCTTGGACTATAACCAATATTTAGAGTCCTATAACTCGAAATATAACTACAAACAACCATGATAAAATACAGAAAACAAACCAAGTACTCAAACATTCAGCATAATAAAGTATTTTAAAATTATAGTGTTTTTTTGACAAGTCCTTCGAAGACCTCCAATTCGGACTTGATCTCTGTACGAACCAATGTGAGAATAAACAAAGCGACTACAGTGCAACCCCGCTAATACGATCGCCATCGGAAATACTAATTATGAACCATTTGTTCGTGCCAAAACAAAGTCTTTGTAAGTATTAACAGGGTGGTCGTATTAACGGGATTACCGTAGTAACGGGTGGTCGTATCAACAGGGTGCTCGTATAACGTGCTGGTCGTATTAACGGGTGCTCGTATCAACAGGGTGTTCGTATTAACGGGGTGCTCGTATTAACGGGGTGCTCGTATTAACTGGGTGCTCTATTAACAGGGTGCTCGTATCAACAGGGTGTTCGTATTAACAGGGTCCTCATATTAACAGGGTGGTCGTATTAACAGGGTCCTCATATTAACAGGGTGGTCGTATTAACAGGGTTCTCCATTAAGAGGGTGGTCGTATTAACAGGGTGGACCTATTAACAGGGTGATCATATTAACAGTGTGGTAGTATTAACTGGGTGGTATTACCATGGTGGTCGTATTAACAGGGTGGTCGTATTAACAGGATGGTCGGATTAACAGGGTGGTCGTATTAACGTGTGGTCGTATTAACAGGGTGGTCGTATTAACAGGTTGGTCGTATTAACAGGGTGCTCGTATTAAAAGGCTGGTTGTCGTATTAACATGGTGGTTGTATTAACATGGTGGTTGTATTAACAGGGTTGTCGTATTAATAGGGTGGTCGTATTAACAGGGTGGTCGTATTAACAGGGTGCTCTATTAACAGCGTGGTCGTATTAACAGGGCGGTCGTATTAACAGGGTGCTCGCATTAAAGGGGTGCTCGTATTAACGGTGTGGTCGTATTAACGGGTGGTCGTATTAACGGGCTTGTCGTATTAACAGGGTGGTCGTATTAACGGGGTGGTCGTATTAATAGGGTGGTCGTATTAACAGGGTGCTCGTCTTAACAGGGTTGTCGTATTAACAGGTTGGTCGTATTAACAGGGTGGTCATATAAATGGTGTTCTCGTATTAACATGGCGGTCATATTAACAGGGTGGTCACATTAACAGGGTGGTCGTATTAACGGGTTGGTGCTCGTATTAACAGGGTTACTGGGTGCTCGTATTAACAGGGTGGTCGTATTAACAGGCTGGTCGTATTAACAGTGTAGTCGTATTAACAGTGTAGTCGTATTAAGAGGGTGGTTGTATTAACATGGTGGTTGTATTAACAGGGTGGTCGTACTAACAGGGTGGTTGTATTAAAAGGGTTGTCGCATTAATAGGGTGCTCTATTAACAGGGTGGTCGTATTAACAGGGTGGTCGTATTAACAGGGTGCTCGCATTAAAGGGGTGCTCGTATTAACGGTGTGGTCGTATTAACGGTGTGGTCGTATTAACGGGTGGTCGTATTAACAGGGTGCTCGTATTAAAGGGGTGCTCGTATTAACGGTGTGCTCGTATTAACGGTGTGGTCGTATTAACGGGTGGTCGTATTAACAGGGTGGTCGTATTAACAGGGTGCTCGCATTAAAGGGGTGCTCGCATTAAAGGGGTGCTCGTATTAACGGTGTGGTCGTATTAACGGGGTGCTCGCATTAAAGGGGTGCTCGTATTAACGTTGTGGTCGTATTAACGGTGTGGTCGTATTAACAGGGTGGTCGTATTAACAGGGTGCTCGCATTAAAGGGGTGCTCGTATTAACGGT
Organism: Chrysogorgia sp. JL179-B06; assembly: GCA_035772405.1. Taxonomy (NCBI): domain Eukaryota; kingdom Metazoa; phylum Cnidaria; class Anthozoa; order Scleralcyonacea; family Chrysogorgiidae; genus Chrysogorgia; species Chrysogorgia sp. JL179-B06. The sequence continues at coordinate 3,457,145 of JAYKKM010000360.1, read as the reverse complement.
GTGCTCGTATTAACGGTGTGGTCGTATTAACAGGGTGCTCGCATTAAAGGGGTGCTCGTATTAACGTTGTGGTCGTATTAACGGTGTGGTCGTATTAACGGGCTTGTCGTATTAACAGGGTGGTCGTATTAACGGGGTGGTCGTATTAACGGGTGGTCGTATTAACAGGGTGCTCGCATTAAAGGGGTGCTCGTATTAACGGTGTGGTCGTATTAACGGGTGGTCGTATTAACGGGCTTGTCGTATTAACAGGGTGGTCGTATTAACGGGGTGGTCGTAAGTAAGTAAGTAAAACTTTATTTAACCACGCTAACCTCATTCAGCTGAACGCTGGTTTCCAAGAGGGGCGTGGAACTTACAAAATTACAAAAATACCGTGCACAATTAATTACAATAAATATCTAAACTAACAAAATACAATAAAATAGTTTAACAAATATGTACAATCTAAGGTAAAAATCAAAATATAAGCAGGTGAGATCAGTTAAGCCACAGACATCATGACCGACCAGTTGAAGAAATGATACTATTAAAAGAATGCAATGAATCTTTATTTCTTAATTCGGTTGAGAGGCTGTTCCACAAATGTGCCCCTCTGTAACTTAGACTCTTTTTGAGGTATTCAGTCCTTGGTTGTGGCAAATGAAATTTAGTGGAAGAGCCCCGCAGGTTGTATTGGAGAGATGCATTTGATTTACGAAAGATCTCAGTAAGTGATTTTGGTGCTAAATCATACCTAATTTTATACATTAGTCTTGCTACAAAATCTAACCTACGTTCGTCCAAATGTTTCCATCCAAGCTCATTTAGGGCAATTTCGGACTGACCATGTATGTTTTTACGACCCATAATCACCCTGGCAGCTCTATTTTGTAATTTTTGTAGACGATCTGAAAGTGTAATTCCGATAGAATCCCACACTTCGCAACAATAATCGAAATGTGGTAATACGAGGGCATTATAGACGGATTTTAGTGTTTCACGATCTACGTAAGGTTTTAACCTTTTAATCGCACCAATACCTGATCATCGTATTAACAGGGTGTTCGTATTAACAGGTTGGTCGTATTAACAGGGTGGTCGTATTAACGGGGTGCTCGTATTAACAGGGTGCTCGTATTAACAGGGTGCTCGTATTAACAGGGTGGTCGTATTAACAGGGTGCTCGTATTAACGGGGTGCTCGTATTAACAGGGTGGTCGTATTAACAGGGTGGTCGTATTAACAGGGTGGTCGTATTAACAGGGTGGTCGTATTAACAGGGTGGTCGTATTAACAGGGTGGTCGTATTAACAGGGTGGTCGTATTAACAGGGTGCTCGTATTAACAGGGTGGTCGTATTAACAGGGTGCTCGTATTAACGGGGTGCTCGTATTAACAGGGTGGTCGTATTAACAGGGTGCTCGTATTAACAGGGTGCTCGTATTAACGGGGTGCTCGTATTAACAGGGTGGTCGTATTAACAGGGTGCTCGTATTAACGGGGTGCTCGTATTAACCGGGTGGTCGTATTAACAGGGTGGTCGTATTAACAGGGTGGTCGTATTAACAGGGTGGTCGTATTAACAGGGTGGTCGTATTAACAGGGTGCTCGTATTAACAGGGTGGTCGTATTAACAGGGTGCTCGTATTAACGGGGTGCTCGTATTAACAGGGTGGTCGTATTAACAGGGTGGTCGTATTAACGGGGTGCTCGTATTAACGGGGTGCTCGTATTAACGGGGTGCTCGTATTAACAGGGTGGTCGTATTAACAGGGTGCTCGTATTAACAGGGTGGTCGTATTAACAGGGTGCTGGTATTAACAGGGTGGTCGTATTAATAAGGTGCTCGTATTTACAGGGTGGTCGTATTAACAGGGTGCTGGTATTAACAGGGTGGTCGTATTAATAAGGTGCTCGTATTTACAGGGTGGTCGTATTAACAGGGTGCTGGTATTAACAGGGTGGTCGTATTAATAAGGTGCTCGTATTTACAGGGTGGTCGTATTAACAGGGTGCTCCTATTAACAGGGTGCTCGTATTAACGGGGTGCTCGTATTAACAGGGTGGTCGTATGAACGGTGTGCTTGTATTAACAGGGTGGTCATATTAACAGGGTGGTCGTATTAACAGTGTGGTCGTATTAACAGGGTGGTCGTATGAACGGTGTGCTTGTATTCACAGGGTGGTCATATTAACAGGGTGGTCGTATTAACAGTGTGGTCGTATTAACAGGGTGGTCGTATTAACAGGGTGGTCGTATTAACAGGGTGCTTGTATTCACAGGGTGGTCATATTAACAGGGTGGTCGTATTAACAGTGTGGTCGTATTAACAGGGTGGTCGTATTAACAGGGTGCTTGTGTTATCAAGGTAGTCGTATTAACGGCGCGTTCGTATTAACGGGTGGTCGATCGTATTAACGGGGTGGTCGTATTAACAGCGTGATCGTACTAACCGGGTGGTCGCATTAACAGTGTGGTCGTATTAACGGGGTGGTCGTATTAACAGGGTGGTCGTATTAACGGGGTGGTCGTATTAAACAGTGTTGTCGTATTAACGGGTTGGTCGTATTAACGGTGTGGTCGTATTAACAGTGTGGTCGTATTAACAGTGTGGTCGTATTAACGAGGTGGTTGTATTAACAGTGTGGTCGTATTAACAGTGTGGTCGTATTAACGAGGTGGTTGTATTAACATGGTGGTCTTATTAACGGGGTGGTCGTATTAACGGGGTGGTCGTATTAACAGGGTGGTCGTATTAACAGGGTGGTGGTATTAATGGGGTGGTCGTATTAACAGGGTGGTCGTATTAACAGGGTGGTCGTATTAACGGGGTGCTCGTATTAACAGGGTGGTCGTATTAACGGGGTGCTCGTATTAACGGGGTGCTCGTATTAACAGGGTGGTCGTATTAACAGGGTGGTCGTATTAACAGGGTGGTCGTATTAACTGGGTGGTCGTATTAACGAGGTGCTTGTATTAACAGGGTGCTCGTATTGACAGGGTGGTCTTATTAACGGGGTGCTCATATTAACAGGGTGGTCGTATATATCTATCCCCACGGAGAGTTTGGTGCCCAGATCTCGCACGCGTGGCCGTGTATTTGTAGATCACAATTTACATACTTTATGTTTCGTCGTTTATTATTTTGAACGTCATCTCGGTCAATATTTAACCGTTTACAATTCTGAAAACAGATTTGGAATTACCTAGTCAAAGTACATAACTGCTTATTATTTCACGCAAAACATGTATACCCTTCGTACAAACCTGTTATGTACGTAGTTCGTTGGTCAGGTCACTAATCGCCATTGACCGCATCGCGTAGTCTGCCAAGGCCCAAATATTGTCCGATTCAAACGGATCACTCAAAACGAATTTTTACTTCCTTATAAGGAACCAGGGTTAATTATTATTGTCACACTAGTAATATCTGCAGAGAATGATCTTTTAGCATGTATAATGATGCCTTTATCTCCGCGGTGGTGATAATATTGCGAGCGCAGGTTTTCGTTCGCGTATTGCATACGTAACCTAATGTTATTGATCTTTAATCTTTAAATCACTTTATTAGACCATGTAAATGGTAAAAATGGTAGGTACCACAGGTTATAACCCCAATTACTATACCCTGGTAAAAGCATATACGCCTGTTTTGAATCGCGTTAATACTGAACAGGTTTTGTATTGAACAGGTATATAACTCTTGCCTGACAGGCTGAAAAACATCCAAAATTGAACCACCTCGTTGTTCTATTGATATCTCTTGAAATAACCATAACTGTTGCGAAAGCTATACATTTTCTGAAAGCCCAATAAACCGGCTTTTACTTGTGTTTTTAAATTTCCCGAACAAAACACATTATGTTAATATAAATTAGCATAATTATCATAAATCAGGTTGAAAAAAATTTACATTTTTCTAGAAAAGGCCATCTTGCACGCCCGCGTAGCATCTTGAAAACTCAAAATGCCACCAATCGCAGAGTTGTTTATGAAATCAAATCAAACTTGTCGTGTGCGTGGATCTCATGTTCCTGGCGCTTGTCGAATTTCAATTTTTAATCTTGCGTTACCGTGTGCCGTGTTTTTCGAGTGACGACTTTGCGGGTCTTCTAAGACCCGTTTTGACTGGGCCGGTCGGGAAAGAGTTAAAGGTCTGTCTATGTTATATCAACATAGCTTGTAGGGTGCATGAGGGCTGCTGTAGTACCACCCGTTGCACTAACCCAAAAAACATTTCATGGTTGAATTGGATCCTCAGTAATAATTTTTTAATGTTTTACCATATTGGGACGGGTCATTTTGCATCGTTAGTATATGAATTATTTTGATTTTCGAAAGGTATTTATTTTTTTCAATTCAAAGTTTGACACTATATAGGTTTAGTGACACTAAGTCGAAAATTCTATCCACCATTTTTATTTTATCATTGGAAAATATTAATTATTGACGAATTTCGACCAAATCCCTTGAGATTGCGAAAACAAAGGTTTGGTGCCACAAAGAAAAATCTAATCTTGACCCTAATCCTAATCCTAACCCTGAACCTAATACTAACCCTAACTCTTACGATAATGCTTTATTTTAGAAATAATATCGATTTTATAGTGATTTTAATTTCGAATTTACTACCTATAGTCTATGTGACGTCATATCGGGTTTATATAGATATTTATATATCGGAGCATATCCATATCAGAGTCGACGTTCGAGGTACGTTGAAAAAAGAAAATAATTCTGAATCCGAGAGGAGAATTGTGAACAATGAATAAATGCCTATTGGGGTTTGTTTTGGGCGAATTGAAAATACAAATAATAATATATAAACGGCGATATTTGCATAAGGAGACTAAGTGATAGAGGTATACTATGAAAATGCTTGCCACACATTTTAGAAGTTGAATAAACCAAGTAAAAACGCCGCCATTTTGAATATGACCATGTCGACGTCATGTGCACTTATATCGTGTGGCCATGTACAGTATTACCCAGTTTATGTTGTATTACCCAGTTTATGTTGAGAACAGTGTGGTAACGATTTATAGTGAAGGAAAATCTAGAGTGTTGGAATATATACATTTTAAGACGAAACAGGACCAGTTGCGAAAAATAGGTACGCAATGCGTACATATGTCTACTGACACAGAGAGAAATATGAGAAAAGTAGGTTCATTGGGCAATGCAACTTAAAATATGAGAGAAAGATAGAAACAAAATTAATGCATAAAAATAAGAATGTAATGCATATAGATGTATGCCACTTGCCTTACAGACAAAACTATGTAAATATGTAATGATCATGCAAACACAGTATATAGGTATACTATAAAATGTATACTATAAGGTATACTAAAATATTAGAACAGAAACTGGCCCATTAAATGTGATAAAGACAATGAGTTTTTACAAAATGTACCTCAGTACATCAATGACTGCTACGGTAGTAACCCTATCTAGACTGGGGGGGGGGGGGGGGGGGGGGGGGGGGGGGGGGGGGGGGGGGGGGGGGGGGGGGGGGGGGGGGGGGGGGGGGGCGGAATCTGCCCGCGCTGAATTTAAATGCTCATGATATCTCAATAATAGACACAGCTATATGAATCTAAAATTTTACGACTTTCCCTAGTTATGCATTGGTAGTATGGGCTGAAAAAATGGGGAGAAATATTAGGTATAAAAAGTTACAGAGTATTCCTGGACACCTACTAACACGAAATTTCGACAAAACATTTCCATTATATTAGAAACAATAAAAATAAGAACATATTGATTAAGATAAATCTATTTATTGATATAATAACTTATGTACGTTAACAAAACAGTAAGAAATAATCCTGAGGAAAACCCTTTTTTGAACTGCTTCAAATCCGAATTTTTGGCCGATGGCATTATAATGACGTCACAATTTGTTGCCATGACAACAAAAATGTAACATATATTCATTGTCACCATGCCAGTAACCTGTGAAACTTTCATTGGCATATATCTAATAGTTTTGGATATATTGCCCGCGGGCAGATCCTCCCCCCCCCCCCCCCAACCCCAGAAGACCAAAAAGCCACGTTCCACAGACAACTTAGGGATAGTGACTGACGTTTCCGTAACCAAGTAATACAGTCCAAACACCATACTGTACCTGCATATTAACAGACAGCAAACAATGCGTTCAGTCTATCGCCAAACTATGCCGAGGCGAATTATCGGCTAGCCCACGCTAATGTCGTTCCTGACGACCGTGAATCGTTACCGAGTTAGATTACAGCACCTAGTCGGCAGAGCTAATTTGCCATCCGACATCACCAACTAACCTAATGCCCCAGATAGTATCGAGCGAAGATGCCATGAAATATGATGAAGATCATATTGATGAAGATCAACGAAACAGCCCGCAACATTTCTGCCCAAAGGTTCTCGAGAACGTAGCACAAGTCTTCCGTTCACTGCCAGATCTTCTTGGTTTTCAAGTTTGCTTCAGGATCGTGCTAAATAACCGAGAGAAGCTAAATAACCAATTGACCAGAGAACCATGCAGTGTGGGCTCCGGAAAGAGCGCGGGACCATCAACATGGTGTTTTTTTGCAAGGAGCTGCAACTGCAAGGAAATGGAAGGAATACAACTGTAAGGAAATGGAAGGAATACAACTCGTTGACTCGACGGACAAACAAACTTACTTCAGTTAGAAATATTGATAACCTTCTAGTGGAAATGTTAATCTACATTTCCTATGGTCAATCTATGCACAATCAATCAAACTGTTATATAAGCATTAACTTCAATTTTGTAGAGACCGTGCATAACTACACTATTTTGTCAGTGTTTTTCATTCATGACCTCTCTGTATGTAACCTTAATATGTTCTATGTATGATGTATCTCTATCTAGACTGGGTAGGACGATGGACTTGTGAGAGGCGAGGGCTTGTTGCGCGGCTTTGAACGTATGTTTAAGATTATCGTCCATGAGTGTTTGTCTTGGGACTGGAGTCCGGCGATCTAACATTCTAAGGTGTCGGTGAGATCAGAGCAGTTGGGCAGAACGCGACTGAGCAGGCCTTTGACAGTCTGCGGTCGGCGGAGGGAGAGGAGGTGAGTACGGCAATGCGATGGGGACTAGTATTGAGGTTAACTTAGTATTGAGGTTAACTTAGTATTGAGGTTAACTTTGGTCAAATTGGAGATAACAACGGTTGAGTACGACCCTAGCGCTGTGGGGTTGTATTGGGCCCATGTTCACAGTGGCGGGATGTCTGGATTGAAGACGGAATTCAACTCGCGCAATACTTGACGGAACTGATTCCGTATACTAAGTAGGCACTTGGTTAGTTGGTTGTCCGGGTATAGGCTTACGGTGTCGGAAAAGGTGGCAGGGTTTCTCTCTTTCATACTGAGGCTTGTGGGTAGGTCATGGGAGTGTGTTGACGAGATTTCCGACGTTTATTGGTTATTGTTGGCTGAGTAAGCGACTTATAGTCAGCTCGTAGAGGGGACTGCATGCCGGAGCCCTGAAGCAGTATAGTCCGTTTTGCTTTTGAGTCAGCGGCGGTGCCGAATTCTTCCAACACTTCATATTACGTGCCGAGGCTACTATACATGCCTCCTCGGGTTTTGGCCCTCTGGAGTCAAAAAGGGGCCAAAAGTGGGCCAGGAGAGGCCGTCATTCTCGATCATATAATTCCATTGTTCGACTTGTGTGGTACGACTATATATATTAAATTATTGTGTAAATAACTTTATATTTAGGACTATGAAGAGACGCATTGTATAAACCATTAGGTGACAATTGACAAAGAAGTTGCTCTTTGGACCTGTCAGATGAAGTGTGAAAAGATCACAGCATGGCGAGCTTAGCCTTGGATGCACTTTATCCTTTCCCTATGATATATATCGCATTTTTGGTTTAAATGTAGCTTATATAATATAGCTTATATATAGTGATGAAATACATAGAAAATCGTTTAACAACCAGACTTATGTTAAGGCTACATTGGAAATCCAAGGTAAGGTGAGGACAAACTCGTATAGATATAAAGTTCTACAGGTATTCGGTGGAATAGTGAAAACGATACGTTCATTTCAATCTCAACCATGCAACGAAGCCTGATAGTAATATTTTAAACGTTTTGGCTGGGTTATACGCGATATACTTGGCTTAGCCCACTTGCAGGAAGCATAAAGGTCTTATTTCAGGAGCTTTGTCAGTTTTGAGAAGCTAGGTTTGGACACTTTGGGACGATAAACTGAGTGATAGCCAGCCAGACTGTTGGGTACATGATCTATAGAAATCGTTGTCACATAGATATTTATACGGAACGATTGGAAATACACCAAATTGCTCACTTCATGGGTTCGCAGATAAGAGTGCAAAGGCGAATAGTGCAGTTATTTATTTCGTGAGTGAAAGGGGAGTGGGGAGGAAAACCAGGCTGATGTCCCATGTATCTTTCCGGCCCCTCCAAGACCAGCAGTTATGGTGGAAGAGACCTCAGTGGCTTTCAAGTCCGGACGAAATGTGGCCCGCCCCGGGTGAAGTTCTTGAAACACCAGAAACGTTCGATGAAACAAAAAATGATAGTTAAAAAAATATGCGCGCCAGTAAAGGTGAGATTGCCACGAGAAAGGGTGAATTGAAACCAGATGAGCTTCGCGAAGCAGAACATCTCAAGTAGTATTGAGAGTACGAGAATTATAGACAGCCAGGTGAACAGATTACAGATTGTAGAGGAAGATGATGTTTTACAATGCAAGGGCAGACTTGAAAACTCAGATTTCGAGATAGATGCCAGGAAAGCTAAGATTAACCACTGACTGACTAACTTAATTATTAAGGCGTGCCATGATCAAGGTGCCATGATCAAGTACACCATGGTGGATTGCGGGCTACGCTAGCACAAGTTAGGTCTCGGTTTTGGATAACGAAGGGCAGGCAGACAGTGAAAGTTTTAAGTGAGTGTTCGATATGCAGAACGCCTGACCAAGGCAAGCCGTTTAGCACGCGAATTCCAGCTGATTTGCCAGACTTCTGAGAATGAAACAAGTACCTCCATTGTCCAAGGTTGGAGTTGAATTTGCCGGACCCTTGTATGTCAAGGAAGGCAAAGGGGGTGGAAAAGGTTTATGTGGCGTTGGGCTTGTATGTTGTGTCACTCGAGCAACTCACTTGGATCTTGTCGGCGAGGCGGTTTGAGACTTTGAGTTCGGGAGTGTTGAAAGGTCTTAAATTTGCGATGATCATGTACATACAGTTGACGTGGGTACTTGGAAAATAATCGCATAGAGTGGAAGTTTGTTTAAGAAAGGTATTAGGGAATGCTATAAGCTGACGTACGATGAGCTTTTAACGACATTATTTGAAGTCGAAGGGACTATAAATTCCAGGCCTTTGACTTACGAATACGACGAGGTGACGAAAGGAACGCGAAGTATGACGATAAATTGATTAGAGGTGCGACGGTGCATGAGACTCATTGGAAAAGGGAGGCCGAAGTACTTGAGTATATAGACCTGTGAAAAATTGTAGTACCCATTGGAGATTCGAAGTAGGAGCTCATGGATGCTGAAAAATCGAATAAAGGGACGGCTAAGGTAGTGGAATAAGAGAACGACGAAAGAAATTGCGATAGCGAGGCCGTAGTATATAAAGCTGTAAAGGTTTGTACTTATCGGATTATAATCAGATTTCAGATTGAGAAGAACAGTGATTGTGAACGGTTTACAGTAAAATAATATTATTTTATTATATTTCTTATAGAGAATATATATACAATTCCGTGTCGTGAATTGTCGACCAGCAGGAGTGAATCTCGTAATTTGTCATGCTGAACGGATACGGATAATCGAATTAGAATGTGACGAATGAATGTTTCTTTCATGTGAGGTTCTCACGCGATAGTGTACTATACCGTATTTCCTTGAATAAACGCCGGGGCGTTTATTAAATTTTTCGCATTATTAAAATTTTCGCGTCTATTCGAGGGCGGCGTTTAATTTTCGCGTCTATTCGAGGGCGGCGTTTATTCAAGGGCGGCGTTTATTGTAAATTTTTTAACATCAACTGTGAATTTATTGTTTAATTCAAATTCATAACCAATTTTAACACCTATCCCAAAAAAATAAAGTTTATATGTCTTTAAATATATATATATATATATATAAAAATTGAACCGTTCACTGTCTTAGGTAATGGCTAAGTTTCTGGTGACTAGAGCACTCTTGTCACTTTTCTCATTCTATATATCAATGTCTGACTGTCTCCTTCGTGGTCCGAGTCTAACAGCTGAAGAATGGGGTATGCCTCTTCGACATCGGAGGCTAAACTGCTTTAGATTTAATGGTGTCATATTTTTTAACTTAAAAGTACTCAAGCTCCAAAATTATGAATGCTTCAAATAAACGCCGCATCGATGAGAAAAAGTGCGGCGTTTATTCAAGGGCGGCGTTTAATAATATTTTTTGTTTCTCCTGCGGCGTTTATATTCGAGGGAGGCGTTTATTCAAGGAAATACGGTATACTAGAAGTTACTATCGCAAGGGGAAGTGCTGCCTCGAAAGACATGGGAAGCCTGATTTTTGATAAAATTTCATAAATGAACCCACTGTAGTAGGTACACATTTCTATCAATTATTTTAAATACAGCAGACTTAAATTACAAATGACTATCACTATAGACAGTATACATTATGACTATAGTATGTATAGTTGGTGATTGGTAAACAAATTTCTGATAAATCACTGCCACTATAAATCATGCTTCTTACTGTGGCAAAGCTGTCAGTGGAATATGTTATGGCAAAGCAAGCACTAAACAAATAGGCACTGACTAAATAAATAACAGAAATGGTATGTAACAGATGTTTACGATATTGTTGCACCATTAATAATTTATATCGTCTAAATTTTATTGTTGAGAATGCGATACTTTCAAGATTTTTGTGATGTATTAGTTCATTGCACATGTCCACGACTCCACATATTATACTGTAATTGTCGTTCGGGAATACACCACAGTCAACTGCAACCACTGTATTTTATTTTCCCAAAGAACTTGTAATATTGTATTTACTGCATGCATACCAAATATTTACTCTATTAAATTGTTTGTTCTCCATTCCGACTCGAATGTGTGCTGTTCTCCTTTCTGACCGTATTCGTGTATGCTCAGTGTTCTCTCTGTTCGCGCACTTGATGTGCTGTACCTCGGCACGTTACAAATCTCTTGTTGTTCCTGATAGTTATATTTCATTAGCAAACAAACCGTTCTCCGTTTTGAAACCAACATGTACGCATCTACACCACAAACGTTGCTAAACATTTCGTATTTTGACCGGATTATTTTTGCATGGACATTTCTGTTGTGAAAATTAAATTGACCGGAATTAATTCCAGCCCTGCAGCGCTTTCAACATATATTGGGAAAATGGCATGTCCAACGCTACATGATGCCGAATGTAATACAATGAAGCGTAAGATTAGTTTAATATTGTAATCATACTTTGGCCGCATGCCGTCGAAACACGGATAACTTATTCGGTAAATAAGTCCTATCTGCAAGTAGATACATCATACATTTTCTATCCATTCAATATTAGTTTTCTGATAAAAATATCATGTAAATATGAAAATATGTAGCCACTCGCTATTTTTCTCAGAAGGCCATTCAGAACCGACTTCTGTCCTACAATAATAGTTTACTATATAATAGTTTAATACAACACTTTTATTCTAAACCCGTATTCAGTGACCAACAAAATTCAATCAACCCCATCAATCTGTACTAAAGACTCCAAAGTCTTCGCTCTATTAAACAAAACTTAAATAATTAATTAATTATAAAATATAAGTGTCATCCAAGGGCGCACGCAGAAATTTTTCAAACGGGGTCGTTTGAAATTATTTCGGGGTGGGGGAGGATTCAGGGGAGAACAACAAGCGGACCTCTTCCCGACATGTTATTCACTGAAAGTCTGAAAACGCTTTTAAAGTTTGAATTGTTTGATTTGCAAAAACTCAAGGTTTAGTACAGGAATGAAAAAATTCCCATTCAATGACCGGATCTATTTATTATTACAGTTTCTGTCTTTCTGACGTATGGATCCAAAAGTGGGTGCGATCGCACCAACCCCCCCCCCCCCCTGCGTACGCCCCTGGTGTCATCAAAATATGTGTCAGTGCTCACAAATGGCATGGTATAATTAGTTCCAGCCTAGCACTTTCTACATATTGTGAAAATGGCATGTCGAGCGCTTTCTATTGTTAAAATTGAATAGATCGGCAATTAGTTCCAAACAGTTTTATAAATCGTAATAAGCGTAAGATGTTCTCGATTCAAAAACCTAATCAACACACACCTAATTATATCGCCTATTACACACGTGACCAACAAAATATTCAATCAACCTAATCAATCATTAAGTACTAAAGGGTCCAAAGTCTTAAGTCCAAAGGCTCTATTAAACAAAAGCGCTTTCTCAGTGAAACATTGGAACTTGAACTAGATCGGTACAGCTGGTAGTTCCAGCCGAGCGCTTTCTGTTGTGAAAATATTGAATAGATCGGTATAATTAGTTTCCAGTGTTCCAGCCCAGCGCTTTTTAGACAAAAAAAGAAAAAGTCGCTTCGTGGAAACAAATTCGCTTTGTGGAAAAATGAGCCGGGCCAGCCGCCAACTCACACGGTGTTAATTTTAGGTCATTGGTTTGTCTGTGTGAGCCCTCAAACGGCTAATTTTTTTCAACGGTTCACAGCCAGAATTTCACCGTGGTTGGTTTCATTTGCGTGGTTAAAGACAATAATTTGGTCTCCATTATACCTCCATATGAAGAAAAATCATCCCGGTTTATACGTCGCACAATCGTCGCATTTTCAGACGATTTAAATCGTATATATGTGATATTATTATATAGGTAGCTACTAGTAGGATATGAGCTATCTCACGATTTAATTGATTGGCTCCTCTACTACTAGCCTATTATTACCTAGATGGCGGCATGTTGTTTTAGGCCGCAAAAAAAGCTGAAATCGATGTTTCGGGTTTTATAAAGAAACCCTGAACTGACTAAGTGTTTGGCTATATAATAAAACAATTATACTATTCGAACTCGTCGTACGTATATGAACTAATAGCCAACTCGCGGCGCGCTCATATACGACTCGAGCTCATGGTATAAGACGAATTTAATTCAGACGAATTTTATTGTTGAACAAAATAGTATTCAGGTACTCAAAAAGAATTAGACGTGGTATAACCGTCGCATTTAATTGATCGAGTTAAATTCGACTGAATTGAACAGTGCGACGATTGTGCGACGTAAAACAATCTCGTTCCCAGGGCCTTATCTCCGCTCCCTGCCAGCCCACGTGTCATTTACATGGCAACACGAAGTGGTGTGTTCACGCCACGTGAACAAAACGTGAACTTGATGTGTGTACATGTAAGAGCGCAGTTGACTGTCTTTCATAAATTCAATGGTGGTTAACCGAAGATTGTAGTGAGAGTTTTTCGGGAGCGATTTGATTAAATTCATGGCGACTATTGACATTTCTTCTGGGAAGGTTCGTCCTCATTTCTGTTGGTTATAGCATATCACAGAGTGACTGTAAAGTATATTTATTTGTTCTTATTAAGGATCTGGAGTTAGCGACGATGTCAAACGGGTCAAACCCACAGGCAGAGCGTGAAGAGAAAGACAATCGTTATCTTGTTTCTAAAAGGGTGGAGCCAGATCCGTGGGAGTTGCCTGAGTTTGCTCATACAACGACGTCTTGGAAAGGTATTGTAGTTACTTATTTATTTTATCTCTACTGCATGAAACAACGAAATAGATTAATAAATTTGATGCCGGTTTGACTACGATGTTTGTCGTTTGTAAAATGGCGCCATTTTTATGATCTTCAGAGCTGTCGAATGGAGGGAAACTGAAGCGCGTCACGATTGGAACCGTCAAAATGCTCTGCCTCACCGGCTTCATATATCTCTTTATTTGCTCGCTTACGTTCCTCAGTTCAGCCTTTCGCCTGCTGGGAGGAAAAGCTGCCGGCGAAGTGTTCTCGTCAAATAGTCTGTTGGTGAATCCTTTGGCAGCGCTGGTTATGGGAATACTTGTCACTGTTGTCTTCCAAAGTTCGTCAACTACGACCTCCATCGTTGTTGCAATGGTTTCCTCTGACAGTAAGTATTGCACAACAGACTAGAATAAAGGTTGTCTGTTTTATTTAATAATTTACACGTGTAACTCGACACGTGTGAGACGATCGAGTCGATCAAAGTTCCCTTTTTGACTTTCAATTCACGACCTATTGACGACATATTGACGTGCGTATTAATTTAAATTTGGTGTAACTGTTCAGTTCATGTCTCCCGTGAACACCTGCTACTGTTCAAAGATTTTGAATGGTTCGACTTGTAGTTTCAGTAATTTAATGGCATGCTTTGTCATATTTATGAAATTATTTTGATATGCCCGGCATCTGATGATTATTCGACGTTATCTGAGTTTCTATCGTGTATGTATCTAATGTATTAACTGTAAGGTACTATCAAAGCAGTTTACGCTTAAGTTAACTTGAAACCAATATGAAATAATGACAATTATTTTTGTTTGAACAGTTGCTTTGGTCAAATAGACCAGAACTGAAGCAATTACACAATTTGAAATGTAAATTTGACTCACTGTTATTCTGTACCATTCAAATGTGCCTTTCCTTAAATGCTTAATTTACAGTTTATAATGGATGCATCAGGTATTCAATTCAACAGTTCATTTACCCAATTATAAAGCTGTAAAAAATTTTGAACTTGATATTATTAGAGTGGACATAATTGTTTTTCTTATTTTATATTGACTTTTGGCAAAATACATTGGCATAGAATATTTGGCAACTGCTGCTTGACTTTATTTCACTTTATTTGCACTAGTATTGTTTATTGTAGTCGTTCATGTGTATCAAATCCACTGGTTTGCAATGATGGATGGGAGGGAGGTGGTATCTGTGTTTCTATCTGTACTTTTATTGTATTAACTGTAGGTACAATTAACGCAGTTACTTCACTTGAAATCCAATTTTAATAAAGTGAACATTATTATGTTATATGAAAATTATTTTTGCTTGAACAATTGCAGGTTATAGAGCATATGACTCACTGTAATTATATACAAATGCTTAACTTTTGCAGTTTATGGGTTCTTCAGGTATTTCTCAATATACACCTAGTCCTATAGCCAATTATAAAGGTGTAAAAATATTTTGAACTTGATATTATTAGAGTGGACACTTGTAAGTGATTTTCTTATTTTTTTATTGAAGACCTTTGGCAGGAACCAAAGCTTCAAACATTTGGCTACTCCTGTTTTATTGACTTTAAATTAGGGCCCTAATGACAAATAGGTTTTGTCCTGCAATGCAGTACATTTTTAATCTGTAATAACAAGAAGAATTCAGACAAAATTAGTTGTAAAAATTGCAGTATTGTTTATTGTAGTCCCTACCTGTGTATCAGACATCCACTGGTCAGTAATGATGGGGGAAGGTAATCCACAATATCTTGGAACATGTCATAATCATCTCATCATATAATCTTGTAGCCTTGGTTGAGATGGCCAATACAACTTTTCCAGACTTTGCAGTCAGCCATTATCATTTGAATTGCTGTGTCCCTGGATATGATATTAGGGGATGTTAGTTTTTGTCCCTTTGACAGTTTTCATAGGACGTTTTCATAGGAGTTCAGATATAATTTCCCCATTAGCTCTCTGCCAATGGCTAGCAAATTGCACTCTTAGTTTGGCAAGGCACTTCGAAATATGGGTTAGCTCACCATATATCTGTCAAAGAGTGAAATGCTGTTTCCATGAGATATTTGGATTTGAGATATTTCGAACATGTACTGTGATGCCAGACAAAACCTATATGTCAACGGCCTCTTTTGTAATTATAATTTTTCTAATTTAATATAGGTGTATGTGCTTCCTTCATCAAACTTGTAGTGTACTGGTGTATTTTGTCTGTTCTAATAATATAATTATCTTTTAGTCATGCAAGTCAATCATGCCATACCAATTATCATGGGTGCAAACATTGGAACATCTGTTACCAATATTCTTGTGTCACTTGGTCATGCTGGAGAAAGAAACCAATTCCGTCGTGCTTTTGCAGGTGCCACTGTTCATGACGTCTTTAACTGGCTCTGTGTCTTAATTTTATTGCCTTGTGAAATTGCCTTTGGCTATCTGTATCACTTAACCAAGCTCATAACCCAATCATCTGGTGCGAAAGGTGATCAGGAAACCAAAGTTGAATTCTTGAAGAAGATTACTAAGCCATTTACCAATCTAATCATCCAGCTTGATGCTGAAGTCCTTCAACAGCTTGCCAAAGGCGATATTGCATCTGACGTGAGTCTGATAAAACAGTGTAAACCTAATACTACAACAAACCAAACCACTTCGGGGGATCTGTGCTCATTTTTGTTCCATGACACAGGGCTCTCTGATACTGTTGTTGGTGTTATTTTACTAATCTGCTCTTTAGTTTTATTATGTGTTTGCTTATTGTGCATAGTTAAAATATTGCATTCAACATTGAAAGGTCACTTAGCTGTCGTTGTAAAGAAAACCATCAATGCCGACTTTCCTGGACCCTTCAAACATCTTACTGGTTACTGTGCTATCTTAGTAGGTGCAGGAATGACTATATTGGTACAATCTAGTTCAGTATTTACTTCTACTCTTACGCCATTGGTGGGTGTAGGAATTGTTTCTATAGAAAGGATTTATCCATTGACACTTGGGGCAAACATTGGCACAACAGGGACTGCTATCCTTGCAGCTTTAGCAGCAACATCAAACTTTGATAAAGCTATGCAGATTGCCTTGTGCCATCTGTTCTTCAACATAACTGGTATTTTGATATTCTACCCCATTCCATTTCTACGAAGGATTCCAATCAACTTTGCTAAGCAACTTGGCAACATCACTGCTAAATACCGTTGGTTTGCCATCCTCTACCTGCTCTTCTGCTTCTTCCTCCTACCTGCAGCAATATTTGGACTGTCTGTTGCTGGTTGGCAGATCTTGCTTGCGGTTGTAATACCACTGGTAACCCTTCTGCTGTTCATAATTGTCATTAACATTTTGCAAAGTAAAAGACCCAATTGTTTGCCATTGCTCTTCCGGACATGGGCTTGGGCCCCAATCTACTGTCGCTCTCTTGAGCCATATGATAGAGGAATTACCAAATTTTTGGAAATTTGGAAGTACTGTTGTCCAAGAAAAGAGCCCGATAGTACAGATGAACAAAGAGATGTAACATATATGTAACATAGGTTTAAACTTTAAAAGATCTTATAAACATGATCTTTCATTATGATTGGCATTCTGGTGTATGCAGTTGTATGCACATGGCACAATTCTTGTGTACACGATTCCATGCAAAATGTTGCAGAAGTCCCTTAACACCCAAGTCAGTGAGTCGCATACCTCGGGATGGCAATCATAAAGAAAAATCATATAAATAAATAATTGGCCTTGATAGCTAAAGTACTTGGTCTGGTTGCACAAATTGCCTAGCTGAGAAAGTCGCTATCCGGTGGTCAACTTTCCATAGTGAATTTAGCTGTTGGATAAGACTTATGTATTCAACAGATAAGTTATCCAGGCTTTGAAGTTCCCCTTGTGTGTGTTCTGCTGACTACAACATCCCAAGTGCTTCACAGTATTTTCCAACGCAAATTTTTATAGAAAATTGATTTAATGATGTTCATGACATTTACAAGATTAACATAAAATTTGTGATGTATTTAGAAGCGTTCTGGTACAGTTCTATTCAGCATATAAATAAGAAAGCACACAACCAAGTCATTAGTGATATATATGGCAGTGATGAAACCTGTTGCTTGTGTAGCATGGTATATGTAGCATGTTAAAATGCCAATCTCATGTTTGGGCTTTTTATATATTTATAATCTTTCACATTTCCTGGTAAAACGTATTTAATATTATCATCAATCAAAGTTTCATCTTCGTGCCATTTTTATCCTGCTAAAGTCGGTTAACTATTCACAAGGATTGACGTCAACTCAAGAGGCATGCAAAGACATAGCAATCTGACAGTGAAATACGAAGAAAGTTTACTTTCAGTTTTCAATTTTCGTTCAATTCCTTATTCCACAACTGTTTTCGTATTTCACTATTGAACCAATGTACAACGTCTTCGCGTGTCACTGGGTCACTTCCTGTCGGTATACCTGTAGTAAACCAACTTTAGCAGGGGAATAAAAGGCATGAAGATAAAACGTTAGCTGATGATCATATTCATATTAAGCAAATTTATCAAAAGTACCAAAGATTATAATATATAAAAAGCCCAACCGTGGGATAGGTACTTTAACTAAAGAGTCTTATATGTAACTAGGGTTACAGTATATAATACCGTTCGTTACCCAGGGATATTAGCGTATGCATGTACATTCTATCCTATCATGTGTCGCAGATATCCCAAGAATAAAGATATAAAGTATATAACTTGCCTATATCATCATTGGTGAAGTAAAACAATGAGTATTTTTAAACTGGATTTAAATAAAGATTTGGGTAAATCTGTGATTTTGTTGTTTGATTGCAGTTTTGACATTTTGTGGTTGTGTAAATATACCAATTCATTAATATATTGAACGAATATATTGTTCGTATCAAACGAACATATATCCACCTCGAAAAGCCATTATTTATTATCCCGCCCTGCTCTTAAATCGTTCCTTTGTTCTCTGAAGGTCGATTTGTAATAAATCAACCTGTGGAAAACAAAAGAAACTGAACTAATGATGATATAATTGGTAATGTACAGTAATATCACGATAGCCTTGGATCTTTCGTTCTTCTAAGACTTTTAAACCACGAATTTTCCTCATTGCTGATACAAGAGGGAATTTTCCCCTTTGTCTTCTAAATGTCCTCGGGTATAGACCTCTTTCATAATGGCGGCCAGTCTAAATATTCTTTATATGCATGCAAATTAGCCTTTCTGGCCTCGTTACAGAGAGAAGATTCTTTGGAATTATACAGACGCACGAATGAGGTCAGAAGGCTAATTTGAAATGAATATAAAAGAATATTTAATTTGGGTGCCATTATGGAAGAGGTCTATTCTAGTATAACATTTTCCTCAGTGATGATAGTATTAAAAAGTAATATGATAACTGTTCGGGAAATTAGCGGTTAAATGCCCCGGGATGAAGATTTGTAAAAGTCCTTCGGGGAAATTTAGTCGCTAATTTCCCTCGAGTCATCGTATTACTTTAGTGTTGTCAAGAGTAATATTAGAATAACAACTTTGCACAGTGGTAATAAATATACAAGTGCTAAACTGGCACAAATACCTTATTGTCACTAATTTTCGCGATTTTCAAAAAATCGCGAAATTAAAGACCCGCGAAAATTAGTTTACGCGAAAATTAACCACGCGAAATTTAATACCCTGTTATATTGGCTCTTTAATCAAGCATAAATTGAGTTACAGGTACATAATTGTTGTCGATTTTTGAAGTCGATTTACGACTATCCGTCCTGAAGCCATTGCATACCACCTGGATTGTAAGCCTTTACAACCACCTTACTAGCAGTGAGGGAAAGCAGGAATTGCTGGAGTGGTGAGTGGTGAATCAGCCCTTCCTCCCGAGGATAGACAATGTTCGCGGTAGACTTGAAGGTATCCACTCTACTTTGCTGTAAACAAACGTGGACCAATTTCATTTCATTATACCTATGGTTTTGTTCATTTAAAGTGTATTGGAAACAATTGCTATAAATAAAAATAAATAAAATCCGTTGTGCCAATTCTGCAGAGATTAACTGTTTTTAATGCTGATCGTTTTTTGACAGTTTTCCCTTAAACGTATTTTTTTGGCCAAATCGCGAAATTTAAGTCCCGCGAAATATGCCTGTTCCATTTTCGTGAAATTAAGTACCCGCGAAAATTAGTGACAATAAGGTATAAGAACAATCTGATTATTTTAGTTATATACCTGCCAAACTATCAAATATAAGATATTTATTATATGACTATTGCTGGGAACTCAATGCACCCAGTAATGGAGATTTTACATTTACTATATACATTCCTCTCAGATGTTACCTCTTTCAAACAGGTACATTGCGGTACCTGTTCTTTCTTCTTGCCTTATTAGGGAAAATTACATCACCATCATAATAACATAACTTCTTTATATGATCAGCACTTCTAATCTCTAATTTGCGTTAAAGCACAACTGTAAATGCAGCACTTATTCATGTATTTTTCGAGTACATGTATATGTATATTCCAGAATAATGCCAATGTTTATGCTCTACCCAAAGATAGTTGTGACCAAAAGCCTAAAAGGGTTATTGCGACCTTAAAATAGAAATATTTAAAGAATCTAGTATCAGATTTGGTATCACGCTACAGTACATGATAGTGGCAGAATTAACTAAAATTAATTTATTTCAAGATAAGTTATAACATGAAATTATTTTAGTAGCTAATTCATATTTTGCACTTGGAAAGTATTTTGGTTTATTTAATATATTCTATATTGTGTTATATATTGTGTTATATATTGTGTTGTAAAGCTACCACATTCTTACATATACATACATACATACATACATACATACATACATACATATATATATATTCTTTAGATAAAGAGAGGATTTATTAATGGTCAAATATATATATATGAAAATTTGACTGCCCCATATATACATATATATATTTATTAATGAATAAATCCTCTCTTCATCTAAAGAAAATTGTTGTAAAGCCTCCTCGGTTGGGGCAGTCAAATTTTCATATACATATATATATTTGACCATATATATTATATATATATATATAAGAATGTGGTAGCTTTATATAATTATTTCAGAATCTACATTGAAATGTTCGTAATGTGGACTGCGCATCGAAATGACGTGTCTGCGTCGGGATAAAACTTATTTCATTTCATAACATCAGGCTAGAACCACAATAGACATTTCTATTTACGCTTGCAAATTCCCACCCGACGCAGAACGCGTCATTTTGATGCGCAGTCGACATTACGAACTGGCTTATAGCATTTATTGAATGAGTTCTAATTTAAATAGAAAATATTTTTAATGTATACATGTATGTCAGGTCAAAGTGTGAATTTATTTTATTGGAAACAAATATATTTTGTTTTTTGTCTCTGAACCTAACCATTTACTTTTAAATAAATTTGTCTTGCAGGGTAAATCGTGGAGCTTTACATAACTTTCACTTGCTGGCGTGGTAATAGAAGAGTTCCTTAAATATTGAGCAAATTCATTTCTTCACATAGACAAATTGGTTTGATCGTGCTTTGATGACGTTTGTTGACCAACTTCCTCGTACTTTGAATTTGATTGTTTTTTTTATTTTGACCAACCAATATGATTATGAATAAAAAAACCAATCAAATGCCAAACAGTAAACTGTTCAACTATAAACTTCATCAAACCACGATCAAACCAATTTGCCAATGTGAAGACATTAATTTGCTCAATTTGTAAGGAACTCGTCTATCGTCACGACAGTAAAAGTGTTTTAAGTTAAAACACAGCCGTATTAAATTTTCTATTTGGTAATTATGAGCCCACAAATCATGCCGCTGATAGTTACTCGTCCTTAACATGCGTCTAAATCATAGATCGGGCCGATTAATCGTAGCCTGTGCACAGCCTGATATAATTAATCGCAGTGTGTAAACGCACCTCATATTTTACCATATTTATCCAGGGTTATATATTAAAATAAACTTATTCTACACGTCTCTACTCCCATACGTGACAATGCGTATAGTCTACGAATTTGCATGGCACAGACACCTGTGCAGTACACTAATAAGAATGTAGTCATAGCTGTCATTACAGTAATTTCATTAAAAGTTGCCACACATGTGTGTACTTGTGTTTTGATTTGGTCGGTGTTCTCATGCAATGTGGTTGCGTCGGAAGTTTTTAATAGGCCAAGTAAAACAATATATCTCTCGTTTCCGCGTGCGTCCTTTTCCTGCCGCGTCAAATATTTTTAAAATTTGTTTTAGTATCTTGTACCGAAAATCTGTCAATACATACCCCAAATCTATATGTACTGTAAAATAGAATTTATAAAATATATTTTACGAAGAATTCCTCAAAAGATATAACCGAGGCCGTATCACTGTTTCTCGCGGTTTGTTTGGGTCCCTTTAGTGAATTTGCAGTTTGTTTTCTCCGTAGTCGCCTATAATTGAGTGCTTTAATGCATTTCTCTCTTTCTATTAACTATGTTTTAACCAAACATTTACCTGAATATCAAATCGTCTTAAAGTACCTATACTCCCAAATACGATATTACAACCTCGTTCCCAGGGCATTCGGCGGAAGGTCAGCGAAAATGGCCCTGGGATCGGCTGGTCCATTCTATAATCCGATTGGCTTTTCATAAAACTCAATTAATTCAGCCGAGTATAATTTATTCATCTAAATCTGAATGCTGTCTTCAAATTATACAGCAAATTAGAAGCGGATTATTAAGCTTGTTAGCTGCTTTTATGCCTACGAATGCTGACATGAACAACTCAAGAGCATTGAACATTTCTCAATTATTCAGGTCAACAAAGTACGTAGACAAAGGAAATGGAACAAAGACCACAAAAATTATCATATCTAAACACCCAGAAATTCCGGGTGTCATGTGACCAGCCGATCCCAGGGCCATTTTCGCCGACCTTCCAACCGTGGAGGCAAAATGCCCTGGGTACGAGGTTGACGATATTCTGATATATATTCTATACATGAAGAGAATAGTTGAATGACAAAATGTTTTCTGATTTGAACTTTGCGTGCTATGATCACATTCATTAATTGCGAACAAACAAACCAAGGCTGAATTAATAAGATGAATTTGGTTAAGTTAATAAGCTAGTTGAGGATTTGAGTGAAATATCATTAACGTTTGAATCAGGTCAAATTGAATAGGTCAAAGGTAAAAAGCATTTCGGACAAACAAACCGTTCTACAACAACGCATAGCTCATTTTGACATTCAACTATTCACTTCCTGTAGAATCAATAATATTGTGTTTGGGATTATAGGCACCTGAGGGTTAAATCAATTCTCTGTGCACAATCGATTATCTGTGCAACTTTTGTGACATTGCCTTATGGGTGTACTGACGTATTCCGTTGCTAGACAACCGGTTGCTAAGGACAGGCCATTTAGTGCCCAATATACTTCGTGAGTGGACAATAAATTCACGGTATAACCAAGATATTTTACGTGTGTGATAAGTTGGCAAACTTCTTTCGTCTATTGACGTATTGGGGTTGGTGTCATATAAACCTAAATTACTTCCTACAAAAATGGATTCATTGATAAATTAAATAAAAACGAAGTTATGAAAATTTTATTGTGTTTATTGACCTTAAAAATCCGATATCTCGGCTAATTTTTAAAACCTCTTAAAATCCATACGTACTTTTATGACGGTAACAGTGCAGATTCTAATCACATGTAAAAAAATAATTTTTCTTAAAAACCTTCGAAGATTATAGGAATTTTCATATTTCGATGACGTCATCATATGACATTACCAAACGAAAGAGTTTTGTCCACTGCATATAGTACATACAGACTGTCTTGATAGATTCTTAAAACTGTGAAATTATATGGCAAATTTTGTCAATTCTAAGCTTCCTTAGCAACCCGATATAAGGTCTGCAAATCGAAATACGTCCGAACACCCTTAATCGCCTCTGGCAGAATTTTGGAAATATTTCGTGGTGGGATATCAACACTCATCTCCCAAATTATTTCCGTTCTTGCTCAGTTAATATATCTGTTGATGTAACAAAGAAAACAAAGTAATATATCATAGTTGTATTGTAGCTTAAGCCTGGTTCACACGAGAGCATAATCATAATCACAAGGACAGGACAAAAGGCAAAACAAAGGAATGAAGTCAAGCTTGCGACATAAAGATGGACATAATCATAATCATAAAGGGCATGTTGTAAAACATGGACTGATAATACATGGACTGGACTGATAAAACATGGACTAATAAAACATGGACTGATAAAACATGAACTAATAAAACATGGAGGGTTAGGATCTTTGTTGTTTTGGGGTTAGCGATTATTTGTTAATGTATAGACATCATATATGAGATGTCTACATTAACAAATAATCGCTAACCCCAAAACAACAAAGATCCTAACCCTCCATGTTTTACCAGTCCATGTTTTATCAGTACATGTTTTATCAGTCCATGTTTTATCAGTCCATGTTTTATCAGTCCATGTTTTATAAGTCCATGTTTTATCAGTCCAGTCCAAGTCCATGTTTAATTTATCAGTCCATGTTTTACAACATGCCATCATAAAGCCTGGTTTCCATTTGGTGGTCGATGTAATAGAGTGTCTATCTATCTTGTCTTTTGTCTGGTTTATAGATGGACACTCTATTACATCGTCCACTGTGACACCGTGGCGATCCTGGCGACCAAATGGAAACCAGGCTTAAGAAGTATAAGAAGCATAAGGCAAGAGCAAAACAAAAGATGAAAGAAAGAAAAATTCTCGTTATTTTATCTTCGTACGTCCCAGAGGAAAAGTCATACTTTTTTTTCGTTTCTTATGCTTATGTCGCTCGTGTGAACCAGGCTTAAGAGTTCTATCAGTCAGCAGCAGGGACTGACCATCTCTTTCACACATGTTATAACTGCTCATATATATAGGTCAATATTCTTGCTGTAGGCTGACGTTTCGTATAAGTATCCCGAATTCAAAACATTGTCCTAACCCCACACCTTACCCTAACCAGAACCCTAAACCTAATACTAACCCTAAGGCCCGGGTCGAACGTCGAACTTTTCATGAATCGAACTCAATGTAAATTAGGAAACTCTTTTGTTTAAGTTCATTTGCATTGAGTTCGACTCATGAAAAGTTCGACGTTTGACCTACTCTTACGATAATGCTTTATTTTAGAAATAACCTGAGCGGATTTTAATTTCGAATTTTACTGCCAATAGTCTATATGTGACGTCAGTTTGGGATTTATATGAAACTCAAAGGAAAACGAAAATATATTTGGAGTTTGATACCAGCAGTTTTCCCACCAAGGTCAAGGAATATTTCAAAAATAATCAGTCAACTCGCGATATATAAGAGCAAATACATTGCCCTTAAAAGCAAATACATTGCCCTTAAAAGCAAATATAATACCAATTCCTGACAGCAAATACATTGCCCTTGCCGATACGAGCAAATACATAGCCTCCTCCGCAGGCATCTCTCATGACCGGAAGGAAAAATGGCGGGCGGAAAAAATTGGGGGGGGGGGGTTGGGGCACCCCCAACTATCACAGGTCTATTCGGAAAATTGGGACCTTATTTATTTAAGACTATTTTAAGAGATTATGTCAAAATACACTGTTTAAATGTGCATAATTAAATGTACTGGTAACAGAACTTGTCAGTTGAATACTAGTTGGACATTAATAACGTTGCCTAAATTCGCCATTCACAAACGCGTGGGCTCTGGGCCGGAATGTGAATATTGTGAGGTTCCCACGGGTCTCCATGAAGCGTACTTTAATATTTCCTTTCTTTCACGTGAACAACTAAGACACTATACAAGCTAGTTGGATTTACAACTAAAACTAAACTAATATTTCATTCGGAAATTTTGGGTTGGTAGCCCCCCCCCCCCCCCCCCCCCCCCCACACACCACACACACACACACACACACACACAATTATGACATGTTAGCTCCCTGACGAGCAAATACATTGCCCTGAAGAGCAAATACATTGCCCTGAAGAGCAAATACATTGCCCTGAAGAGCAAATACATTGCCCTGAAGAGCAAATACATTGCCCTGAAGAGCAAATACATTGCCCTGAAGAGCAAATACATTGCCATGAAGAGCGAATACATTGCCCTGAAGAGCAAATACATTGCCCTGAAGAGCAAATACATTGCCCTGAAGAACAAATACATTGCCCTGAAGAGCAAATACTTTGCCCTGACGAGCAAATACATTGCCTTGACGAGCAAATACATTGCCCTGAAGAGGGAATACATTGCCCTGAAGAGCAAATACATTGCCCTGAAGAACAAATACATTGCCCTGAAGAGCAAATACATTGCCCTGACGTGCAAATACATTGCCCTGACGAGCAAATACATTGCCCTGAAGAGCAAATACATAAACATTGTCCTATAGTTACCAGTGACGAGAGGTAGGTTTCAAGATGGCCGCCATTCCGACAACATACGAATTGTCCCTAAAAATACCGTCAATAAACCTTAATATTACTAACCCTAATATAACCCTCATCGTTAACTAGTACTGTTAATATTAGCTGGGTTAGGGCCCAATACTAACATTAGTAACATAAAGTCACGGTAATGTATTTGCGGTTTCTTATATGGAATAATTAGTACTATAAGTCCAAATGCAACCTTGATGGACATTGGCAACAAAAATCATAATTTCAAATGTTGTACTTTAATAAATTTAAGTAAATAAATTTCAAGTAAATAAAACTACTCTTGTAAAAAACACCACCACTAATTTTGACGAAAGAACAGTGCATTTTAAGGATTTTTCAGTGGTGGGGCAAATGTGCAAAAGGGCCCCGTTTAAAACACAGAAGACTTTTTAGACAAGATTTCTCTCTAAGGTATGGTGATACCGTGATAGCCCGATAGGATGTCTAATTATGACTGGGAAGGGATTAATGTTGTGTCACTTTGGGTTTTTGCGAAAAACAAAAAAAAGCAAATTACTTTTAGATAAAAGGCCTTTAAGTATAATGTTTAGAAATGTTAATAGTTTTACGATATCTGCTCTTGAACTCGAGAAATAACGTTTTCATTCTCGTATTTTATTCTACTAGACGCCGCCATTTTCGAGTTTGCTCGACGGCTTAAGATTGATGTACAGCGAGAATTTCTGTTCAATAATGACGTCATTGAGTCAGCTATACAGAGTGTCCCAAAAAAAAGGCTACCTTTTCAAATTCAAATGAGCGTGTTAATTCAAACAACCTATTGTGTTTAATATCCCATGTGTATAAATCTGTGTGTTTTTACGCATTCGTAGTTCAAAAGCGATAATGAATTTCAAAGAACTACAATAGGTTTATGAATTAACATGCTAATTTGAATTTGAAAAGGTAGCCTTTTTTTTGGGACACCCTGTATAGGAACAAAAGACAAGCACTCAATGACGTAAAATTGAAAAGAAAACACCCACTGATGAGCCGTCGAATAAACTCTAAAATGGCGGCGTCCAGAAGCATAAAATACGAGAATGAAAACGCTATTTCACGAGTACAAGGAGCAGATATCGTAAAACTATTAACATTTCTAAACATTATACTAAAAGGCCTTTTATTTAAAAGTAATTTGTTTTTTAACTAGAGTTCCCTTTTAAGGTATTTTCAAATAACTAAAAGTAAAATATAGTACTTACATAATTACAGTTCTTGCTATTACACCTGTACATGTGATTTAGCCAGAGCCAAAATCGAGTCGCCAGTCTCAATGGCTATTTCTAGTGTAGAATAGTACCATCCAACACATACTTTACCCTGTAGTACATATATCTATCCTAGACAAAACACTGAGAATATTTACCTGATAGCGAGCAAATTAGCAAAGCATATTAAGGCCTGGTCAAACGTGGATGAGAGTTGATGAGAGTTGAAACTCACTTTTGCGTTTGACCGCCAACTCTCATCAACTCTCCTGCACTCTCGTCAACTCTCATCCACTTTGAGCTGCTTCAAATTTTGATGAGAGTCGATGAGAGTTTTAGTGATCGTTTGACCGGTGCACGAGAGTCGATGAGAGTTATAAATAATAATCGGTTTTTAAACTCTCATGCAACTCTCGTGCTCGTTTGACCGAGCAATGAGAGTTTAGGAAAAAACTCATGCAAACTCTCGCCTGCCAACTCTCATCGACTCTCGCTCTCGTTTGATCGAGGCTTTACTGTCACCAGTGGCAGTGTTCCAATAAATATTACAGCTATTCATTTGCTAACACTAAACACACACCTATTAATCAACTAACAACATCTTTACAATAATCATGCTGCCACCTGGAAGTTGCAAGTTGATGAATAGCTCAAAGCAGCACATGCCGTTTGGGAAGTCAGTGCCAATTTGACAAAAGTTGCATCTAAATTCAATTTAAAAAAAATTGATTTTAAAAGAAAATCTTGACATATAATTGCTTTGAAATTGATTGCATGAGTTAACTATTGCTTATTTTCTTTTCAATTTTGCAAGATTCGCTGAGTTCCAAAATCACCTTCACAAAGGGCCCAGAGCACTGGGGCAGCAGGCCCTTTTTTCTCCTTCAGTGGTGGGGATGCAGTGGAAAGGGCCCACTGGGGCAAATGCCCCACCAGTATATGGTATTAAAAAATGCCCTGCCAAAGAACATCCTGTATTGTTGTAATTCTTTGCTTAGGAAGTTGGTGATGAAACTAGCACTCTGTGGGTCGCCGAGTTTCCGCGAAATGTTTTTTTAAATGTTGTAGTTCGATTGAAAAAGGAAGACATTCAAGTTTCAGTTCAGACTTTAATATAAAAGACATGTGACGTCACACGCATATCGACAATACATCCAAGATGGCGGATGACAGCGCTAGCATTGTCTTTGATTAAAATTAGTGCTGTTCTTTTGTACAAGAGTAGTTTTGTTTACTTGGATTACCTTTGTAAGCCTGTTTGTTAATCACAAAGTCAAAATTTGAAATTATGATTTTTGTTGCCAATTCAATGCCCTAAAAGCCAGCCCAGGGCCTTAGACGAGATAGTCAAATGTAATAAATCCCTGGAAACGATGTTGAACGACATTAGCAGTACTTTAATTTGGTAGTAATTTAGTTTACCATCGTTCCCTTGTCCTTTATTATTATTATTATTATTATTATTATTATTATTATTATTATTGTTAATTAATTAGCCAGCTCAACACACTCTGTTGCATCCACCCACCAACTCTTGCTGGGCGGTAACCGAGTTGCACATGATCCCGTTGTGTCCCACTACTCTGTCTGTACCACCCCGCCAAGCACCTTCCTTATTATTGTTTCCCCTTCAAAGAGCACCGTCCTCTGCATTGTGCTTATTATTCAAATCACACTTTCCTCATCTCCAATAATCTTTTTCACTGCTGTTGTTGTCTTCTCAATACCACCTCCCAGGCATCCGATTATTACTGGGACCACTTCCAACCCGCTTCTCCTTTCTCTGATTTCAAACACCAACTGCTGGTACTTCTGTAACTTCGTTCGTGTCGCTTCTTCGATGTTCTGTTCTTGAGGGCATGACATATCCACTATCCAAATCGTCCTCTCTTTCTCATCCTCCAGTGTCAAGTCTGGTCTGCGTGCGGAACTGGTCTTTCTCATCCTATACTCAAAGTCCCAGCACAACTTGTACCCATTCCCCTTCAGCACTTGGCCTTTCTCCCATCTAACTGTATACCATACCGTGTTGTCAGGGAGGAGACCTCTCTCAACAGCCCATCTAACCGCCAGCACCATCAAGGCATTGTTGTGTCTACGGAGATACTCAGTTCCTGCCAAGATCTCACATCCTGCAAGTAGATGTTGTACAGTTTCATCATACTTCTTACACAATCTACATTTTCCATCCTCGCCTCCTATCCCACGTGACACTTTCCACTTCCGAGTCTCCACCATCTGCTCCAACACATTCATGATTCCAGCCATCTTCTGCGGTGTGATGTTTGTATTCAGCTACATAGGGCTCTCGTTCTCCTGCCCTACAAACACTTGGCTCTGCATGGCTTTCTTCTTATAATCGTTTTTCAGCTTCGCTATGTATCCGTTCTTCATTCCTTTCTTCAACTCCGTCCAGCATCCTGCCCAATCTTTCTCCATCTTCTCACCACCTCTCCATACTTCTTCCTCTCTAAATTCAACCTCCAATCTAAACTCACGCAGGGCTTGTTCTGCTTCCCTTTTCAGGCTCTTGTATTCACTGTTGTATTCTCTCTTCCAAGCAATCTTTATCCAGCGGCTTGGACTACATGCCATATACACTGCCACACGCACTTTAGTTTCCTTATAAACCTGCCGCAAGCATTTCAGACCGCGCCCTCCATCCTGTCTCTTCAGATAGAGCCTCTCGTCACTTGCCTGTCTGCCCAGCATGCCTTTCTTGCGTAGTGTACCTTTCACCAGCATATCAAGGTCATATAACTCCTTTTGGGTGAACTGGCATACATTCATGACATATGCTGCCACTGGGATGACCCTACAGTTGATCGCTCTTATGAGGTTCTTATCATACAGTTCAAGCTCAACAAGACTCTCCAACCTCTCGCATTACTTCCTTGATTCTCAGCAGTACTTTCTCTTTATCTATTTGCTTTCCCTGTTCTATTCCAAGCAATTTATATACATCTCCCTTCTCTGGGTCCAATGCCTCCGCCCTCTCTTCCAGTATAGGCAGTCCCTCTCCTTTAATCATCTTTCCTCTTCTAAATATGATCTCAGCACATTTCTTCACCCCGTACACCGCTCCTGTATCGTTGCTAGCTTTCACGATAATTTCATTAGCGGCTTCCATCTGTTTGTGGTTTTCCTGATAAGGTCTTCAAATCATCGATAAACAGACTATGCGTCCTCTTCGTGTATCTTTCACCAGGGGGTCCCATCCTATATCCTCTTGTCTCCTCCAGCAGCATTGTAACTGGGATCTCAGTCAAGCAGAATCCTACCGGCGAGTAACTGTCTCCTTGTAGGAAGCCACACTTTATTCTAATCCATCTACTCTGCCATTTGTGATTTCCAACATTCAACTCTAACCTTGTCTTCCAATTTCCCATCAGTTTCCGTATCACATTTATAAGCGACTTAGGTAATCCCATCCACTCATACACCATCAACATCCAGTCATGATGGACTTTGTCATACGCTTTCCTGTAGTCGTAAAACGCGACTACCAACTCCCTCTTGTGCTCTCTCACCTCGTCCATTATACACTTATCAACAAGCAGTTGATCCACCGTCCCCAATACCCCCTCTGAGGCTCCCAGTTGTCCTTCATCCCAAATCTCATTCCGTCCAGCATGGTCCCTCATGTACCGTCCTAACAGACCAGTGAATAACTTGTACGAGGTATTTAGGCACGTTATTGGTCTATACTCTTCCTCAGATGACAGCTCCTCCATCTTTGGTAAAAGGACTGTCCTACCTAAAGTCACCCATTCCGGGATGCCCTCTGGATCTTCAATCCAGCTCTTCATTGTTTGTTCTAAGGCCTTCCAGGTCCCATTAAACTTCTTCCACCAGAAGTTCTGGATTCCATCTATACAAGGAGAGGTCCAATTCTTCCTCCTCTTTATAATTTTCCCGATGGTCTCCTCACTTATCTCAATCTCTTGTACATCCCTGATCTTCTTTCTCAACTCCTCTTTAATTTTCTCCATCCACGGCTGTTCAGTAGTAATCTTCTCTTTCTCCCACATACCTCCCCAAAATTCCACAAATCTCTCCATTGCTGGGGGCTCACCCTTAAATTTCTTTGTGTTATTCACTCTTTTGTAGAAAGCCCCTTCATCCGCTTCAAACATTGCGTTATTCTTTCTTCTCTTACTCTTCTCCACTACTTTCAACAGTATCACTTTCTTCACCCTAAGCTCATCCAGATGTTTCTCCGAGGCTTTCACAAGCTCCTGTGTGCCTACTGATCCTCCTTCCACACATTTCCTCAATTCTTGTAAGATTCGCACTTCTTTTCTGGTTGCTTCTCTTCCTATCCTTCTGCGATGGAGTTCATTATTCACTCTCGCTATTATCTGTCTCAGTGCTTTAATCCGGTTGCGTAGTTTCCTCTCTCTTCTATTTCCTTCCCCTTTCGGTCTCCTACCTATGGCCTGGGCTCTCACCAGCTTTTTGCTGTTTTTGAGGTACTCACTTAGTATATTATTTGCGCACTCTGCTGTTTCTGGAGGCAATCTTTTAAGTTTTGGGAGTCTGCTCCTCTTTTCAATGTTGTCCGCATTTGTTGGTGTTAGCTTCATCATTTCCACTGTGAAGACTTCTCTTAATGCTCCTTCTCTCTCTGTCACTACTCTTTCACCCTCTTCTGTTCCTCCTTCTAGTACTTGTTCCACTTCTTTTTCTGATACACCCAACACACTTGTTGTCTCCTCCATTACCTCGTCATCAACTCCTGCATCAGCTCCCTCTCCATCACGTTCCTCGTTTCTTTTTCTCACCAGGACAAGGTTCGCAATATCTTTTTCCTTCTTAAATCTAGCAGCATTATCTCTCAACTTCTGATCCTTTAGCCTCTCTCCACACTCCTGTTCCCATCTATCACCTACTCTTCCCATGAAACCAGGTCCACGTTCCCTTTCCTCCGTATCTATCTCAACCAGGCGAACCTTCTTTGCTGTCGTCCAATGAAGGCTCTCTGGTGGCGCCTCATATTCGGACCTCTCAGTTCTTCCTTCTATTCGACCCATTACTTCCTCATCTAATTTAAACCTCTTAGCATTATCCACCAGATTCTGTGCTGAGACAGTTTTCTTTGTCTGTGCCTCATTTAACCATCTCCTTTTAACCCGCTTCATAAATCCGCTTCCTCTCTCTCTTTCCTCAGTTTCTATCTTGACAAGCAGTACTTTCTCCTCCAAATTCCACTCCGGCCTCTTCCCTCTTCTTCGGTTACTTCTAGGTGCTCCAATACTATTCTCAGCTTGCACTGCATTTGTTTGGTTCGAAGCATCTATATCTAATGTTAAGGTTTGATTCATGATTTTCATATCCCAGTAGTTCATATATGGACTACCAGTACGTTTTACATGCTCGGGAATAATCCGTCCGCCTGAAGTTGCCCGGCTCGCCAGGTAAAGCTCTTCTTAAAACACAGGTCCGCCACTTCTGTGAGTTGTACGCTCGCGACCACCTATCGTGTCGGTCACCATTCTGGCATCCCCTCAGCACGTGACTTCACCTTGGGATGACGGGTTTTTCTGTCGGGGTTGTCCTTCCCTTAGACGTTTGCTGCCACGCTAACGAGCTCCATCTGCCCGGGTTTATTTTCTTTTTGGAGTTTACCTTCTCCTAGATGGGTTGCCTTCACCACGGCTTAAGAGTCCCATCTCCTCTGCCTGTAACCCTAGGTAGGGGGGCTCGAGGGTACTAACACTTGTCCAAAGTGAACCCTCAGGCTAGTGGAGGGAAGGAGTCGTCTTACTTCTCCATTCTAGACCAGCCCCAGGCCCAGCCACTGCCCTATTATTATTATTATTATTATTATTATTATTATTATTATTATCGGTTTTCGCACAGCTCATTATCTTATAACTGGATTTCATTGCTAAACATCAAGGTACATCCCGCACCCTTAGGTGTCTAGCACATGTCTCAATATTCTTGCAGTTCCCAACAAACAATTAGCTTTTTGAGGTATCTGGAAGTCAATTCTAATGTCGAGCCCTCCTAGCCACATATCGAAATGGTTGCTTACTGTTCCGAGTGTTCCAATAATGATGGGTACAATTGTTACTTCTTTACATTGCCATATCCTCTTAATTTCTCTTTTTAGATCTTGATTCCTTTTCTTTCTGCAGAACTCTTGTATCAAATGGGCATGCAACATCTATCAGTGCGCAGCATCTCTTCTTTTTATTTAGTACTAGTATATCTGGCCGGGAATGTTCTATCTTATTATCAGTTTGGATTTTCATATACCAGACCAGTTTTACATTTACATTTTCAGTGACAGTTTCTGGCTTATGCTCGTACCACTTTTCCGCATGCTCCAGCTTGTATTTCTTACATAACTCCCAATGGATCACCTGAGCAATTTTGTCGTGTCTCCAGTTCTTATACTGCTTTTGGGCTAACATCTTACATTCCGAAGCAATACGTGCAATTGTCTCATCACGCTCTCCACATAACCTACAAGCAGCCGATATATCTTCTTTGTCAATTACTTTCCTGATGTACCTAGTTCATAATGCCTGATCTTGTGCCGCCATCAACATTCCTTCTGTTTCTTTCTTCAGGTTTCCTCTTTTTAACCAATCCCAGGTCTTACTATCTCTACCTTCCTCTGTAGTTGTGTAGAATTTCCTCTAGAATTCTGGATCTCCTTTTTCTCTTTCCCTCCATCTAACATCTCCTCCTTTCCTGCATGCTATCAATAGTTTCTCATCACTACATTCAACATACATTCGCAAGCTATCTACTTCAACATTTACACAATCCTCCACACTAATTAGCCCTCTAATTCCTTGACTTCTTTTGAAGTAAAGCCGATCAACATCGCCCTGGGGATGGAAGGCTCTATACACTGTTAGCAATTTTCTTGTTTTCCTATTATTATTATCACCGGCAAAGCAAACTTATTCGAAGCAATAACACAAAAGTACTCGAACTCTTTGGTGAAAATTTGATTTTAAACTACCATATTGATTTTTTGTTAAAACCCTCCAAATTCAATTTATCTACCAGTCTATTGCTAACAAAATGTTATATAGAATAACATTTTGAACTCACAAGTCCACAAAACTGCCCAAATAATACAAAAAACAAAACATTTCTAAACACTTTCTTCAAAAAGTAACGAGTTTATTACTTTTTATGTGGGGCCACTTTTTTTTGGTCACCCCCTGTATATATATATTTATAATATAGCCATCCACCGTATATGAGCTGTTCTGCAATCTGATTGGTTCTCATACTAGCAAGCTATCAGCTCATATATCACTAGTAATGAAAAATCAAAATGGCGGTGTGATTTTCTCAACCTACTGCAGATGAAACTGGCTGTTTCTTTAACGCACAAGAGCGAAAAACATGAACTGAGAGGAGTAAGGCTAATGTTCAACAGAAAATACATTAACCAAGTGCAAAATTTACGAAGTTATAATGCAAAATCCACTTTAAAAATCGTCTTAAGGCTTTGAAAAACCCGACTGAATTGTGAATTGTTTTGTCAGACAAAATAAAAAGGATAAAAGTTAGCTAGCAACACATATTTGTTACAAATATTATGATTATTATTCAGTAAAGATAATTTTTGAAGTAATAAAGCATTATGAATGAAAACTTTTGTTATTTTTAGGTGATACACATCGAAAAACAACAAAGCGAGATTTTCGCTATGTTTTTTTAGCTTTCACGTCCACTTAAAAGCCCAAATATTCACAACCGTGATACAATAACTAAAAATTGACCTACCTTTTGACTTTTCAAAGGATCTTTTTTCTTTATTGAACAATCTCAACGAATTTTTGGCTCTCAGACAAAATTCTGAAGCTGTTTTCAACTCAGCGAGAAACTTTTCATACGTTGACAACATTACGCATGACGGAAGTAGATGTGGCGGAAGTTCGTTGATTTCAATTAAATAATTTGTTCACCGCGACAGTTTTCCGATTATTATCTTAAAATGTTTTGCTATATTATAAAACAATTATACCATTCGCTCTCGTCGTGTATGAACTAATAGCCAACTCGGCGCTGCGCGCCTCGTTGGCTATGAGCTCATATACGACTCGAGCTCATGGTATAATTGCTAATTATATATATATATATATATATATATATATATATATATATATATATATATATATATATATATATATATATATATATATATATATATATATATATATATATATATATATATATATCTTTTCGCCGTAATAAAAACATTCGTGACTCCTTAGTACATAGTGCTCTTAAACAAAATACCTCGGCACCAGCGGGAACATTTTCTTGCGGCCGTTCCCACTGCAACACATGCCCTTTTCTCAATCCCACTACAGTTATTACTGCCCCAAAATTCAACCACACAATCCGTCATACGTTTTCATGCACGTCCACCAACATCATTTATTGCATTTCTTGCGATAAATGCCCTAAAATCTACATCGGTGAAACTGGGCGACACCTTTCAGACAGGTTTGCTGAACATCTTCGTTCCGTGAGGAACAATGCATGATGTTGACAAACCTGTAGCCCGCCATTTCAACAGCTCTAACTATTTGGTTTCAGACATGAAAGTCTGTGCCATCCTTCCCATCTCAGGTGGTAACGATAACCGCGAACGGCAAGAGAAGCGTCTCATTTTTAAACTTGGCACCACACATCCTCTTGGTCTTAACGAACGTTTTTCTTTTATTTAATTTCCCACAAGTTTTTTGTTATTTTATAGTTTGCTTGGAACTTTTTTATTATTAGCTTATGCACTTTCATTCCTTTTCGAATTCTTTGTTTCTTACTGCTTTACTATCGCCTAATCCCCTTGATATTGGACCTGTCATTTCTCCTCCCCCTCTGATCGACTGTAAAAATAGCAAATGATTTAACTTTTCGCGTCTCATTAATTATCAGTTTGTTTATCTCCCGTGCATTTGATTGGCTACTTTCTACTTGTGACACCCTTTTGGCATATATATAAGCCCTATTTATTTTATTTCATCTCGTCTTACTCTGATGAAGGGCTACGCTCGAAACGTCAGTATCTCGTCACTAAATTATTGGCAGTTTACCACCTTTTCACTTTGCTATATATATAGTACATATATATATATATATATATATCTATACAGACACGTGTTTCGCTGTTCCACAGCTCATCAGTGTAGCTTGGTAGAATCTAGATATGGGCATGAGAACTAATTATACACAAACGATTGCCAGTGACAACCGCTTGTGGGATAAACAGCGGTCATGCGCACATCTAGAGAGCGTGAAGCGGTATAGGGCCAGAGTGCTCAAACTACCACAAGGGTAGTGGGCGTTGCATATATATATATATATATATATATATATATATATATATATATATATATATATACGAAAGTATACAATGTGCCCTACCGGCTATCACCATATGGCTTTATGGTAACTGTGGACTTGGGACCCACTATGTACGGCTATATATATATATATATATATACATTCACGTTCACGTTCAAATCGTCTGCGATGACTTCTATTCCTTCGAGTCCTTCGATTAATTCAGCATGCGACACGGAAAATTTTGAATTCTAAAGCCTCTGAAATGGCATTTCCTGCGATTTGGAGAAGATTGTACAGAATCGTAGCCTTATAAAACTCGTACCACCACAACAATTTTTTCACCATTCTTCAATTTTCGGCCTGTTTTCTACAATACTGCTATTACAGTCGTCATCAAGCACTTACTTTTTACAATATTGCATTGTCTATTATCAAAATTATTGGCGTTTTCTTTTTACAGTTGATGGAATTTAGGTAATTAGGGCACAGTTAGTTTCATGTTCTTAAATCTTATTAATTTATCTTAACTTATTTGTTATAAATACAGTAACAATCCGTCGAACTTCGACTAAAATCAACAATCCGTCTAACCATAGCAAAACAAGCGCCTGGGTACGAGGCTGCCGCATTTAGCAAATTTTGCTCAAATGTAAATTTTGGCTCATTCATAATACTTCTGGTCAGCAGTCATCAATAACTAATGGACGCAGTACTTCATGAAATAAGTATTGAATGATCACCCGACACGATTTTCTCTTACGATTGCCATCCTGCAATGATATGGAATTTTAAAACTGCCTTATATCCAAGATGCACAAATATTCAATGTATTATATGCTCTGATAACCCTCACCCTCGCGGCCAAAATTGGGAGGCTTAGCTCCCCTTGTTGGCACTTTTTCAAAGTTGGGGCCTTTAGCCCTCTGCCCCCCACCCCTCCGCCGCCTATGATACTGAACTCGAATCAAGGGAGCACGATACAACTTACAAAGAGATATCTCGGTCCAAATTTGTCATTTTGGGTATTTTTTGTCATTTTTGAGCGCCTATTACTTCATGTATGCCTATAATTTTGTATCGTGTTCAATAACCGCTGTCCACTAGAACCTGCAGGATTTACATTAAGCGTCCTGCGGGTCAACCATTAGAGTTCACTGGGTCAACCCCTCAGAAGGCTGGTCACGTGACTCCAAGGATATTGGATTATTTTGTAACCTGGCTTATTCTCGCTTATATCATCCGGGGGGCAGGATCGCTGTGAAAACATACCACAAACTTCTATAATTGCAAGTATAAACAGTATATGGAGAATTTAAAAAGATTACAATTTATTGGAAAGACAGTACGGACTGCAGACAAGTTGAAAGCCTTGAAAGATGGTGGATTACTTCGAAAAATACGTTGATTTACTGGACATTTGTTGCTGTCATAAGATAAACATGATTAGCATTTAAAATAATAGTCATAGTCTGACCGTATTAAAATTGTAAATTCGAACTGTTCTGGCGTTGATCATAGGGACTTTAAGATCTACATGTACGACGGCAACCTAGGACGGCGACAGCAGTAAAAGCAATACAAATTTTAGCATTTGAATGAAACCACGTCGATTGACTAGCGTATTTGACACTCCAAGCTTGTTTTATGATCTCCAAAACGCTTCAATATTCCTAAAAC
The DNA here is from genome assembly GCA_035772405.1 of Chrysogorgia sp. JL179-B06. Taxonomy (NCBI): domain Eukaryota; kingdom Metazoa; phylum Cnidaria; class Anthozoa; order Scleralcyonacea; family Chrysogorgiidae; genus Chrysogorgia; species Chrysogorgia sp. JL179-B06. The sequence goes on along the minus strand of JAYKKM010000360.1, from coordinate 3,418,653 downwards.
GATTATAGTGTCTGTGTTTAAGTCAGTCTTAAGTCACATCTCTCATCTCTCCGCGAGTTACCGTCGTCCTAAAGATGTGAAAATGCTCTCAGTGGCGTTGTAAACAGAACGAGAACGGCGTTGAAATTACTCTTGGGAATAAAAATTATTCATTCTTATCGTTTCGCATGAAGATTCTTTTGTTTGAACGACGTTGCCGTCGTAGATCTTAAAGTCTATCTTATGACAGCAACAAATGTCCCTAAATCAACGCATTTTTCGAAGTAATCCACCATCTTTCAACTTGTCTGCAGTCCGTACTGTCTTTCCAATAAATTGTAATTTTTAAATTATCCATATACTGTTTATACTTTCAATTATAGAAGTTTGTGTTATGTTTTCACAGCGATCCGGCCCCCCGGATGATATAAGCGAGAATAAGCCAGGTTACAAAATGATCCAATATCCTTGGAGTCGCGTGACCAGCCTTTGGGTCTTCTCGCCCGGGATGGGAGGGGAGTGGAGCGAGGGAAGCTCCCTCCCCGAGCACTGAGAAGACCCTGGGTACGAGATTGCCTGCGGGTACGCAGTCGCGTGCACTTCGGCAAGCATTCGGCCTACGTATCCTGCAGGCTCTAGTGGACAGCGGCTATTGAACACGACACAAAATTATAGGCATACATGAAGTAATAGATGCTCAAAAATGACAAAAAATACCAAAAATGACAAATTTGGACCGACATTGTAACGTGCTCCCTTGCTCGAATCGTGGATAAGCTCACGGCAACGGCTTCTGAAGCACAGTTTATATAACGCTGGTCTAGAGGGAAACACTAAATAGTGTTTACATGCATGATTAATAGTGTATCGCTCTTTAAATAAAGTTTTCAATTCAATTAATGAATACTACGGCTGCCTCAGCCTTGTGTTATGAATGAACATCCCAACTCCTGTACAGAAAAGGAAATAAAATTAACAAAACACTGAACCGGATACTAAGTAGTTTTAGTATAATTTCTGAGCTTAAACGAGTTCTGATTGGCTGACTAGCGCGGTGACTATCACATCACTAGAAATAATACTTGAAAAAGTGTTTTTTTGTAACGAGACTATATTTATTCGTTCCAGTTCCCTCTCGGAATCACGAATATTTTTTCAAAATGGCGACTATATAATAGTTATAATAATAACTAAAAAATCGTCGAAAAGGCTCAAAAACTTAGCATAAAGACATTGTAAATATCAGGTTTCTCTCAAGATAGAACTGTCTAAGGGTAAGGAAGTTATTTATCGTATAATTATTTGTATTTTTACGTCCGTTTTGATCGTAGTGTGTTTTTGAAAGCTGTCCTGAAGCGTGAGAAAACATCGAGCATAACACAGTTCAAACTGTCTATTTAAAACTTCTCAATTGAATATTCAGTTCAGGCCTGAAATTATACTAAAACAATTAGTCACCTCAGTCTCGGTGATTATCGTTATATTTACCTCGCCGCTTCGCGGCTCGGTAAATATTCACCGATAATCACCTCGACTTCAGTGACTAATTGTTAAATAGATTCACGTGAACATGCATGCAGTGCACGTGTCATTAGTTAATTTTTCAAGATCAAAGGTTTGAGTGGGTTAATTACTGGGTTGAGTGGTTTCATGTGAAGTCCAGGTTACAGGTTCTATTCCGACTCCCGTTCAGGATAAATATATTTATGCCGCAAACCGAGCTTCTTGGTCATCCAAATTCAAACATACAAGTTTTCTATTGTGCGCAGTGAACTTAACACATTTTAAAATTGCATTGTTAAGTTGTTTATTCGTTTCTACACATAAAAATGCCACTAATAATTAAAATGTATAATTTTTCTTTATTTATCGTCACACAAAAGAATGCTACGTATGCAGTATTTTGGATATATAGCGAAGCGAAAAGGTGATCGAAACGCAGCCTTTCGTTCCTAAAATGGCTCGGCAGTTCACCACCTTTTCCCTAAAGCCTGGTTCATACAAGCGACATAAGCATAAGCAAAGAAAACTACAAAGCATGACTAATTTGCTCTGCGACGTACGAAGACAAAACGAGAACTTTTCTTTGTTTCCTCTTTTGCTCTTGCCTTATGCTTCTTATGCAGGCTTGACTTCATTTCTTTGTTTTGCATATTGTTTTGTCCTTATAATTATGCATGCTCTCCGCGTGTGAACCAGGCTTAAGATCGAAGCCACGGAATTGTCTACGGAGGAGGCTAAAGGAATAAGAGTCCTATCGCTCCAAAATATCTCCGCAAGGTTATATACCTTGTGGCAATATTTGGGAGAAATAAGATTCTTGCCTCGATTATCTCATGATGCATGTACTTGTGTGGCACTCCAGCACCACGTGTGCGTGTCCATGTATACAACACTAATGCCAAAATGTTTTACAATTTGAGCCGTTTCCGTTATATAAAGTTTGTTTGTCCGAAATGCTAATGTAATGGTGTGCATGTCAAATAAGGAATTTGGCTTTCTTTTCTGCTTTTCGTGTGATAAGTAGGGATTTGAGTGAAAAAATTGATAAAATCTCTAGTACAGTGTTCATGACAAGTATATCAACGTTTGATTAATACATCAAATTTAGTTCTCTAAAACCAGAACATTGTATCCGAAATGATCGCGAATGATTTGATGTCACATTATTAGCATTTCGCACAAATAGACCTTTATGCTTTATATAGAACATCAACATAAAGCTGAAATCAGAAAACATTTTGGCATTACTATGTATAGAATTACATATTCACTTCATGTAGAATATATATCAGTAATATATCGTATCTACGGTATCTACGGTTATATAGGCAATTTAAAAAATAATTATTTGGCCAAGATAATGCAATGGCTGATGCAAGTTGTTGGTTAAACAGCTTTCAGTTTGCCCAAAGTGTGGCTCAGCCCGGAGTTTGACTGGTGCTCTCTGCTGTTGTAGTTGACGGAAGATCTTTTAGATTTTAATTTTTACTTTATTTTTACTCCAACATATCTGGGACCGCTATAATTGGCGTGCTGTTGCGGCGACCGCTAAATTCTAGAATACCCGTCCACTTTCGCTATTTGCATCTGTTGACAGTTGGTAAAAGGGTCAAATTACGGTAAGTTCATCATATTATACAATTGCTCCGTTCTATTTTAAAACCCCATTTAATTTGATAACTATCAACAAGTACACACAATATAAACCTTCGACATTATATTTAAAGAGATTTTAGAGCAACCTGGTTTCTATTTCTGCCTTTAAATGCGGTTTCAAAAGTGGACGGGTATTCTAGAATTGCTCCACCCAATAAATAAATAAATAAAAAACATATAATTGGACACGTAAACTCATGAAAGTGACACAAAACTTTTTAATGCATGTCCTCCCCCCACACAGGTTGCGTCTCCAATAAGAAGACTTACATTCTCGACTGCCTGGATGGGGGCTTTAATTAATTACATACATATATTCTCACTCGTTCATTTGAATAAAATAGTCAAAGCAAAGATTTGCAAGCCTTTGTGCATGTGCACCATTAACAACTTTTGAGGGATCATACGCTATAACCCACGACATTTTACCATTCACTGTCGTATTATAACACATAAATGAATTTGGAAAACCATGAACAAGATTATAAAAAAGACATTCGTGCAGCCGGTACTTGTGAAATTTTTGTTCGTCGCGGAAATCAAACGAACCTGCACTGGACACACAACTGCACGAAGTCAACCTAATTAATTCTTGTCGTTCTAATGGACTAACCAAATCGTTTACTAGTTCTTCGGTACTAAAAGAATCCAAAACGAGAACGATTTCTTTTGCATATTTTTCACCTTTTAACTCGTAGTGAATACGTTTGGTAGATTCCTGAGCTACCTTCCAAAATTCGGCTTCCTTGTCTGCATATTGAATAAATACGGGCTGGCAATGCGCGAAGTGGCCAAGATATTCTTCTGGTGGTTTTGGCTGGCAGTGTGGTTTAGCGTTGATTGCAAGATCATATTCTAATTGGACATCCTTATAACCATACTCTCCATCTTGAGTAAGTTTACAGAAAGCCAAATGAATGGCGGCCATCATTGCTCCAGTGACAGTGCATCCATTTAACCTGCAAGCTTTCACAATGTTCGAAGTTTCAGTCTCGGTGAAAACCTTAAACAGTATCTTGGTCATGGGTGACGGAGATGGATTGGGATTGGGTGGAAACTGGACAAAGAAAGGGTTGACTTGTTTGCGATATTGCATCCAACAAACAACTGTTCTGCATATGAATTTTAATATGCGAGGAATACCAAGACATGTTGCCAAAAACTGCAAAAGAGTCCATTGGCTTTCACGGGTGAGCAGATCAATGAAGCTCGGACAAACACTGAGACTGGGGACAACCTTGTCGCTTGTGAGTGATCCATCAGCAAGGCCATTTAGGTAATAAAGAAATTGTTGGCCAAATTTCAAGGATGAGACACCATCAATACAACAATGCTTGAACGTAAAGATCAGAGTGTTTGTATAGCAATGTTCTTCCGAAAGGAATTCCTCTTGTAGTATCACTGCTTTCCACAACAGACCAGTTGCTCTTTGCTTTCGGGATGCGACTTCGTGGTACACATCTTGCCATTCACCAGCCTTCACGTCGGAACTTGTAAGGTCGATCATGTCAGAGATCTGATCGCCATCTATGATCTCAAAAGATTTCTCTTTAATCTCTGAGGTTGCCAATGTCGAGGTTGCTAGGATTGCTCTGAGCATCGGTTGTCGTTTTGCCAACAGCACGAGGGCGTTGTGGACATATTCTTTGACGAGTTTCGTTTCATATCTTAGCGAAAGGATAAAAAATATGTCGCTGGTGCCTTGTCGCTCTTCAGAAAACATATTCATTGCGACTTCATGTTTACCAAGTCGACGTCGCGTTGTTGTTGGTTTTGATTGCTTTACTGTCACCTTGTTAAAGATATTTTGCAGGCCATTGTAGCTCAGTATTACGACCAGGAGAGTTAAACCTACTTGGATAAGTCCAGGATTGTTGAGCATTTGTAAATCCATATCGTTAACGGTTTGAAGCAAGTGATAACAAATTTGTGCGATCTGGCTATAAATTAGAATGTACCCGGGACACGTGTGTAAGTTAAATTTCCCGTCCTGAGCCAACGCAAAACTCCCATTGGCTGAAATCGCTGATTGCAAGATTTCAATTATCGGAACAGATAATCTAGCCTGATGATGATAGTGCGGTGGCCCGTAGCGGAAATACACAGATATTTATTTCAGTACAAATATGTAAGAGATAATTACCGAGAACCGAGGAGCCATATACTGTATAGAGAACAAAAAAATAATTTTTCTTTAGTTTTTCCACCGAAATATTCGTTGTGATAGGTGGTGGTGGACAGGTCAAGGATCAAAGTAACCACGCAGCTGCCGTGTCTGCACGTAACCATCGACATGGGTAAGTGACTGTAAGTGATATTGCCACAAAAACAAAAGAAACCGACTCAACTATTAAATAAATAAATAATATATTCCCCTCGCGAGCGAGAGTGAGCAAAGCGAGGGTGAAAGTGTCAATTGATAAACTACATCAACAGGTTTTTTAAAGTTGTGACTGAATGCACGATTGCGCAACATAATCCCCTCGGGTGATAATCTCGCCGCGGTGGGGATCATTTCTCACCGAAAGTTGTGCCTATACACGTGGCGTACACATGGTGCATGTGACCAGGCGATTGGACTTGTTGATTAATACTATATTTCCACTACGATTACCACATTACCAGAGATCTGGTTTTTGGTATAAATTACGAGACCCGATTTTCCTTCCTTCCTACAAAAGAAGAGCCTGCGGAGTAGGCAGTGGAAATAGCGAAACAAGTCCAATCGTGGTTCACATCCACCGTGTACATGACACGTGTAGGCACATGCATACAGGCCTGTTGCTTCCGTCATGTCACAGTTGTTTAACTCCCACAGGTTGCATAGAATTCCAACATTTGTTTATGATTAATAATTTTAAGCACAAGCAATTTACAATACCACTCTCGTCTAGAAAAACGAACATTCCGGCTGGCGTTTCATATAAGACCCCGTTCACACGATGCCGGTACGAAATCGTGCCGGCATCAAATCATCATGATATGGTATCAAACTGTTCACACGGTATCGGTATGATTTCATGCCGTTACGGTATTGCGTTCATATGATGCCGGTATGATTTCGAGTTTTTGTTTATTGCTGACCGTTTTGATTTTAACCTTAATCCTAACCCTAACCCTGAACCTAATACTGACCCTAACTCTTACGATAATGTTTTCTTTTAGAAATAATAGCTGATTTTAGTTTCGAATTTTACTACCGCTAGTCTATGTGACGTCATTTCGGGATTTATATGAAATTTCACCCAACATTCGTGTCAATAACAAGAACGCTCTAAATTCAGCTCTCGAATCTTGGCATCTCAGACTCTGTTGTGTACTTTTGCTTAACTAAACATATTTGAACATTCCTTAGTTAGTACATGCATTACTGCATTATTCGGGTGTATATAACATCACAGTAACCTTCTTTCGCGTTATGTTGTTTTGTTTCAAATAATAATGAACCGTTGATAAAGCATATAGATCCTGTTTCTTGAAACACTTCGTCAGCCTGTATTTTGCGAAACGAAACAGGTTTGCGAAAGAAACAACAATTTGCCTAACGAGTTTTTAATAATAACCGACCCCAAAACAACAATTAAGATCCTAACCCTAACCCCCCGCCTAACGAGTTTTCAAACCCTAACCCCCCGCCTAACTAGCTTTAAGACACGTTTCGCAAATTGTTGTTTCGTTTCACAAAATACCATATAAGCCACTTTGTCAAGCATTTCAGCCGCGATCATATCGTTTTCTCAGGATGTTGCAGCAACAATGACCAGTTCCTCGTGTGTGTGCATTGCTGAATGAATGAATGAAACATTTATTTAAAGAGGAAACCCCAGTCATCCAACGATGATTTTCATGAGGGACCTCAAAACAATCAAAACAAATTATAATAAAATACATAGATGTACAAAGATGTACATCAAATACATGCTATGCAAGCATATATGGTCTATCGATGATGGCCGTGCTGTCATTTCCTAACATACAATATTTGCGTATGTACCGATAAATATTATTGAAGCATTCAATTGATGTGTTGCGTGCTTTTGAGTTTGCATGTTCAATTCGCGTTCATGTTTGCGTAATTTACATCTTTATATGTTGAACATTGTAAATGTAATACAGTGAAAAGCATTGTAGACTTCTGGCTACTAAATAAAGACAGTTTAAGATCAAAATATTACGCGTCTTACTTTAAACATTAAAATATAAGACCGCCTGTAGTGAAATTTAACTGCTTTTGGTCAAACCATAGCCAAGGATTAGTTTTGAGATTCTAATATTAAAGCCTCTTGAAACGCCAACCTGCGTTTCTGCCCACATAGAGTGCATGCAGGCTATTCAAACGTTCGTCGCTAACGTTGTTGCGCCGCGGTGCGATGTTACGGAAAACTAAAATCCTACCTGCGCAGCAACCTCGTTCCCAGGGCCTTATCTCCGCTCCCCGCGCAGACGGTCGCGTTGCACACGCTCGCCCGCCTCACCCGCTCGAAAGACCTATCGTAGAAAATTTGAAAAGGAAGAAAGACAAATGGTTTTATTTGCCGACATGTTTCGTAAAAAGGTGTTTTATTTCAATGGAGATCTAAAGAGTGAACTAGTATGAAAACGACAAATGACATATGAATGGAAACTAAATTTTCGCACTTGAATTAAAGGCAAATGAATATTGAATAGTGAAGGGAAATTGATGGATGTTTCAGGAGGCAGCACACTATTCTTGACACTTCTTGGGATTTCCACAGAGCGCTCCATTTAAATTTTAAAAGTACTTTTACATGCCTGTAGCTGCTGCACAAGTTAAAGTGGATGTGACATTAGTTTCTATTGAAAAAACAAAGCTACACGGTTCAACATAGTTCGCAGTTCGACATTGTATACATTTAGATATCCAATTGCCCAAATTTAATACTATCATTCATTGCTTACAATATATTAGCTTTTACTTCAATATAAACATAGCTCATTCCGTCATTCGTTGCCTTTCAAATTGCGGTATATTCATACGTTGTGCTGCCGGCTGCGTACTTTTACATACAGTCATACACAAGCCCAAGTAGTCTGTAGTCCGAGTTAACGCCTATTCCCGTTCGTGTGTTCGATTTGAAATATGACCGCACGACCGCCAGCAAACTTACAAACGTGAAGTTCGATTTGGCAGAAGTGTCGCTTGATCATGGAAAATTTATGGCTTGCTCTTTCGAGTAAATGTTGTTCGAATTAGATGTATGGCGTTCAAACATTGAATTTTGACATAAACGCGCCACGTGATTACCGTACGTTATTTTAATATTACAAGGCTATATGATCGATTCTGGTGCTTCCGTCAATATCCTTGATGACGTCACCTATAACAAAATCAACCACAACAATGGCATCACACTGGAGAAAACAAACCACAAACTTTACTCCTATGGATCGACATGCCCACTACCGCTAAAAGGAACTGTCACAACAAACCTTTCAACTCATTCCAAACACCTTTCTGCTCAATTCCATGTGGTTGAAGGCAACTCTGGGAACCTGCTAAGCTATAATACAGCCTACCAACTTGACTTGCTTAAAATTTCGGTCAACAGCACCACATCTAACCAGTATCCTCCAGAATTTGAATGCCTCTTCTCTGGTATTGGAAAGCTAACTGGTAAAACCTACACATTGATCCCGATGTCTCCCCTAGGCAACAACCCCACCGTCGAATCCCTTTCCACGTTCGATCCGATGTAGAAAAAGAGCTCCAACGACTTGAAGAGTTGGACATAATCGAAAAGGTAGATGGACCGAACCCGTGGGTTAGTCCAATTGTTCTAGTCCCAAAAAAGTCAGGCGAAATACGAATCTCTATTGATATGCGTGAGGCCAACCAGGCAGTCAAACGAGAAAAACATTTGATGCCCACCATAGATGACCTGGTAGCTGACTTAAATGGTTGTCTTCACAACCTTGGACCTATCCTCTGGCTACCATCAACTTGAGCTTGCAGAAGAAAGCCGGCACATTACCACTTTTAGCACCCATCTTGGCCTCAGACGGTATAAGCGACTTCTGTTTGGAATAAATGCAGTCTTCGAGATCTTCCAAAACACCATTGAAGAGCTGCTGACCGGACTGACCGGCTGCAAGAATATATCTGATGATATAATCGTTTTTGGAAAAGACCAAGCCACTCATGATGCCAACCTTCATCGAGTCCTTGAAAGGCTAAAGTCGCACAACCTTCGATTAAACAAGGAGAAATGCCACTTTTCGAGATCCGAAGTAATGTTTTACGGCCACATCTTCAGCGCAGAAGGACTACGCCCCGACCCAAAGAAGGTTGAAGCTATCCAGAATGCTACACCTCCACGCAATCCAAGCGAAGTTAAGTCTCTCCTAGGAATGGCCCAGTACCTGTCACGCTACATAGCAGGTTATGCTGATATTACAGCTCCGTTACGTGCCTTGACCAAAGAAGATGTCACCTGGAAATGAGAAGAAACTGAAACTGTTGGTCTTGGTGCATTACTAATTCAAAACGACAAAGTTATCTGCTATGCCAGCCGCGTCCTAACTGACGTAGAAAGTAGATACTGTCAGACCGAGAAATAAATGCTTGCAGTGGTTTGGGCTGTCGAGCACTTCCACCTTTATCCATGGTGCTCAATTTACCATCATAACTGATCATCAGCCACTACTCAGTATTTTTCGCAGCCACAAAGCCACCTCCGCCCGTATTGACCGTTGGAAGTTGCGTTTAATGCCTTACAACTATCAGCTCGCCTACAAACCTGGCAAAGATGAGAAAAACCCAGCAGATTTCCTCAGCCGACATCCAAATTGCTCAGAGTCTCAACCGAAAAGCGTAGCCGAGGAATACATTAACTATGTGTGTACCAATGCTGTGCCCAATGCCATGACCCTGCAAGAAATCCATGTTGAAACCTCAGCAGAGGTCATTCAAGCCATCGAAACCAACAATTGGTCAAATCCAGCCACAACAGATTACAAGAAAGTAAGTGACGAACTGTCGGTACATAAAGGAATCGTTCTCCGGGGAAACCGAATCGTTATACCTGCCTCTTTAAAGAGTGAGTGTCAGGGTAGTGCTTTGCGCGCTTGTGTTTTTGTTTTCATACGAATTGATTGCAGTGCATCGCATCGTTAGAACTATAATTTGCATGTGTACTGTAGATTTATTTGGAAATGTTGAAATTGGAGTCCGATCCTGATTTCGGGGCGTTATGAAGTTAATGTTCAAGACGATTTGAACAGTTGCGGTTCGCTTGTTTGTGAACTACCACTGCGGGCCGCGCGCAACGCCGTTTCTGACGAACAAGCTGGCCCGGATGGCTTTAGTTCCTGAATCTTTGCAAATTCAAATGAACAAAACATCAGACGAAACAAAATATATTTATTTACTATAGTCACTCATCAAACACTTCCATTCGCAAACTTATTCGCGCTGTTTCAGCAGCATAACCCGGCCTTCCATGCACGCTTCGGAGGCGAAGCGCTCGTAGCAGCTTCTATGTATCGAAAAGATTACTATAGTAAATGATCAATTTTACGAAAAATATCACAATGATTGATCACTCAGGTATATTTACTTCTTAGAAAACTTGAAAATGGATAATTTATAAGAAGAAAGTAGTATAGTAAGTAGGGCTGCGGGCCCAGTCAACGCCAACCGTAATATAAACGCCAAAACATCACCAAATTTGTGTCGAGCCACAACTCGGCAATGTTTTGGTACTCACGTTTTACAATCGACGTTGGTGAGCTCGCAGCGTCAGTCTCTGTGCTATTATGGTGATCGTTAGTCAATCTAAACACCCCTCCCACGTTTTCTACTCAATTGATGCCAAATATTAAAAAAATCACAACTTTCGCTAAACTTTACGCTACTTTAGCCATATTTAAAAAATAGTCGTTTCAACATTTTCACAAATTTGTCGAATCGCATTTAAAAAATAGTCGTCTCAACATTTTCACAAATTTGTCGAATCGCATTTAAAAAATAGTCGTTTCAACATTTTCACAAATTTGTCAAATCACATTTAAAAAATAGAAAGTGTCGTTTCAATATTTTCACAAATTTGTCAAATCATATTTTCACAAATTTATGTGCCGTAAAAGTGTCTCACGCGTGATAAAATTGCCACCTGTTATGCAAATTAGGTTATTGCCACCTGTTAATAATAGATTAGTCCGTTTGTTCACTATTTTCAGCGTTTGTCGCCTCGCTCCTAAAATGGTGATCGTACACGTGTTTTGACGTTATAATTCCTCCAGAAAACAAGCCTAAGAAAGGCACGTATGGTGTCACAATCGCGACAATGCTCTCGACGTCTTTCTTTAGTAACGGGTCTTTTTGCAACTCGTCATTTAGTTCGTCAGGGTTCTCGATAGCGTTCAACCCATCCAGTAAGCTAGCGAATTTGCTGATTAGCAAGTCGGTGAGAAAAGCGTTTGCGATTTCCATTCTCTTCAACTCGTATTGGCGCCATATCTTATCAATAACTTTTGCGGACGCTTTTTTAATGTACGCTTCGGACTGACTCACCACACCATCGCCAGACAGTCTAATAAGTTCGGCTCTCCTAACGTCAATGTTGTCTTCCACAGTCGAAGTGTCAGCGGTCTCCCCAACTAGTTCCTCAATCGTGGGATTTTCTTCACTTTTGCGTTTCACCATCACGCTATTACTTATACCCATATTTTATTGCGGAATAACAACTTCGTGGCTGTATGGATAACGCAGTGAGATTTCAAGTCTAGCGTACTTATTATTTTTTAATGCGGTCACAATCGCCGACGATTTTTCTCTGCTAATGTTTCCAAGGTAATCGTCGATAACGACCTTCATGTCACTCCTACTTGGGCAGTAGAAGCAAACGAGCTTACTAATGTTTTCTCTGTACGGTTTTGCGATCGACGTCAGTTGTTGTGTGATGACAATAACGCTCAACATAAAATGTCGCGCACTAAAAGCCAAGTTGACCAATTGACTAGTCCTATTCTTAACATCTTGAGAGCTCGCACAGTCATCCAACACGATCAGAGTGTTAGTGCCTTTAAAAACATTTGTTACACACTTGAGAACAGCGTCGACACTGTCCTGTGCGCAGTCTATCGCTAACACATCAGGGTCGCGTACATATCTCCAATCTTGATACGCTTTATTCCACTCGAAAGTGGGGCAAATCAACACAATGTAGTCAAACTTACTAAAGTACTCAGATTCCAATGTTTCCAGCAAATAATGCGTCTTACCACAAGCTGTCATACCAACAATTAACATATTAAACGGAGTCTCCATTAACTCACGTTTGATTTAATACTGGATTGATTGCAGCCCATTGTTCATAAAGTTGACCAACCCATCACTTATCACAAACACCCTGCACATGACGTTCGCAGTCGTCGCTTTCTTTGTGATTTCAAGAAGCACGCCGGATTGTGTGTTTACAATGTTCTTGCCAGTGGCGACATTGCGATTATCTTGAACACTCCTCAAGTCGATGACCAACGCAAAGCCATCTTTGTAGAACTTCTGTATGGTCATGAACTGAGCGTGTTCTTCACCCAACCCAAACAATCGTTTCGCTTCTGCATAGAACTTCGACTTTGGGATGCCTTGTGAGTACACACTATTCGGCACACCTTCGATTGTGACTCTAACACTCTCGATATTTGGATAAAGAAACTCCTCACTGTCTGTTCGCGCCTTATTCGTGAATAGCAACACAATTGCCTTCATGCTTTTTCTTGGAAGATTAATGTTTTCATTCACGATGGTTGTGCCTTTGTCCCATTCGGTGATTTTCATCAACGTGATGTGCTCATATGACAAACTACGACCACTTGCGTAACCCGACGCTATTTCGTCAGCGAGCTCCTGGTTATCAATCGTTTCGTACTCAAGCTCGAGGTTCTCCAGAGTGTATCCGCCCACAGCGCTACCGGATTGCGCCACCATGATGTCTGTGGCCTTCGGGAGTGTGATCACATACTGCAAGTTGTTGTTCATGCTAAAAGGAGCGTACAACCCATGGTCATTCATGATCTTGCCAAGCTTAATCCGCAGTTTCGTTCCAATCACACCAAACATTAACGCATCACTAACTTTAGTAACATTCCCACTCGTCGCACCACTGTCATCCTTAGAAATTAGCTTTCTCAAGTTCTCACCACCAACACCATAGTCAATCATTTGGTCTCGCGCAGTAGCACTTTCCCAAAGGTCGCGATAAACACCAGTGTAATTTTCCCCATTGTTGTCATATACAGTTTCCCCAGCTAGTCTCACAACAAGTTTCTCAACCAACAACTTGCTCACATTGTTCAAGAACCAGCTTTTGGCGTTTGCATTCTTAAAGTCGAACACTAGACCCAACGATCCAGGCACCAAACAGCTGCTAACCTTAAGCTTCGGTATATCAATGTAAAGTTCCTCGCCAGGACTGACTTTATTAGGGTTCAACGTGATTACGTGTTGCGTTCTCACCCCTTTTATGACGCCCATGGTCGCTCGTCTAAAACCAGGGTTCAACTCTGCCGACGTGACGTTCATATACCTTTACATATGTTTTATCGCTACCGTTTTAGCTTGTAATAGTCATAAACGAACCACGCGAGTACCACCGCGAGTACCCACAGATTTTGAGCCAACCATGCGAGACCCTTCGCACCCAACGTCAACGCATTATAAACTAAGTTAGCCAACCCAACAGCCCATGGACCCATCTTCGTGATTGCGTTCTTAACAGCTTGCGCGAACGACCTCGTAGCCATAGCGCCTCTCATAACAGCAGACCTCCCAGCGATAATAATAGTTGTTATAATTCCAGCCACTGAAATTGCTACAGCGCTCAACCCAACCATATTTTCTTTAGCCCATTCCTTAAACTTCTGCAATCTGTCAATGTCGACTTCTTGTTGCGCTCTAACCTCTTCTATTCGCCGCTGTTCTAAGACTTCTTTTTTGGCTTGCGTGAGTCCCACCTCTCTCCTAAGCAAACCGTCGTACTCTAGCTGTTCGTCACTCGTAAGACTACTTTGCTTATCTTTTGTATCAAGCTCTGTCATTCTCCTACTCGTTTCATTTATCGCTTCCTGATAATAGTCTGCTTGTATTTGCAATGCGCCATTGTCGCCTATTCTCGACTCACGCAACACACTATCGCTTGGGGTGAGCACACCATTATGTTCGCGGTTTTCGTCTAATGATAGCCCAGTTATGTTATAGCGCTCCACTCTTGTTTCAATCACTGGGAAGTCATCTAGGATTACTTCTGTTGTGACAGCTGTTGTTTCTGTACTCTCAGGGATTTGACTAACTAACTGTTTGAACTGCTCAATCGCGTTTTTACTACTCGCGTCTTTACTGTAGGTCAAGCCTTTTTTATTAGGTATTAGAATTCGTTTGGGTTTTCCATATTTACCATCTTTGTTTATCGGTTTGAAAAGAATAGCCCCTGAGTCCGTAACCTGCGACCTGTTGACTATTTTCCTTGACGCGTCGTCGTGGCCGAGTCCCTTTTTGCTTAATTTACGTATTTTCCTATTTATTAGCTTGATTCTTTTTACATTGTTTTCTGTTAGCTCTTTGTTGGACGCTTTTAGCTCACCCAGTCTTCTCTTAATTTCCTCCTCCTCTTCAAAAGCTAGACTGAAACTTACGTCATTGACGTCACCATATAACTCCTGTTCAACAAACTCTACTGTTGGGACTTCTGTGTTAGTCCCCCTTATTGTCACCGTCTTACCACCATCAGTGTCGATAAATGACGTCTCTTTTTCTAGAAACCTCCTCTCTTGCTCACCCTGTAGTCTAGCCACTCTCCCATACAATTTTTCGTACTCGACGCGCACAATATCTGGCATGTCACCACTGGTGTACCTATCGTCGAGTAAATTGTAAGCTTTGGTGGCGCTCTCAAGTTCGACGTCTAATTGATCATCAGTGTAGGCTCTACCAAGGTTCTCCATCTGAATCTCGTCAAAACCTTCCTTACCTTCCCTACCTTCAGCCATATTACATTAGCTCACATTTTGAATATCGCTTTCTGGTATCCACGAATTATGTTTGCTCTCATAACCCAACCATTTGACCAGCGCCATCTTCTTTCCTCTGACTTTCTTTCTTTTCAACACCTTTTCAACTCTGTACACATTGTCACCACCATGTTTCTCACTGACCAGCGATAATTCCTGTTCATAAAATTTACCAATAATCTGTTCACCGGTGTGATCCTCAATTTCATACACATTCGGATCACCACGAATAACCTTTACCACTTTAAACAGCTCCTCAGTGAAGTTGGCTTCATAGCCCTTTGTGAACACACTCTTGTATTTACTAATTCTCACTGACTCACCAACTCTAAACTTTGGCAATGGGTTGTCTGCAAATTGGTGACCAAACAAAGTGGTCCACACTTCGCCTTCGTTTGACTTATCGACATCCTTCGGCTTCATCATAATACTACGGTTCACATTGCTATTGTAATTGCTCACGAACTGGTCCAAAGCGTCAATCCATTTGTACGTTCCATGGGCATAGAAGTACTTCCACATAATACTCTTCAGACTTCTATTAAAACGCTCAACAACAGCGGCCTTTTTATCGCTCTTAGTGCTGAAATATTCAACACCATGTTTTTTCAGCAAACTTTTCACCCCAACGTTGTAGAACTCAAGTCCATCGTCAAATTGCGCTAACTTAGGCGTGGTTCCAAACCGATCTTTGAAGTCAACCAACAATTTTCCAACAGCCTTAGTCATGTTCTTAGTGTCTTTTCTGTAAACTGCAATTCCAAAAGCGTATCTACTCAATATTTCAATGCCTGTCAATATCCAATAATAACCTCCATTCTGTTTTGAGTGCTTACTCATGTCCACTAAGTCCATTTGGAGCTCTTCACCAAGAAACCCAACAAAAGTCGCGCGGAATTTATGTCTTCTCACAATAGGTTTGTACCTAGTGTAAGTGTCCTGCGCTGTCAACCATTCTCTCACTGTTTTTCTAGTTACTTTCAATCCGTCTCCCAATGCACTTTGATACAACCTCTCTGCGCCACTGAACCCTGTCTTAGGATTATAGTAAATGTCTCGCAACCCTTGTTCTGTCTCCACACCGAGCTCCATATAATTCACACAATATACAGTTCCAATAGCACCGCGCCAACATCAGCGTCACCATTGTTTGGTTTGACACGAAACGTCATACTCGAGTAAACACCTTTTTTAATTTTCACCTTGGACTCAACGTACGCATAACGTTGTATCCCCCCATCTAGAGACCGCTCGGTGGTCACTGGCAATGTTGTGATCACATCGCTACGCTTCCCATCAATGCCCACGTTGCTCTCCGTCTCAACAGCGTCGCACGAGACCTCTACATACTTTAGATCTCCATTCACGTCAATCTTGTTTTGACTGTTGTGCCACTTACCATCTAACACAATTCCTGCATCCTTCGCGAAACCAAGCAAGAGCCCAATGTCACCTAGACTAAGTTCAAACACGGTGGTGGGTCCAACCCTAATAGGCTGAGCTTTGGCCCTACTTCCACCTGTGGCTATCAGTTTCTCCACCACGAAGTCTACATAAACCACCCTGAGCGCGTGTCGTAGAGCTCTAACCAACGTGTCGAAGTCGTAGTGACCCCCACCCAATCGAGGTGTTGGGAACACCGACGTTGGTGTTCCTGATCCAACACGTAAGAATCGAATATTGGCGTTACTCGTCACATTGTTGTAGTTCCAAAACACAGTGGCTGTCTTAACTATAATGTATGGGTTATCGTGTGTGACTACCACACTATGGTCAAAAGTTATGACTTTCTCCACACCTTCAATGAGCACCGTCAACTTTTGAGGACTGTCGTCTACACGTCGCTTTTCAGTGTAACCACCAGAGTCATACCCGTAGTTTAGACTCATTACTTTAGCGTGCGTTTAGCTACTCAAGCGTCGCATACAAATCCAACAATATGTCACCAACGTTGACACCACTACCATCTTGGTCAGTCACATTAAACACTAGCTGCGTAAAAGCGCCTTTGTTTATCGACACCTTCGACTCAATGTTGAAGAAGTGTTGAACAGAGCTCTTCAGTGGTTGGGTGGTGGTCAATGGCAACTCAACGATAACCTCGCTTTTGCTGCCATTAACAATATTCTCAGGTCTGTTCACAATGCTGCAACCCACTTGTACGTACTTCAGCCCTTTGTTAACGTTCACAACGTTATGGCTGACCAAACCACTACTACTCACCGTTGTGTTATCGTTGAACCCTAAGAGTTCTCCAAATTTAAACAGCTCTAATTGTTGGTCAGTTCTTATCGCACACTTTGAATTATGTTTGTTGGCTACTAGCTCGATAGCCCCTAATCCCTTCAACTCGTCAGCAATCATTTTAAAAGTGTGGTACCCAGACTCAAAAACGTGTTTGTTGCTGTTGTAACTTATCTCATCATTCACACCGGTCTCCACGTTAACGTAGTCCCAAAAGATGGTCGCTTTTTTTACTAGTAAGTGAGGATCTGAGCCAAACGTCAAAAGTGCTTCTGGTAGATCCACAGTTTCCGTTGGGCCTCTAATTAATACCACAACCCTGACCATATAATGTAGTGTATGTTATGTAGATGCTAACAAAAAGAAAGCAAGGTGAGCTAATTCTTCTTAGTGAATTCCCAAATGCGCAACTAGATAAGTTTGAGTTTGGGTACAACCTCGCAGACGACAATAAAACAGTCAAGACCGTTGACATTTACTTCAAGTCAGGTCCAAAGTATTCTGACATGATAAACATAAAGTCACCAAAGTTCACGAAGAACGAGGGCTTTACGAAATTCCTTAGCAACACACCAAGATTCCCAAAAATATGGTCGAGCGATGGGCGTGTCCCAAAGTTACTACTGACGGAGACCCACAAGAGCTACAGAGAAGTTGAGACGTTTCCACCATACGTCCTAAATTACCCAACCCACAATTTTGACGTCTTTGTTGACGACAATAATTCCTTCAAATCAAATCTACCGAGAATATTCATTGACACCAAAAGACGTCACAACGACAAGGCGATTGGTGGTAACGTTAACACAGTTTGGACTCTGACGGAGAGTTACTATCAAGCGATCGCAGGTATGTACATCGCTACATATCGCTCAGGGGTGTCTCTACAGAACTTAAGTTATCACGTCGACGTTCCGAAGCAAATCGTGAGTCTCATGAGGTTTCATGTATACTTCACCATTCGTCGTGTGATGTTCCGTTTGAGTAAGAGTCAAGTTGACATTAACAACGTCTTAAGACTGTACCTCCCTGACTGGCGACTTTTGAGAGGCCATGTACCATTGACTGATGTTGACAATAGATACATCAAGGACATCCAAGGTGATTATCGTCGGTATTGTCCGAGACACTCTGACGGGTTCACACCGTTAGGACAAGAACTACTAAACCAATCGATTGAAGTTTACATGCGTGCCATTCTTGGAGCCCAAGCGAGGTCAAAGCAAAGCATCGTGGGAACTAGAGCTAGTGCTCGAGAAACACAACAAATCTTTAGAGACATCGTTGAAGACGGTGTGGTTCAGTATTCACCAAGTGTTTGGATCAACCTTATGAACAAAGCGATTAGTGAGATCAAAGTTAAGCTAGACACAGCTGTGACACCCAACACTTGGCTGATCCCCAGAAGCATGGTCTTGTTAAAGGACCCCATTGTTGGTTACAATAACGTGCTAAGAACTTCGTCCGAAACTGGGATGACATTTGGGTATAACGACGGGTTGAACTACCACCGAGCGCCAAAAGCGAAGCACAAGAAAGTCCATCAAGCGGCAGGGCTCCACTTGGAAACTCTAGTCGCACCACCTTTAAAGCTAGGACCTTCAAAGCTAGGACCTTCGAAGCTGAGACCTGCCGCGAAGAAAACAGTGGTCACCACCAATCAAATAGCACAGACCACCACAAGTAAGTCAGACACGACAACGCTAGCGATAATCTTAGGGTTCTCAGCAGTCTCTGGCTATTTAGTAACCAAATACACCTTGAGGTAGTAATGAGTCTAAACTACGGGTATGAGTCTGACGACCCTCATGATAAAATACTAAAGAGAACGAAAAGACATCTGGACGAAGATCCTAAGTTAAGCGCGACCGGCGGAAGGATGTCTGGAATAATAGACATGCAAGGCTCAGCGATAAAAAACGTAGCAGACCCAGTCGATGACTCAGACGCCGCGAATAAAAGAACTCTAGAGCAATTACTATCAAACTACCTCAAGAGTCAGTCCTACAATGTTGTGCTTGACTTCAACGTTAGCACACACGCCTTGAGAAACGTGGAGTTTCACACCAATGGTTCAAACAAAGTGAAAGCCATTGGTGAAACAAGTAAATTAGTGCAAAACAACCCGGCTTATGGTCCTATTGTCGGCATCAGCAGTGTAAGCCAAAGTTTTCTGTCACCTGTGTTAACACCAATCCCACTTGAGTCAGGTCTTCACTTTAATTGCCCGAGTATGCAATGGTGTGATCTCTCTATTTTTGTTGTGGTGAGGTTACCTACTCGCACCGCTGGATCAAATTGGGAGACAATTATATCAAACGACGACGGTCAGTGGGATAAGTTCATAGGGTACAAGACTGGTATGACCAACGGACTCGCGTATGGTGGTAGCATCCCAGCAATGGAGAGCGTATGCACTATCCCGAGTAGCATTGACATAAGTAAAATGCATATGATATCGATACACTGGCAAATGGACAATTCACATGTCAGGGTCAACAACACCAAGTCAGCCGATTCAGACTTCATAGCAAATATGAAAAAGATAGGCACACCCTATGGAACAATTTTTGGAATACATCGACCAAGAATACCACTCGCACCTTATGCATACCCATCGTTGATAGAGTTCTACGGTGTGAAAATTGTGAGTGGCTACATGACGAACCGAGACATCATAATCATGGGTGGAGAAATGATGAAGGAATATGGTGTAAAGTAAATGGGAGCGTGTATTTCGAGACCTCATGAAACATATAAGATAAATAAGACGACTGATCACATGTTCAAAGCTGGTGGGTCATTTGGTCGCGGTGACGTTACTCTCGAGCTCCACGCTGAGATTGGTATGAGGTCTAAAAAGACTTACGGCAAACCTATTATGTTACCCGCAGAGTCAGACAAAGTAGGAGTGGTAGGAGACGTGACCTAAGTTATGTAATGGGTTGGCTTAGAAAACTGGTTCGTAACATTAGAAACTTTTTCAGACGACGTAGAAAACTGAGGACTAATAAAACACACCTGCTGCATTGGTACACAACAAACCAGATCTATAAAAAACCTGACACCTATGTCGAGTAGTTTTTTTTTTGCGAGGCTATAATATAGTGATGACCTCCACAGTGCTTCGATTATTCGACTTCGATGGCCACCAAATCACGACGGTCATGGACAACGGTGAAATATGGTTCAAAGCGA
Source organism: Chrysogorgia sp. JL179-B06 (assembly GCA_035772405.1). NCBI lineage: Eukaryota > Metazoa > Cnidaria > Anthozoa > Scleralcyonacea > Chrysogorgiidae > Chrysogorgia > Chrysogorgia sp. JL179-B06. Next base: position 3,398,046 of record JAYKKM010000360.1, on the reverse strand, counting down.
AAGAAGTCGCAAGTGCTCTAGGCTATGCTAGACCAAAAGATGCAGTCAACGACCACGTCGAACCTGATTGCAAAATGAAGATGGAACAGGCCTCGTTTATCAACGAACTTGGGGTCTACTCATTGACGTTCTCAAGTAAAATGGAGCGTGCGAAACACTTTGGAAGGTGGGTGCACTCAGAGGTCTTACCAAGCGTTAGAAAAAGTTTAGCTGACGTTGGTCTCAAACACAATCAATTCGTAATGATCACTGAGTTCGATCTCCATACGAAAGTCGTTGGTTTTCTTAGGAAATACTATCCAGAAGCTATTTTGATAGCCGCTTGTGGTGAAAATCAAGACACTTCGAGTAAAAGAATAAATTCGTGGAAAAAAGGTTACCAACGTGGAACACCTGACTTGATTATTGCTAATGCAAACCGACAGCATAGCGGGCTCGTGATTGAGTTCAAGAACCCAGGTGGCACAGGCAAGACATCCAAAGAGCAGGAGTCTCTGTTGCTCAGATATAAATCCGCTGGTTATCTAACACTCTTGTGCGACTCGTACGACGACGCTATTACCACGGTAATAAAATATCTCTTTGACGTTGGGTTTCAGTGTTCTTAGTGTTTTCGTAAATTTAAAAATAAATCAGCGTTGAGTAACCATGAGAGACGCTATTGTAAAGAGACTTTTTAGACAGCGAGTAATAAGTCGAATTAGCACTCGTTCTCGTTGTTGAGACGACGTTTGAAGCGACAACTGCTCTAGCATTTTCTAAAGACGTTTTTAACTTGGTAAAAACGTTTGCGAAACTTTCTCTCTTTATTTCACAAACCTTCTGACCACTGTGTGAAAAAATGTTTCTACGGGAGACATTGGACGCTTCGTGTGACCAATGTCTAAATTTAAAAAAGTGGGGTATCCGAGAACACCCCTAATTTTGTGTGGAAGGATGATGACGTCTGCACACTGCGCGATATTGCTCAGCACCACCAACGAATGATGGTCCTGGGTTGTATCTCCAATTGAATGGCGCCTCAACAGTTGTTCCGTAAGTGTCGCGACAAACGGCGCAATACGCTTTTAGAAAGGTGATGTCGTCTGCCACTGGGAACAGTGTGTCGAGTTCACCAAGTCTTTTTAAATGCTCTGTTGTTATGAGACCACAAATAATGACGTGAATGCCGGCTTTAACGTATTCGTGAATAACTGGGAGTAACCCAGAGTACCAATGGCCTTCATCAATTCCGATGACGTCATAATCGGCTATCTCGGAAGAACTTGGGAGGTTGGTGATTAACTTCGCAGGTAAACTGTCTGATCCGACAACAATGGTCTGACGATGTGTGGAGAACGCGTGGTCAGTTCGCCTAGTGTCACCTGCGTTGTTCATGTAAAGGACTTTGAGCCCTGACTTACTTAACGTGATTAACCTACGAAGAGTCTCTGTCGTTTTTCCTGCGAACATGGGACCAATCACGATTTCTAGTCTACCAACTTTTCTCATGGTTACTATACCTCCAGAGAAATATTTTTTATTGTGGTGGAAACCGTCGTTCCATGTTGAATATCCGCTGGAGCTCTAAGTTTTTAAGATGGGACCTCGAGCTCTCGTGTCTCAAGCGATGCAGTGGGTCGTTGGTGACCACACCGCATGGGTGACAGGTGTACACGTTTTTATTTCTCGCGAAGTGTCTGTGGGTGGGCGAGAGTACGTGGTCCCTGATATCGTCCGCACCCAGTATCTCATTACACCCCACCTTGCAAACGTGAACGTCGCGGTTTGCGGCGAGCTCTAGCCACGCTTTGGCTTTGGTTGGGCATGGTTTCCACATAAGGGTCGCTAAGAACACTTGGAGGAAGTTACCGAGTAATGTAGCTGTGGACCCACTAGGGTTGTTCAAGTAGACATCACTCGCTAACATAAGGTATTTGAATGGTGAGTAACACCACACAGGGATTATGTCAGCTAACATACCAGCAAGCTCGTTGGCTCTCTCCTCTCGAAGATCGATCCAAGCGTTGAGAAGATACCTCGTATGGCGGATCTGAGAGCCAAGCCGTTTTGGTGGTCCTTCAGGGTCGGGGTCGAACATTGTGTATGTTGAGAAGTACTCGTTTAAGACGATAGGTCCAGAGGCGCCTTGTGGGGTAGACACACTGATAAAGGCTGTTCTCAGCATGTTGGCAATATCTTCTTCGCTAACCTCTCGGGCTTGAGTCATTATGTTATACTCTCAGAAAAAACCCTAATTTTTTAGTGCGTTTGGTCTGGAACTGTGAGATACCTGTGAGGTCAACTGTGAGACACTTGTGAGGTCATCTGTGAGTAAGATAACACGTGATAGTGTATTAGATGGTTGAGGACTCACAGACGGTTGTCGACGCTAAGATCACAGCTGATGTGAAGAGTGTTAAGGTGAAGGACCCAAAGCGTGTCGCTGCTGGTAAAAAGTTGGCTGAGATATCGAAAGCTGCGAAAGAAAAAAAAATGCGTGAAATGATAGTTAACGAGGAACAGGGTGGTGAGTGGAGCTATGGTTACATTGTTGGAACACTTGGTGTAATCATTGCTGGTGCTTCGCTATGGTACACAATTAGTAGTGAAAAAGAACCTGTGAGTACTACACCAGCACCTGCGTCAGAAAGTCATAGAACTCGTCGTCCAGCGTTAGACACATTTGATTCTTGAACAAAACACACGACAATGTATATATGACTACGATCGATCGAAAAGAACTTATGAACGAACTGTACGACGCGTTACTTGTCACGACTGGTGCTGTGGTAGTGAGTATGATTTCTAAAAAGGCTTTGGGGGAACCATTGGGAACACCAGAGACAGTGAAAGGCACAGTGAAACTTGCTGCAGCTGTTGGTGCAGGAACGCTGTTAGTAAAATGGATGCAATCGAAAAAGTGGATACCGACAGATCCATTCAAATCAATGTAAGTTAATGGTGAGCGTTGTGGCTGGAGGGATTTTTAATGCAGTGGCTTTTGCAGGCGCTGGCTTTATGTTTTCAAAGTTTAATCACACAGGCTATGAAGCTGAGATGAAGAGACACAACTATGCATTGGAACAGTTAGCCAGTGCGAAAGAAGCGTGGTCTGAAAACGAAGTCGCCAAGAGAGATAAGATCCAGCGTTTACGACAACAGCTCTCTGATGCTAATGCTGACATTAATGACACAAGCCGCGCGTTGGAGGAGCTTGGAAGAGCGATGACTATTCAGCACGGCGGACGAGTGTTCACTAACTCCCCGAGGGTTGCGGATTACTACCAACCGAGTGCGGAAATGAAGGAATACCAATTATTGTTTGTTAGCGCGCTAGGTTTGGGTAGTGGAATAGCGGTATGGGTACTAGTTCGGTGAAAAAAATGTTGGAGTAGTATAAGAGTGATGGACGAACTTATGAGGCAGATGAGCTACGGCTACACAATTGACGAAATCGCGAGTGAGACGCAAACTGAGTGTGGAGACACCTTCAGAATTTACTACTGCTCGGATTGTGACGTTGTGAAAAACGTGAGTGACTGTGGTGGGTACGCGTGTCCAAAGTGTGGCGACATCGAATGGGGTTACACTCAGAGTTACAGCGACATGAGACTCACACGACTAAAAAGCGTTCACAAACGGTCTTGGTGGATGGGGAGGAGACTGCGGAACGTTGTGAAGGGTGAGCACCTTGAGTTGATAAAAGAGGACTTCCTGAAAGTTGTCAATGTGCTGCACTCATGCAATTTGATAAAGGGTAGAAATGTCAGCAGATATGGATACTACATTATTAGGTTGTGCCATAGAAGACAACTCGAGACACTCAAGAAGGTGCTTGACCTCAAAGACGGGAAGGTGAAAGACTTGTTTGACAACAATCTGTTTGGGGTGGTGTACCCAAAGCTGGGATGGTGTGAAAGTGGTGATATTTATTACAACGAGTGGGCTAAGAAAAAAAGTGTAGTGTAAGTATAAGCCAATGAGTCGGACTGTGAAAAACCCACTGACAAAAAGATGGGCGCATAAGACGAGTGCAGCCGTTGTCAATTCACTAACAGATGAAGCGACCAACGTTCACGGCTTCTTTAGAGATCAAGAGGGACAACCTGTAGCCCAAGACCTCACACCGTCAACACATCTGTTGGATCGAGCACTGAGAGGGTTCACAAGGTCTTATGGAGTCGAGGTAATTGACGACAGAGACATCAATCAGGTAAATGGTAGTAGAAGCGCTGTCACTAACCTTTTGAGACGTGAGCTGGGTGAGACCAACGGAATGAAAGTGGTAGAGACAGTCAAGGTCACTTTTGAAAAAGTTTTAGAACTCAATAAGACCACATACAAAACTGCCTACTTTAACAGCGAAACGTTCGTCGTCATTAACGAGCATGACATCGAGGGTGTTGCCAATCGCGGGTCGGAGCAGATTTTGACGCGGATAGCTGGGTGGTTATCTGAGGGGTCTGGATGGACTATCGACAAAATAGATGCGCACTACGTCAATGTCGCTATTTACAGACCTTTGCATGGGAGTAGCTACATTGCGTTGCCAAAGGAGCTGTGCAACAGTATGAAGGGTCTGATAAATGTAAATAACGATGATGACAACGAGTGCTTTAGATGGTGCCACCTTGCGCATAAGTTTCCTGTTGGAAAACACTCCGATAGAACGTCGAAGTACGCTAGGCATGTCGGTGAGCTGAATTACAACGGAATTGACTTCCCAGTCACACTCAAAGACTACAACAAGATCGAGGAGGCGAACGATATTAGCATAAATGTTTTTGGGTATGAAAATAAGCAGCCATTCCCTGTGTACGTTTCTAAGGAGACGTATCCTGACCATATGGACCTATTGTTGATAACTAACGACGCGGGCAACAAGCATTACGTGTACATTCGCGATTTTAACAAATTCATGTACCGTCAGACAAAGTATAAGGCGAGAAAGCACTTTTGTAGGTATTGTTTGCAGTGTTTTACCCGAGAGGACGTGCTTGAACGCCATGTGGAAGTATGTTTGGTCATTAATGGGAAGCAAGCTATTAAAATGCCGCAAAAAGGTGCGAAAGTGAAATACGAGAATTTTAGCAGACAATTAAATGTGCCATTTGTGGTGTATGCAGACTTCGAGGCTATCACACAGAAGGTGCACACAGCGACACCATCAAGCGAGTGTAGCTACACAAACGCTTACCAGAGGCATGTTGACTGTGGCTATGGGTACAAATTAGTTTGTTGCTACGACAACGAGTATAGTAAGCCAGTAAAAGTGTATCGCGGTGAAAATGCAGTTAACAAGTTCATTGGGGAGATGTTAGAAATTGTCGAATATTGTAAAGAGACATCTGAGAGTCACTTTAACAAAGAAATGGTGCTGACTGATGACGATAAACAAAACTTTGACGAGGCTAAAAGTTGTCATATTTGCAGTGTTGAGTACACTAGCGCTGACGTTAGAGTGAGAGACCACTGTCACGTGTCAGGTAAGTACAGAGGGTCCGCACATCGTGAGTGTAACGTGAACTTTAAGTTGACTGATAAAATTCCTGTGATCTTTCATAACTTACGTGGCTACGATAGCCATTTCATCATGCAGGAGATTGGTAAGTTTGGCCAAGACATAAATGTGATACCAAACAACATGGAGAAGTACATGGCGTTCATGCTTGGAAAAAACTTAGTATTTTTGGACAGCTTCCAGTTCATGAGTAGTGGTCTAGACAACTTGGTGAAGAACCTACCAAGGGACGCTTTCAAATACACATCAGAAGTGTTTCACGACGAGGGTTTGGCACTCATGACAAGAAAGGGGGTCTATCCCTACGATTATATGGACTCCTTTGATAAATTCGACGAATGCGAGCTACCCTCCAAAAAGGACTTTTACAATATTCTGAATGACGAAGATATTACGGAAGAAATGCATGAGCGTGCTTGCGATGTGTGGGACTACTTCGACGTTGAAAACATGGGTGGGTATCACGACCTGTATTTGAAAAGTGACGTGCTCTTGCTTGCCGACGTTTTTGAGAACTTTAGAAAGACATGTCACCGTGAGTATAAACTAGACCCTTGCCATTATTTCACATCGCCTGGGTTGGCTTGGGACGCTATGCTGAAGATGACTGGAGTGGAGCTTGAGTTATTGTCCGACATCGACATGTTCCAGTTCGTAGAACTAGGTATGCGTGGTGGTGTGAGCTACATATGCAACAGACATGGCGTGGCGAACAATAAGTACATGGAAGGGTATGACAAAGAGCAAGAGTCGAAGTATTTGATGTACCTTGACGCCAACAACTTGTATGGATGGGCAATGAGTCGAAGTCTACCCACGGGCGGCTTCAAGTGGTTGACTGAGAAAGAAATAGAAAAAGTTAATCTGCACGACTATCACAACAATAGTAAAAAAGGTTTACTGCTCGAGGTCGACTTGGAGTACCCAGCCCATTTGCATGACCTACACAACGATTACCCACTAGCTCCCGAGAAGATGGAGATAACCGTTGACATGTTGTCGGAGTACTGCACGAAAATCAAAAATAAGTTTAACGTGAGTGTTGGTGGTGTGAAGAAGCTGGTGACTAATTTGATGGACAAAAAAAAGTATGTGTGTCACTACGGAAATCTGCAGTTGTACATGGATCTTGGATTAAAAATCAATAAGATTCACAGGGTCCTGCAGTTTGACCAGTCCAAGTGGCTAGGCAAGTACATCGACTTTAACACAGTCAAAAGAACTGCGGCTAAGAACGCTTTTGAGAAGGACTTCTTCAAGTTGATGAACAACAGTGTGTTCGGAAAAACGATGGAAAACTTGAGGAAGCGTGTGGACGTAAGATTAGTGACCACTGCGGAGAAATTTAAAAAGCTTGTCTCAAAGCCAACGTTTGTGTCTTGCAAGATATTTAGCGAGAACTTAGTTGCTGTCCACAAAGTTAAAGAAACGTTGACACTAAATAGACCTGCATATGTGGGTATGTGCATACTAGACTTGAGTAAAACGCTGATGTACAATTTTCACTACAATTATATTATGAAAAAGTACTCTAGCGACACCTGTAGATTGCACTTCACTGACACTGACAGTCTGTTGTACTCAATCAAAACTGACGACGTTTATTCCGACTTTATGATGGAGTGCGAAAAGTTCGACAATAGCGACTATCCTGCAGACAGCCCATTCTTTTTTAGAGAGAATAAGAAAGTTATTGGGAAGATGAAGGACGAGTGCGCTGGAACGCCAATTGTTGAGTTCGTCGGGTTGCGCAGTAAAATGTACAGCTACTTGAAAGAGGGTGGAGGCGGCGGGAAAACCGCTAAAGGTATTAGAAAGAATATAATTAAAAAAGTGATCAGACACGAAGATTACAAAAGTGTGTTACTCGAGCAGAAACAGTTGCGACACACAATGAAGACCATTAGAAGTGTCAAACATCAGCTAGGTAGTTACGAAATTAATAAAGTGTCGCTATCCTGCTTTGATGACAAACGATACCTTTTAGAAAATGGCATTGACTCCTATGCGTATGGTCACAAAAACATTGAAGTGAGAGGCGAGGCAACAAACGCTGAAAGTAGTGAACAAACGGACTAATCTATTATTAACAGGTGGCAATAATCTAATTTGCATAACAGGTGGCAATTTTATCACGCGTGAGACACTTTTACGATACATAAATTTGTAAAAATATGATTTGACAAATTTGTGAAAATGTTGAAACGACACTTTCTATTTTTTAAATGTGATTTGACAAATTTGTGAAAATGTTGAAACGATTATTTTTTAAATGTGATTTGACAAATTTGTGAAAATGTTGAAACGACACTTTCTATTTTTTTAATGTGATTTGACAAATTTGTGAAAATGTTGAGACAGCACTTCCTATTTTCTAAATGTGATTCGACAAATTTGTGAAAATGTTGAAATGACACTTTCTATTTTTCAATATGTGAGAGTGGGCTCGTACCACATTTTATTTTTTTTAACACGCGAAAATGTTGAAATGACACTTTCTATTTTTTCCTAAATGTAATTTGTGAGAATTTTGAAACGACACTTTCTATTTTTTAAATATGGTTGAAATGGTGTCAAATTTAGTATAAACTTGGTATTGTTTCGCTAGTCTCGCGTGTGTTTGACATCAATTTAGTAGAAAACGTGCGAAGGGTGTCTAGATTGACTAACGATCGCTGTAGTAGTATAGCAAGTAGGGCTGCGAGCTTATTCGACTTCAAACGTGAATATAAACACCAAAACATCGCCAAATTTGTCGAGTCGTGACTTGGCAAAATTTGGTGATGTTTTGGTGTTTATATTCACGTTTGAAGTCGATTGGGCTCGCAGCCCTACTTGCTATACTACTGAAGAATTGATCAAATATCGACAGATTCGTTTGTGAACTGAAATAGGCGTCCCATAAAATGGCCGCTAAGAAGAAAACAAGCGCGCAAAGCACTACCCTGACACTCACTCTTTAAGGTAGCAAGATCCCTCTGAATACATTTTTAATATCATACAATATAACAATTAACCCATGCAACCATTTGATAGAACATATGACAAATAATATTTCCACACAAAAAGTTTGCATAAATTATGCTAATTAGCTGACGAAATGGCCGCCGATTGGTCAAAATCGGGATATACTTCAAACAAATTTGCCATTTTCCAAACACTATTTCTCCCTCATTTTCCCATCATATTCCCATTCATATTCATATTCCCATGAATAAAATTTTCACCACAGCCTCCTAACAGGAATATCTAGGGAATGGTGGTAGGAATTTTGAATCTGATTCATACTTGTTGAATTATCTGACATAATTAATATAATTTAGGTGGTGGAAATTGAAAAAAAAAGAAAAAAGCATGTCAGAAAATAGCTGAAAGTTTATATTGAAAATGCTACCACCAGAATATGCCTTAGTATATAAGCTATAAACTCAGAAACTTTCAGGACCTTATCTCAAAAACTGCTGGCGGCCATTTCGTCAGCTAATTAGCATAATTTATGCAAACTTTTTATGTGGAAATATTATTTGTCATATGTTCTATCAAATGGTTGTACGGGTTAATTGCAATATTGTATGGTATTAAAAATGTATCAGAGGGATCTTGCTACAGTACTGCTCAGAAATAACCTAACAAAAACCGAGCCCAAGACGCGATCGTTTTGCGGTTCGTTTGCGTTCGTCTTGCGGTTCGTCTGCGTGCATCTTGCGGTTCGTCTGCGTGCATCTTGCGGTTCGTCTGCGTGCGTCTTGCGGTTCGTCTGCGTGCGTCTTGCGGGTAGTATGCGTGCGTCTTGCGGTTGACTGAATCTGCGTTCCACGAGACGCAAGGTTCGTAGTGTGTTCGTCTCACTTCGGAACGAACGTCAACAACCACAAGTAGCGACAGTGTTTACAGTAATAGTGATGGGTAAGCTTTCGGAATACGCGAGGAACAGAATTATTTCGTTGAAGTCTACCGGAATTTCAACCGTACGAATTACGAAAATGCTTGAAGAAGAAGGACCTTGGAACCAACATTGAATTAAACCACTTTGATGCAAACATACTTACCATGAAGTTTGATAATCAATGCCTCGTATTCGCCATTCTCGTACTCCACCTTTCACATGTTGACCTTATCCTTAATTCTATTTGTGGACAGAATTGCCATAGTTTTATCCGCCTCGAAAAAAACTAACATTCTCTTTGGTGGAGCGCGTGTCATCAAACGGAGACAATCTTATTTCGTTACTTTTCCTTTTTGGTGCTTTTATCGGCTCTGCTTTTAAGCCTGCTTATGTTAAATTATGCGGCCACTTAGGACAACAATATTTTACGCTTGTGACTTCCGCACGCTTTTGTGACATGAGTCATATATATTGATAACATATGTATATATTACAAGGATACAGGCGAAAAGGTGGTGAACTTAGGCTGATGCAATATATCGATATTTTCGATAAATATCGATATTTCAAAAATACGATATTCGATATTCGATTTTTCGCAAATCGAAAATATTGAAATTTTCAACTTGACAACTTCATCTCTCCTTTTCGGCAATTAGTTTCGGTAAAGTTGAGAAAACACGAGTATGACGGCATTTGCGAATTCAAGTGAATAAGTGATGAAAGCGTATCGGTTTAAAAGCGAGTAGCATGGTTGTAAACACAATAAGTGTGATTCATAACTATAATTTTAGCAACACCACCCACCATTGGGATTAACACAAGCGGCGGAACACAATAGCATTTAGGTTTTTTATAGCCTCTGCCTCTGGTCCTGGAACTAGCGATTGAACACAATAGCTGATGACTCAGTCCATGTAAATGATTTTCCTCTCCTTTCGCAGTATGTCCGACGATATCTACTGAAAGACTGTTCAGCAAAGCCGGACAAATAGTAACAGCAAAGCGAGTCCAGCTTAAGCCGAACAAGGCGAACATGTTAGTGTTTCTTGCCGAACATTTATGAACAAACGTGCGAAATCGTTTATTCTTTAAGCTTGTAAATAATAATATAGATATTTAAATTTGTCGGCTGGTCGTTGTTTGTGTATTTTCACTTGTCTGAAGATGATTTTGTTAATAAAATCGAAATATCACGTTTAACAACAATTTCCTCTTGTTTTAACTCCTATATTGCGTTTTTAAGGATGGCATTTTTCGGAATATGTTTTATTTTATACTTTTGACACTGCTATAACGGTAGATAACACTATGGTAATACACAGTGATAACACACGACAAGGTCTCCGACAAAAAATGTCAGTCCACGTGTATCAACAAAGTTTCACTGTTGATGACATTGTCATGTCAGACATTGATGTCACAAAGTTTCCGAATGAGAACCGCGTCAACTACGGAGTCAAGGACTACGGAGTTAAGTCTCCGGTCCCGTTTACATGGTACCGGTTGAATTTTTTATCCGGGCGAATATTCGCGCAGATAGGCTTCCCGTTTGATAACACTAGTGTACGTCCAAACCGTCTAAAAAACTTTAATTGCGGAGAAACGAGACCTCGCAAAGCAAACAGCCCGTTTTCCCAAAAACATAATACGTTACAGAGTCCTCAAAAGCCTAAGAGAAGCCTAGGATTAGGAATTTGACTGGGATCTATTTATTCCGCTTTAATAAACACACACATAAAATCTGTCGAAATTTGATATCAACAAACAATATAGGTATCAGCGTTCCCGACGTATACACTCGGAACAACTTCGGTTATGCCGACTCTTGCGTCCGGTTGAGTAAGGACCGCCCCTGACGCAACCGAGACGCAAGACGAATGCAACCGAGACGCCAGACGAACGCAACCGAGACGACAGACGAACGCAACCGAGACGCCAGACGAACGCAACCGAGACGCAAGACGAACGCAACCGAGACGCAAGACGAACGCAACCGAGACGCAGACGCACTGTTAGGTTATTTCTGAGCTGACGACGAACAATCAACCTAGCGCATATCTATGGCGTCAAATATCCGCCAAAATTCAAGTTCGCGTTTGCAACATTCAAGTTCATATTCGCAATATTAAAGTTCATATTCGCAATATTAAAGTTCATATTCGCAATATTAAAGTTCATATTCGCAATATTAAAGTTCATATTCGCAACATTATAGTTCATATTCGCAACGTTCACGTCAAATATCCGCCAAAAATCAAGTTCGCATTCGCAACATTGTAGCCGGCATTCGCAAACATTAAAGTTCGTATTCGCAACATTAAAGTTCGGCAGTTCGTATAATTCGCAATATTAAAGTTCGCATTCGCAAAAACTTGAACGATGGCGTTCAACTAAGTTCATATATAACTAGGAGTTCTTATCAGAAGTGAAATGCTGCCAATGGACTGACACAGGAGCAGTGCAGTGCAGTGTTCAGGATCAGGCATGCCAGCAGAATGATGCTAGAAATTTTCTATAGCATATTATAGAAGATCAAATAGACTGTAGAATCTCTATATACACCACATATCAAGGCGATCATATAGCCTTGTAATATTAAAATAACGTACGGTAATCATATGACGCGTTAATACTATAATGTCAAAATTCAATGTTTGAACGCCATACATCTAATTCGAACAACATTTACTCGGAAGAGCAAGCCTCGCGAAGTTATAAATTTTTAAATGATAAAGCGACACTTTTGCCAAATGGAAGTCACGTTTGTAATATTTGTCGCCAGGTCGTGCGGTCATATTTCAAATCGAACAAACGAACGGGAATAGGCGTTATTAACTCGGAGTTAATTTTTCAGTTGTCAGTCTAGAGGAAAACAATGTGCTTTCATAAGTTTATCGGCTGTGTTAACAGCACAATATAACCCGAGTCTCCGGCTACACTACGGGCTGGATGTGACATTTAATTTCCATTGAAACAAAGCCCGGTAAGGTTCAACATAGCAAGGTTCAATATAGTTCGCAGTTCGACATTGTTTACATTTAGATGTCCAAATTTAATACTATCATTGCTTACAATATATTAGCTTTTACTTCAATATAAACATAGCTACATTCGTTGGCTTTCAAATTGCGGTATATGCATACCGTTGGCTGCATACTTTTACATACACCCGCTACAAGCGCTCAGTGGAAACGCCGCGCTTGACGATATGGCGGCATATCACGAATATCAAGGCATTTTCGATATTGCGCTTTTTTAAAAAACTGAGTAAGGTAGCACAATAACGTTTACGTATATTGTAGACAGATAAATTATCTTTGTTTTAAGGTATAAGAGAGCTTGTAGGGTTGATTATTTGTCAAGAAAACGTTCGACGTATTTGGGTTAAGCTGGCATGCCTGATTGCTCCTGCGTCAGTCCAAGTCATATGAACTTGAACAACGATGGAAACATGTTGCGAATGCGAATTTGATTTTTGGCGGATATTTGACGTGAATGTTGCGAATATGAACTATAATGTTGCGAATATGAACTTTAATATTGCGAATATGAACTATAATATTGCGAATATGAACTATAATATTGCGAATATGAACTTGAATATTGCGAATATGAACTTGAATGTTGCAAATGCGAACTTGAATTTTGGCGGATATTTGACGCCATACATATCGGCCATCAAGGAATTGTGAAAACTAAATGTTTACTTCGCACAAAAGTCTGGTTTCCTAATGTTGACAAGATGGTGGAAGAAACCATAATTGCCTGCCATGCCAAGCTGCTACTTCTGGCAACCACGACACCCTGCACCTGAACCACTGCAGATGACACAACTGCCGACGGCACCTTGGAAAGAAGTCGCAATAGATTTTCTAGGTCCTTTTCCAACTGGGGAATATCTCCTAGTAACAATTGATGAGTTCAGTCGGTTTCCTGAAGTTGAAGTGCTCACCACAGTCTCAGCCAAAGCTGTTCTTCCAAAATTGGATGCAATCTTTTCTCGCCAAGGAATTCCAGAGGTTTTAAAAAGCGACAATGGCCCACCATTCAACGGCACTAACTTTGAGACATACGCTAAACACTGTGGTTTTACACACCGTAACATAACACCATGCTGGCCTAGTCCAATGGAGGGGCCGAGCGTTTTATGCGCACGTTACAGAAGTGCATTCAGGCTGCCATTATTGAAAAGAAGAATTGGAAGCAAGCGCGATGAACAGGGCAACTCCTCATTCCACTACTAACACATCTCCCTCTGAAAGCCTAAACAACAGGAAGATAAAGACCATGTTGCCAGAGATGCATTCTACATCGACACCTCAACACAAACTAATGGCTGAAAGTGATGCTCACAAGAAAGAGAAAGTGAAATCCTGGGCAGACAACAGACGGAATGCCAAGGAATGTTGCATCAAACCAGGTGATACCGTCCTTGTGAGACAGCCAAAGGAGAACAAATTCAGTGCTCCATACAATCCCCAACCTTTTGTTGTTGAAAAGAGAAAGGGAACAATGGTCACCGCCAAGAACGATTCAAAAACAGTTACACGAAATTCCTCGCAATTCAAAATTATTTCAACCAAGTCAGCGAACCATGATGACAAGGAAGTTAACCCAATGGCTGCAAAACCATCTAAGCCCGAAGAACCAGAAACCCTTCAACAAAGACCAAAACGGAATTTGAAAGACCGTCAAGGCTCTCGGACTACTGCACATTTAAACCGTGAACTAATATAAACCGCTCCAAATGACAGCTCAGACAATATTATAGTCCATGACATATTAATCGAGAGCAACAGTAACTCTGACATGTTGTTTTATGTTTCTGTTAATAGATTGTACTATTATCTGACAAAGGGAGGGATGTAATATAGTTAATAGTCATTATTACGTCATCAGACAAGCAGACCATGTGAGAGGTCTGTGGCGGGAAAACGGCAGTATAGATTGCACGCTTTCATACCAAGAGTTCATATTAAATTCTTATATACAAAAGACATTACAGTGGGCATCCCACAATTCCATTGAAACCTTAATTACTTCATTCTCGATACCAGTTGCGGCTATTACCCGAAAGCACATTGCTTAAACTGAACAAATCGAGATTTTTCTGGGATATATATATATATATATATAGGGATACTATATAATATGCCTCCTCGGGTTTTGGCCCTCTAGGGGCCAACAGCTAGAAAGTCGAGCTAAAAATATTATTCTTTAGTAAAGTGCAAATGAATCGAAAATTAAGTTTATCTTATTTGAAAAAAACCTTAAAAACAATGAGGAACAACAACTTACAGCTCTTCCATATTTCACTCAGATCTTGAGATATTTAGACTTATGTGATATTTAAATGAGCTGATCTATTACGTTGCAAGTTGTACACAACATTAGAAAATCATGTATATCTTTCCAATATTATTAAAAGAAATCACTCAACATTTTGTAATTGTTAATTGTTACTGCTCATGAAACAAAACATTAAAGACATGCTTCAAGTGATTTCGTACAATAATCTTGAAGATATACAGGATTTTCCAATGTTGTGTGCAACTTGCTACGTCATAAATTATCTCATTTGAATATCAAATATGGAAGAGCTATAAATTGTTATTCCTCATTGTTTTAAGAGTTCTTTCAAATAAGACAAACTTAGTTTTCGATTCATTGGCACTTTAACGACCTGAGACAAGACAACGTTGAATTAAAGCTTCTTGAGTTTGTATCATCCCGTATTTTTAACTCTTCAATAACTGTTTTTAAGTCGATACATGGGCGATCGTCAAGCTCGTATCCTCAGACATGTTTTTAAGTCATTGCATAAAATATCGTGCGAACCTTTTGAAAATTACTTTTTAGGATTGAGTCACCAAAAAAATACAAGAGTTAAACTAGAAGTAACCCTTTAATTTATATTATAAAATAACCGGAAGTAAATGAGCGAGTACACGCTATCTGATTGGTTACTGAGCTCAAAAACCGATAAGTTGAAGTGATTCCTCGCGTAGATTTTGTCGTTTTTGACGGATTTTAAGTAGTTTAAATCACAAAACAATTCAAAGAACACCTGGATACAAAGCTAATCAAGGTACTAACACAACAGATTAATGTTTTAACTGCAACGTTGAGTGCATTTTCATCGCTAAAATCGCCAACGTGTTTTCATCAAAGGCTTCCTAGCAACGTGCGTTGCTATGTGCTAGCAACGTCTCTTATAACAGGTAAATCTACATTTTTCATGGCTTTATTGTTAATTTAATGGTGTTATTTTATAAAAGAAATAAAAAACTTTGTCTTGTGTGATTATCGAGTTATAATGGCACTCGAGAAGCTAGTAAAACACTCGGCTATCGCCTCGTGTTTTACACGCATCTCTCGTGCCATTATAACTCGATAATCACACGCGACACGTTTTTCATTTCTTAAATAAGTTACCGTTATCCATTCGACAGATAAACTCGTTGGTCTTGTTTAGAAATGCTTTACAACGATTTTTGGATACCAGATAAAACAATATGATATGTCTGTTTTGATGTTTTGATGTTTCAATGCTTTCTTCCCTACGTGTAATATATTTAATAGTTTTAGCTGCTTGTACACCTCTATGTATACCTATATAACTCACAGGACCCTTACTGATTGCAGTGTTATTTTATACTGAAAAGGTTGTATCCTGTTTAAATAAAGTTTAAAGTGCCTATGCAACGAAATTTTGGTCAAGCAGTTTATTGTTTTGTTTGAAAGTAAGCCTTAAATAATAAAGAATGGTGGTGACAGTTTATTCATATCTCATTTAATTCCAAAGTTATGACACTTTTTGGAAATTGAGGTATGACGTCATTGGTTGTGTTTGACAAGTTAGCAAAGAAAGTCTCATATCTCGAAGGGTATTTGACCAAATAAGTTGAAACTTGTCAAGGTTAGTTAATACACTCAAACAAATACTTTACTGTGTTTAAATGGTTGCCATAGCAACACGCTAATTCCCAGGTCTCTCTCTCACTTGTCACATAATTCCAGCTATACAGTTGTTTTAACGCATGTCTGTACTATTTCAAACTGCCATTACTTATCAAAATGCCTAGAAGAATTATACTAACAAGTGGAAATCGCAACAAATCTTTTATTCTTGTTGGAAAAAAGTGATAATTAGAAGAGAGAGAGAGAGACCTGGGAACTAGCGTGTTGCTATTTGGTCAAATACCCTTCGAGATATGAGACTTTCTTGTTTTTGCTAACTTGTCAAACACAAGCAATGACGTCATAGCTCAATTTCCAAAAAGTGTCATAACTTTGGAATTAAATGAGATATGAATAAACTGTCACCGCCATTCTTTATTATTTAAGGCTTACTTTCAAACAAAACAATAAACTGGTTGGCAAAATTTCGTTGCATAGGCACTTTAATAATAATAATAATTTTGCTGATCCGTCATAAACTCGTCCAAGGCGGTCAGGTTTCATTGGGATGATAACGTACCTGTGGTACGTGAGTTCTTCCTTTGTTAGTTTTTCGACAAACCCTTCTTAATTCATCTTCTTTAGTTAGAGTACCTCTCTCATCCTATAGGGGTTGACTTTAATCTTTTCTCTAACGATCTCAGACTTTGTAGGGCCATATCGTAGTTGTTAGGAAGACTCGGTTTACTTGTTAGGCGGGGGGTTAAGGTTAGGATATTTGTTGTTTTGGGGTTTGGGAACAATTACTTCCGTGGTTGATTTGCAGTTATATACCCAGTTTTTGGTAATAATGATATCTCCACAAGGATATTTAGGTTCTTAAATAGGTTCTTATTTTCTTAAGAGGAAAAGGTGCTTGCTGCTGGTCAAACAACTGTAGTCTATATGGGTGTAGTCCCTTCCTTATGTGTAAAAAAACATATAATTATATTAAAAAGTACATTCCACACACCCTGTTCTAGATCCCCTGATTTATTTTCAGGTTGTTTTTGCCCTATACACTGCAACTAAACTGCTTTTAATCACCAATTCATGCCTGGTCAGGTTGCACAGTGTATCCAATTTTTATATTGAAATTACAAGAGATTGCCATACAAAAACAGTTTTTATTATTTTTCTATTATTTTCTGATTTTCCAAATAAGAACACGTTTCAAATTTTAAGCTCAACAGGCTCTTATATAATGGGGATTTAAATGCCGAAATTTTATCCTATACAGGTTCGTAATCACTAGGTTCTAATACGCGAGTGTTTACTGTATTGGTCAATATCATATCATATCCAAGGTTAAAGGGGAACTGTACCCAAAATAAAAAACTACTTTTACATAAAAGGGCTTTAGGTATAATGTTTAAAAATGTGAATAGTATTACGGTATCTGCTCTTGTACTCGAGAAATAATTACTTTTCATTCTCGTATTTTATGCTTCTGGACGCCGCCATTTTCGAGTTTGTTCGACGGCTCAAGATTGAAATACAGCGGTGGTTTTCTTTTCAATTTTGACGTCATTGAGTGCTTGTCTTTTGTTCCTTGCAATCAAGTGACCTCGAGCCTGAGCAAACTCGAAAATGGCGGCGTCCAGAAGCATAAAATACGAGAATGAAAACGTTATTTCTCGAGTACAAGAGCAGATATCGTAAAACTATATTAACATTTCTAAACATTATACTAAAAGGCCTTTTATTTAAAAGTAATTTATTTTTGGGTACAGTTCCCCTTTAAGCTAAGTGCTGAAACTATAACCTTTTACGTCAATGCTGCCTTGTTTTCCTGCGGAGCTTTTGGAAGTTTTCTTGAACCATTTGATTATTTGGATTCAACCGTAAAGCCTCTTCATAACACTTTTCTGCTTTGGCGTTTTTCCCCCACCGATGGTACAACACACCTGAGAAAATTTAAGAATAGAAACTGTTACTGATAAAGTGCCCATAACCCCAAATACGATATTACTGATGTATAGGTATAGTTGTTCTCTGAGGAATCTTAAATCAACTCGTTTTAGTGAATCCGTACTTGCATGAGCAGAAGCTTGCTGATACTTTTTTACTTAGTGTAATTAGTCTCTGACGACTTATTATTTGTTTTTTTATTGTATATATTTGTAAGTAGTCCAGCTCAATAGGGTTAGGATTCCATGCAGCTGCATGCAGGTACGCGTTCAATAGAGAAGCGCACAGTTACCATTTATAGACCAAAACTCAGACAAACAAACCAAATTTGAATCTCAAGGGATTCCTAAATAGTCATTTTCTATTGTTGGGAATGCAAGAATAAACAAGAATAAATTATAGACTCAGACAAACATGAATACTGACGTCATCTGTGCGCTTCGCTATTGTGACGAGATCGATCCATTCGTGCATGTTTGCTGCGGTTTCTAAACACGTGATTATGGATGTTAAGATTTGTGAATTGCTTCCCCCATGGCGAGTGTTTGACTGGAAATAGCGTTTCAACCCGCGGTAATGGCCAGCGAAATACCGAAATATCGGTATATTATTTGGTATTTATGAAATTAGTCATATCGCCACACTCGCGTGTTTGAAAAAAATATCAGTACACCGGTGTATCCGATCCTCTCTAACTAAAATAACGCTCTCCCAAAACGGTCCCACAACTCGTTGCGGGGAGTAAGTTCATTCCCAATCCGTGCTGTTTCTGATGTGGCTAATTCAAAAAAGGAAATATAAACAACAGAATACAAACCCAGGTTCCCATGATAGTTCGAGTTAGCAGAGTTCAGCTGAATTGCCTGTAAAAAGTGGCTTTCAGACTCCTAGTGGGAAATCAACATAATAAATTGTAAATATCACCAAATATTATAACCAAATATTATAACAGAGAAATGTATAGTGGAAGTTTGAAGTTGATAGCTCGTCATATAGTTTTAATAAAATAATTACATTTGGTAATAAAATGGTGGAAAATTTACGTTTAATACTGATGTCATTGGCCAATCAGCAGTAAGTAAAATTTATTGAAATGTTATAGACTTCTAGATCATCGCTTGTTTGAGTCATATGTGGGTATAGTTGCATGCGTCATGTGTATGTATTAAGCGTGGGAGTTGGATTTAGGAAAGAATACCTTAAATTTCTCCATCTTTCCAAGAATATTGCCACGAGAGAAATGCAAATCAACATTATTTGGAAGTAGATCCAAAGCTTGCTTAGAGGTCAAAAGAGCCTTTTTAAGTTGACCTTAAAAGTCAAAAATAAAGGCGAGGTTACAGACGATATTGTAGATCCAAAATATAGAACGGCATCCAGTTCAAAATCTGGATTTCGTTGTTTATTTATTGGTCAAATACGGGAACTTCTTTTAAGAATATAATACGTAGTATAATATATAAATATAATATAAATATAAATACGTATATAATATATATATATATAAATATAAATATAATACGTAGTATAATATATAAAGAGTATAAAGAGTATAATACGTATAATATAATATAATAGACGAATATAATACGTCCATGTGACATCATCCAGAAGAACAGATCATATTCCCAATGAAATATATAATATATATGTTATTTACCGGCTGAGGTCTTAAAAACTCACTTATACGTCTTTCAATATGTTCAATCTCCTTGGAGTTCATTTTCAAATGTTTTTAGAATATTTTACGGCTAATAAAACGCATTTAAAACAGAAATTATATGGAGCGATCCGTATATGGGCTCATATACGAACCGCTCGTTAGCTAATCAGAAAACGGGATTTGGTAAGTTATACGGACCGGAAAAAATACAGTTTGTTATTTGTCTTTTCGCCAATGAAATTGACAATGAATTTTGTTCTGTTAAATAAATACCATCACCGATATGGCGGGCGGCACAGGGAGTTCTAACGTGGTCTAATTAACACCTGTTAAGGTCACTTCCCAACACAGTGAACCTACATGTTTATCAGTATAAATAACTATAGCGACGGAACATCTACAAAACAGCTACAAATGATCGTATTCGTTCGTATAAAAGGCTGTGTAACCACGGCTTACCTTACTCTGCCCAGATCAGTGCCCAGATCCCACGCGGGCCGACTCGGCGGAAGAAAGAACGAGTCGGCCCGCGTGGGATCTGGGCACTACAGCCTTTTATACGAACGAATACGATCATTTGTTCACATGTAGGTTCACTGTGTTGGGAAGAGACCTTAACAGGTGTTAATTAGACCACGTTAGAACTTCCTGTGGTGCATGCAAAACAAACAGCGTTAACAGCGATCGGGAAGAGAAATAAAAATCTAACCTTGTTTGTTCGATCTGCGCATGGAAAGTATTTTACCTCGTTTTTTACACAGTCCTTCTTCGCTCAGTCTGTACGAATTAAACCTTATAGACAAATATACTTTCCCTATAGACCTCATACTCGGAGCTTACACCGGAAAAGAGCTTACTCACACTGCTTTATCGAGCATTCTTGCGCACAAAACAATAGCCGGACATGATGTTTCTTTGGATGATTTTTCTATCTTATCTTCAGGATCCACGCAATTTGAAGTCCTACTTCGAGAAAGTTTATTAATTTCTAAGTTTAAACCGTCTCTTAACGCCAACATTAGATCTTTTCCTTTAAAATTTTCTAATTTATTCCTTCATCGTGGTGTGCTTATCAATCTGTGAGGACACGTCCTTTATTCTTCCGTCGTCTTACTTTTTTAATTTCCTTTGTAACTTTCTATTTATGTAACAGTTTAGATATATATGCCTCCTTCATTTATTGTATTTTGTCACTCTGATGATGTTACGAGTTTAGCAACGAAACGTGAGTATTAAAATTGTTCTTTTCAAAATTATTAATGATGTTATGGCTCTTTTTAAAGCTATTTGCTGGGAAATAATATTCCTAACTAGGCTCTCAGCAACGGCCTCCGTAGCTCAGTGGTCAGAGCACTGCACTAGCATCGCGGGTTCAATTCCAGCCGGAAGGCCTCGAAGTTGCATTTTTCGCAACTGGTCGCGGTTTGGTCTTAAAATAAATATATTACAACACTCCAAATTTTCCTTCTCCATAAATCCTTAAAAGATAAAGTAAACACGACTTATAAAACAAGTCAACATGCACTAAGGTAACTTACGAATTTACATTATACATTTTTTGGTACAGGCGAGGGAAATATTTTACCTGTATTCTCCAATGATAAAACATAATTATTCCAAGCGATTTCACTCAGGGGATTCATACTTAATGATTTCTCATATTCTCCAATTGCCTTTTCTGGTTTCTGCCATTCAATATACTGAAAATAAAAATACCAATGGTTTCAGCCTTGCATTTCCTGTCTAACGCGTATCATTAAATCTAGAAACTTGGAGGGCATGAAACTTGGAAAGTTGTCACATGATTATTTTTGTTTCACTTTACGTTTCACTCTCTGATAAATTTAGGGCATTCATATGAAACGAAAATTTTTATTTGATATTTTCGCTGGCAAAGGATTAAAAAATAGGTTTCTGTTATTAAAACTTAATATCGTGTCCTTTTACATCCCAAAACCTCAATCAAACATGATGAACTTTATGCGACAAATTCGTAAACAATAGCGTTTGCAAAGGTATTTACGTCACTGCTCGTCTCATACCACTTATAATTTGTCGCATAAATCAGAGAAAGAGTAAATGGAAAATGGATTATTTTTACTTAAACAATATTTTAATACAGAATCTTAGTTTTAAATATTTTCCATTCAAAAATATCAAATACAAATTTTTCGTTTCATATAGGCATTTTAAAGGGCAGTAAATTTTTGCAAATTACAAAAACGTTGTAAATTTTTGGGATCATAAAAAATCAAACGGTGCCAAATTTCATACATGTTATCGTTTACTACGAAATATTATCAATTAAATCGGTATTTAATTGCCCGAACAAATTGGCCGAGCATTTGAACATTTGGTCGGACAAACTGAAAATTACGGTCGGAAATTGTTCTATATCCTACCACTATTTCAGGCTCTGGAGAGTGTAAACGGATATATAGTGTGTAAGTTCGAATAGTGTGAACTTCAACAAAATTTAACGCTTTTTGTAGGTTCGCTGTAGGTTCAGTCTATATTCCAGAGCTCTGGTATTTTAATAATGAAGTCGAATTTAAGACTCGTGCTACCACAGTGGCCCAAGTAATTAATTACCGCTACATCTTGTCACCTTCCCAGAATGCATTTCTAGCTGTGATTAATAACTTATGAGAATCTGCAAATCGTACGGATTTGGAGACTTACGCTATAGTTAAGAAATCGTATGTCCCCCTTCAATTCGGGTATCAAGCCTTAAGCCTAGTAAGGGACATGACTATTATGGACTCACACATGTGAGGCCGGTTCGCGCTCATTGCACGAAGCTTCCCTTTGGGTTGCCCGAGATCATAAAAAACAAGATACAGGGGCCTGAATATACGACAATGCTGTAAAAAATACCTTCGATTAATCAATAAAATTTCAAGGAAATTACATCTTATTTTAAGGGAATCTAAAGAATTTTTAAGACCTAAAAAAGGAAATTTGGAAAAACACCATAGATGCTCTATCCAGTCCTCCATTATAGATCAGTGATTCCAACTCGATTAATTTTGAAGACTTCGGTCTTTTGTTGTGGAGATAAGGTGGCTCTAATTTCACGTCAGCACGCGTAAAAAAAAACCCAAAAACGCAAATATATTGCGTTTCTTTTAGTGATTTTTTTGAAATGTTGCACACTTCCAGATGAAGCTTATACGTTTTTAAATTCTTGAGTGTTTATACATAATATAGATAATATCTGAATGAATTGTATACAGCTAATTCAATTAAGGTTGTCCTTTAAGGTCAAAAATGCAAAACCTCAAACTCTAAGTGCGAAAAGCATGATGGGAGCTTGAATGTGCAGGTTAGTTTGAATTATTGCGGGTCGCTGTACGCTCGTGGCATTTTGCATCACATGCACAACCTGCAATAATTCAAACTAACCTACACAGGCAAGCTCCCATCATGTTTTTCGCGCTTAGAGTTTGACGTTTTGTGGTTTTGAGTTTTGACCTTAAAGGACAACCTTAATTGAATTAGATGTACACACTAACGTGATCTTTTACAATTGTAATTACGTTTCTTCCATTCGTTGTAAATTACGAACTAGTCAGCACATACCAAATTACCCAAATTGTAATGCGCATCGGTATACTTTTTCCTGTGTTTTAGGGCATTTAGATAACATTTTTCAGCTTCCTGTAAAGATAGTTGCATTTCACATAAGACGCTTATAAAGTTTACTTTGTAACTCAAAAAATAAAAATAATAAAAATTTACAAACTTGGTATTTTTTGAGAGACGTCTTCGCAATTCCAAGATTCATCCACGAAGCAGCGAAAGTTGGTCTAAAATTTACACGAATGTGCAAGCATTATTATTATTATTATTAATAATAATAATAATAATAATAATAATAATAATAATAATAATAATAATAATAATAATAATAAATAATAATAATAATAATAATAATAATAATAATATAATAATATAATAATAATAATAATAATAATAATAATATAATAATAATATAATAATAATAATATAATAATATAATAATATAATAATAATAATATAATAATAATAATAATAATAGACACAACAATGCCTTGATGGTGCTGGCGGTTAGATGGGCTGTTGAGAGAGGTCTCCTCCCTGACAACACGGTATGGTATACAGTTAGATGGGTGAAAGGCCAAGTGCTGAAGGGGAATGGGTACAAGTTGTGCTGGGACTTTGAGTATAGGATGAGAAAGACCAGTTCCGCACGCAGACCAGACTTGACACTGGAGGATGAGAAAGAGAGGAAGATTTGGATAGTAGATATGTCATGCCCTCAAGAACAGAACATCGAAGCGACACGAACGAAGTTACAGAAGTACCAGCAGTTGGTGTTTGAAATCAGAGAAAGGAGAAGCGGGTATAGAGTGGAAGTGGTCCCAGTAATAATCGGATGCCTGGGAGGTGGTATTGAGAAGGCAACAACAGCAGTGAAAAAGATTATTGGAGATGAGGAAAGTGTGATTGGAATAATAAGCACAATGCAGAGGACGGTGCTCTTTGAAGGGGAAACAATAATAAGGAAGGTGCTTGGCGGGGTGGTACAGACAGAGTAGTGGGACACAACGGGATCATGTGCAACTCGGTTATCGCCCAGCAAGAGTTGGTGGGTGGACGCAAGGGCCAGAGTGTGTTGAGCTGGCTAATTAATTAACAATAATAATAATAATAATAATAATAATATAATATTTAATTTCCTTTATAACAATAATGTAAAAATATTTTACATTCAAGGTACTGATGATAAAATTTGTTCAATATACTGTAGAATAGTTATTATTTCTTAAAAATTTGCTGTCCGTATATTCAAACTATATTATGATAATTATTTACAATAAATTAATATAAAAATAATAATAATTAAAACTAAAGTCCAACATATATAAGATTATCTAATAATAATAATAATAATAAAATAATAATAATAATAAAAAATATTTATGTAAACTTTTAGATCCTTTCAGCTATACAAAACTGGGTATTAATAGGTAAACAGTATTTACAAATTATATAAAAAACTAATAAAAGCGAAACAACTAATGTAAAAATTGCACTGAAGACTAGAATTTACATTACAATCTAAAATCTATTTAAAAAGTGATTGTTTAAAAATATTTATAGAGGTAATCACTCTCATATTTATTAGCAAATAATCCCATGGAGTTCCCTGTTTCGTAGGGTACTTCTTAATCTAATATTGAGGATAACCCAAATGGTTTAGAATTTTAAAAATTATTACAAATGTAAAAAACCCGTCTCAAACTGTGTAGAGAAAAAACGTTTCAAACTACTACGCATTTCTTACTTCGCAGCTTGTCTGGTTGGTTTACAAGAATATGTTGATGTCTCGAAACATGAATTCGTTTGTTTCCTTAGTTTTATTGGTCTTATTTATAAGAATGGCGAATAACAGAAAAAGATTGGCAAGAATGAAATGGACAGAAGAAATTAATAGTGTGCTGCCACTCCGTAGAAGAAAGCTCTACTACTGACTTCATGAAAATTGTAGATAGAAAAGTTATATGTGAGTGATGAAGGAGTTCCATAACTCCTTCATCACTCACATATAACCTTTCTTTCTACAATTTTTATGAAGTCAGTAGTAGAGCCAGGGCTGCCGAGAGGTTCTTTGGGGCCCGGGGAAAAATATCGTTTTGGGGGCCCTGATGACGTCATATTTTCCAGTGGGCCGGGGATCCAGGGTTTCTTGAAAGTAGCGACGAACGTAATATTTAGTGACCGCATTTCTAGGGGGTCCGGGGGCCTGTTTCCCCCGGAAAGTTTTTGAATTTAGGGTCTCTGAAATCGCATTTCCTGCACTTTGAGGGCATTTTTGAGCAAAATCTAAAGACCTTAAATCAACGTTTTTTTTGGTAGTATATCCCATTATTTTTAAGAAAATCTAAATAAAAAGACAAAAGAGGCACCTTGGCGATAAATAATTGAATCACAGAAGAACATGTTTAATTGAGCTACTGAGACTGGGACAATTTGAGACTGAGACTGGGAATTTGCGTTCGGGGCCTCCCACCCCCATACATATATTTCAAAAATAGGTTTCAAGAAGTGATGCGGAGCTTTCCCCTTAATAAATGGCCTGTTGTCAGTTTTGAGGTTGGGAGCCCTTGTGCGGCTCCTGCGTCATAGTGGTCGATGACCCTTACTCCCTACTCCCTGGAAAAGACAGTCGGTAACGTAGCGAAAATTATTTCTATAGAAGTGTGGGAACGAGGGAAATAGAGTCTATAGAGCAAAGGAATATAAAAGATATAAACAGTAAGGGGCTGTTTACATGAATCCGGATTCAGTTTCATTCCGGATTGAACGTGAACTCAAACCGCGTTTACATAGGAATGCTATCCCAGGATCGAAAATCGCGCGAATTCTGAAATTTCAAGATGGCGATCAATAACATTATAGCGGATATGTTTATTTCAGCGATTTCTGCGCTTCTACACCCTAAATTGATAATTTGGCGAAGAATAAACATAAAGAAAAGCATTACTAGCAACGATAATCGATGCGATCGCAAGTAAACAAGTATTTAATTCATCTTTAATTTATAACGTCGTCGACAAAGAGTTATTTATATTGAACAATATGACGTCGGCGCAATTCCTGTATCTAGCTGCAAATTGTCGTCTATAATTGTTAAAAGCACGCATGTGTTGTTCGTTTCAGTCTTCAAGGTCGTATTTTTCATTCCGGAATGAAATCTCGCACCGCCTTTACATGACACCGGAATGAAATTTCAATGAAACTCAATCCGGAATGAAACTCAATCCGGAATGAGAACCGGAATGAACTCAATCCGGATTGAGCTGCATCTCATTCCGGACTCATGTAAACACCTAAAGGGATTTTAACAGAACCGGTATGAGTTCAATCCGGAATGAAACTCAATCCGGATTCATGTAAACAGCCCCTTATGTCCAAAGATTTAAATTAACATACTAACTGATTCAAATTTAGATACTTCGTTATAAACATAAATTTTAAGAGAGCAGAAAAGAGGTCCACTGGAGACATAATTGTCTCCTCAGTCACGCGTATACGGCTTATTGGAGTCATCAGCTCAAATTCTTGCTTCAGTAAACTCGAACCACCAACCACGAAATTGAAACCAGGACAAAAAAGAGACCGTCCGCGAATGATCGTAATGAGGCAAAACATGGTATACCCTGTGAAGAACTCATTCAGCTACTTGCGACTAGCAAATTGCGTTCTTTATTCCGTGGTAGTAGCTTTTCTTCTGATTAATGGCTGGAAATAAAAGAAAGAGATCGTCGCAAGCATGCGATACATGAGTGCGAAATTGGAAGCGAAAAAGAGTCTACGAGGAGAAAGTGGGTGAGATTAGAAAGAAAATAACCATCGCTAAGGCTGAACTGAAGAGGTTAAAAGAGAATAGAAAGATAACGAAGAAGGGGAGAAAGAACAGGGCTATTTTTAAGGAGGAATGTGGAACCATCTCTGTCGTTGAACTTGTTAATTTTATGGAAAGAAAAAATCAGCCTTCAGGAAGCTTAACGAAGGATATTGTAGAATGAGAAAGCAGAAGGAAGCAAGAACTGTTGGAGATAAATAGGGATAAAAATAACGAGCGACCAAAATATACGAATATTCCAAACATCAAGGAAGAGAACGTGATATGTTTAAAAACCTCGATAAAACAAGTAATTTTTGGAGAGAATTATGTGAGAACGAAGGCAGTGGGAACAAGTGTACAAGCTGGTTCGAGGAAATCAAGACGGCGATTAATAACCAAGTGTCACCCTGCAGGCAGTAAAAGTGGCCATGAAGAAAAGGAATTGGAGTGCACTGGACCCCACAGGGTAACGACGCGGGCACCGGTAGAAGCGGGAACAGTCCTTGCACCCAAGGCAAGCTGAGTACCTTCTCTGGTTTTACGTCCCCTATTCCAATACCGGGCGGGTTAACCAGCGATAATCAAAGACCTATCACATGTCTCAACACCATTTACACGTGGTTTACGTCATGTTTGTTGAACCGTATGAACCTGATGGAGGGAGAGCAGAGAGGAGGAATTAAAATGGCTGTGGCGGGACAATCCATAACCTACTAATTGACAGAATGGTCGCCCAAGACTGTCAAAGGGGAAGATGGGACCTTAGTATGGCCTGGATTGACGTAAAAAGCATACGACTCTGTGGACCCAATTTGGCTAGTCGGTGTTATACAAAATCTGAGCTCGAGTTGGAAGACGAAGGTGGTGGCGAAAACGAGACGGGGTTGTGAGAAGTTTGAGATACTAAGGTTCAACAAGGGGTTTACACTAAGTATGAATCCCATTGCATGGAAACTGAGAGCAACAGAGAGTGCAAATGTCAATTAAATTTGGTTGTTTCAGATTCGCCAATTGACCTTTTTACGGGTTGAAACAGCCAAATTACGGTCATTTTAATCAAAATATTTGGTTATATTTTTAATCTGAGACAACCTATGAATGAATTTGAGACAACCAATCAAATCAGTTGTTTCAACAAATCTGTTTTTACAGTGTGGACATTATAATATAACATCTTGGAAGAAAGAAATAGTTTTGGAGAGGCAGGGTAAAAAGCTGCTGTGGGACTTTGAGTATTGGATGAGAAAAACTACAACAGCACGAAGACCTGGTCTTACTTTGGAGGATATCGAGGAGCACACGGAGAGTAGCTAGGGATGCAAAAGACGGTGTTGATGGAAAGAGAGACGATTATGAGAATTGAGAAAGACCTTTGGAATTGGCCAACCATGGGTCGAGTTACAGGTATAATGTAGTTTCGTTGGTGTTAGGTTAAGAAACTTTGGTAAGCCATTCAATTCCTCCCACTTAGTTGGAGGGTTAAAGGCTATGTCACACATAATTCAAATTTGGCCCACCTAATTCAAATTTGGCCAGGACAAAGATGGCCGATCTTAAAAAGCTCTCGGCCAGTTTCTTGATGAAAGTAAAAATTAACGTTTTAATAAACATTTCGTCACTGCACGCGACGTCAAAACCTTGGTCATTAAATATGTTACTACATTTTGTCCTTTGAGTGTCCTTATAGAACAACTTGCTGGGCATTATATTAAAGTGGTACTACGATCAAATTTTTACCTATCGATATTTTTACGTATTAAGCAGAGCTGCTAAATATTACTCCGTCGAAACCGTTTTGCGATTCGAGGATTGCAAGTATTATTTTTCTGACTCCGAATCTGGAGTTGTTACGTCCGCCATTAATCGATCATGTTCCTGACCAGCGTAACGAAGTGACGTCAGATTCTCAACGCGAAGACTCCACATGGCTAATTCTTCAAGTAAATCCATAGTGATATGATATACTCCACATGGCTAATTCTTCAAGTAAATCCATAGTGATCAAGGTCGTTTTTTTCAAATTCTTCGCCTGAAAGGCGAAAGTAACCTCGACTGAAATCAGGCGTAGCATTGAGAATCTGACGTCACAAACAATATTACCTTTTGAAATTGCGGGCTCACTTGGAACACGTTCTTACTATAATGGTGGCCTAAATAGTAGTGATCTCAGAGCTCAAAATACTTACTTCAAAATACCATTTTTTAGTTGTATTTTTTACATCGATGATCACTTTCGACCCTGAAATACTATTCTATGCTAAAGAAAATCTAAAAAACGGGGAGAATTTTCATCGTAGTGCCACTTTAAGACTAACCATCTTAATTGATCAGCTGCAGGTACCTTATAGCTAATGCCTTTTCCAATGCCTTTTCAGCACCAGAAGAGTCACCAATACTCTACATGAAAAAATATAAAATAACAGAACGAAAATGGTAAAATGGTAATGCGCATGATCTACGTTTCAACCAAAATTTAATAAAAAAGAAAGTAATTGGACGGTCAAGGGAAGGCGAACAAATAATCTGGAAATATATAGATTATAAAATGCGTACCATTAATTATCAGACTAACAATTCTACTATAACCAGCTTACCTTACTGATTTAATTAATTAATAATGTCCATGACCTTTTCTATGTTTAAATTATTTACTTTTACTAGATTTTCCTCATGGTAAAATGTTACCCTCTTTTCGCGATAGAGTATTTTGCATGCATCACATCTCCTAGTAAGCTATGTATACATGGAATACACCTCCAGCGATATACGTATAATTATATTGCTTAGCCTTTTTAAATGTTAAATATTTTAAAGTTAGCTTTTACTTGTTAGAATCGATATAGATGATTTCATTGTCATTATCTACAATTATTTTAGCTTCTATAGTTAGTTCTATGGATTTCCCTATATCATGAATGTATATTTTTGTGATGCGCTTTTGATCATTTTATGCAAAAGACGCAATATAACTTGTTAAATTATTATCATTACTATTATTAATTGTTACACTATTCGCGTCACATTTTACTTAATCTTGTAAAATTCATTAATAAGTCATGAAGAAAATTCAAAAGAAATTAATATTTAATCAGCATCTTTAACCCAGGATAAAACATTGATTAATAAACCATCAATGTTTTATCAAAGTTAACTTGCTGATTAATAAAACATCAATGTTTTATCAAAGTTAATTTGCTGATTAATAAAACATCAATGTTATATCAAAGTTAACTTGCTCAAATTGAGCTTTTTCGGAGTTAAAATACTTTGTTTGTACCGTTTCTACAACTTCAAACAAAGTATGTATTATATATATTCTAATCATTTTACAAGTTCGTTAAAACATTCGCGGTCGATGTTTATGGCAGTTACATGAACGGCTTTTTAACTACTACTTAAAAACTTAGGAAGTTTACCTGTAGCAGATTTCCAAGATTGTTGTACGCTTGGTCATATTCTGGGTACAGTCTAAGCGAAATTAGTTACAACCGCGTGAGTTCAATTACTATATCAATATTCAAGATTATAAAATAAAGAACATCAGAAGTGTGAAGTTGATCGTCCAGGTTATTGCAGTCTCGAGAAAGACTATTGTTGGTGACTGACATTTCGACGGCCTCAGCGGTGGTCATCTTCAGAGTCAAGTATAAAGATGACAAGAGTGAAGACGACCGCCGCTGACGCCGTCGGAACAAATAAGAAAGCTGCTGTAAAGTTCTCAAAAAAAAACTCAACTGGATATAGTATAAAAGTAAGAAATAAGAGAACTTCAATATATCTAAAAATACTTATAAGTAAAATGAGTTGCGTATTTCCATTGACGACGTTTCGGACGTGTTCTTATAGTTATGAAATATTCTTATAGTTACAAATTCGTGCTTTTGCTAATATATGGTTACATGTTCACACATGAAAAGAAAGCGGTTTACAAGTATAGGCTGTCAATTCTAAAAATGTACATAATAAGGGAGAGAAATCACCCACGAAAACAGGCCATTATAGTGAGGAGGATAGAACGATAATTGTAATGTCCATTGTCCGTACCTTATTGCTTCTTTGTAATACTTTACAGCTTCTGTTACATTTTTAGCGTCCGATTTCACCTTCCCAATATTATAGTGGACCTTCACAAAAAATTGCAAAGAAATAACAATGAACAATTTAATAATAATTTTCGATAAATAATTTATCATCATGTAAGAAAATTACAAGAAAATAAAACAATATTTAATAACTTAATTGTTATATACATGACACAATTACTGCATTCTGATTGGTCGAGAGGAATAAAATTATTTCGTTAATTGCCATGGGAAATGGCAATGGAAACTAAAACTCAAAATGGCTGCCATTTGCAATGGATTTGTCTTGAATCATTAACCAACCGCTGTGGTCTAGTGGTTGCCACACATGTCTATGAGCTGGGATACCTGGGTTCAAATCCTGGGTTTGACCACCACTCAGGGTCTTAAAATAATTGAGGAGAAGGTGCTGCCTTTGCAACAACACAAGCAAATGGTAAGACTTTCGGGTCTTCTCGGAAAACGACCTTAAATCGTAGGCCCTCGGAATCCCTATCAGTTGGGTTTTCCGTTCACCTAAGAGTGATAAAATTGAATAGTCGAGCGCTTAAAACATGAGCCTCTGGCTCGGATAAATAGGGCAACCTTATCCTGCGCGTGATTGATCGACTCTAAATAAATGATACTCCAGAGCTTGTAATTTAAAATTCTATCGAAATATTTTGACAAGAATGCAGAGAACAGTCGTTGTGAAATTTTCTCATTGTTTTTAACGGGAAAAGAAGTTTTTAAAGGCTTGATTTAATGCAAATGCTACGACTCGTAATTCGCACAGTAAATTACGCGAGTCTTAGTAAATAAAGTTGACTTTTTTGTTGTGTTTAGTCATTTTCAAGAAATTTCCTTGAGTAAAAATAAATTGTAATTATCAATATACTGAATGCGAGTGTGGCAGTCTGACAGTCTTATTGAAACCAATAAGACTCTAAAGGTCGTTACTTTAAAAAGATCGGATTTGTTCTATACCTTTGCGTTCAATGGGCACACGGTTTCACCAGAAGTAAACAAGGACTCTTCGGTCATCCATTCACCACTTCGCTATGGAAAAAAATGGTATAGGTAAGTAGGTGGTAAGGGTAGGTAGATAGATAGATAGATAGATAGATAGATAGATAGATAGATAGATAGATAGATAGATAGATAGATAGATAGATAGATAGATAGATAGATAGATAGATAGATAGATAGATAGATAGATAGATATTATAGCGCGATATTAAGAGCAGAGGTTTATTCAAACTGGCCTTTTATGTTTTGCCGACTTAACTGGGGTTGAACCGGTTCAAGTATATAGCTTAGTTTTGCAAACGTTTCTTAAAGTAAATAAATAAACAACTTAGCTTTTCATGAGGCAATTATATTTCAGCAATTAATATAACGTCAGTGTTTAAACACAATCTCATATCTTATACGCCTTCACTTCAGCCGGGTCTGTCATCTGAACGTCTGTTGCATGCCTGTTCGGTTGTTGATGTTGAAAGTTTAGTTTAGTTTATTAGATTTATCACTTTTTTAGGTGAACGGAATACCCCAACAAGCGAGAAGCCCAATTGATAGGGGTTCCGAGGGACTACTATTTAAGGTCGGCGTTAAGTAGTAAAAACAATCTCATATCGTACGCCTTCAATTCAGGCCGGGTCTAAACGTCTGTTGCCAGTTCGGAAAGTTTCTGCAACTGAATAAGTTTATTCAAATCGAGCAACGTCTTGAATAAAATATTTTTAAGTTTGATTTTGCTAATACTCAAAACAAATAGCAAGCATTTGAAAACAAGTAAAAATGGGTTGTCGTTTCAGATGAGCTTGATATACAGCAGTAAGCTTTATGTAGCGAAATTCTATGCCATATAGCGCTGTTGGCGCAATCGTCATTGCGTCTGCCTGGGAAAATAATGCTCGTGCATGGATCGCATCCTGCTGGATCCATTCATCTTTTCAACGGTGTTCATTTTTTTCTCTTTCCAAATATTCGGTTATTTCATTTCGTTTCCACTTTACTTTCTTTTCCTTTCCATTTTATTTTCTTGATATCCATAGAAAATAATTAATTTTCCAAATAGAACTATTATTTATTGCTAAATTTAACATATTCCCAATGGATTAGGATGCGCCAAATAGCATGATTGACATTGTTGTAGTAATTAATACCATCTATCGAGTGAGGGTTGTTGCGAACACGTATTTCTAGTAACTAACCAACCAGAACATACCAGTGAACTCTATATAAGGACTGGAACAACTCGGGACTGAATTTTGAAGCCGTCGTGGAGGCTGACATGTAGGACTTTTTTAGATGACCGTGTGATAGAGAAATTAAATTTGATGGAATATAGGCTGTAAAAAAACAATATTAAGGCAAAAAAATAAACAAATATCACGCTAATTCAAGTTTAGATTTATTGCTAGTTCACAGTATGTTTTCAATGGTGATATAGCCAGTAAAAGCATGAAATATACAGGAACGATTAACCCACAAATGAATAATGCAAGGTCACAACTTCTTTTTTGAACAACAATAATTTGGGAAATTTCAACCTACTTCTCAAGGACTGGATATCGGATGAAACATTCTTTCTCGTGTTTGATCTATTACGTAACACACAAAAATTATCCTTAAATCGTGTTTTGATGTTTATCTTAATAAATATTGTCATAAAACTCTTCAAAAGTTCAAAAGAAAATCCTGAAGAGAAGTTGTATTTTTTCAAATTTCGGTGCAATTTCCCTTTTATTTGACGGATATTTTATTTGTTAAGCCACATTCATCGCTAGAAATTCTTGAAAAGAAAGCTGAACCAACGTGATGTATTTAGTTGTTTTTTTAAATCAACTTGGAAACAGCTTAGCTCCTAAAAAGTTGAAAATTGTCCGTTCAGCCATCCTACGAGTTTTTCCTGCCACTGCCCTACACGCGAATCAACACGCGTGTTTTATACCACATGTCAACCACCATAAGCACGAATTTTGGCTTCATCCAATCATACGGCCGGGTTAATGGAGTTATCGTTCCAGTCGTTAAAGAGTTGCACATGGAACATACATGATCGCGGGCGCAAAGGTGTTTGAAATACAGGTACTATATTTGAAAATGAACTAGCTACCATACGGAGTTACATTGCAACAAAGCAATTGTGCACTTGTACAAAAGTAAAATAAAAAAAGAATTAAAGGAGATACATACATTGACCGATCTCCACATAAAAAGAGCAAGATAAGCATATGTCAGAATGAAAGAAATCTGTAAAATAATTGATAAAAGTTATATACAATTCAAGAAAGAGAGCGAGAGGAATATGCATATGTAACTCCGTAATTCGCAATTGTCTGTGGTTGTAGAAAGAGACGCCTTTTCAATAGGTGTAAGGTACATATACCCACATGAGTGCATCAACCAATACACTGATCGCGAATCTCAAAAACGCACAACACTTAAAAATTAAGTACTTTAAATGTTATTGACTTACTCAATGAAGTCAGTTGGCCGAAAAACCAACAGAATCGCCACTTCTGGTTGGCTAAGTAACAATATTCAAGTGTTTATCTTATTCAAGTTTAACTACAATGTTTCTACGCATGTAACAAAGCGCTTTATTACACATAAATCGTAGAAAACAACGAAAAATAACCATTTTTTAAACGTCCGTGATTAAGCAAAACCGTGACTTTTACTCATCTCTAGTATCCCACAATACAAAGCGTGGGTACATTTTTTGAGATTCGCGATCCGTGTATTGCGAACTACGGAATTATAGAGCTATCTATTCATCAAACAACAAACAGCAAACAGCAAACAAAAAGGCTGGTGTACTGCCGAAATAAGGAATAGAAGGTATAACAATGTTAATTATCAAGGCCGAGGCTTCTGTGTTATCTCATGCCGAAGCCGTAATTACATGTATGTATGTCACAGAACAAAATTATGTATGGCACAGAACAAAATAAGTAAGCTGGCAAATGACATGGTCAAGGATATTATTACTTATTATTTCATGATTGAGTCGGTTTTCTTTGATGTACCGCGGGATGTATATAGCATACATCCCTATGAATACTAATTAGATAAGAAACGAAGAAAAAAATAGGAAAATCTTTGTCCAAGGTGGAAAAATGGACAAAACTTCGTTAGAAAACCTCCTTAATCATGTAATAAGTCAGATAAACACCTGGAACGTCGGGATGTATGCAATATACAGCCCTCGGACGCTGCGCGTCCTCGGGGTTGTATATAGCATACATCCCTCGTTCTCGGTGTTTATCTATTACTTTTATTCCTCTGAGCCCAATATTAATATTTAAGTCGAGAATTCAATATTGGGCGAGACCGAAGATCGAGCCTAATATTGCAATCGATTCTTAAATATTTTGTAATATTGGGCTCAGAGGAATACAATAGGTGTTTTATTTTATCGAACAAAAATCTTAACACAAAGATGTTTCTTCGCACGTAAACAGTCAAAAGGTTGCTCAGTGTCCAATATGTTGCTGTCCTACATTGTAAAATATTGGACTGTCACGTGATTATATGTGAGGGTATAATAACCGGAAATATTGGTTCGCAATTTCGCAAAACGGACTGGATAGTAAACCACATACAAAATATCGTTTTAACAAAGTCAAAAACGATTCAACACGGAAATAAAACTGAAAATTTTGTTTTGCGACAAATTCTCAATAAACCTTAGTTCTAAAGTCCAACCAAAAGAGTTTTCCTTTTCAATTTGTGTTTCATAATTTCTGCCTGCCCAGTTTATTTTAGAGCGACCTTCGTAAATGACTAAACGATAGTAAAAAACGTACAAAGTAACGTTTTATAATGTCAAGAAAGATTCACTGAAAAAATAAAACTGAAAATTCGATAAATATGCGATAAATTGAAAATAAACCTTATAATTTCTAAAGTCCATTTTCTCCATGTAAATTTGTTTCGATGTTTTTCCTCCAATCAAAATCGAGATAGAATGAAAAATGCATAATAATATATGCTTTACCTTCTTGGTTAGGGTTTTTGAGGCATACGCCAAGCTTAAGATCAAAAGTACGCAATATCCTCCAGCTGATAAATACAGCACTCGCTCTGCCATCACAAATCCAACTTGAAAAAATAGATTGCTGGCAGGAAGAAATGGAACGATCAGCAATGACACTCCAATCAAGTATATGCTACGGTAAAATAAAAGTAATTTAAAATAATTACCAAGAGCGAATTTAAAATAATTACCAAGAGCATATCAAATGAATCTATATTTATATTTCTTAATAACTTAATACGCTATATTTATTTGGAACTTAATGCTATTTCTTAAGAACTAATGCTATTTATTTGGAACTTATGCTATTTATTAAGAACTTATGCTATTTCTTAAGAACTTATGCCATTTCTTAAGAACTTATGCTATTTCTTAAGAACTAATGCTATTTCTTAAGAACTTATGCTATTTCTTAAGAACTTATGCTATTTCTTAAGAACTTATGCTATTTCTTAAGAACTTATGCTATTTATTAAGAACTTATGCTATTTATTAAGAACTTATGCTATTTCTTAAGAATATTTGCTATTTCTTAAGAACTTTTGCTATTTTTTAAGAACATTTGCTATTCCTTAAGAACGTTTGCTATTTCTTAAGAACTTATGCTATTTTTTAAAAACTTATGCTATTTTTTAAAAACTTATGCTATTTCTTAAGAACTTATGCTATTTCTTAAGAACTTATGCTATTTCTTAAGAACTTATTCTATTTCTTAAGAACTTATGCTATTTTTAAAGAACTTATGCTATTTTTTAACAACTTATGCTATTTATTAAGAACTTATTCTATTTCTTAAGAACTTATTCTATTTCTTAGGAACTTATGCTATTTCTTAAGAACTTATGCTATTTATTAAGAACATTTGCTATTTCTTAAGAACTTATGCTATTTTTTAAAAACGTATGTTATTTCTTAAGAACTTATGCTATTTTTAAGAACTTATGCTATTTCTTTAGAACTTATTCTATTTCTTAAGAACTTATTCTATTTCTTAAGAACTTATGCTATTTCTTAAGAACTTATGCTATTTCTTAAGAACTTATTCTATTTCTTAAGAACTTTTGCTATTTTTAAAGAACTTATGCTATTTTTTAACAACTTATGCTATTTATTAAGAACTTATTCTATTTCTTAAGAACTTATTCTATTTCTTAGGAACTTATGCTATTTATTAAGAACTTATTCTATTTCTTAAGAACTTATGCTATTTCTTAAGAACTTATATACTATTTTTTAAGAACTTATACTATTTCTTAAGAACTTATTCTATTTCTTAAGAACTTATGCTATTTTTAAGAACTTATGCTATTTCTTAAGAACTTATATACTATTTTTTAAGAACTTATATACTATTTTTTAAGAACTTATACTATTTCTTAAGAACTTATGCTATTTCTTAAGAACGTATGCTATTTTTTTAAGAACTTATGCTATTTATTAAGAACTTATTCTATTTCTTAAGAACTCATTCTATTTATTAAAAACTTATGCTATTTCTTAAGAACTTATGCTATTTCTTAAGAACTTATTCTATTTCTTAAGAACTTATGCTATTTTTAAAGAACTTATGCTATTTTTTAACAACTTATGCTATTTATTAAGAACTTATTCTATTTCTTAAGAACTTATGCTATTTCTTAAGAACCTGTGCTATTTCTTAAGAACTTATGCTATTTATTAAGAACTTATTCTATTTATTAAGAACTTATTCTATTTCTTAAGAACTTATGCTATTCCAATTTTTAAGAACCTATATGCTAGTTCTTAGGAACTTATTCTATTTCTTAAGAACTTATGCTATTCCAATTTTTAAGAACCTATATGCTAGTTCTTAGGAACTTATTCTATTTATTAAGAACGTATGTTATGTTTTAAGAACTTATGCTATTTCTTATTAAGAACTTATGCTATTTCTTAAGAAATTATGCTATTTCTTAAGAACTTATGCTATTAAGAATAAGAACTTATACTATTTCTTAGGAACGTACTCTATTTATTATTATACAATCACGTGACTTATTGACGCATTTTCATTGGTTCTTGCAGATGATCTATTAAAGGACAGAATGGATGGCGTCAAATCACGTCAGCAGCTGTGTTTTTCTTTTTTCATGCCCCAACAACTTTGATAAACCTTTGGGGGTTGTTTTTGATTATATAAAACAAATAGATTCTTTTTTTGTTGTCTGTTCAGTTATAGATACACAGAGGACCCACTCGACTACGTTCTGACGTCATCTGTACATCTATAACTGAACAGACAACGGCAAAATGGAATCTATTTGTTAAAGAACGTGTGCTATTTTTTAAGAACTTATGCTGTTTCACTTATACTATTTCTTAAGAACTTATGCTATGTCATAGGAACTTATGCTATTTGTCAAGAACATATGCTATTTTGTAAGAACTTATGTTATTTTTGAGGAGCTTATTCTATTTCTTATGAAAACTAATGCATGCTATTTCTTATAAGAACTTATGCTATTTATTAAGAACCTATACATGCAGCTATTTCTTAGGAAATTATGATGTTTCTAATTAGGAACTTAAGGTACATGTAGTTTTCTTTCATTTTGGAAAGCCTATAGGGCCTGTTTACGAGAAAGCCTTCTATGCGAAAAGCTTCCCAAGATATCCACTAACCTTAATTTAGATGAATGAAGATAACATGAAGAAATATACGAAAACGTTATCCACATAAACAGCGGAGCAATAATTCGAATATCACTGAAGGTTTTTATCACTGGAACACAGCCCATCGACCAATCAAAACACAACCACCACGGGAAAATTAACAGCCAAATATTCAAAGAGTATATATAATTGTAGTTGATCGCCTACAAAAAAATCATTTAGGTCATTTAGAACTTATAAGCTCTTATAAAAGAGAGTTAAGGAAGTCCGATAGAAAATGCGGCCCGAGCAATCAGAGCCTGCGTATTAAGACACTTGATATTTTATAAAGCACAAAAGAAATTAGAAACATATTTTGTTACCCTAAATATAAACGAATCCTCAAACGAGGCAGGATTATCTATTGGTTGAAACTTTGGAGCAGTTCTTCCCATGATTTGAAAGCGGCTAAATACCATTACAATGCCACAAGAAGCTACGAATATCTGTCGATACATGAAGAGTTTCAACACGTGTAGTTCAGAAGTGGCCTGTTTAAAAGATACATGCAAGAACAAGTTGAGTAAAATGAGAATAAATGTGTTGACCTGTAATGTAATTGAATAGGAAAACAGCGGACACGAAGCTAAACTATCAAAATTAACAGGGCCGGTTGTACGAAGCTCGGATAAGTCTTTATAAAGAGGTTCGGTGTACGGGTACCCGATCTACTACGATAAGTATCAATTGTGACGAGATCGATGGATTCGCGCATGTTGGCTGTGGAATTCTTTCCCCATGTAAATGGCGAGTTGACTGAAAATAGTGTTTCAGTCCGGCATGGCCAGCGAAATACTGAAATATCGGTACTTACGAAATTAGTATTAGTAAATTAGAAGCGAAAAAATACCGGTATACAAGTATCCTCCCTCCGATATTTCACTGTACAGACCACACGCTCGGTCAATAAGTTTTAGTATTCAACAAAACGCTGAATAATCACATAATACGTTGGGGAAACTTTGAGCAAATATCGTTCCCCCAAATATAAGTTGTGCACAACGTTGGTTGCTGTCTGGACGGAAATTATAAAACCAATAGACGCCTTTCATAATGGCGGTCAGTCTAAATATTCTATTATATGCATGTAAATTAGCCTTTCTGGCCTCGTTACAAGCAAAGATTCTTTGGAATTACAGACACACGAACGAGGTCAGAAAGGCTAATTTAAATTAATATAAAAGAATATTTAATTTGGGTGCCATTATGAAAGAGGTCTATAAAAGAATATTTAGACTGGCCGCCATTATGAAAGAGGTGTATACCATAACATATGAGGGAAATTAGTGAAAGCTAAGGGAAATCATGCCGAGGCTTGCGGGACATTTAATCACTAATTCCCTGCCATGTTATATGGCATTAGTTTGTAATATCACTAGAAATACGTTCCGCAATAACATATCGCCCGCCTTTTCTACCCCCCCCCCCCCCCCCCCCACACGAGTATCGTTTCCCCAGCCATGGTCCCCAAGGCCCAACCGCGTACGCCGTGTATTTATTTTATTGTCTGCAAATAACAAATCGCACGTAGATTTTGAACGTTATCTCGGCCAATATTTAACCGTTTTCAATTCTGAAAACAGATTTGGAATGAGCATATCCACAAACATACGTGCTTATTATATTGCGAGAACGTGCATCCCTTCGTAAAAACGGTTTATGTACTTAGAAATAATTCGCGTCCCGAATATAACCCCTCCCCCCCAAACAACCGTCTGCTACGCAGGCTATAATACCTGCAGTTCAACGTTTAGTTTATCAGCACAATGGCTTGGTTAAAACGCTTTGTGGGTGATATTCACGCAAAATGGTGCGTGACCAAAGTGTTGGTCCGTGCAAACACAATGGCTTGTATTAATACCTATGTCACACAAAACTCAACAAAGTGGACTTCCTTTTCAACGAACGCGTGCAGCGAAACAGGAAAGAAGCTTCCGCAACTCGGTTGTCACGTGATTGCCACAATTATCAAACTCCCAGCTCATAACATGACACGTCATACACAAAAAAGTAGGAAAAAATTGGGAAAATATGATTACTAGAAAGCCTGTTTGTACTATATAGTCTACCTTATCATTGCTCGATTTAATCGTCTTTTTAGGCCACAGGTACCCCACAACCAAGACTGCATCATAAACACAACACAATCCCTATACGAATAAAAAAATTACTTTATATCATTATTTTAAATTTCTGGGATATAGGACTAACCAAAAATCTAAAATAATCATGCAGTGAAATCTAAAATTCAGGCATTTAGTTATTTACTACAGAATTCAATATTGAGTGGAAATTTTTTTGTATAAACAATTTTGAGCTAAGCAAATGTTACCATTGAGGTTTTGAAAAATACTAACACTGAAAATTAGAAGTGTCTCATTCCTATATTTTCCTTGCGTAAGAGACGCTTTGATTGGTGGATACATGATTACGTAAGGTCGGCTAAAAGTAAAGGACATTTGAAAATATTTTATCACCCAACAAACTGACAAACCACGACAAAGTCTTCGAGGTAAACGTTGTTAATATTTTTGAAATGTTTGTTGTTTTATGCTGGACTAAATTAGCATCACAAAAAAGTATTTTTTATCTTCTATTAAAAGCCAAAAGCCAATCTTTTGCTTCCCAATTCGCTGCGTTGATAAATGTCTATCTTATCTGAGTATGATATATTTAGAGTCGATCACGCAGGATAAGGTTGACTTATTTATGTGTTTTAAGTGCTCGACTATTCAGTTTTATCACTAGCTCTTAGGTAAACGGAAAACCCAACTGATAAGGATTCCGAGGACCTACGATTTAAGATCGTTTTCCGAGAAGACCCGAAACTCTTACCATTTGCTGGTGCTGCAAAGGCAGCACCTTCTCCACGATTATTTTAAGACCCTGAGTGGTGGTTTGATGGTTTAATGACTGGTCCCATGAGAAAGCAGTGAAATTTAATTCCCTCGAATCTTGACATTTGCCTCGACTCCGTCTCGGGAAACATCGAGATCCTCAGGAACTAAATCTCACTGTTTCCCTCGCGACCATTAATTAAGTATTTAATATTTTACAATGTTTACAATCAGGTAATGTCAGATATCCTCCTCTGCAGTCGTGAGAGGGGAAAAGTTTAAATTCCTTTATATTAATTTTACTTATGTAATAGTTATTCGAAATTTTTAATACGCTTATAACTTACAGTAGCAACTGTATTTGCGGTCACGTTTTATTTTACATACCAATACAGTAATTCCTTGCTCCTTGAATAGCATTGCAACAGCCGCTAATAACATACTTGTAGTCAATGTGATCAACATCTTTCCAAATGTTCCCCGCTTTGTCCCTTGAGAAAATGTATAATAGTTAGTGCACTGGAGGGCTTATAAAGTGTATAATAATGACATGAAATTTTTTATTACTTCATTTGAAAGAGCATCAAAAAGTAGGACGATAATTATGCTGTTTACCGTTCCTTGATATATTTTCTAGTTCCAGAGTTATAAAGATTTAAAGATGTCAAAATCAAGGGAAAATATGGCACAAACAAAATGCTGATTCAGCACAAATTATGACGTCATATTGTTTGAATGTTAGTTTGGTGAATATTTAAATGAACTATAGCTCAGTTACTATGTGTCAGAATCAAATGAACCTTTGCACACAGATAGTACAAGATGAAACACAGTTGATGTCACTAATTTTGTTGTCAAGGTAACACTGTTGTACCCAGGCCCCTTGAACGGATTTTATAAAACACCTACAGTACATACTCTGTCTTGATAAGGATAAAATAATATCAGACATGTGCTTGTCATACCTATGCATGCCTAAAATACAGTGTGTTTTATAAAATCCGTTCAAGGGGCCTGGGTACAACAGTGTTACCTTGACAACAAAATTAGTGACGATTGCTAAAACAATTCACAATAGATCAGCCAGACTTCTTACGCATATGAGTAATGAGGGCCATAGTGTTCTAGGCTGGGATACTCTTGAAGATCAGAGACAAAAATTAAAAGCTAAATTGATGCTTATATTATTGAATAATTTAGGTCCTAAATCTCTTACAGACTTATTTATAAAAATGTCTGACATCACAAGCTATGATCTAAGAGGCTGTAGTACTGTTTGCTTCATATACCCCCAAACAAGAACAAATAGTTTAAAAAAGAGTTTCAGAATTCCTTATCATGTACAATAAGGGAGTATCAGTCTTATCTCCTCATTCAAAAACAAAGTTGCTGCTCACGTTCTGTAATTGTGTATAATATTAGATTTTATTCCCTTTTTACACTATTTTGTATTGTTACATATCTTAACTTCTTTTTATTAGTTCTAATGTTCTATAATTTGTTTTGTATTAAATTAGTTTTTGTCTTAGTGACACGCTCTCATGGAAA
The DNA here is from genome assembly GCA_035772405.1 of Chrysogorgia sp. JL179-B06. Taxonomy (NCBI): domain Eukaryota; kingdom Metazoa; phylum Cnidaria; class Anthozoa; order Scleralcyonacea; family Chrysogorgiidae; genus Chrysogorgia; species Chrysogorgia sp. JL179-B06. Next base: position 3,354,582 of record JAYKKM010000360.1, on the reverse strand, counting down.
CCAGCGATAAGCACCCCATTTATTCAGGTCAGCGGCAAGCAATCGTCTTCTGAACAATCTTTTTTAGTATCCGCGAGATATGCTCATATTATTACCATATACATCATAGAACTGCTAACCCCAAAACAACTTAGATCCTAAACCTAACCCCCTGCCCAATGGGTTTTCTAACCCTAACCCCCCGCCCAATGGGTTTGCTAACCCTAACCCCCTTGATACAGGAAAGCTAAGTAAAAATCCTATTACTAACCTTAATACTAATAAACGGATCGTCCAGAAGACGATTGCTTGCCACTGACCGGGATAAATGGTGTGCTCATCCTCCCTCTACGCCCGTGATGTAACATTTCCGACTCCGACAAGGCCAAACAAAAAATCGTATATTACAATTTCGGTTCCAGCTTAACACCTTTAGGGATGGCAACAACCGTTCACGAAATGGGCAAATAGCTTCAGTGAAGGCCAATAACTAATGTCCTTGTGGTCTTCATTATAACAATTGCTTAATAAACTGTACCTTGTTTACATGCCTCCGCATAGCATAAAAAGGAAAGAGCAAAGAACAGCGCTGATAACAACTCAGCTCGTCCAACAACTCCACAGACCTTTAAAATGAAAAGCAAAGAACATTACTATTTCCGAAATAAAAACGTGTCACGTACGATTATCGAGCTACACGACACGAGGGAAGTTCATAAAACAACAGAGACGCATGTAAACACGAGGCAACAACCGCGAATATCAATTTATTTATTTTTATATAAAATAATTTCAAAACCATGCAACAAAAATGCGGTTTATATAATACTGCCTTATAACAATTTGGAAAATCAATAGTACGAGTCCGAAGGACCAGTGCTATCAGGCCCGGAGCTACGGGGGTGTGTGATACACCCCCCAAAAAATCTTTATACGAGTTTCAGTCGGCAGAAGTTATATTTTAGTCGGCAGAAATTATATTTTAGACGTGTTCGATTTAACACGGACAAGTAGAATCATTAACTTTTAGCACTTATCAGTTTAAATTAATTTAAAACTACCAAATTTAAGACTCACAATCTAATGTTGATATTAAATGTTTTGTTTATATGTAAATGTAATCAACGAGAGAACGCCAAAGACGTAAATTTATTAAAATGTTTTAGTAGGCACCCAACGGAAAGACAATATTTTGCAGTGGCGGATCCATCTTTAAAATCTCCGCAAACAAGTGTTTTCTGTTTTTTTACCATGTCAAGACGAAGAAGTCGGAGTAATAAACGCAATATTATATGACCGATTTGTTTTGGCAGCTTATCCAATTTGTGTTGCAAAAGCCAGTTTGCATCCACTCATAGATATCTTAACATGGGTTCAAAAATAAAACGATGGACGTTTTCAGATGCCTAAAGGCTAATTGGTTCTGTACTACTTCTGAGTTTATATTAAAGTGTTTCATGATCTTAATGCCCCTTTGTAATCGTGCATTTTTAGCAACGGCGTGGTGCCCTAATTTCGAAAAAATTCTTCCGTAAAAGCACTTCTGGGCTTTGCAAAATTAAAAATTTTCCTGGGCTAAAGGGGGGGAGACCCGTAGTGGGTTTGCAAACCCTAATGGGTTTGCGGCGTAGCAGCTAAGATACAGCACAGCGTGCCGATTCTTCATGTGCGCCCCCTCTTTCGAATAACCCTGGATCAGCTACTGTTTTGACAAGCTTCAATCGATAGGATGTATAGTCGGTACAAGCTATAGTGCGTCAGTCGGTTGAATTGAGCTTACACCCACCCAGTAAAATTTTCAGAGTACGGCCCTGGGTGCTATTTGAGGTCTTTGAAAAACTCTCAATTGCATGTTTTTTCAAACTTACACGAGAAACCGTGCTATGCTATTACTTGTTAATAATATACAGGAAAATATATAAAAAATATAATATAATATTCATGCGCTGGTGCCTATATAACACCAAATAAGATATTACTGATATACATTCTGCATGCTAACATGAAGTGAATCGTTGAATGTCAAAATATTTTATGATTTGAATTTGCGTTGATGTTCTATAAAGGTTTGCTTGTCCGAAATACTATTGAATGTGAAGGGAAATCGGCTAGTTGGCTTTCTTTTCTGATTTCCGTGTGATAGCCGGGTTGGAGATTTGAGTAAAAAAGTTGATAAAATCTCTAGTATAGCGTTCAAATATATCATCAACGTTTGAATTAGGTCAATTTTTTCTAGCAGCAGAATATTGTATCCGAAATGATGACTGATTTGAAGACACATCATTTGCATTTTGGAAAAACCCTTTATAGAACATCAACGGAAAGCTCAAATCATTAAATACTTTGGCATTCAACTATTCACTAAATAGTTTAATAAAATATACACAATAAACAATTACATTACACAAAATTACAAAGAAAAAACAAAACAAAAAAAACAAAAAACAAAAAAACCCGGCTGGATGGATACTGGTAGGGAGAAACTTAATTTCCATTTTTGAGCCACTCTCCTTACAGTAATAAATAAAATAATAAATAAAATAAATAAAAGTCTAATTCAGTGGTTTTTAGATAAATAGTTCCAAAGAGATCTTTTGAAGGAAGCCAAACTAGGTGATGTTATAACCTCGTTTGGTAAAGAATTCCACTGATTAATATGAGTACTTGAAGTAATTGGTGCGTACGACCTTAGGCCTCAGTTTTGTACGCGACCGGCCAACTAAATCAAAAAACTTAGTGCAATCAAAAAACTTAGTGCAATCAAAAAACTTAGTGCACTTCATGTACAATCTATATCAGTAATATCTAATCACATTTGAGGTTATAGGTACGTTAAGCTGTGGAAAACAACATTTAATACTGAAGCAACAAAAAAGTCCTTCTATAGAGTAACGTTCGTGTCCTCTTTTCATAAACAATTGACATTTATTAAACTGAAAATAGTACGTCATCGGTTAATGTCATTCAGCGTCTACTTATCTACGCAATAACGATTTATTTTCTTTCTTGGAGTGGCGGCAATTTTATTCCTAAGCGCAGGCAGACGTTCCCAAATGATAGATCTTCGTGAAGCATGCTCCCAGGCCACGAACTCTGACTCGTCAGCACTCACGGGATGAACAGAGCGATTTCCTGATCTTTTAAAGTTAAATTAAACAAAATTGCGACTTTTTAAAATGGTCAGTATAAAAAATGACCAGATCCTGAAGGCTGTTTACGTTACTGTATTAATTATCGCTTAAATCTAAATAATCTATGTGTTTCTAATACTTGTTCTTCACCAACGGTTTGAAATATGATGGGACTGTCAGAAAGATCAGAAAGATGTGGGTACCGCGGTCAATGTGAGGGGTTCAATCATGGAATTACAACTGCGCAACTCAGACTATCAGAAATCGTCGTCAAATACTCGCGCCCTTTGTGGGCCTGATAACATTCGCTTTTCCAGTTCATTAAGTATAAGTTAAATATTTATAATTATAATATTTACTAAACAGATACAGTAAGTTATGTCTTGAATAAAAATTCAAGACATAACTTACTGTATCTGTTTAGTAAATATTATAATTATGCGGTACCCACATGTTTGCATCGCGAACCTATTTTTTACAGTGTCTTATAATTAATATGAAAAACACTAAATAAATGTATTCAAAGTCCTGCAATGTGTTGTCTTTTGAGTATTTTTATGACCTTCAAAATTCCGTAAACACTGATCTCCACCAAAATGCAGGAAATGGCATTTCAGAGACTTTAGATTCCGACTCTTCTTGGACCTTTTAGAGATTTCTTGCGCCTACGACGCTCGCATTGGCCGTCGCCATTTTCACATTTATTGCCCCCTATCAGCTCAGTCTCACTAACGCCGCTGATTGCATTTCATCAATCAAATGTCGTGCTGCATTGCCCAATGTAACTTTATGCGTTGTAATGTTACTATTGCAATTTGCACCTTACAAACAATGATGAAAATGATTAAAAATATAAACATTAAAGTGCTTATGAAACGATATCTTTTCTCGCAGTTTTTAAATGTTCAATATACAAGGATTATAAGCACAAGGTTAAAAAGGATCTGACTCAAAAGGACCTTCGCAGTTTCAAGTCTAATTATCCTAATCCCAATCTTAATCCATAAAATAATACTTTACCATAAATGAAACTCATGCTAGCTACTGTGATACAGTACTGTATATGTCCCATGTTGACGATCTTGGCAAGATCTTATCATTGATCTTGCCAATATATCTGAAACTTGAAAATTACAACATAATTCTTGACACGATCTTGCCAAGTTCTTGCCATGATCTGGAGACAAGATCTTGCCATGATTTTGACAAGATCTTGCCAAGTTCTTACCATGATTGTGATAAGATCTTGCCAAGTTCTTACCATGATTGTGATAAGATCTTGCCAAGTTCTTACCATGATTGTGATAAGATTTTGCCAAGTTCTTACCATGATTGTGATAAGATCTTGCCTAGTTCTTACCATGATTGTGATAAGATCTTGCCAAGTTCTTACCATGATTGTGATAAGATCTTGCCAAGTTCTTACCATGATTGTGATAAGATCTTGCCAAGTTCTTACCATGATTGTGATAAGATCTTGCCAAGTTCTTACCATGATTGTGATAAGATCTTGCCAAGTTCTTACCATGATTGTGATAAGATCTTGCCAAGTTCTTACCATGATTCTGATAAGATCTTGCTAAGTTCTTACCATGATTGTGATAAGATCTTGCTAAGTTCTTACCATGATTGTGATAAGATCTTGCTAAGTTCTTACCATGATTGTGATAAGATCTTGCTAAGTTCTTACCATGATTGTGATAAGATCTTGCCAAGTTCTTACCATGATTCTGATAAGATCTTGCCAAGTTCTTACCATGATTGTGATAAGATCTTGCCAAGTTCATACCATGATTGTGATAAGATCTTGCTAAGTTCTTACCATGATTGTGATAAGATCTTGCTAAGTTCTTACCATGATTGTGATAAGATCTTGCCAAGTTCATACCATGATTCTGATAAGATCTTGCCAAGTTCTTACCATGATTGTGATAAGATCTTGCCAAATTCTTACCATGATTGTGATAAGATCTTGCTAAGTTCTTACCATGATTGTGATAAAATCTTGCCAAGTTCTTACCATGATTGTGATAAGATCTTGCTAAGTTCTTACCATGATTGTGATAAGATCTTGCTAAGTTCTTACCATGATTCTGATAAGATCTTGCTAAGTTCTTACCATGATTGTGATAAGATCTTGCCAAGTTCTTACCATGATTGTGATAAGATCTTGCCAAGTCAAGTTCTTACCATGATTGTGATAAGATCTTGCTAAGTTCTTACCATGATTGTGATAAGATCTTGCTAAGTTCTTACCATGATTGTGATAAGATCTTGCCAAGTTCTTACCATGATTCTGATAAGATCTTGCCAAGTTCTTACCATGATTGTGATAAGATCTTGCCAAGTTCATACCATGATTGTGATAAGATCTTGCTAAGTTCTTACCATGATTGTGATAAGATCTTGCTAAGTTCTTACCATGATTGTGATAAGATCTTGCCAAGTTCATACCATGATTCTGATAAGATCTTGCCAAGTTCTTACCATGATTGTGATAAGATCTTGCCAAATTCTTACCATGATTGTGATAAGATCTTGCTAAGTTCTTACCATGATTGTGATAAAATCTTGCCAAGTTCTTACCATGATTGTGATAAGATCTTGCTAAGTTCTTACCATGATTGTGATAAGATCTTGCTAAGTTCTTACCATGATTCTGATAAGATCTTGCTAAGTTCTTACCATGATTGTGATAAGATCTTGCCAAGTTCTTACCATGATTGTGATAAGATCTTGCCAAGTCAAGTTCTTACCATGATTGTGATAAGATCTTGCTAAGTTCTTACCATGATTGTGATAAGATCTTGCTAAGTTCTTACCATGATTGTGATAAGATCTTGCCAAGTTCTTACCATGATTCTGATAAGATCTTGCCAAGTTCTTACCATGATTGTGATAAGATCTTGCCAAGTTCATACCATGATTGTGATAAGATCTTGCTAAGTTCTTACCATGATTGTGATAAGATCTTGCTAAGTTCTTACCATGATTGTGATAAGATCTTGCCAAGTTCATACCATGATTCTGATAAGATCTTGCCAAGTTCTTACCATGATTGTGATAAGATCTTGCCAAATTCTTACCATGATTGTGATAAGATCTTGCTAAGTTCTTACCATGATTGTGATAAAATCTTGCCAAGTTCTTACCATGATTGTGATAAGATCTTGCTAAGTTCTTACCATGATTGTGATAAGATCTTGCTAAGTTCTTACCATGATTCTGATAAGATCTTGCTAAGTTCTTACCATGATTGTGATAAGATCTTGCCAAGTTCTTACCATGATTGTGATAAGATCTTGCCAAGTCAAGTTCTTACCATGATTGTGATAAGATCTTGCTAAGTTCTTACCATGATTGTGATAAGATCTTGCTAAGTTCTTACCATGATTGTGATAAGATCTTGCCAAGTCAAGTTCTTACCATGATTGTGATAAGATCTTGCTAAGTTCTTACCATGATTGTTATAAGATCTTGCCAAGTCAAGTTCTTACCATGATTGTGATAAGATCTTGCCAAGTTCATACCACGATTCTGATAAGATCTTGCCAAGTTCTTACCATGATTGTGATAAGATCTTGCCTAGTTCTTACCATGATTGTGATAAGATCTTGCCAAGTTCATACCACGATTCTGATAAGATCTTGCCAAGTTCTTACCATGATTGTGATAAGATCTTGCTAAGTTCTTACCATGATTGTGATAAGATCTTGCTAAGTTCTTACCATGATTGTTATAAGATCTTGCCAAGTCAAGTTCTTACCATGATTCTGATAAGATCTTGTCAAGTTCTTACCATGATTGTGATAAGATCTTGCCAAGTTCTTACCATGATTCTGATAAGATCTTGCCTAGTTCTTACCATGATTCTGATAAGATCTCGCTAAGTTCTTACCATGATTGTGATAAGATCTTGCCAAGTTCTTACCATGATTGTGATAAGATCTTGCCAAGTTCTTACCATGATTGTGATAAGATCTTGCCTAGTTCTTACCATGATTGTGATAAGATCTTGCCAAGTTCTTACCATGATTCTGATAAGATCTTGCCAAGTTCATACCATGATTCTGATAAGATCTTGCCTAGTTCTTACCATGATTGTGATAAGATCTTGCCTAGTTCTTACCATGATTGTGATGAGATCTTGCCTAGTTCTTACCATACGATTCTGATAAGATCTTGCCAAGTTCATACCATGATTCTGATAAGATCTTGCCAAGTTCTTACCATGATTGTGATAAGATCTTGCCAAGTTCTTACCATGATTGTGATAAGATCTTGCCAGGTTCTTACCATGATTGTGATAAGATCTTGCTAAGTTCTTACCATGATTGTGATAAGATCTTGCCAAGTTCTTACCATGATTGTGATAAGATCTTTCCAAGTTCTTACCATGATTGTGATAAGATCTTGCCTAGTTCTTACCATGATTGTGATAAGATCTTGCTAAGTTCTTACCATGATTGTGATAAGATCTTGACAAGTTCTTACCATGATTCTGATAAGATCTTGCCAAGTTCTTACCATGATTCTGATAAGATCTTGCCAAGTTCTTACCATGATTGTGATAAGATCTTGCCAAGTCAAGTTCTTACCATGATTGTGATAAGATCTTGCCAAGTTCATACCACGATTCTGATAAGATCTTGCCAAGTTCTTACCATGATTGTGATAAGATCTTGCCAAGTTCTTACCATGATTGTGATAAGATCTTGCTAAGTTCTTACCATGATTGTGATAAGATCTTGCTAAGTTCTTACCATGATTCTGATAAGATCTTGCCAAGTTCTTACCATGATTGTGATAAGATCTTGCCAAGTTCTTACCATGATTCTGATAAGATCTTGCTAAGTTATAATTACCATGATTGTGATAAGATCTTGCCTAGTTCTTACCATGATTGTGATAAGATCTTGCCAAGTTCTTACCATGATTCTGATAAGATCTTGCCAAGTTCATACCATGATTCTGATAAGATCTTGCCTAGTTCTTACCATGATTGTGATAAGATCTTGCCAAGTTCTTACCATGATTGTGATAAGATCTTTCCAAGTTCTTACCATGATTGTGATAAGATCTTGCCTAGTTCTCACCATGATTGTGATAAGATCTTGCCTAGTTCTTACCATGATTGTGATAAGATCTTGTCAAGTTCTTACCATGATTCTGATAAGATCTTGCCAAGTTCTTACCATGATTCATTCTGATAAGATCTTGACAATTAAGTTCCGAAGCCATGATCCTTCAGTCAATACATTATGAACATTTTGTCTAGTATTGCTCTTGTAAGATAAAAAATAAATTTTAATGAGATCTTATAATACATTTTTGTAAGATCTGGTAGACAAATGTGTACTGGTTCATGATATTGTGACATCTGGACTGCTTAAGTTCAAGTCTAATTGTGCATATAGTATTTATTAAAATAATTTTCCTTTAGCATTTAATGATGCAATGTGCAGGTACCTTGGTGTTAAAAAACCTTTATGAGTTTACAAGCTTCCAGACATGAGTGGTGAACTACATACATGTGTATATTTTCTTTTTTGCTTGTATGTAGAGGTCCTTAATGCCAAATATGGGGCTGAAAAATTAAAAAAATGTCAGCAGTTGATTGTCAATGCAAAGTGCTAGTCCTGCAAGATCTTGCCAAAATCTTACCAAGAGCTTGGCAAGATCTTGACTAGATCTTGACAAGATCCTGCAAGATCTTGGCATGAACTTGCACGATCTTGACAAGAATAGATCTTGCAGGATCATGAGGGATTTTGGCATGATCTTACCATAATCCTTGGTAAGATCTTGGCAACATCTTTATCGCAAAATCGTCAGCATGTGGTAATTATGCCCAATATAAATTATCTTCCCTGTACTCTGATAGAGAATGAGGCTCAACCAATCATAATCACAATTTGTGATTACAGTATGCAGATAAATTTAAAGGACATACAGTATATTACATGTATTATTGTACATGTATGTATTATTATTATAATCTATAGATTTAATATACTGTTACTGTGCAGTAGATACAAAACAGTTGGTAAACTTACACTTTCAGTATGAACTGGATGGGCAGTGAAAAAAAGAGATGCCAATAAACTAGCTCTTGGTGTCTTCAACTTAAAACTGATGTTATAGTAACCATTCACAGTTCCAAAAATAATATCAAACACAAACAGCATTATCACGCACACGACTGTGTGAACAGCAATGTTGACAACATGGAAGCCCCAAGGATACAATCCTTCTGCGAGATAATAATTTAGTTTAAATGTCAGAGTAGTAAGCGGACGATAGCTTTTGTGACTGAGGTTCGACGACACATCACCTCCCCAAAAATCGTGTGAAAATATTTTAGACGCATCACCGATAACATCTCTGTTATTTACTATCGCTTCAGAATCATCAAATACGAAGTCTCCATGAACACTAGTCCAATAGCAAATCAATGAACACCACGCGACAATAATACTAGAGTAGGAAAATTTCAGTCTTGGAATCGGCAACAGATCTTCAATGTCTCTGCAGCCCTCATCGTATATGATTTCTGTCGACGGGGATCCATCTAGTGAGTGATCTGACACTCGATCTGACAGTGACACTGACACCGAATCTGAGACTCTTCTTTCAAGCCTCTTCTTTGGCAAATTAGTTCGTTTTTTCATGGCCTTTTCTCTGTCTAGATGTGTCAAGGAAATCGCTCTTGGAAGTACATATTTATGTTACACAGCTAAACAAACTGGGCAATGTTTTCCGAGTTTTAGGATTGCCTGCGCCTGCGTTCCTTTTGGCCTGCGAGATTGGGGTTTAATTTTCCTCTCCCCACGCTCTTATCTCTGGCTCGGCCAAAACATTTCTGACATTGCTGGCCATGCTATTTGACTCGGAATAAACATTTCCCACACAACTAAGAAGCCACAGAGTTGCCTGCCTATATACTGATCTCTACTTTTTGGCCGAATGCTCAGTTTCGTCACTGTTCGGAAAAGACCGGATATACGTAATCTGTGCTGTGTTGCCAAAGTGAAATCATCCCTCTTTGATATTTGCCCTGTTTTTCACTTTACGTAGCTTTAAAATTTTGGATATCTTTCCGCATTAATGGAACCGTCTTCACAGAGAATAAGGTTAGTATTATGTGGTAAACTTTTGAGTAAAATCGTAAAGTTTTTATTCTGTATAATGCTGTAGTTGTAGACTGTTCTGACTGTATAGTGAAAGTCTGTAGTAGATATATTTCTAAATAAATGGTCTTAATATGCATTCTCTGCCAAATGATGAAATTTGAACTTGGGTTTTGATCTGTTCTTGCTCATTTTAATTCTTGTTTACATGATACCGGTCTCACTTCAGATTAGATTGTATATATTAACTCCATACCATCACATAATGACTTAATATAGTATAAATAGTGACTTTCAAATACCCATCATTAATTTGAGGTTCATGTTAATATATTTTACACTTACATTATTTGGAATGCTTATTATGTGGATCCAAAGATTAGAAAATACCTGACGCAAACGGATTGTGAGAGACTAATACATGCATTTGTGACATCAAGACTTGACTCGTGTAACAGTATACTCTATGGCCTACCTGATACAGAATTGAACAAACTACAACGGATACAAAACACTGCTGCTAGACTCGTTACTAAATCTAAAAAATCTGAACATATTACCCCTGTTGGTGGACTCCACTGGCTACCTATAAGAGCGAGAATTTCTTTTAAGTTACTTTTATTGACATTTAAAGCTCTTCATGGTCAGGCTCCCACTTATATAACTGAACTTATAAACCAGTACATACCGACTCGTAGTCTACGATCTTCAGACAATAACTTCCTAGAAATTCCCAAGTCTAACATGAAATCCTATGGTGATAAATCTTTCTCTGTTGCAGCACCTAAATTGTGGAACTCTTTACCGAAAGGCATAAGAAGTTTAAATTCGCTAACACACTTTAAATCTGCTATTAAGACCTATCTTTTTAACATATATTACTAGTTTAGATCTATATTTTAATTTTATTATAGGATGTTTTTATTCATATTTATTAATGCAGTCAGAAAAATTGTAAAAATAGATTTTTAGGATTTATTTCGATATTTAAGGTTTTACCATTGTAAGAGCATCGAGTTCTGTAGGATGCCCCAAATACTGTTTATTATTATTATTATTATTATTACAGCCCTTGGACGCTACGTATCCTCGGGGCTGTATACAACTCGCTCAAATGATGAATATACTACAATAATGGTAGAAAAGGCGGGCGAGGGGCTATTGCGGAACGTATTTCTAGCAGTAGTTTATTAAATTGTCTTGGAAACGATACGTCGATAATGTCATTTCCGCGCTATCCAAGCATGAAGTGGAAATTCTTTTGAACCACTTGAACTCAATAGAGCCTTCAATTCACAGTAGAACGTGAAAAGAATGACTGTTTATCATTTTTGGTTTCAGTCGTCAAACGAACAGACCACGCGGGAAATTAGATACTTCTGTATACCGAAAACCAACACACGCTGACAAATATCTTTCATTTGATTCTCACCACCCCATATGCCATAAGAAGTCCGTTCCTAGAACTTTGTTTTTGAGAGCTTAAGGCGGTATAAATAGGGATCCTAACTTTATAAAGATCATCCCTGATGAAGACACTAGATTTTTAGTGACGAAACGTTGGGTCATGGACAGTAACTTTTAAAGTTACGTTCAAAAAAACTTTTTAAAGCTAGAGTAGCGTCAAACTATGTCTGATTACCTTTGGTTGGCATGTACTAAAAACCGAAACGACGAAATGAACGAAACAAGCGAAACGACGAAACGAAACGAGCGAAACAAACAAAATCAGACGAAACGAAACACAAAATTCAAAATAATTCACAAAAAAGTCAAAAGCTTCGAACATATTTCGAACTAGGGCCACTTTCACGAATGATTTCTTCACGAACAATGCAAAAAATATAGGAGCTGGCCAGGTAAAATATAGCGCAAAAGAAAGCCAAGAAAATTCTTCACAAGATTTGTATAATTGTATTGATGGGAAAGTTACTGATATATCGAAAATATTGTAAGTTTTATTTAACATTATAAACATGAAATTATATTATATTATAAAAGTTTTGTTGACATTATAAATATGACAGTGACCGAACTCGGTGTCAAATTTCTTAACTAAAACATACCGTTCAAAAAATATACAAATCTAGTACATTCTTAATCTCTTAAATATTAAATTAAATCAGTAATTTGGGGAAGAAGACCAAGAAGAGTTGGAGACACCAAAGAGGTCGCGTCAAACTGTGGTTAAACTAACATCCATCAAAAGTCGAAGAAGACAGGAAGTAACATCGCGATAGCGACCGAAACTCGACCGAACAACTTTGAAAATCCGAATTAAAATCCTAGTACATTTTTACTCGTTTCGTCGTTTCGGGTTGGTTTTAGTACATGCCACCTGGCCAGCTCCTATATTTTTTGCATTGTTCGCGAACAAATCATTCGTGAAAGTGGCCCTAGTTCGAAATATGTTCGAAGCTTTTGACTTTTTTGTGAATTATTTTGAATTTTGTGTTTCGTTTCGTCGTTTCGTTTGGTTTCGTCGTTTCGCTCGTTTCGTTTCGTCGTTTCGCTTGTTTCGTTTCGCTTGTTTCGTTCGTTTCGTCGATTCGGGTTTTAGTACACGCCGTAGAAAGAGTGTTTGTAAACCAGTCTACCCCCTTCATATTTAAATAAAGCAGAACAAATATAAACACTATATTGACCTGCAACATGCAACAGTACAGTCAGTCTGTATAGGGAAAAACTGTGCCCCTCAATAGTGTTTGGTTTGGGAGTACCAATTACTCCTCAGTATCAACATTGGTATCCAAGCATTTCTTACAGCTATACTAGTTGGGTGAAGTAGTTTTAAAACAGGTCTTCGTTCACCTTTGGTGATCATTTCCTATTTTCTTTTATTCTCATCACCTCAGTGGTCACTCCTGGCCAGGGTATAAAGGGGTAGGTAATGAGAACCATTACAGTGTAGGTGGCTGGTGGGAATGATCCACAAAAATGTCATATTAGGCTATTTAGTTAACATGCGCATTTTTATTACAAATACTTTTTTTTTCCTAAAAATTAGCTGTAATGAGATGATTCGAATATATTTCAACAGATAAGAACTTCAAGAGATATTTTGCGTCAAACATGGTAAAAAATAAATATGGCCGGAGAAAATGAGTTTTAGTACGAATAAAGCTTGTGACATCAAATCGCGAACGAAAGTATTTTCGACGTGTGTTGTTTTCAAGTTTGTTAGATTAGCCTCTTTGAGGCCAAATAACTCAATTTAATTTTTGTTTGGCCTAGAAAAAAGGTTTGGCCTTTTGGCTCTTTTTTCACAGTGATTGAACCGGAAGAGGATAACCTAAGCTAATTGTGTTTATGACCAATCAGGGTTCGTAATTATCAGCCAATGATACACCAACCAATAAAAATCCAGCACGGTACTGTAGGTCCGCAAACTATTTGTTTTTCTAGTACAGTATATAACGATTTGCATCAGTGACAGTCAGCGTAAAGTGTAATTATTGTATTTGTAAACTATAAAGCTGTTATTTATCGTAAATTAACCTTATAAGAGTTTTGCGTGTGAATCCTGGAAAGGATCATACGACAGTGGGAATGGAAAGGATCTTACGACAGTGCATGGGAGAAGGTAGAACAGAACGTGAGAAAGTACATTTTTCTGTGTAACGAAAGCTTCGGATAGCAGTGAATATGCTTTCTGTAAGCTGTGCCATCCCTTGTAGAATCAGACATATTTAAAACCTATTTTAAGTCTATTTTTACCCTATTTAACCCTATTTTTACCCTATTTTACACCCAAAATGGCTATTTTATTTCTATTTAGCTAATTTTGTGAAATAGTCTATGGCTATTTAAAATATATTTAAAACATAGGCAAAACATATTTTGCAAAAATATAGCTCTGAAATAGCTATTTAATTCCTATTTTATGGAGAATTGTGATACTGAGTTGGTTCAAAATAGCTTTTAAATAGCTATTTTTAACTATTTTTGGAAGCCAATACTGAAATAGATATTAAATAGCATGAAAAATAACTCTGAAATAGCTATTTAATTCCTATTTTATGGAGAATTGTGATGCTGAGTTGGTTCAAAATAGCTTTTAAATAGCTATTTTTAACTATTTTTGGAAGCCAATACCGAAATAGATATTAAATAGCATGAAAAATAACTCTGAAATAGCTATTTAATTCCTATTTTATGGAGAATTGTGATGCTGAGTTGGTTCAAAATAGCTTTTAAATAGCTAATTTTAACTATTTTTGGATGCCAATACTGAAATAGATATTAAATAGCATTAAAAATAGCTCTGAAATAGCTATTTAATTCCTATTTTTGGAGAACTGTGATGCTCACTTGGTTCAATTAATAGCTTTTTAAATAGCTATTTTAAACTATTTTTGGAAGCAAACATCAAAATAGATATTAAATAGCATCAAACATTAGCTCTGAAATAGGTACTATATATATTTTTAAGTTAACAGATAACACCAAATGAACTGTAGAGATAGTTAAACTCTCAGTCGATCTTTAATAAATATTTTGATGAAGCAGTAAGGATCCTGAAGAAACATCCATGGAAGAAATCAGCAATGCCAAATCAAACTATAACTATTAGTGAAATTGTATTATATTATATTAAAATAAATGGTTTGAACCTAGGAGTATCATTAGATGTGTAGTTGATCACGCTGTTGTAGTCTTGATAAAGACTATTGTTGGTGACTGACGCGTTTCGACGGTGTCAGCAGCGATCGTTGAAACGTCAGTCAAGACTACAACTTCACACATCTAATTATATTATATTATATATTATATTATATTATATTATATTATATATTATATTATATTATATTATATTATATTATATTATATTTATCATTTATAGACCCAGAGCGAGGGGAATTCGACGAAATATTACCCCGAGGGATAATATTTCGACGAATTCCCCAAGTGGAGGGTCTATAAATGATATATTATACAGAAACAATCTTCAATGCTGTCTTGAAACGTCTAGAAACGTCTTGTAGTTCCTCCATTGTTTACAGTATCGTCTTGGTTTACGCACCAGTACTGGGTACGAGCGGGGTATTCAAACTCGAATTACCCGCTGATTACGTCATCAGCGGGGAATTCGAGGTTAAAGCGGGAAATTTGAGTTTAAATTGACTTGTCACGTGGTTCAAATCTAGCTCTTTGATTGGACAATTTATAGTTGAGGTATAATATTATATTATATTATAACTCGTACCCAGGCTCCACCTTCTGTTTGGATTTACTATTATATAATCTATGACCAGTTGCGACAAAATCTGTTTTAAATACACTGTAAACTACTAAAATGTAATAAAAAATAAGTTACATGAAGAGTAGCTGTTGTCTTTGTTGCTTTTTGGTACCAATTTCAAATAATTTTGATGAATTTATGCGAGTTTCAAAACCCGGTCCTACGGCACTATACAATAATCCATGATACCGCCACTTCGTGGTTGCGTTTTGTATCCCTCTCAATCCCTATCGCCCCTCCGCCCTTGCCCAGTTCCCGCCCCTCCCTCAACCCTAAATCTCTTTCGTGAAGTTGGCCTCATTTGCCACAGTGACGTCGGACTCAGTAAGGACAGATTATGGCGCAACCAATCACAACAGAGTTCTGAGTCAGGTGTGGTATTTAGTATTCTGTGATTGGTCAACACTTGATACGTGTGATCATGCTTTTCAAGCATCGCGCTATATTCAAAACTGGAAAATGCAATCTGCACGTATATTTTTACCGAACGAAAGAAGATTATTTGTGATAATGGAAACTTCTAACAAAGGGAGAACTATTAGAAAACTCAAAGGTAAGGTTCAAAAGAAAGTGATTTTAAAATCCGTCAAGGCAATAGTGTATTTTGCTTGTCCTTTGAAAGGATAATAATAGAGTTGATATAGCATATTAATTCTGATCTATTTGTGAATTTGCGTTGCTTTGTAGAGCCAATGGAATTATTGATTTTCTTCCCGAAAGATTACTCCGCCGTTACAGTTTCAAGAAACAAGGTTTTAGGAACGACCCAACAACTAAGTGGTTTGAAGGAAAATACCTGGGAGCACGTGGATATTGGCGAGCCAGGACCATGAAAAGGTCTAATAAAACCGGTGAGCCAAACACTTTCATATGTCTATACAGTTTGTGAAAAGGAAGATTATATATAAGTGTATATTTATGATTTATAGACCCAGAGCGAGGGGAATTCGACGAAATATTACCCGCGAGGGATGATATATCTATTATCATTCGTTCGAACCGTCGAACGGCGTTCGAATAACTTGCTCACGGCTTGCTACATTCATCAGTATTCAGTGCTAGCGTTCGAATGGCTAGCGTACTAGCGTTCGAACGGCTCGCTACTAGCGTTCAAACGTTTGTGAAAGTTGACGAATTCTCCGAGCGTAGGGTCTAAATTATATATTATACATGCGGTCTTGAAATATGAAAATTGAAACGTCTTGTTGTTCGGCTCGTATTTCGCGCGTGGCATTAGGTTTCGCACGTGATACTCGAGTCGAATTGGGAAATGAATACACAAAATTATTATTCCCCTCCACAGCGGGTTCTTAACAAGATTTCTGTGCCATCTAGAAATCTTTGGACAAATTACAAGTAAATAATTAAATATTTAATAGTTAAACATTATCTGAGAGTTGCAGTTAGAGATTTTTTAATACCAGTGAGTATACTGGTATGGTTATTTACTAGTAAAAATTCTGGTAAAAATGGTTTAAGTTGGTACTCAAAAAATTTCTGTGGCACTGGTATACTCTGCCTTAGTTTATATCAGTACAGACTTTAAATTACCACCACTTATATCATATATATTTGACTACAGC
Organism: Chrysogorgia sp. JL179-B06; assembly: GCA_035772405.1. NCBI lineage: Eukaryota > Metazoa > Cnidaria > Anthozoa > Scleralcyonacea > Chrysogorgiidae > Chrysogorgia > Chrysogorgia sp. JL179-B06. The sequence goes on along the minus strand of JAYKKM010000360.1, from coordinate 3,337,517 downwards.
AAATGATTGTAAAATTATTTGCAACATTGAGTAATTAATTATAATAATTAATTTTCCATTGCAAAAATTGGTTATGGTGTATGCTAATCATTGATGCTAATACTGTAGATAATTTTAGGTTAAACAGAATTTTGTCAAGAAAATTATTAGATATTTTTAATAACACAGCTACCTTTATTTTTCAGCTTATTTGTGCACTTATTTTGATTGAGGGACTCCAACTGGTGAAGAGAACCAATGAATATCCAACAACACATAGTAGATAAGTGTAGGAATTTGAACAAGAAAAAATATAGCTATTATTTAAAAACTAAAAATTATTGTTATATAGCTGTGGCTTCCCTAGATATAATACAGACTGTCATATTGGTTGGTTTGTGATCACGTGGGCTTAGATAAATTCAAATGTCAACCGAGCAGGCAATAAGTTGTTACCGGGTAATTATTGCCCACTTGGGCAATAATTTTTGAATTGTTAAAACTGTTGCGTGGATAGCCATGTATGTTTAGTTTTTTTCCATCGCTATATAACAAAACGCTTAATGTCTGCTACCTTGCAAAATAGTTAGTTTTGTTTTCCCTTGAGTCTTGATGTTTCCCTCGACTTCGTCTCGGGAAACATCAAGCCTCTCGGGAAAACAAAACTAACTCTTTCCCTCGAGAGCAGACATTAAGTGTATATTATTTTACTGAGACATTTACTAAATTCTTTGGTCTTAATATTAATGTATATATTTTAAAGTGTTTATTTCCAATAGCAAGTTAGTTAAATATTCATTTGAATGTATCATATATTTTCAACTAGTTCCCCAATTATTTTAAAAAGTAGCTATAGTTTCATTTTCTCTGGGTGCCAGTGGTTTTTCCGAAGAAGAACCACTGGCACCCAGGGTAAGTTTCATTATGAACTAATTAAAATATTTATTTTAAAGAATTAGAGTTAAAAGTTATATTTTTTCACAAGTAATACAATATATCTCTGTGCAGTTTAGGAAACCTTGTTTATGATCTGCCTTTGTAAGAGTCCCAGGTGGAATTCCCATATTCCACAAGGGATGACATTAATTTAATACCTGAATCAACCTGATACAATTTCCCATACAAATTTTTGTATTAAAATCCCAAGCGGGATCCCACTTCAAAATCCCAGGCGGGATTACCTAGGATCCCAAGTGGGATTTACCCGGGATCCCGGGTGGGATTTGCCCGGTGGGATCCCGTTCCAAATTCCCAGGATCCCACCTGGGATCCCTGGGATCCAGGACTATAATCATACTATTTATTATCTATTTTTAACTACAGTATATTAGGAGTTAGGACTATGTTTTAACTATTTATTATTTATTTTTTTACTATATTAGGACTATGTTTTAACTATTTATTATCTATTTTTTAACTATATTAGGACTATGTTTTAACTATTTATTATCTATTTTTAACTATATTAGGACTATATTTACTATTTATTATCTATTTTTTAACTATATTAGGACTATGTTTTAACTATTTATTATCTATTTTTTAACTATATTAGGACTATATTTTTACTATTTATTATCTATTTTTAACTATATTAGGACTATATTTACTATTTATTATCTATTTTTTAACTATATTAGGACTATGTTTTAACTATTTATTATCTATTTTTTAACTATATTAGGACTATGTTTTAACTATTTATTATATATACTATTTAAAACCTATTTTATTGCTATTTGACTGGACCAAGTAAATTTAACAAAATCACAACATAGGAAAAAAATAGGGTTCCACTTAGGTAGGAAAAAAATAGGTTTTTATATTAATTTAAATAGGAAAATCATAGGGAAAAAATAGTAAGCCAAATAGAATTATATCATATGTTAAAAATAGGAAATAAATAGTTTAGAAAAATAGGAAATAAATAGGAATTAAATAGTGTCTGATTCTACAAGGGATGCCAGAGTCAAGCCGAAAGCATCTAATTTATCCAAACACGAAAAAGTGATAAGCACGTTCAACGCGTTCAACTTCCCACAACCATGAAGCCTATTCAAGTCGTTCGTACCCCAAAAGTTCCTGACGAAGTGAAGATCGCTGAAATTGACTGACTAGCTGTTACAATGGCTTGTCATTCCGCTATTCTAACGATCGATCACCTCGGAGAGGTTATCTCCCGCAATGCGACAGGAAGTAAACTTGAGAACATGAAAATGCATAGACTTAAGTGCACAAAAATTTTGACGAATGTTGTAGTCGCTCCGGCGCTTAAGGAAGAGTTGATAGCTGATGTGAATTGAAAGCAATTCTCGTTAATTGTCGATGAAACTACGGATGTTTCAAGCACGAAACAGCTCTGAGCGAAACCGAAGAAAAGATCCTAACAGCATTCGTTTATCTGATTTCCGTTACTTGTGCCGATGACCTGTTTAACGCCATCAAAGATTGCCTTACCGCCGGAATTCAGCTTAAATTGAGGACTGTGTTGGTTATGCTAGTGACGGTGCATTAGTGATGGATTGGCGAACGTGATTCAGTATAGACAAGAATAGTTCTGTTGCTCCGCATTGTGCATACTTAGCATAATGCTAAGGAATGGCAGATGCACTTCATCTTGTACAGCATGCTTTTGAGAAGATTCCCTTGAGCCTTGGATTCCCCTCTAGCTGAGATTCCCAAGTTGTTTTCGAAAATTACCGTGCGAAGAGAAGCTTACAAGATGCTTTATGAGGTCATGAGTCCAGATGAGGACCAAAAAGCGCCTTTTGAAAATATTTAAAAACAAGATGGCTGGTTAGAGGGACAGTTATATTCCGCATCCTCATGTTGGAAGGAGTTAAACGCGCGTCTTGTTTTGGTTTTGGAAATGCTAAACGAACCAATCTTTTATTTGTATTTCCACTTTGTGTCTCCTCTAGTTACAGAGTTCGATTGGGTGAATGCTTTTTTCCAGGCCACTAATGCTGACCCAGAAGAAATGTACACAGAGTTGGTAGCACACGGCAAAAGTCTGCGTGACAGAGTTTTTGACGCACAAGGAAGACCACTCTCCGTTGCAAAAATTGATTTGGGTTGAACGTTCGAGGCTCAGAAATACATCTCCGCCCAACAAAACAAAGTGGTCTAAATGTTTTGATATGAGAAACGATGCCTGACATTTATTTTCGAAGCTGTTGATCAAGTGGAGAAACGCCTTCCTGCTGCGCGCAACCTTTGCAAAGGTCTAAGTGCCCTACACCCAACTGAAAGTGCTAAATGCCACGGCAAGAGCTCCATTTAACCAGCTGCCTCTTGCTCATCTGAGAGAAGAAAGAGCCAACGCAATAGAGGAGCAGTATAAGACGATTTTGTACCGTGACTGGGTGGAGGAACCAATTTCTAATGGCACCACCTGATAACACAGCTCAATTTTAGTCTCGTATCGTTCGATTCCAAAGTTCACTTGGTCACAAACAGTTCGAGGAATATGCAACATATACGCCCTCAATTGCCCAACCAATCCTGTGAGCAGCGACCAAGCGAATGCTTGAGTTGTTTAATGCTAAAAAGATGTACGGTTGTACATTAATGGCCAGGAAAGAAAAATAACGTTGGCAAGAAAAATAGACATAATTTTACTTAATTTTACATAATTTTACTTTAAAAATAGACATAATTTTAGTACATTATAGGATGACAGAATGAGTAGATATATGTACGGTAAAATTGCATACTCATAGATACAATTCAAAAAGTGATGTAAAGACTCGCGTTGTATTAAAAATATTGTTTGACATGCAAATGTTTTTATCTGCTTGGTTTTTTTTTTGCCTAATGTCCAACATTACGGGCAGATTTGGGTTCTTTTAAAAATTGTTTGGCCTAATTTGACAGCGTTTGGCTTCTTTTCAAACGATATTTGGCTCTGAGCATGACAACCCTGAGTTTAACAACCCTGGTTGTTTTACTTGTTTTTATCGACGCATGTGTGGAAGAAATGCCTTCGCGATGCGCTGTGTTCGGGTGTTCGAACAGATCAGACCTTGAAAAAGGTATACCACTTCACAGGATACCTTACGCGACTGATTTTAGACCAGTAACAGTAGAAAGACGCCAGCCAACATTGGATAAATTTTGTTATTTTAATAATTCTCGCGAGGCTTTAATTATTTTCTATTAATAGTTATCAGCTCACTATTTTCTGCTTATCTGCTTATATATACTGCTGTTCAATTCATTAACTGTTCAACTCAATTCATTCGCATACCTGATGATAACTTCAAGCTAGTCGAAACGTTATTCGGAGTTACCGAATTTTAGTAAAATACTTAGTGTATATATATATATATGTATAATGCTCCTAATACGTCTTTTATTATATATATATATATATATATATATATTTCAACATGTAGTTTGATCGAGTGAAATGCCAAATATTACCTATAATATACCCAGAATCTTATCCCGGCATCACCACCATATATACAGAACTCGTGACTAGGCTCTCGGCAACGGCTTCCGTAGCTCAGTGGTCAGAGCGCTGCACTAGCAATCGCAGGGTCGCGGGTTCAATTCCTACCGGAAGGCCGCTAAGTTGCATTTTTCGCAACTGGTCCCGGTTTGGTCTTAAAATGTATGTATTCCAACACTCGAAATTTTCCTTCACCATAAATCCTTTCAACATATATATATATATATATATATATATATATATATATATATATATATATATATATATATATATATATATATATATATATATATATATATATATATAGTCACTGCCTGAAGATTCTTTTACAGATGAAACAAGAATTTGCATTTCGTAGACCAAAACCTACACGTATATATATATATATATATATATATATATATATATATATATATATATTTATATATATATATATATATATATATATATATATTTATATATATATATATATATATATATATATATATATATATATATATAATCATTTTCCAGCTGAATTGAAAAACATTATCAAAGTAGTGTTGTTGATGATCTTTTATGCATAATATATTTCTCTCCTTTATTAAAGGAATAAACTATTTTCAAATCCAATGGAGATCAATCAAAACCAAGTTAACTCACACCATGGTAATGTACATTATTCATTATATATAATGCTTGTTGTTGGAATAAGTGTAATTGCATTGTATTATTTGTGCTGTAGAAATTAAATTGATAAAGTGTTTTAATAATGATAATATTTAGTTAATCCTAATCCTAATATTTAGTTAATCCTAAGCTATATGGGAAAGACTTCTACAGAGAGTAATACTGGACGAGCATTTGATATATGGGGTGGCCAAAAAAAGTGACCATCCTTGAAAATATGGTTAATTTGGTATAACTTTTATTAGAGAACAGAAAAATATGAGTACACGCGTCGAGATCTGATCAAACCGTTATGATGGCAAAATCTTGTAATGATTGGTTTAGAACATACTTGAACTTTTTAGGATTTTACTTATACAATGTCATTGTTAATCTGCAGTAATGTAACTCCAATTAATGCACAAAATGGTCAGTCACCATAATGCCAAAACAAATTATTTGCCCAAAACTGATTTAGGTCAGCGTTTTGTTTACGCTTTTTATTGTATTTCATGCACAGTAATACGTTAAAGATGTACACAGTCCAAGAGGTCAGATTAAGCAAACTTGAGCATAATCACAAGAGTCTGGTAGCTCAATGGTTAGAACGTCTTACCGGTATATGGTATCGAATCAAAAGAACTTATGCTAATTTCTGAGTACCTAAAAAACAGAAAGCAGTTTGTTTCTTTTGATGGTATTCATTCGGAAGTTGCGCAAATCACACATGGAGTCCCACAGGGTTCAGTGTTGGGACCATTACTTTTCATTATTTTTATAAATGATCTTCCAAAGTCAGTGACAAATTCTGTTGTGGACATTTATGCGGATGACACTACTCTAAGTGCTTCTACAGAGAAGATTTCGAATATTCAGCAACACCTATACAACATGATGTGGACAAAATAGTAGAATGGACTGATGAAAACAAAATGGTCCTAAACGTGTCGAAAACCAAAGTCTTGCTAGTCACAGGAAAGAGACTAGAGAGCAAGATCCCTGCCACTGATCTTAAAATTACAGTAAATGGAAACAATGTTGAACAAGTTCGTTCCCAGAAATTACTAGGCGTAACGTTAGACAGTCATCTAAATTTTAACGAACACATTGAAAATCTTTGTAAAAAGGTCTCTAAAAGAATTGGTGTTCTCAAGAAAATTAAGCGTAACTTGCCCTTGAAGGAGCGCAAGTTATACTACAATGCTATGATTAGACCGATAATGCTCTATGGTTCAAGTGTGTGGAGTACGACTACAGCAGAGAACATGGATCGCGTTTGTAAGCTTCAAAAAAGGGCTGCCCGTGTCATACTCGATGCTGACATGACGAGCAGGAGCGTACATCTTTTCAAAAAATTAAATTGGCTACCAATTAAGGAGGAAATAAATATTCAAAAGTGTTGCTTAATTTTCAACAGAATCACAGGTGATTCCCCTAGTTACATAGCTCAACTCCTTGTCAGGAACTCTGATCGACACAACAGGGTTAGTCGTCATGGAAACATCAACTTGGTATGCCCGCGATACAAAAGGGAATCTGAAGGAGGAAGGACATTCCAAGTAAATGGAACCAAACTATGGAACAGTATACCAATTGATATAAGAACGAAAGAAACAATTAGAACCTTCCAATCAAGCTTAAAAACTTTTTTTCAAACTTATTCTCAAGTATAGATATTATATAATTGTACACTTCAAGCATGTACTGTAGTTTTTATTCTTATATATAGTTCGTGATTTCATTGATATACTTAGCTATTCCATCCTCTATTTTTATCTATTTGTTCTAAATGTACATAATTATAGTACAATAGTCACATTTTTATTGTAATTTTTATGATTGAGGGCCACTAGTTAATCAGTGCAAACTGTTATGTGCTACCCTCGTTAAATAAAGTTGTTACATTACATTACATTACATTACAATCATGTGGTTACAGGTTGATCTTTGTCTAAGGATTTGGGCTTGACGGTCGTCCATGTATCGTCTAAATAAAGTTTGATGTTGCTGGCTAATATAGTTGTATGAAATCTCAATTATATCTGCGTATCACTCATTCCCCCAGAGATTCAAATGACAAAAAAAGACATAATGACCTATAAAAAAGAAGTTACTTTTAAAAAAAGCTATTGTAGAGGTATATACGGTACATCGTAATGGCATGACATTACATACAAGCCAAGATGTGCTAGCCATGCCTTTATAAACAAGAATCGCAGCTTTCACGACAGGAATCACATGGCCACATAATTTCATTTATTCAGATTTTAGGAAGTTACCTAGATCAAGTGGCGATGGTATGGAATCAAGAAAATCCTCTGTTGAAAAAGGTAATTATGTTTATACTTAATTATTACTTATTAGCCAGACCAGGTCAATAGCTTTGTAGTAGAGATGAGCCGATTAATCGGCCGATAATCGGCATTTTATGTACATTATGTACACTTTGGTATATTTCTTGTAGAAATACTTGAAAATCTGCATCAACATCTTGATAATGCACACAAAAATCATCGTATAGTGATCTGTAGATTGTCCAAGACGCCATTTTCCCGCATTCTGACCTGGAAACGAGTTATTTTCACGCACGAATCACGCAACTGTCGCGAACAAAATGGCGTCCGAAATTTAAGTGCAATTACATGAAATTTAAATGCACTCAAACCGTCTGTAACAAGTCTTTTTAGTCTATAAATAAGTACGACACTGTTGAATTAAATGTGTTATGTGTCATGATCGACCACCGATTAATCGCATCAGCTAATCGGTAATTTTTGGTGATCGGCTAATCTCAACTTTGCAGTCTCTGCTGATCGCCTCTGTTTTTCATCGTCTATCGCTATTTGTTCTGGCTTTTCAACTGCATTTCTTGTCACATATTTTAGCATTGTATGCGTTTAACACAAGGTTGATTTAAGCATTTACTGTACATTTTCCCAGACCTCGTTACCAGGGGTATGCTTTTTTTCAGGCACCGTTTTCGCGCTGAAAAATAAATTAATTAGCCTACAATGTGTTTATATACCACCATTTACTTTGTTTCTATATTCACTATTTTATCAATTTATCTGCCAAAATGCGTAGATTTCTCCTAAAATTTACTATAAATCGTCGGATATAGAAAATAATTTCTCCAGCTCGAGTGGGAGAAACTCTAGTGAAGAATGGATCTGTTGGTGGGCTGCAATCTTTTGCGCTATTGAAATTGTTATGGTATCCCGTTGAGATACTGTTCAACTTATGACATCTATCTAAAACTAAAATGCAGTATCGCGTGGATATCGGGTTACTGGGAATTTTTCGTGTGGGCGATCTGTAATCAAGACCATCAAAATGACATGATGAGTGGGAGTTGCTGACTCCATCTCGCGTCCTTCGTGATGCGTGCGAATTGCTGACCCCACCAAAACCTCCATAAAAAATCGGCATACTTCGGCAATCAGAAGGTTACAGGTTCGATTTCTGTACAGGAATCATTTTGCTCGAGGATACGAGCTTGACGATCGTCCACGTATCGTCTGTCTACTCCGAGCTCTCCCACATTCACTACAACATTGTGTATATTAACGCATCCAAGCATTATCAATATATAGTGACTGTCGCATAGGCAGTACATATATCAATTGAACCAGTACATCATTGTAACCTTCGCTCTCCTTAAAAAAAACACTGTTAAGAAATTATCATCATCACCATCATCACCTGCATGTAGCATGTGACTGTCTTTATTCTTTACGTACATATGTCACTTTTTGTGAACTGTTTTAGATATTGAAGCCACAAATAACGGACTGGTCTGCACTGAAAATGTTAGCAAAGAAGTTGTGACAGTGTCCAGCCCAAGGAATACCACACATACCAGCCAACCACCTGGTCACACTTCTGTCATGAAAAGCTCTATTGGACCACTTCGAAATGGGTCTACCAAAGAAAACTGTGATATTTCCATGCAGTTATTCAAACAACCAGAAAGCGAGAACCCAAGCTCTTATTCGGATAACGGTACGAACAATTTCTCTGAAAATCTGTGTTCTGGCTCCACGGCAAGCCCCATGGTTAACAATAACGAAATGCTTTATGATGGTGCAAACAATACACATGGACCAAAAGTACTTTCACTTGAAAGGAAAGCCGAGTACTTAGACCTGCAGTCCCTTGTAAAGGACTTGGAAAACAGTAATCAAAAGCTAGCTGCCGAAAAGGAGAAACTGTCAAATAAATTTGGTGTGCAGACGAAGGTATAGTACAGTATAAGGGTTGCATGCGCATTTATAACATTTTTAACAATAATAAAAAATAGTTTAGGAATAACAATGGAATTTGTATGCTTCTGGGGGTTACACATTAAATAGAGCATCTCGCGAGGTGACGTCATATGATGTCATATTTTATTCGGGCAATTTATGTTTAGCCCCCTCCCTTCAAAATTTCGCCCGTACACGTATGTACTGTAAATAATTGTTGGATGAAGCTGAGCATGATATCAAGAGTTAGCAGACCGAGATTAATGATCTGTTCATCTATCATCTCATGCTTGTTGTCTAAGTTTCATCCTACCTCTGCGGGATTTTTCCATCACTGGTCCCCAGACCTCGCGCGTCGTGTTTTAGATTAGAATTTGCAAAAAGCGGGTTTTTTTAATCATGAAAACAGATTTGGAATTTCCGAGTATACGTGTCTATTATATTATGAGAATGTGCATACCCTTCGTAAAAACCTGTTATGCACTTAGAAATTAATCGCCAATCAGGCGGCCGCTTTGTCGTGTATTATTTTGAACGTTATCTTAATAATATTTAACCGTTTTCAATTCTGAAAACAGATTTGGAATTACCTAGTACTAGTACATGTACATAACATACATGCCTATTATGTTACACAAAGGTACATACCTTTCGTAGAAACATGCTTATGTGATTCGTGGATCACAAATCGCCATTGACCCCTAAGCGTTGTTTGCCAATAAAATATTATTAGATTATAAAATAACATTTTGAAAATGTGTGTTCTGATTGGCTAAAAGCCATGTTTTGATTTTTTTTTGCGAAAAACTCAAACCTAATCACGTCGCTTACCGCTACTCGATATCTATCGATAATTAGTACAGTATCAACCAACTACTGTAGTGGTCTATTACAAATTTGGCATTCTTATTGGCTGAGCTACTAGTGGTGTATTGGTGATAGACCACTAGTAGCGTTATCCAAACACAAACCCTCTTATTATAAATTATATCCTGAACAATCAGAAGCCACCAATCTAGACCAAACATGGCGTCCGCTAATTTATACATACGAGTGATGAAATCATGAAAACATTGGCCCGAAAGTAATGGAAAATTGTTTAGTTTGACATTTTCGAATAAGAAAATGAATTCGCTTATGCCTATGGAGTACTGTATATCTACACCACATTTGAAGCAAAGTTGAAAGTAATTACAATCTCGTCGTTTGTGAGCGATTGTTTATCATGTTCCATCGAGCTACTCTACATTTTGAATGGGGAGACTTCTACAAACAAAAAGGTAAAACTATCTAAAAATTTGAAACAATGTTTGATAAGACTTTTTTACGTTAAAGAAAGGTTGTTTAATGGTTGATACTAAAACAATTAGACAACTCGCCCTCGTTGTCTATGAGCAGATAGTCAACTCGGGCTTCGGTGAATTTTGCGTGAGCAAATAAATGAACCTTATTCCTACGCTTTATCTTTATCTTATTAAAGTGTAATTTTAAAAAAGAAATAGAAAAATTGTTCTGTGTTCCCATACAGTTACAATATAGCAACACTCGTGAAAGTTTATGAGAACTCGAAATTGCAGTGGAAACACTCGCCCTAGCCTCCTCCGCAGGCATCTCTGTGTCTTCACACAACGAGCAATAGGAAATATTTAAATTCTCATTCTATATTGCGGGCGGGGGGGGATTGCGTTAAATTCTTATTCTTATTCCCCCACCCGCAATTTTCCCCCCCGCGCGCAAAAGAATGAGAATTTAAATATTTCCTATTGCTCGTTATGTGAAGGCACAGAGATGCCTGCGGAGGAGGCTACCTCGCCCTTTTGGCTCGTGTTCTTACGGCAATTTCTCGTTCTCCCAAACTTCCACTCGTGTTTCTATAACTGTATGGAAACACGGAAAATGTTTTCTATTTCTTAAATAAGTTGAATTTGTTGGATTTTGCAAGATTGGACACGAGAAGTGGACGTTTGTCAATGTTCGATCAATTGAAGTATATTATGTAAACGTGTTATGAAATGACCCAGAGAGTCAGAGACGGCATCTATTTTTACCGATAATTACCCATTGATCTCTTTTCGACGAAATAAAAATATTCGCTTTAATTTAGCACATCTAGTCATACCCTCAGACTTGTTCTTGTGTTCGACATACACTTATAGTTCGCACTGCGGTAAATATACAGAAGCACAATCACAATAACTATACTGAAGTACATGTCTTTGCGCATACGCTTCCAGTTTTAAAATTATTAGCGCAGATACATGAACACCTGAGCGGACCTATTTTTATATTTTATAGTAATTCCAACCTTGCATGGTGGATGAACTTAAACATAAATTGTTTATATTTTTATATTTCAAGGTCAATGCTGATCTCAAGAAATTACTCGTCGCCTCCGTTGGTGAAGATATTGGAGCAAGGTATTGCAAAATTTGATTGGGTGGTATATATTTGCAATGAAGTAGCATGCTTTTGCTTAGAATACAATTAGACATAATTATGTTGTTTGAAGCTTTCCACGGAGTCGCTATATCTCAATAACAATTTGTGGAAACATCCGTGTTTCTAAGATTTTATTAGTTTAGCGTTCGTCCCATGCGCCAGGGACATCATCAGAGCTTTACACTTTAGTGAAGACCAACGGACAATCTGGGACACAAGGAGCAACGCACCGAATCAACGGACCCAAAGAACAACGGACCCAAAGAACAACGGACCCAAAGAACAACGGACCCAAAGAACAACGGACCCAAAGAACAACGGACCCAAATAACAACGGACCCAAATAACAACGGACCCAAAGAACAACGGACCCAAAGAACAACGGACCCAAAGAACAACGGACCCAAAGAACAACGGACCCAAAGAACAACGGACCCAAAGAACAACGGACCCAAAGAACAACGGACCCAAAGAACAACGGACCCAAAGAACAACGGACCCAAAGAACAACGGACCCAAAGAACAACGGACCCAAAGAACAACGGACCCAAAGAACAACGGACCCAAAGAACAACGGACCCAAAGAACAACGGACCCAAAGAACAACGGACCCAAAGAACAACGGACCCAAAGAACAACGGACCCAAAGAACAACGGACCCAAAGAACAACGGACCCAAAGAACAACGGACCCAGAGAACAACGGACCCAAAGAACAACGGACCCAAAGAACAACGGACCCAAAGAACAACGGACCCAAAGAACAACGGACCCAAATAACAACGGACCCAAATAACAACGGACCCAAAGAACAACGGACAATTTGGGACCCAAGGAACAACGGACCCAAAGAACAACGGCTGCCACCAGATGGAGATGGCACAGCGGCGCGCAGTCCGATGGGTGTTGTCATGGTACCATTCCCCGGATAGGCCACTCTTGAACAAAGAAGAGTCGTTGCTCGTGTTGTTCTGCTCTATAAGATTGCATGCAAATAGTATTGTTGCTGTAAGCCCAGGTGAACGTTTGTCAAAACCAACTAGAAAAACTAGGCACGCTAAGGATCATACAAATCGCTTGTAAAACTTAGGCACATAAACTATCTTTTTATCCAAGGACTATAATTCAATGGAACTCTCTCCCGGAACACGTATTTTTACAAATTCCACGCTTGCAACTCCTTGAGCTGCTGACCTCCTGGCCAATAATCCTCATTTCGAGGGGTGTTCATATTGGTAATTAAATAATAATAATAAAAACTGTCAAATCTGCTTCATGCATGTTACTTCACATCCTCCCTTACCTTGCGCTATTTACCGCGTTTCCTGTTATTGAGCAAAATATTGACACATTATTATCTGAGAAAATCCATCGTTATAGAATCCTTAATTGCGAAAGTCCGCCGAAAGATTTCGTTAAATACACGTGGATACACTAACTCTAGTAGTCGAAATAATCCTTCGACTAGCATTTCAACAGATGCACACAGCACATGTATATATATTGGTACATGTATATATTAACAGAGTTCGCAAAATCCCGAGTTGGGATTCCAGTTACGATTCGCACTATTAAAACCTCTTCATTTTGTATCGTTTAGATCAATCACTATATATTTAGATCAATCACTACGATTTGGACACAACTACGATTTGAAGGATAAAAAAAGGATTTGAAAGCTGAAAGATATGAACTTGAGTCCGTTGATTCGCAACCACCAAGGGCTGAAAAGGCTCGTCTTTGGTACAGTACAATGCCAAACCCCTGACGATAACCCCCCTCCATCCCCAAGCACTGCATGTCACCCGTACAATGTACGCGCAGAGTTACCCGAGAACCATGACGGCATAAGGTGATAACGAGAAAGTATCAACCGCCTACCAGAAATCCAACTATACTAGCAATCCTGAAGTACTAAGAGAATCATGTCAGTACCATAAAGATGCCAGCAGACACTGGGCTAACGATCTTGCGTGATACGGTTTGAGTGGGAGCAACTGAACTGGTTTGCACCGGATTTCGTGGAAAAGTATTTAAATAACCACACCCTTCGCGTGAACAGTAGCCAGAGGGTAGCCCAGTCCCTTAGAGACTATTAACCGGAATCGGAAGTAGCAACACGGAAAACATTCACCGTTTACTTCATTTATTGCATGAATATATCTATAAAAATAATAGAATTCTTTCGTACTTTCGATAAAGCTTAGGCCCGCTTTAAACGCCGAACATCCAAATTACACAGAACATTTCATGACAGTAACGCATCAGTCAACTTTCAATTTCTTTTATTTCAAACCGTTGAGCTGTTTTCCTGAATTGAGTGCGATGTTTAAATATCGAAAGGCGGGTTACTCTTCATTTGTTGAACTCGTCATTCGAGAGAGTTTACTCGTATCTAAATATAACCTTCTCTCAACGAGAACATTTCGTCCATACCGCTTCCTCTTTTCTAATTATTTTCTCTTCCGTTAATTGTGCAACCTGTTGTCCTTTCACCTTGTTCTTATTGGCTAGACATTTAATTAATTATTCACGTATGTAAATTTAGACCTATATAGATATTTTCTCAAAGCTTTTTAAATTTAATACTCTGAAGATATTGCAACGAAACGTTAGTAAATATGTTTCAAACTTTGTTTTGACTTGTCTCATATTATTGCGTTACACTTACGAATTCGTACTAATTATTACATGTAATTATTACTTATACTCAATCGCTATCATTTATAAAATTCAGCATGCACACTTAGCTATTGCGCGAGCTAGTGATGGTTCGCGTGTGTTATTTGGTAGGGATCAAAAGAGATACTTCTTCTCATCTAGACTTGAAGAAATGGCCGTTGATAAAGCTCAGTTTGATACCAAATTGACAAATCTACAAACTCAAGTTGAGGAAGTGTCTGAAGAACTTGGTCGGGTCTCTATTGAGTGTGACGTTTGGCGTACAAAATTCTTAGCAAGCAGGTTTGTTTCGAGTTGTTCCAGTTGTTCAATAGACAATTAGATTAAGAAGACTCCCTATAGTTTTAGCCCTGCGTCGAGGAGGCTCCCTATAGTTTTCAGAACTGCGTCAAAGAGACTCCCTAATCCCTATAGTTTTCAGAACTGCGTCAAAGAGACTCCCTAATCCCTATTGTTTTCAGAACTGTACCCAGGAGACTCCCTATAGTTTTCGTAACTGTACCTGGGAGACTCCCTATAGTTTTCGTAACTGTACCTGGGAGACTCCCTATAGTTTTCAGAACTGTACCTGGGAGACTCCCTATAGTTTTCAGAACTGCGCCCGGGAGACTCCCTATAGTTTTCGTAACTGTACCCGGGAGACTCCATATAGTTTTCAGAACTGCGCCCGGGAGACTCTCTATAGTTTTCAGAACTGCGCCCGGGAGACTCCCTATAGTTTTCAGAACTGCGCCGGGAGACTCCCTATAGTTTTCAGAACTGCGCCCGGGAGACTCCCTATAGTTTTCAGAACTGTGCCGGGAGACTACTTATAGTTTTCAGAACTGCGCCCGTGAGGCTCCCTATAGTTTTCTGCCTTCCATTCAGCCACTTTTGTCAGTGTTTTTTTCTTTAATTGTATTGTGAATGTTTTCCTCCTTAGCATGATGACTAATGGTTTATCAGATATCAAGACTACATTGTTTATGAAACACAGGAATTGTCAAACTGTATTGGAAAAACTGCTGGAAGAACAATCAGATATCAGGCAACATCTTCGTGCAACAAATAGGTATTATAACATTGTTAACATTAATTATCATCAGAAGTGTGAAGTTGATTGTCCAGGTAATTGTAGTTTTGAGAAAGACTATTGTGGTGACAGATCTTTTGACGGCCTGAGCGGCAGTCGTCTTCAGAGTCAAGTAAAGCGTGTTTATCAGGTTTGCCAATATATACGTGTTGTTCATTACGTCATCGTTTGTTTGTGTTATAATTAGTGTGAGTGGGTGATGCTGCGTCTATTGTTCGTTGGATAATCCCAAAGATGCACAAGCTTCTTAATAAGTTATTTTGCAGTGTGACGTAAAAGTGACAGTCGTTTACATGTCAAACAAATCTTAAGAAAAATTCAAATACACTCTCTTACTTGAAAGAAATATAGAAATTACAAAGGTTCATGTTTACAACTCTTCCATACTTTATTCTTGAGATATTAAGATTTGTTTGTAAACGATCCTCACTTTGATGTCACACTGCATAATGCTAACTGAAAAAGCCTGCATATGTTTGGTATTAACAAATTAAATCACTGGAAATGTAACTTCGCATGTTTAGTATCGTGGGATACACACATGCACTGCACTTTCATAATTTCGTTACAGAATCTCAAGATATAAAGGCTTCTTCGATAAATCATTATACAATTAGATGTCATAGTGAGGATCATTCACATATCAAACAAATCTTAATAGTGAGATATGGAAGAGTTGTAGTAATAATAATAATAATGTAAACTTTATTTATTCATAATTGATATATACTACAATGATAAACCTCTCTTTTACAGGTAGTTCACCAATGTCTACTTGAATTAACGATATATATGATATATAATATTAGTTTTGCATTAGTGTTGGGTTGTCCCAGGTTTTGTTACGTTTACAGAAAATATAGTATGAGGTTCTTATACAAATGTTAATTATTCTTTTCATGAAGTACTTTCGGCAACGTTCGTCAAATTTGAGATCTTTCAGCATTTCAATAAATTCTAATGATGGTTGACTGAAGACTCCGAGTGAGCTGATGGACAGATTCACAAATTTAACTTGTTCATAATTGTTGTTCTGTTCCGTAATTAGTTCCTGATACTTCTGTCTCTTACGGGTGGCATTATTGAGTAGATTGGATTCAAATCCGACTGTGAGTTCGAGAATATATATACATTTGTTTTCGATTGTTACCAAAAGATCGGGGCGTAATCTATCTCCGGTGAGAACAGATGGGCTGATGTAGCCAGGTATGTCAGCGTAGAGGCTATAATTGGGTAGAGGCTATAATTTTGTACGGAGTTGAGTGAGGAGGCAATAAAATTTAAAACAGAGTCATGTCGCCAAGTAAACCGCCCTTCGTTTAGGTATGTTTGGCAACCAGCAATGACGTGAAGTAGGGTCTCAGGTTGCAAGCAGAATGAACAGTCAGATGTAGGTGATATTCCCCATTTCACAAGGTTTTTGCGAGTCGGAAGCGTG
Organism: Chrysogorgia sp. JL179-B06; assembly: GCA_035772405.1. NCBI lineage: Eukaryota > Metazoa > Cnidaria > Anthozoa > Scleralcyonacea > Chrysogorgiidae > Chrysogorgia > Chrysogorgia sp. JL179-B06. The sequence goes on along the minus strand of JAYKKM010000360.1, from coordinate 3,320,560 downwards.
TTGTTGATGTATCGGATGGTGAAGTTAAATATGTTCTTAGGGAGTTTGCTTTGGACTGAGGACCATGTGGAGTTGAACGAGAGAGTCGAATATTTAATGATGTTGGAAAAGAATGAACCTTGTGAAATAAGGTGATGTTGAAGCCTTTCTTCGTGTTCTTTTCTGAAAGTGTTTAGTACGTCCTTTGTGTTTTTGTACTTGTCGTATTGCACATTCTTGTGATTACTTGTGACAGTCCATAGGTTTCTAATTTCTTCATTTGGTGATAATTTTAAAGCTTTTCGCGAAACAGTTTGGCATTGAAGAAATTTCGTTGAAGGGAGAATGATATTTAGACCGTACTTACTGCGAGGAAGTAGGACGTTGCTAAGTGTTGCTGAGATGGGAAGTTCAAGCCATTTCCGTATATATTTCGACGCAATACCATGTCAGAAACAGTGAAGTGCCAAGAGATTTTTGCAAGTGCGTAGCGGCTGTACAACATAATTTTATTTTTTGGATGTAATGGCAGTTCGTCAATTTCATTCATGATGTCGGTTAGTGTGTCGTGTAGCTCAGATTTGTGATTTTCTTCGGACATATTAAAGTCAAAGTAGCGGCCTAGGTAACGAAACGATTTCCCATTTTCAACACGTGGTACGAGATGGTTATTTACAAACAGTTTGGGGAGATATTGGACCGATTTTGTTGAATCCTTTTTAATGCCAAATGTTGAACATTTATCCACACGTATAATCATGTTGGCCCACTGACACCAGATCGTAAAGCGATTGAGAAGCATTTGATTTTCTTTTTCTTGACCACTGATAACGGCAGCGTCGTCTGCAAATTGTAACCAGTGGATTGGGTTGAATAAGGTAGTACTATCGTTTGGTTTCCGGAAGCCAAGTTGACCGTATTTTTCAGACTTGATGTGTTGAATAAAAGTATTGAACGACATATTGAACAAGAGAGGACTGAGAGAATCGCCTTGGAGCACACCTCGGTCAACAGTGATGAATGGGGTGTTGAATTCATCTGTGATGATGGAAGTTTTGAAATCGGTATAGAGGCTACTAATGAGATTCTTTATGTGATCAGGGATATGGTGAAAATCAAGGACTTCGTGAATAAGGTTATGATGGACTTCACCAAATGCGTTTTTTAGGTCTAGTAATGTTATGACGAGAGATCGTTGTTTTGTGCGCGCTTTGTTGATTATATGCGCCATCTGAGCTGTATGTTCTAGTGTTCCGGAAAGTTTTGGGGTGAAGCCTTTTTGGATATTCTGTTCTATATACTTGTTTTCCGCAAGAAATTGAAATGTTTTATTGCGAATGCACGATGTTAAAACTTTAAGTGGAATGGATTCAAGTGTTATTGGTCTAAAGTTTGCTGGTTCGTCTGTCTCTCCTTTCTTGTGTATAAGTATTGTACATGCTTTTTTCCAATCAGAAGGGACAGCGCCGTGAGACCAGGCTGAGTGGATTATGTCGGATAGATAGGAACGTAAGTAGGGACAGCGTTTAAAACAGATTATAGATATTTGGTCAAGTGGACATGGTGAGCCAGACGGTTTCATTTTACGGATGACATTGGTAATCTCTTGATAGGTCGGGGGGTCGAGATTAAATGGCTTTTGAGGTGAAGCAAATTTTGGAATCCAGCTTGGGATGCTGAACGCTTTATTTGGGTTGATGGCAGAGAATGTCTTAGTGAAGTATGATGTGCATTGAGCCATATTAAATGATGGAAGTGAGCAAATTTTCTTTTTAAAAACTCTTTTAACGTAACCCCAGAAGTTTTTAGTAATTACACTGTCATGATCAATTTCCGCTGACTTTTGACTGTTGATGTTATCTTGATCGGCATTATTAGGTTTAAGAAGGTTGCGCAGTTTCTTGGCTACGAATTTGATTTCTAGCACTTCTCCGTTTTCTGATTTTAATTTCTTTAAGGCGATTTTCAGGTCCTTGACCGAGGATTTCGCATACTTTTTTCTCAAATTTACATCGTTGTGGTTATCAACGTGTCCAAAATTTTCGCTAAAGTAGTTGTATATAACTGTTGCCATGGTGTTGATGTTGTTATTCAAATCGTGCGGTGTGATTGGGTGGTTTAAAAAGGTCAGTTTGAAAAAGTCGTAATGGCGATTTCGGTAGTTTAATTCCCTTTTTTACGATAGGGAAGTTTTCTTTGCAATACGAAGTTGGAATTTCAGCATCGTCTTGTTCTACGTTGTCCTCATTTTGTTGATCATTTAACGCTTCTGTCATTTGCTGTTGTAGTTCGTCTTGAAGGTCATCAATAACTCGGCAGCTTCGTTGATGCATTTTGAGGCCGCGAGGTCCTTTACAGACTTTACCACAGCAACATTTAACAGCTGTGTACGATATGACTGGCAGACATTCTTGTGCTGGCATTTCCATTGTTGGAGTATCATCCGTGGTGGTTTCTTGCTCATAGTTCACTTTGCTTTTACAGCGCCATGAGTGTCTGCCCAGCGATACGAAATCTTTACCACAAAATCCACATATTATTAGGGTTGCGAACAGTGCAAGTAGGCTTGCACGAATCATTTTAGATTCAATATTAATAAAATTATCAATATACGACGTTAGTGTGTCAATTCAAGTAAAATTTTTCGTTGAAACTGAGGACATGTACAGAGCGCGTTAACACACGTCTGCTCTATGTCTAATAATAATAATAATAATAATAATAATAATAATAATAATAATAATAATGGAAACTTTATTAAATGTTTTTCTTTTCTACATATACAATTATAAATCTCGCTTATTGAGGTAATTTACAATTGGCTACTTGAATCACAACTAATAATATATAATAACAACTAATGACTATATAATAAAACACGCAAATTTATATACAAATATTTCAAAAAGCTAATAATTCGGGATTTCCCCATTCCTTATTTCGGCAGCAGAAAATGTAATATGTAGTTCTGATAGCTATAGTCATCATTTTCCTTACGCAATACATTTGGTGTTTGTTATCAAGACCAACCTTATCTAGCATATCTAAAAAAGTAGACACTCATTCGCAAAACACCTAGGGAGCTCATGGAGAGATTTATAAATTGAACATCATTAAAATGTTCACTTTGCTGTTTTACTAGTTCACTATATTTTTCTTCTTTCCGTAATAATAATAATAAGAAGAAGAAGAAGAAGAAGAAGAATAAATTAAAATATGTAATAAAACTAAATATTAAATTAAATACCTACACAATGGACAGACTCGTCGTCAACAAATTTAGAAATAAATAGGTTTAAAAAAAAAAAAGGTTTAAAAATATATAGAGATTTGAGAGTCGGGGCGATGTATAAATATGTATATGATGTTTGACTGTTCTGACCGTGTCTCAATAGCTCAGTGGTTAGAGCGCCGATGCGTTGATTCGGAGACTTCGGGTTCGATTCCCGGTTGGGGCAGTCATATTTTCATATACATATATTTGACCAAATAGGTCTTTAACACATTCTTAAAAAGTAAAAGAGTACTACATTTTCGAATATTAAAAGGTTAAATACTCCAAAGTTGTAGGGCACGGGCGGAAAAAGCTCTGTCACCAAAACTCTTAGTATGCGTTCTTGGCTGTATCGAAATCTTTATAATTTCAATAGTTCTTTCAAGCAAGAGAGTTTATTTCGAACTGAATTTTTCACTACATATAAAGCACTAACAAAAATTATAATGTCTTGTTACAGATTACTTCAAGGAGTTCATCATGACAACGATAAGTCAAACCAGTCAACGAAGAAAATTCCTTTGAAAAACACATTCCAAAAGAGCTCTATCATTGAGTTGGCGCATATAAACTATAACATGGCGGAAGATATTTGTTTTTCGGCGAACCCTAATCATTTTTACGCAACGATAAATTACAGTAGTTCAGTTGAAGAGGAAATTATCCCAGTGAGTGACCTCACACCTGCCGAACGACTGGCATGTCAAGTTTTGAAAAGCGACGCAGATGAGGGCACTGACATGGACCTGGTGATGCAGAAGATGGGTAGACAATATATAGGTAATAGTTATGCAAGCAGATTTCTTACTAATAACTTTAGGGTAACGTTTGACTGTTGTGATCGTTGCACAGGTACACTCGAAGTCGTATAAATTTCTGTCAAAACAAAGTAAGGCCAGGGGATATACGAGTATAGAACATATTGTATAAACAAATACAGCATTGTAATATAAAAGTGTTATCCTGTGTTAGCAGTCTAGAAATACAAAATCGAATACTCTAAAAAGTTGGCGTACTGCCAAAATAATGTGTAGGAGGTTTAAAATTTCGAAGGCCCTTCTTCAGAGAATGAAACGTAAAGTAAGGGCTTTCTCTCGAAACATTATTAGACCTCCTACACACTATTTAGGCAGCTCAATTGTTAGAGCGTCTCACCGGCAATTAGAAGGTTACATGTTTGATCCCTGTCCGAGACTAATTTTCTGAGGATTTGAGCTTGCATTCACTACACTAGTCTACCTGAGGGCCGCAGGCCCGAAGGAATTTTACTTAATGACCCGAATCAAGCGGGCGGTTTAATAGCTAATACACCTCACTACCATGATATTACTTTGTAATACCATGGTTGTCGAAATTTCATGTCTTTGCATGCCAGGTGAGAAGAAGCTAATACTACCTCTCATGACGTCATTCAAGGTTGTATTAGTTCTAATACGACCTCTAGATTGTATAAATTAATCCAAATGAGGTAATTTAGTTATTAATTCAACCTGAAAAGACAAGAAATTGAGACAACCATGGTATTATAATTTCTAATTTTACGACCGAAAGTCTATGTGACGTCATTTCGGCATTTATATGAAACTTCACCCAGTGAATTGTTTGCTACTCAAGTTTTAACGCAAACTCAGAAAAATGTTTCTGAACCCCAGACGTGAATCCAACCCGCAACCTTCTGTTCTCCGGTTAGATGTTCTAACCATTGAGTTTTATCGGTTTTAAAGGACATTGGCAATAAAAAATAAGTATCTTTTCGATCAAAGTACATAACTTAAATAGCCGAATATAGTAGTTTGAGGTTGTAAAAATACTCGTAAAGCGTATTAATTGCACTGTCAAAGTTGCTAACTTTATCATTGACCGCCATCTTGGTGTATCTTTTATATGCGTGTGACGTCACAACCGTGCCATCCTCATGTCTTTATAAGTTTGAAACTCGATTTTTGTGAATGTCTTCCTTTTTAAATTGAACCACACAATTTTAAAAAGCATTCCACGGAAACTCTGCCACCCACAGAGTAGTTTCATCAGGTTTACCCTGGGTGTGACGTCACTAACTTCCCAGTTAATTAGGCAAAGTATTACAACAAGATGGCGGATGACAGGGTTGTCTTTGGTCAAAAATAGTGCTGTTGTTTTGTACAAGAGTAGTTTTGTTTACTTTCATTATCTTCGTAATCCTGTTTGTTAGTCATAAAGTCAAAACATTTGGAATTGTGATTTATGTTGCCAATGTCGTTTTAAAGGTTGTATAATTAGAATATACACACCTAAAGATATATAAATCATAGCACATAATGATAATAGTTTATTAAAGATTATGAATTAATTGACGATGTAAATGGACCAGACATTCGGTGCCTAAGAAGGCACCGTTCACACGTATATACAGACGCGGACTGGCTCACCGGGATATTTGGGCCCCTGCTTATCTAAAGTAAGTTCTCTTAAGCGGGTAAAATAAAATAATTTTTTGGTATAAAAATTCTGTTTTGAGTTTGCAAATCTGAGTACGAGTTCCTTGGCTATACAGATGGCTACCTGAGCAGGGCCGTAGCCTCCGGTGCGACAAGTGCAACATTTGTCGCACCAATAATTTCATGGAAAATACATTTTTCAGAAATACTTAAACTGAATAGTGACTGATATCTGGATGATAGAAGCAGTTGCACTGTTTCAAAAGCCATTTTATTATTAAACAGACTGTTTGAAACAACTGAAGGCATCTACTTAAGCATATCTCGCACCAGGCTCTTCGCCTCGACGTTACGCGTCCTCCACTCGTTCCAAGTCCCAACTCGTTTCAACCTCCACGAGTTTGCATGATTTTCGATGTATATCTGGGGGTCAGAGTAGACTCAGAATGCCGGAAACGCCGTTTTGGAGCCTCAATTTTCAAAATATTCACGGGGGGCATGCCCCCGGACCCCCTAGAAGAATTTGTCGCACCAATGCTATCTTCGTGGCTACGGCTCTGCTGAGTATTGACATTTTATTATGGTGGGCCCCTCCAGTTACCATTAATTCCCCGTCTATATAGACTTTTTAATTGGTTTTAGGCTTCTGTCCACACGTAAATCCTACTTTCGAGACTTTCGAAAACGCCTTTGAAAATGGAGACGTGGAGACTTTTGAAAACGATGTTGTACCCAGACCATAAGGAGGAGTGATTCAAGCGAACGAGCAAGATATCTTTATCTTTATAGGCCTTATTCCAAAATGGCTGCAATTTAATATTCTTTTATATGCAAATAAATTAGCCCTTGTAGCCTCGTTATTATGTACGAAATTCAATAGAATTTTTCTTCTGATACGAGGCTATAAGGGTACTTTAAATGTACAGAAAAGAATACGTGGTCGCCATTTTGGAATTTTCTGTTTTGAAATTTTGGAATTTTTTCTGTTGTTTTCAAACTTACGGCTTCTTTGCAACTACATTTAACGCTTCTACGTCTTGAAGAAACATTGAACTTTACAAAGATATGCTACTTGTCATGAATACATAAATACTTAAAAGACGACCTGCAGTCAGAAGAGTAGCGGTTTTGCATAAAACCGATACTCTGTAATCATTTGCTAAACGTTAAGTAGCAACTCTGCTTCATCATTTGTCTTTCATAACACTCTTCTCCTCAGGCGTTTTCTGTTTCCTGCCAGAGCGTTTTTCATTGTTTTTAGCGTTTTCGTGTGGGCGGACCAAACCGATCGAAAACGACACGAAAATGGTGAGTGATATTCTCGGACGTAAACGGAAAGATATTTATAACCAACCAAAATTTCTGTATATGTTTCAAGAATTATTTCGTTAATGCTGGCCCAACCATTGCAAGCACAGTTGGCAGTTGCAATTCTAATTTCGATCAGGATTACATTAATCAGGTAGACAATACAACATTTTCTTTTCAATCAATTAGCTCTTCAAAAGTGTTTAAATCGTTTTGTGATTGGCAATTTCTAAAGCAAATGGTGTTGATAAAATACAAGCCAAGGTACTTAAACTGGCAGGCGGCAGCCCAAACTGGAGTGTTTCCCATGGATTGGAAAATTGCGAGTCACTCCTCTTCACAAAAAAGGCGATAAAAAGTTATTGGATAATTATCGTCCAATTTCAATTCTACCAATCATTAGTGAAGTTTTTGAAAGATTACTATATGAACAATTTTATGAATACTTAACATCAAACAACCTATTGTCGAAACATCAGTTTGGTTTCAGACGTTTTCATTCCACTATGTCAACTTATTAGACTGCACAAATGAGTGGTACGTAAATATGGATCGCGGTCTTTATAATCTTGTTGTTTTCCTGGATTTAAAGAAGACTTTTGACACGGTAGATTATGGACTGTTACTAGCCAAACTCAAGTTATATGGGATCGGTGATACTGCCCTTAACCTACAGGTGTTTCAATGCCACATAAACTGTCGAATCGAAGAACAATCAAATGTGGAGTTCCTCAGGGATCGATTCTTGGCCCGCTTTTATTTTGTGTATAATTAATGATTTGCCTTATTGTCTTCAGTTTACAACAACTCGAATGTTTGCTGATGGCACAAATCTAACAGGAAGTGGTTAGAGCGGGCCTTGAATCTTGATCTCCAGAACGTTAAGAAATGGCTCTCAGCAAATAAACTCTGTCTAAATATCGTCAAAACTGAATATCTGTTGATTGGTTCTCCCTATACAACCCAGTCTCCAACGTGTAGCTGTGAATGTATGTCTACATTAACAAATAATCGCCTAACGAGTTTTCTTGCCACACCCACTCCCCTACTTGGGTTGCTAGATTAATAGACTAGTGAGAGAGACTAAGCATGTGGGATTAGAAATTGACTGTTAAACGCTAGCGCGAGTTGAGTTAATGTAGACATAGACTGTCTACATTAGCTAGGTGGAGATTAGGTTGCCCTATAACATTAAAAACCTAGGTTCAGAACCTAATGTTTTTGTTGGAGATGAACCGGTTAAAAGGGGATATACTTCATGGTAACAATACATATAGTCTCCCACCATATTTTACGGTTATTATTAGGGTTAGGGTTACGGTTAGGGGTATAAAAAACAGATGGCAACCCGGTCTAGTGTTACCATGAAGTATATACCGTTAAAAGTTCTTGGAGTTCAGGTTGACGAATATTTAGCATGGGACAAACATATCAATCATATATCGAGTAAAATATCTGATGGAATAAAAAGTGCCTTGAAGAAAATGAAAGATTATACTGATCAAGACACTCTAAAATCTGTCTACTATGCACTAGTGATTATTGTTGTGAGATTTGGGACTCGATCTTTGTAAAAATGAGCATGGTCAATCGAGTCTGGCCCTTGATCTTCTTGGTTGGAAAACGTTAGAGGAACAGAGGGCTCAGATTAAAGCCAGGCTCATGTACAATTAGAATGCGACCCACGTATATTATGAAATACCTACTCTTTTCCTGCTACGTCCGAGAACTGAATATCTTAAAAAAAGTGTACGTTAGTTTTAATAGACCGAAAATTTGGAATTCCTTGTCAGACCACACTAGAAATAGCGAATCCCTGTCCTCTTTCAATAAAAACATCAGTAAAATTAGTAATAGATAATTAGTTATTTACACTTTGTAGGTTATTAAATGTTGTAAATATTTTGTACTAATTTTTCTCTTAATTTATATTGTACATTTATCTGTTGAAGTAGCTAACGTGTTGGAAATAAAGTTTTACCTACCTACCTACCTTTCTACCTACCTAAAGTTGAGAAAACAGTATGACAACGTCCGCTAATTCAAGTGACGAGAGCTTATTGCGTTTAAAAGGAGGTAGAGGCGATCCCGCACCGACTGAAATTCCGCAATGCCGGACAGATAGTAACGCCAAAGCGAGTCCAACTTAAATCAAACAAGGCGAACATGTTGGTGTTTCTGGCTGAAAATATGTAAAACATTTTGGATTCCTTTTACTTTAAGCTTTTATCTAAATGTGCATGCGTATAGAATGCATATTTTCTGTTAATAAAATTGTAAATAATTACTCTGTGGATTGTTTTTTTACACGCGTGTATGCCTTCCGTGCATGTACAATTACAAAACGGTAGGTAAATTGAGTTTTTTTATTGCCATAAATATCGATATAGTCGAAATTTTTTTCAATATCGCATCATAGTTAGAGGAGATGGTTTGGAAGACCATTGTCTCTCAAGATGACGCAATGGTCATGTTATTGTATTGAAGAAAGTATTTGTTATTGGTTGGAGAAAGGAAATTCTATGGGGACACGTGACGATGAAGCTGGGACTACACTAATTGTTATTGGATGACTGCTTCATTATACCGAAAATAAAATACATTCAGTGACCGTGAAAGTAAACAACAACATAGAACAATGACTTTTACGGACCTTCCGATCCGTCTACCAGCCATGATCATCGCATCAGCCTATAATGCGTTAATATATACGTGGACGATCGTCAAGCTCATATCCTCAGAAAAATGATTCTGGAGTCGGGAGTCCCGTACAGCCGATCGAACCTGTAACCTTCTGATTGCGACTCAGATGGAGAGCGAAGGTTACAATGATGTACTGGCATCAGCCTATATTGCTCTTTTTTATTTCTCTTTTTATACAGTACCATATCCAGGATTCTTCCATCGCGCCCCTCTGCATTCACCCCCCCCCCTAAAAAAGCCATAGGAAAAACCAGGTGTATAAAATACAAATTATGCCTCGAATTTATTTAACGATTGGAGACGTACATTTCAAGGAATCAGCTTCCTTTACAGTAAAATACGACAACGAGAATTTGGTTTCACAGAACTAAATTCTCAACATGAAATGGATTATATTACATACAATTCAAATAACACTTCATGGTAATGCCATTAATTAAGAACTTGTCCATTGAAGTCAAACCATATATATACCATATTTAATGTACAGTAGTTAGTACAAAGTTCTCCTTGGTACTTTATTAATACAGAATGTAGCTTGGACATTATATCAAAACTTGATGGATTCCATTAAGTGAATTTTGCTCTCTATGATGTCCTTTAACCATTTCTCGTTAAATCTACTCTTTCCTGGCCTAAAAATTTCGAGAAAAACGCAAATTAAGTCAATTTCAATCAATCAATCAAGTTGCAAACTATAGCGCATACTAAGGGTGTTTATATACGGAGGCAAGCTAGCCCGAGTACCCAAGCTAGCCCGCTTTGCGAGATCTTGCTTTGTGTCAACTGAGATCTCGGCTACCCGGGCTGTTTTTTTCCCATACGAACACAATAGACCGGCTGAAAAGTCAAAGCTCTGTACACGTGACAAAATTTGTCTTTACAAGTATTTTCGGGACAACCTTTCATTTGTCAAGGCCTGTTTGCTCGTGCAGAAAAGTGGGATTCTGGGTTTCGTAGGTAAATAAATGTAGCCGTAGCCAGCAGCCCGTGTAACTCGGCTAAGCGAGCCAGCCCGGGTAGGAGCTAGCAATTCTCATGTAAACACAGACAGTCTCTAGTCCCAGGAGATTCATTATAATCATGAAATCTTAAATAAGGATTTATCGTTATCATGAATAATTGCTAAAGCAAACCCTAACTGCTAACCCTTAACCTATCTGTGGGTTTTCTAACCATATAACCCCCCTTAAATTATCTGCCACCTCGGAGCCTCGTGGAATTATACATTACGGTGTACATAAACATAATTATATAACATTATCACAGATACCATATTACCTGTGCACAAGTCGATGGCTTTCAAAAATGTAGTAAACCTCGACTGGGTAGTTCTAAAATTAAAAAACATAGATATTATTCTCTCATGCAGTACACTATAATAGGTACATGTATTTAATATACTGCTAATATCAATTTAAAGCTTTTTGATCATAGAACATGGTTATGAAAACTAATTTCACAAAAAACATTTTGGCAAACTGTTTTATTTACCAAAAGAAAAAATAACTGGGTTGGCTTGCGAAGTTTAAAGTCCTTTGTAATTCAGTTCAGTGATTTTGAAGTTGATACTTGAGAAGCAATTTCAAATAATAAGTTAGAATTGCCTAAACCCAACACAAATGCGATGAAAAAGACTTTTGGTTGGTTATAGAGGAGCAACAATGTGGAATTGTCACAACAAATGTATTATGCACTAGTCAATAGCGTAGAGTCTGGCTGCTATTAATAGCTCAAAAAGCGGACAAACAAACCAAATTTGACTCACAAATGAGCTATTTCTTTTGTTATGGCCGCAAGAATTATGGGTAAAAGCGGACAAACATCGATGCTGACGTCAGTCTCGACGGAGCGCTATTGAAACTACGAACCCCAGGGACTATGCGGGGTTTTTAGCATGTTTACAGTGTTAAATGTTGGTTTTTTCCCCGCTACCGGTGGAATATTGGCTGTTAAAGTTCCCGCCCCTATGGCCCCTGAAGCAAATTGGGAAGGTTACGGAGTCAATTAATTGACCAATATTTAACACTGTAAACATGTTAAAATCCCCGCATAGTCCCTGGGGTCGGTAGTTTCAATTGACTAGTGCATTAGAGTCACGTGTATGTCTTGCCTTTTGGCATATATATTTTTAATTGTATATATATTTGTATGCTTTTTTTATAATTTTATTGCGGGCGGGCTGGGAGCGGAGATAAGGCCCTGGGAACGAGGTTGACTACACGGCCCCATGAAAAACAATCCTGTATTGGATTGATGTCAGCTACCATGTACAAAGATTTTCAAATAAATAAATAAAATAAATACTGTTGTATCTCCAATAAATTGTCAGCGTATTTCCGATTTCATCGCGTTTTGAATCAGGAAGATGTGAAATTTGTCGCTATACTTGACAAAAATCATTTAATAAAAACTGAACAAAACTGTATTACAAAAATCGCTAATACAGTAGTATCAACTTCGAAGCTGCAAGCCAACAGTTATTTTATCTTTTAGTAATTTTTTTCTTTTTCGTGAAATTAGATTTTAATTTTCATAACCATGTTCTATAATCAAATTGAGAATCATTTTTCTGAGGATATGAGCTTGACGATCGTCAATGTATCCCACATTCACCACAGCCATGTACATGTATATATTAACACATCCATGAAGCATTACTGATATATTGTGACTGCCGCATAGGCAGTATATACAAACCTTCGCTCTCCATCTTAAAAAGTTTTTTGAAAGTAACTTTAAAAGTTACTGTCCATGATGACCCAACGTTTCGACACTACAATCTAGTGTCTTCATCAGGGACGTTGTCTGGAGGCTTGGTATATCAATAGCGCCCACAATCGCGATGACGGTGGTTTATTACCAGAAGCTTTAATTTGCATCTTGGTTTATATAAATAACGTCATCATCGGTTCTATGCGGGTATAAATAGGGATCCTAACTTTACAACGATCACTCCTGATGAAGACACTAGATTGGAGTGTCGAAAAGTTGGGTCATGAACAGTAACTTTTAAAGTTACGTTCAAAAAACGTTTTAAAGCCAGAGTAGCGGCGAACTATGTCTGATTTATCACCTGGTCGCGTTGGGTTTAAAGAGTGAGTGTCAACCATGACGCATTGCACGCTCAGACGGCCATTTTTCGAAGCACGAAATTCCCTTTCTTCTAATTGAAAGAAGAATGATACACCTTTAATAGAAAGTAATTATTTCTGCATTTTTCACAAAATTCAACGTTTTCTCGAATTATGTCAGCCTTGACTGACGTAAAGCGTGCAAGACCAAGTGACGAGGTTTAAACAAAAAAAATCACTAGTTCCGAGTCAACGTATTTGGATTTTCTGAGAGTTTTTCTATAGCCTATAGGGTTTTATGAGAAGACTCGGCGAATTTCCGGAGTATTTACCACGTCAAGTTGACAACGAAGCACTTCAAAACACTTCGTTATCGTACAGAACGATCCGTACGAAAATGAAAGGCCTTAAAAAGTCTTGAAAAGGTCTTGAAGACCTATGGCTAGACCTTTCCTAGAAAATTACGTGATCTTAAAAGTCTTTCAAATGTCTTGCGAGACCTTTGCACAGCAAACGTCTAGCGATTGTCTGTCAAATTCTGAAGGACAAGTCTTGAAAGGTCTTGCGAAGATCTATTGAGGAGTTAACATCTTCGTTCACCTTTTACTTACCCGTTTGGAAGGTTGGTGCAAGCCGTAGCCTGATGGGGGCCTGGGGCGAATAGCGGTACTTGGATCCAGGTTAAGATCCATCCATGCAGGATCTTGAGCTGACCACCACCTCAACCCCCATTCAGTATGGCTTGCACCGATCACACCAATTAATTGGTGGAAGTATTGCACTTACCTCCTTGTTCGAAGGGAGGGACGGTGGGAATATAGTATTTTATCCGACTCCAGCACTGCGTCTGACTGCTAGCACGTTAACGCGGCAATGATGAACGCTCGACTAGTGCCAGTCTTCCCTGGTCGTTGACCCCAAGCTTGCACCACGCGCGGTTACCTAGCTGTTAACCTTGGTTATTGCATAACCTCATTTAACATCTTCGTTCACCTTTTACTTACCCGTTTGGAAGGTTGGTGCAAGCCGTAGCCTGATGGGGGCCTGGGGCGAATAGCGGTACTTGGATCCAGGTTAAGATCCATCCATGCAGGATCTTGAGCTGACCACCAATAAGTGATGTACTGGAACTAACGGAGCCAGGATATCACCCTTCCAAGTACCGTCTTTGGATCCATAAAATACGGAATCCTTAGCAGCGCTCATGTAGAGCAGTACCGGAGTACGCCATGTTAGTAACAGTAATGGGCAGTACCGGAGTACGCCATGTTAGCAATAGCAGTGGGCAGTACCGGAGTACGCCATGTTAGCAGCAGCAGTGGGCAGTACCGGAGTACGCCATGTTAGCAGCAGCAATGAGCAGTACCGGAGTACGCCATGTTAGCAACAGCAATGGGCAGTACCGGAGTACGCCATTTTAGCAACGCTTATGCAGAGCAGTGGGCAGTACCGGAGTACGCCATTTTAGCAACGCTTATGCAGAGCAGTGGGCAGTACCGGAGTACGCCATTTTAGCGACGCTTATGCAGAGCAGTGGGCAGTACCGGAGTACGCCATGTTAGCAGCAGCAGTGGGCAGTACCGGAGTACGCCATGTTAGCGACAGCAGTTGGGCAGTACCGGAGTACGCCATGTTGGCAGTAGCAATGGGCAGTACCGGAGTACGCCATGTTGGCAATAGCAGTGGGCAGTACCGGAGTACGCCATGTTAGCAGCAGCAGTGGGCAGTACCGGAGTACGCCATGTTAGCAACAGCAGTGGGCAGTACCGGAGTACGCCATGTTAGCAGCAGCAATGAGCAGTACCGGAGTACGCCATGTTAGCAACAGCAATGGGCAGTACCGGAGTACGCCATGTTAGCAATAGCAGCAGCAGGGGCAGTATCGGAGTACGCCATGTTAGCGACAGCAGTGGGCAGTACCGGAGTACGCCATGTTGGCAGTAGCAATGGGCAGTACCGGAGTACGCCATGTTGGCAATAGCAGTGGGCAGTACCGGAGTACGCCATGTTAGCAACAGCAATGGGCAGTACCGGAGTTACGCCATGTTAGCAATAGCAGTGGGCAGTACCGGAGTACGCCATGTTAGCAGCAGCAGTGGGCAGTACCGGAGTACGCCATGTTGGCAGTAGCAATGGGCAGTACCGGAGTACACCATGTTGGCAATAGCAGTGGGCAGTACCGGAGTACGCCGTGTTAGCAATAGCAGTGGGCAGTACCGGAGTACGCCATGTTAGCAGCAGCAGTGGGCAGTACCGGAGTACGCCATGTTAGCAACAGCAATGGGCAGTACCGGAGTACGCCATGTTAGCAATAGCAGCAGCAGTGGGCAGTACCGGAGTACGCCATGTTAGCGACAGCAGTGGGCAGTACCGGAGTACGCCATGTTGGCAGTAGCAATGGGCAGTACCGGAGTACGCCATGTTGGCAATAGCAGTGGGCAGTACCGGAGTACGCCATGTTAGCAACAGCAATGGGCAGTACCGGAGTTACGCCATGTTAGCAATAGCAGTGGGCAGTACCGGAGTACGCCATGTTAGCAGCAGCAGTGGGCAGTACCGGAGTACGCCATGTTGGCAGTAGCAATGGGCAGTACCGGAGTACGCCATGTTGGCAATAGCAGTGGGCAGTACCGGAGTACGCCATCTTAGCAGCAGCAGTGGGCAGTACTGGAGTACGCCATGTTAGCAACAGCAGTGGGCAGTACCGGAGTACGCCATGTTAGCAGCAGCAATGAGCAGTACCGGAGTACGCCATTTTAGCAACGATTATGCAGAGTAGTGGGCCGTACCGGAGTACACCATTTTAGCAAGGCTTATGCAGAGCAGTGGGCCATACCGGAGTACGCCATTTTAGCAACGCTGATGCAGAGCAGTGGGCCGTACCGGAGTACACCATTTTAGCAAGGCTTATGCAGAGCAGTGGGCAGTACCGGAGTACGCCATGTTAGCGACAGCAGTGGGCAGTACAGGAGTACGCCATGTTGGCAGTAGCAATGGGCAGTACCGGAGTACGCCATGTTGGCAATAGCAGTGGGCGGTACGGGAGTACGCCATGTTAGCAACAGCAGTGGGCAGTACCGGAGTACGCCATGTTAGCAACAGCAATGGGCAGTACCGGAGTACGCCGTGTTAGCAATAGCAGTGGGCAGTACCGGAGTACGCCATGTTAGCAGCAGCAGTGGGCAGTACCGGAGTATGCCATGTTAGCAACAGCAGTGGGCAGTACCGGAGTACGCCATGTTGGCAGTAGCAATGGGCAGTACCGGAGTACGCCATGTTGGCAATAGCAGTGGGCAGTACCGGAGTACGCCATTTTAGCAACGCTTATGCAGAGCAAGTACACCATTTTAGCAAGGCTTATGTAGAGCAGTGGGCAGTACTGGAGTACGCCATTTTAGCAAGGCTTATGCAGAGCAGTGGGCGGTACCGGAGTACGCCATATTTTAGCAACGCTTATGCAGAGCAGTGGGCAGTACCGGAGTACGCCATTTTAGCAACGCTTATGTAGAGCAGTGGGCAGTACCGGAGTACGCCATTTTAGCAAGGCTTATGCAGAGCAGTGGGCGGTATTGGAGTACGCCATATTTTAGCAACGCTTATGCAATGCAGTGGGCAGTACGGGAGTACGCCATGTTAGCAACGCTTATGTAGAGCAGTGGGCAGTACCGGAGTACGCCATTTTAGCAAGGCTTATGCAGAGCAGTGGGCGGTATCGGAGTACGCCATATTTTAGCAACGCTTATGCAGAGCAGTGGGCAGTACCGGAGTACGCCATTTTAGCAACGCTTATGCAGAGCAGTGGGCAGTACCGGAGTACGCCATTTAGCAAAGCTTATGTAGAGCAGTGGGCAGTACCGGAGTACGCCATTTTAGCAAGGCTTATATTTTAGCAACGCTTATGCAGAGCAGTTGGCAGTACCGGAGTACGCCATTTTAGCAACGCTTATGCAGAGCAGTGGGCAGTACCGGATGATATACCACATAAAAATACCACACAGTTTAGGTTTGTTTTCTGTTGTTGTTGTCTGGTTTATTTTTTATTTATTTATTTTTTTATTTATTTATTTATTTATTTATTTTTTTTTTTTTTATATAACCCGATCTAATTTACAATCTTAAAGTCTCCGTGCTTTCCTTGTGCCGATCTGTTATGTTGAATTACTGAATCCTCGTTGGTGGTAGATCACTGTGTCAACCTGTTTGCCACGCCTTCCAATATGCTCGGAGGTGTTCGAATGTATATTTGATACGCGTCGCTCATCCAACGCCCTAGTGTCTTAATTAGGTGATCCGGGATACCAACTCGCGGCGCCTATACGAAAACTATGCCCTAAGTAACGAAAACTATACCTGTAAGTTGAAGCGGGAAAGCGCATCAGCAATGGCGTTGCTTTTCCCAGGAATATGCGTCGCTGATACCCGGTACATTGTAATTGTTTATTAATACCCATTCGAACAGTTCCGCAAGAGTATTAAATATACAAGGGGCCGAGCGTAGGCCAAACGGGAGTGCCAGATCGAGCACTGCGTCTGACTGCTAGCACGTTAACGCGGCAATGATGAACGCTCGACTAGTGCCAGTCTTCCCTGGTCGTTGACCCCAAGCTTGCACCACGCGCGGTTACCTAGCTGTTAACCTTGGTTATTGCATAACCTCATTTAAAGTCTTGAAAGGTCTCGAAAGGCCTTGAGTAGATATACTGTATCGCATGGATCGCCGAAGCTGCGCAGTATTGTATATATCATAATAGGTAACAAAACACCATTTTATATTAATATAACTTCCACCCTGTCGTCAAAACGTCTGTCGTCAAATAAAAAGCGATCTGAGTATTATGGTCTGCGCTTTGTCAGTCATAGCGCGCGTTAACGCGAAAAGTCATTCCAATATGATTCCAAACACATGCATCTGGGCCGGGTAATGATATAAATGAAATTACCTTGTATACATTTAAAGTAAATCATATTCTCGTTTGGCTTGTTACGTTAATTTTTAGGAGGTTTTGCCAACAGGTTCTTACTTTCTCCCATCCCCCCTACGAATTTATAAGGCTATATGTAAAAACAGGACCCGGACCGGGGACCCATGTAAAACCAGGACCCATGTCAAATTGGGCGGGGGTTAAGAAAATTTCATATTTGGTGGCGGGGGGTGATATTTTATTCTACTACATGCAGTAAAAACTCGCAAACAAGAACCTATGATTATTAAGAACCGCAGCCTGAAATTAAGAATGTATTGATATAAGAACATAATAAGAACCTATCCCATGCTGATTGGGTAAAATGTAGGTTCTTGTTAGCGGGTTTTTATTGTATTGTACGTGTATACTTAACTTCATAGGGTTCATTGTAATAAGAAACTTAGTTATGTCAGTAAATTATATTAACGTCTATGGGCTATGATTTGTTATGATCGTGGCGGAAAGCGGAAACGTAGAATAAAAATAAGAGCCCAGCTCAAAACTTTTAAATGAAGAGCCATAAACACAAGACTAAATTATATACATTGACGTTTCGTTACTTAACCAGTAACATTACAAATGGGTAACCACAGAAATATTTCTTGCTGGTGCAAAGGGTCTATTTGTAGTCGCGTTACTTGGCGTGAGAAATGCGAAGCTATATATTTTTTACCTTAGTTATGGTGTTTTCTCGATTTTAATGAGTTTCTCAATGTTAATTTGACTCGATCCTAGCTCAAATACGTCGTGTGGTACATACGGACACGGTCCCCATATTAACAAAACACGATAAACTGACGGATATCACAGCTGTCGACCTGTACGATAAAACATGCACCGCATTCATATGAGGCGACAAGCCGTGCTGATTTTATGTCACGAAAATCTTATTGCCTGTTAGAGAAATGCAGAATGACATAACAAGCCAAATCGCCTTTGTTTTTCTATAAGCATAGCACACAGGGTATTCTAATTATTTCTTGCAGTCAAAGAAAGATTTTCGTGGCATAAAATCTAAAAATCAGCTGGGCTCGCTCCTCTCATGACGTGACAGCCCCTCTGATCGCATTCGCATGTGACAGATCGAGTGACAGATCTTCTGGTTTTACTCCAACACTGAAAGCTGCAGAATGCCAGAAAAGAAAGAATGCGATTATCAATTATTATGAATATGTCACGTTACTGGCGTGAGAAGACTAGCGCGCGTACAAATGTTGATCAAAATGTCATACAGCCAAAAAATGGACTTCATTTATATATGTAGTTTATTTATGCGTAGGCTTTGAATACTATTTATGATAAATACGAACGGCTCGCGAAGCGTGCAGGCGTCTTTTGGAGACATGCAAGAAGCCAGGAGCAAACTAAACTTTGCTGTGACGTGCGACTCGGCCTCTGGGTACGTACGAGGTTGTCGCGCAATTTCAACCGACCGTTCTTATATGTTCTTATATAAATAAATTCTTAATTTCAGCCTGCGGTCCTTAATAATCATAGGTTCTTGTTTGCGGGTTTTTACTGCATGTAGTAGAATAAAATATCACCCCCCGCCATCAAATATGAAATTTTCTTAACCCCCGCCCATTTTGACATCTGGTTTTACATGGGTCCTCGGGTCCCCGGTCCGGGTCCGGGTCCTGTTTTTACATACAGCCAATTTATAATTTTGTTTCGTAAATTATATCCTGCTTCATCCGATTAACGCGTTTCCTGAACAATTAAACTTTTTCCATAGACACTGCGTGATACTATTAATTGGACGATTTCTTTTCTCGTTATTTCTTTTTGTTATTTCGGGCATTTTATATCAATGCAAACTGATTTGACTAGACTAAACGTTAAACACAGAGATTACGGATAAATTATATAAGAGCGTGTATGATGACGATTAGGTTTAACAACTAACTGACAAAACAAATATAAGTGAAGGGCTTATTTCCAGTATCACCTTTGGTTTAACTTTGCTGACATCTAGAGTGAAGTATGTTGATGCTGTTGCTCTTGGAATAGGTTTTCGTCTTGTTGGAATACTCCATTTTACTTCATATCTGTAACATTTACTGTAAGGAAGATCTTTTTCTCTCAAAAAATCTATGCAGTAAAGCCAACTTTCATCTCTATTCCAAGTCTTATTTATTGAAAAAGGAAAAAAAAAAGTTTACTGAAAATATCTAAGTTAAAATGTAATAGCCCTTTAAGCAGCAAATTTGACTCACAAATGAGCTATTTTGTTTTGTTATGGCTGCAATAATTATGGGTAAATGTGGACAAACATGGGTACTGACGTCATCTCTACAAAATTTGACTGTCATTATATTTACATATTGTGTTATACATGTATATATATACTCATCACAGTCAAAGACTTGATGTGGGATATACCACACTGTATAAATTATAAACCATCAATAATGTTATAGTCTATAACAACTCAGTGTGCATTGCACACTTTTACTGGCTGAAATGACAAAACATAATTGCAGTGTACTCTGGCTGCAGGCTATCATCAGCAACTGTGGACAGCTGTTTCGCTCTCTTGGAGCTCGTCAGCACAGTGTACCTGATGATAAGCCAGCACATCAAAAAGGTATATACTCATCGCAGTCAAGGCTTGATGCGGGATATACCACACTGCATAAATTATAAACCATCAAGAATGTTATAGTCTATAACAACTCAGTGTGCATTGCGCACTTTTACTGGCTGAAATGACAAAACATAAATTAGCAGTGTCTGGCTATTTATATATATATTATATATATTAGATGAAGAGAGGATTTACAAATATATGTATATGAAAATTCTGACTGCCCCAACTGCGAATCGAACCCGAGGTCTCTGAATCAACGCATCAGCGCTCTTAACCACTGAGCTATTGAGACACGGTCAGAACATTCAAACATCATATACATATTTATACATCGCATGAATGTAATTCAAGAGAATACTTGGACATATATATATATATATATATATATATATATATATATATATATATATATATATATATATATATATATATATTATATATATATATATATATATATATATATATATATATATATATATATACTATATAATTATAATGAGATCGATGTCATGACAAAAATGAAATAAGAAAACCGAATGAAAAGATCCAAATCAAATGGAATAATTATACGGAAATGGTAACAATAAAAAAATTAACAATTATCAGCTTTAGATGTGTGAAGTTGATCGTCCAGGTTGTTGTAGAATGTAGTCTTGAGAAAGATTATTGTTGGTCTTTCACAGTCAAGTAAAGCGGCCTATATATGCGTCTGGTTCATTACGTCATCGTTTGTTTGTGTCAAACGTCAGTCACCAACAATAGTCTTTCTCATTCAACTCAAGACTACAACAACCTGGACGATCAACTTCACACATCTAATGATACTCCTAGGTTAAATCCATTTACTTAATTATCAGCTTAATGGTGCCTCTTCAAAGGTTGTATTATATCTGATGATTTCGTTTTTCTGACCTGAATGAATTGTTCTATTTTGACAAGTCCATCTTCTATCGAGAAGTCTTGAATACTCATCCATTTAATATTGGGCAAAACCTTTCCGTTGACAGTTTCCCAGATAACCTCTCCTTTTTGCTTTTCTTTGAATAGTTTATCATCTTGAAACGGCGTATTAGTCTCGTTAAGTTCAATAAGACTATGTTCACTTAGTAACCTCTGACAAGCTTTGTCAATAACCTCATCCACAATGCGATGAGCTTCATCGGCGTAAACGTCGCTCATGGCAAGATTTCGATGAAAACTCGGAGCTCTCCAACTGAGATTAAGCAAATTAAGTACGATAAATCACAAAAAATCGATACCCTCTTAAATCCTTTGCTGCCAAACGACAAAATTTAAGAAAACATTTGAAAACAACTCGTCTTTGGTTGAAACTGTTGCCATAGAAACGTACTAGAGCCCACAAACTAAACAAAAAGCGCGACCAGAGGAAAGTGAATAACCGTTCTAAGTACGTCATGTTAGGTACATGTAGAGGTTTGGGTGTTATAATAATAATAATAATAAAGACGTATTATGAGCATTATACAATAGTCTCAATGCTCTTACAACAATATATTCTTAATGTTACTTATAAAACTAATAACAGTTAACTAACAACAGTTAACAAATAACAGTTAAACTAATAACAGTTAACTAACTAATTACAGTTTCATTATAAGATAAAGCCTACTACATATATTACCACTATGAACAAAAAACTATTATACAAGTGTCAGTTCATTGGCGTGGCGGAGATAAGACCCTGGGTATGAGGTTGAGTTCGTGGTGGTTTGTGGTAGTGGTTTATGGTGGTTCGTAGTGGTTTACGATGGTTCGCGATGATTTAATGGTGGTTTTGTAGTCGTTTATAGTGGTTCGTGGTGGTTTGTGGTGGTTCTGTGGTAGCTCTTGGTGATTCGTGGTGGTTTGTCGTAGTTTATGGTTGTTCGTGATGGTTTACGGTGATTTGTGGTGGTTCTGTGGTAGCTCTAATTGGTGGTAGTTTACGGTAATTTATGGTGTTCCACGGTGGTTTATGGTGGTACATGGTGGTTTACGTTGGTTTGTGGTAGTTCTGTGGTTGCTCTTGGTGGTTTGTGGTAGTTCACAGTAGCTTATGGTGGTTCGCGGTAGTTTATGGTGGTACATGCGGTTGTTCTGTGGTAGCTCTTGGTGATTCGTGGTGGATTGTGGTAGTTTAAGGTTGTTCGTGATGGTTTACGGTGATTTGTGGTGGTTCTGTGGTAACTCTTGGTGGTTTGTGGTAGTTTACGGTGATTATGGTAGTTCACGGCGGTTTATGGTAGTTAATGGTGGTTCATGGTGGTTTGAGGTCGTTTACGGTGGTTTATGGTGGTTAATGGTGGTTCATAGTGGTTTGTGGTGTTTTATGTTGGTTCATGGTGGTTTACGGTGGTTTGTGGTAGTTCTGTGGTAGTTTTTGGTGGTTCGTGGTGGTTTGTGTTTGTTTACGGTGGATTATGGTGGTTCATGGTGGTTTATGGTATTTTAATTGCGGTGGTTCGTGGTGGTTTACGGTGATTTGTGGTGGTTCTGTGGTAACTCTTGGTGGTTTGTGGTAGTTTACGGTGATTATGGTAGTTCACGGCGGTTTATGGTAGTTAATGGTGGTTCATGGTGGTTTGAGGTCGTTTACGGTGGTTTATGGTGGTTAATGGTGGTTCATAGTGGCTTGTGGTGTTTTATGTTGGTTCATGGTGGTTTACGGTGGTTTGTGGTAGTTCTGTGGTAGTTTTTGGTGGTTCGTGGTGGTTTGTGTTTGTTTACGGTGGGTTATGGTGGTTCATGGTGGTTTATGGTATTTTAATTGCGGTGGTTCGTGGTGGTTTACGGTGGTTTGTGGTAGTTCTGTGGTAGCTCTTGGTGGGTTATGGTGGTTTGCGGTGGTTTGACGGTGGTTTGTAGTTGTTTATGGTGGTTCGTGGTGGTTTGTGGTAGTTTACGGTGGTTTATTGTTTGGAAGAAAACTATATAGGGAGTGTCAGGTTCCTGGGGCAAGTCCAGAGGAAAGGGTAACTACAAGGTTTACTCACGTCCAGAAGGTCCTAGGTGAAGACTCGGAAGAGGACATCCCTATCATATTTTCGGACCTTGACCTTGACATCGAGGATGTACCCTTTACTGCAGCTGAACATGCCAAAGTCAAGACCTCATTGAAACAAGGTAAAAGTGCAGGGCCAGATAACATCCCTCCTGAGGTGTATAAGAATTGTGAGTTTGATGAAATAATCCTAAAGATATGCAACCTAGCCTTGATGAGAAATGGAAAACCCAAACAATGGTATCTAACATCATTCCAGTTCCTAAGTCTGGACATCTATCCAACATAGGCAACTACAGAGGAATCTTCTTGACATGTATCATAGTGAAGTTATATAACCGCATGATACTGAATAGAATCAGAAGTGCCATCGAACCTAAGGCCTAAACTACGGTTTAATCAAAATGGATTTCGACCCAAGAGAACGACAGTTACCCAAATCCTGGATCTCAGGTGCATAAAGAGGAGGCAAAGAAGAACCATCTTCCTGCTGTTTTAACATTCATTGACTTCAAGAAAGCCTTTTATTCAATACATCGAGGCAAGATGATGAAGATACTCAAAGCCTATGGTATCCCGTCGAATCTGCTACGTGCCATAGAGAGTACGTACACTAATACAAAATCCAAAGTTGTGACACCAGATGGGGAAACACAAGAGTTCTGCAAGGAGACACCCTTGCACCATTCCTCTTTGTTATTGTCTTGGATTATGCGCTTCGACAAGCTACATCAGGGCAAGAAGCTGAACTTGGGTTCACTGTTACTCCAAGGAAATCCAGGAGGATCCCGGCTGTTAACAGACTTTGATTTTGCTGTAACCAAATAAAGCAGGCTCAGGGAACTACTTATACGGGTGGAGAATGAATGCAGCAAAATAGGGCTAGGTATAAATGCCAAGAAGACAGAAATTATGACCTACAATATCCCAGAACATGATCCACTGATTACAACCTCAGGAAAGGTGATTAAGGAAGTCGTTGATTTCAAGTACCTGGGATCATGGACGGAAGTCATTGGCGTGGAAGGCCCTCAACAACATGAACCGCATATGGTAGTCCCACATGTCTCGCAAGGTCAAGCTGAGCGTTTTCACAGCTACTGTGGAATCGGTGCTTCTTTATGGATGTGAAGCTTGCACTTTGTCCCCGAAATAGAGAAGTCTCTTAATGGCTGTTATGCGCGCATGCATGCTTAGAGCAGTTCTGGGAATCAACTGGAAACAGCATATGACAAATGTTGAACTGTATGGAGAGCTTCCAAGGATTGGGGACAAGGTTGCACATAGGAGGATGCGACTAGTTGGGCACTGTTATCGACACCCAGAGTTACAAGCAAGTGGTCTAATACTACCGTAAACCACCATGAACCACCACAAACCACTGTAAACCACCAGAAACCACCGTAAACCACCACAAACTACCGTAAACCACCATGAGCTACCACAAACCACCGTAAACCACCGCAAACTACAGTAAACCACCATGAACCACTACAAACCACCGTGAACCACCAGAAACCACAACATTATATACACCTAAACCGCTATATGTACCCTAACATAACGTACTGACCACAACCGTTCAAATTAATTCCGTAATTCGTGGGGGAAAAGATAAACATTTCTTTTTAATATAACTATTTTATCAGGCCTGCGCAAAGACTAAAGTGGGCCCGGGGCAAAATAAATAATTGGGGCGCCCTTGGAAATCATTCTTCAAATCCCCCTTGCATGTCATTTTACGGATGAATCGGATATAAGGATATTTCAAGTGAAAATGTTTCATGAAATGACATGCAAGTTTTCGTAAGGACGTAAAAGATATACAAAATAAGGACAAAATAAATAATCAATAACGCAGAGGCAGAAAATACTGTTTGATAATTTCAACTACAGCCTCTTGGCTACCGATTTTCTACAAAGTAAACTAGCAAGATAAATAGGGGACCCCTCGAGCTGGGGGCCCATAATAAATAAACGCAAAAGGTCGTTCAAGACAACCTGAGGTGCGAAACTAATGTTTCGTTGCGAACTTACAACATCTTCAGAGCAAAAATTACAGCTGTGAGAACTCTGAAGATGTTGTAAGTTCGCAACGTATGATTATAAAATCAAAACTTCTACATATAACTAATAAAGCTACCATAACTACAAAACTATTAATTCGAAAAAAGAAAAGTCTTAAGTGCTGACTTAAAACTATTTAAACAGTCAGTTCTTCTAATTTGATCTGGTAATAAATTCCAGAGTTTTGCAGAGGCAACCGAGAATGTTCTGTCTCCATGGGAGACAACTTAAAGTGCCTATGCAATGAACAATTCAGTTGTAAAAATAACTCTTTTGTTTGAAAGAACTCTTGAAACTATAACGACTAACCATTTACAACTTTTTCATATCCCACTTCACTCTTGAGATATTTTGTTTAATATGTAAATGATCATACTTATGACATCACAATGCATAATTAATGACTTATTAAAAATTTTGCATATATCTTTCATTATCACATGGAATCGTTTGATGATTTGCATATTTGATGTCATTGGAACATCCACGCACATGCACCTGCATTTCAAGTGATTTCATTACATAATATCAATAATATATAAGCGTTTTCAATAAGTTATTATGCAGTGTGATGTCATAAGTATGATCATTTACATATTAAATAAATCTTAATATCTCAAGAGTGAAGTCAGATATGAAAAGTTGTAAATGGTTAGTCTTTATAGTTTCAAGAGTTCTTTCAAACAAAAGAGTTATTTTACAACTGAATTTTTCATTGCATAGGCACTTTAAAGGGCAAGTAGGTTTATATCGAGTCAGTACTGATATAAATCGGTGCCTGACCATGTAAAGCTTCAACAGTATCATGAAAATAATCCATGATTTTACTTTAATTGACAGCCATAGTCTCATACTTTCTACGATTCATAAGTTAGCCACATGCTCCCTTTGACTCTTGCCCGGCTGTACATTTTACCAGAATGCTTTGCGACCTTAAATAACCTGTAATAACAGCTAAATATTGTTTACCTTTGAACATGAATTAAATAAGCTTCCTTTTTACCACACTTAAGCCGGATTTCCATTCAGTGCTTTTTATCGCGCGATTGACTTTATTTCGATCGCTTTCTTTTGAATTGTGATCCCTCGACTGGAACGGACCGGTTGAGAGCTGACAATTCAAAAGAAAGCGATCGAATAATCAAGTCGATCGCGCGATAAAAAGCATTGAATGGCAATCCGCCTTTAATCTTTTTTTAACTCTATCTTCTGCTATTTCTACCAGTTTCAATGTTTACTGCGCGTAAGGAATTATGGTTAAATGTACCAGTCGCCATCTCTTTTCGGTACCGTCAATTGATCGGAGATAAGACCCTCGGTATGAGGTTGATGCATCATGTGTTGAGCGAGGGTTGTTGCGTACACGTATTTATAGTATTTAGTTTAAGAAATACAAATAAAAGTACGACAAATAGCAATTGAAATATAGACTGTGATGTATTATAGTTATTATAACATTACTTTATTTTCTGTTCTTACAAGTGATTCGAGCTTCATATATAAGTGTTCGTGATGACACATTTAAGAAGGCGACGTGCTCTGATTCGTGCCGTAAAAATATTGCTTCGTAAGTTCGTGTATCTCATGATGTGGTAAAACGTAGTCTGTGTCCATGCACGTAGTCTCTGCAAACGCCTTGCATTTTTCATGTGCTGTGGCAGATATTCTTTGGAGTCACTCTTCAAAATCATTGTGTAATAAATGCACTTTCAGCAAATGCATGCACTTTCATCAAAATCATATAAATACCTCAGCTCAATAATTGGCTCTTACTTCGTGTACCGGACACAGAATTTTATATGAGTAAAATGTTAGTTAGCACTGTATGGAACTGCCTCGTTCTTTAAAAAATCCCGTTTATTTTATCTAGGATATATGTTTAATTCATGAATTGGACAATTCAAGGACAAAATTAAACGAGATTTTTTAATGAAGGAGGCATTTCTATACAGTGCTAAATTTCTGTGTCCGGTACACGAAGTAAGAGCCCAATAATTTATAAAGCTGATAAAACAAAGGAAATCAGTATGTGAGGAAGATCATTTGCGTAAATTAACCCAACTTTATTCTCAAATTTTTCTTAAAATACGAATTTGTTTGAGAATTAGCTATATCAACTACGCCTCGGTTATTTCAACACATTCACGGTATTTGGATATGCGATGAAACATTCTTCCTCGTGTTCGACATCAAACCAGAATGGTACAATGATATACCAATGGAAAACCGCAATATTGAAGATTCGAGTGAAGCCCCTCCACAGTATTTCGATTTTGTCAGTATTAGTAATACCAGCGGTAGAACGGGGTAATGGGTTGGGATAAGGAATGCGGTATATAGAGGGCACGTAGCACGAGAAAGTCAATTGAGGGGGCCGGTAATGCCACTGCATTTTTGAAATTTTTGAATTTAGGATCTCTTAAATAGGATCTCTTAAATAGGAACTCTTAAATCCTCATGGGAGTAAAAAACAATACGAATCCGATTACTTTTGCTCTAGTGTAAACGCAGCCTGAGACTAATTTCCAGCAAGTTTAAACGGATCTAAACTGGCATGAAATCGCCAGAGCAAATTATTGCCCCCCTCCCCCCCAGCCCCTGCTACGGCCATGGAGGGTAATGGGATACGAAAACCTCCGCATTCCTGATCCCAACCCATTACCTCCTATATCGCATTGGAAGCCTCTGGTTATATCGTTAAGTTTCGCGCACCAATTGAAGGCGGGAGAGGGGGGGGGGGTTAGGAAAACACTTAAGGCGGGGGGTGGTTAGGATTAGGAAAACACTTAAGGCGGGGGTTAGGGTTAGGATTAGGGTGTCTATTTTAATATAACATGAAGTTTTACCAATTGATGCGCGAAACATGACGATAGCACCAAGCCTCTGCGGAGGAGGGGAAATTAGTGATTAGATGCCCCCGAAAGCCTAGGGAGGATTTGTGGAAGTCACAAGGGCGAAGCCCGAGGGACTTCTACAAATCCTCCCAAGGCTTCATTAATTAATAATTAATACATATCATGGTATTAGTTTGTAATACCATGATTGACGAGGTAATATAATAATTGTCTTGATTACTTAATGCGTTTCTTTGTTGTGTAAAAGAGTATTGTTTGGATGTCTGCTCAATGCTGATACAAATTGCGGGCAAAATAGCAATTTATCGAGATGACGTCAGTACCCATGTTTCTCCGCATTTACCCATAATTACTGCGGCCATACCAAAAGAAAATATATGGCTCATTTCCAATAATTTGTGAGTCAAATTTTGTTTGATTGTCCGCATTTTGAGCTATTAATAGCAACCGCTTAAAGGGCTATTAGAAATTTGGCCGGTTAGAGGGCGAATTGGAGATTAAATCGCCCGATGAGAACAAAAGAAACCGAAGCAATCATGGTATTATTTTACTATACTACCTTTCTCGAGTTGATATGTTAATTATTTAGCATATATGTATTTTTAATAAATAATGAAGTTTTTAGAAGTCGATTTTGGGAATCCTCGTTGGTCTGCTTCCATTTCTTATATTTTTCAGTAAGGAATAGAACCTTCTGATTCAATGTCTATTGGTAAACCATCATCATCAAATCCTTGGTAAGTTTCACCACTGATGGTAAAGTCCGTGTCCAAACCACTCAACGACCATCGACGATGACCAATACTCTGCTCCATGCCAACTACTTTCGGGTAACCATGAGTCCTTCCATATACCCTGCAATTAAGAAGTTTCATTAATTTTAAGAAGAAATATTGAAAATAACCTCACTTGCTCTTGGTCGTAGTAGCTAAGTGATGGTTAGAGGGTCATCGATTCCCCCTGTCGGTTCAGAATATATTTTCCCTGAGTTATCTACAGCTTGTATACGGCAACAACATAACTCCCAGCTGGTATACTTTAATTTTATAGTATGGACACATATGAGTGTTATATATACACTTCTGTAGTGGATGTCGCAGCATGGAGTATACAGACGATACATGGACAATCGCCAAGTTCAAATCCTCACTCACAAAAGGTTGCAGGTTCGATTCCTATCCGAGACACCGAGGATATGAGCTTGACGATCGTCCATGTATCATATGTACTTCTAGTACGTATTCCATATAAGGAAGTGGCCTACGCGAGCAAATACAAGGCATTGACGAGCAAATACATGGCACTCGTACCAGCCCACTGGATGTGGGATTGTTAACACGTTACGATATGTTCGATTATCCGCTCTTTTTAAGAAAACAACGTTCGCTAGCCGGATAAGCTGTACGCATATTGTAAACAGATAATTTATCTTTGTTTTAATATATATTGTAGCTTTAGGAGTTGATTATTTCTCAAGAAAACGTTCGTCGAAGACAGCCGAAACTTCGTGTTTTTGTTTACAAGATGGTATCCGTATTACGAAAGCTATATTTTTGGGCATGTTCGATTATTCGCGCTTTTAAAGAGATCTAAGTTAGCTACCGGGATAAAGCGGAGCGGGCGGGGAGCGGAGATAAGGCCCTGGGAACGAGGTTGGCTGTACGTATGTTGTAAATAGATCGTATAACTTTCCTTTGATATATTCTATAGCTTTGGGGGGGGGGGGGGGGGGGGTTATTTATCAAGAAAACATTTGCCAAAGGGTTAGGACCTTTGTTGTTTTGGGGTGCGAGGGTTCAACGTGTCAGCTATTTGCTCGTTAATTCACTTTATTTGCTCGTCAGTGTCTTCTATTTGTGCCTCCTTATAAGGAATACGTACTGGATACCCATATCCCATGTATAGACTGTATACTCCAAGCTCCTGCACATTCACTACAGCAGTGTATATGCTAAAGGACATTGGCAACATAAATCACAATTTCAAATGTTTTACTTTATGATTAACAAACAGGCTTACGAAGGTAATCTAAGTAAACAAAACTACTCTTGTACAAAACAACAGCACTAATCTTGAACAAAGAAAATCCTGTCATCCGCCATATCTTGTTGTAATACTTTGACTAATTAACTGGGAAGTTGGTAACGTCACACATGAAACTACTCTGTGGGTTTCTACAGAACGTTTTTTTAAATGGTGTGGTTCAATTGAAAAAGGAAGACAGTCACACAAATCGAGTTTCAAACTTATAAAGACACGAGGATGGCTAGATAAAAATTTCGCTTTACCCATTTTAACATTTTTACCCATTTTAAAATTTGGCTTTACGGTTGTGACGTCACACGCAACACCGAAAATACATCCAAGATGGCGGACAATGATTCAGGTTAGCAACTTTGAGGACAGTGCAATTAATACGCTTTACGAGCATTTTCACAACTTCAAACTACTATATTCCGGTTATTTAAGTTACCTACTTTGATGATGACTGCCGCTTATATCAATCGAACCAGTACATCATTGTAACCTTCGCTCTCCATCTGAGTCTCGGTAGCTCAATTGAATAGTTGGAGCGTTTCACCGGCAATCAGAAGGTTACGGATTCGATCCCTGTTCGGGACTAACAAACATTTTCTGAGCATTTGAGCTTAATAATAATAATAGTAAGTTCTTAAAAACGCATTAAACCGAAGTCTCAATGCTTTTTACAATGATCTTAAATATATATTAAATTTAAATTATGATTAAAAAATATGTTTCCAAATACAATAATAAGTCAATTCAGACTATATTATCTAATTGTCATATGTTAACTATATTATCCAATTATTTAAAATATTTAATAAATAACAATGTTTTAAGAGATGATTTAAATAAATTTATATTATTAGAGTTTTTAATATCTTCAGGAAGGAAATTCCATAGGTATGAAGCAGCATACGAAATATGAATCTTTGTCCATAGGTTTGAGTCTTTTTAGTTTAGTTTTTTTTTAGTTTAACAGCTTTATTTGACACGTCTATGTGACATACTAATAAAAATATATAGATACAAGATAAAATAAAAGACGGGCCCAACAGGGTTTGCGTGAACGGGACACGGTCCCATGCGAGGCGCAGCCCTACGGTAGGAAAACATACATCATAAAAATACATGAAAGGGGCAATAATACATATGTACATAAAAGTTTAAGCCCGATGACAGGGGTATATAGTCTTATATATAGTCTTATAGTATATAGTCTTCACTATACAAGGCATTTTAGTGGGTAGTATAGGAAACAATTGTGCGTTTTATGATACTAGCACGAAATTTGGCAGTCTTATAGAGTTTGAGGTGCTTAAAAAGATAGCCAACGCCAAAGTGCTTCTAAACGCTATTTTTAGACAGCCCTATTTTTAGACAGCCCTATTTGTGGTCGCAGACCCCGCGGAGAGTTTTGTGCAATTTAAACTTATAACGAGATTAAATTAAGTCATCAACTACACACTTCCATCTTAAGAACGATATATTTACTTGCTATATTATACATAACCAAAATTACAATGATTTAAGGGTGTTACTTGGCCCCAGTCCTCCAAGGTATGTATGGAGACAGTCACCTATCAAATGGCAAGATTTACCCCAAGTTACAGAATGGAACTGGGTACTGTGACAGGCGGTATCGATTTCTCCGCCTATACCCTTTGAACTCAACTCAGTACCTGAAGTATTTCAAGGACGAATGAATCAAGCCTTTGACGATATTGATGGGACAAATATCATTATGGATGATATCCTGGTCTGGGGCAAGGATGACGCACAATACAACGACCGCTTGAGGCAAGTACTTCAGAGAGCTCGCGACGTTAATTTGAAACTGAATCCCGAAAAGTCTAAGGTATAAACCAGTGAAGTCACCTACATAGGACACATCTTTAGTAAAACAGGGATCAAGCCTGACCCAGCGAAAATGAATGCCATCACAGAGATGAAAGCACCACAAGACAAAAAAGAATTCCTTCGATTTATGGGCATGGTAAACTACTTCGGAAAGTTCATCCCAAATTGTCCAATATGACCCAACCTGGAAAAAGGTTTTCCACGAAAATGCTTTCCAAGAAATAAAGAAAAGTCTAACTGATGAGCAAATCCTGAAATACTACGAAGTTACCAAACCGGTGACCATATCAGGTGATGCATCTTCATACGGGTTGGGAGCATGTCTGATGCAAAATGGACGCCCGGTCTCATATGCGTCACGTTCATTAAACAAGTCTGAAGAAAACTATGCCCAAATAGAGAAGGAACTTCTTGTCATAGTTTTTGGATGCACCAAATTTCACTAGTATATATACGCCAAACGTGTGACCATCGAGACAGATCAGTACCCCCTGGAGTACTTGTTCCGAAAACCTCTCACAGCCACGCCACCAAGATTACAGCGTATGATGCTTGCAATCCAAAAGTATGACCTGCATGTTGTATGCAAGCCAGGAAAGAGCCTATACATACTGTAGCTGACACTCTGAGCAGAGCTCCTGGGAAACTCACATAATCTGAAGAAGTAGAAGATCTTTATCAAGTGCACACCGTCCAATACCTGCCACTATTACCACAAAGATTAGCACAACTTCATGCCGAGATAAAGACCGTTCCAGTCCTACAGAAACTGCAGCACGTCGTACACGTTGTTTGGCCAAGTGACACTAAACGAATACTGGTCCATTCGAGACGAAATCAGCGCACAGGAGGGATTCTTGTTACGAGGAGAACGGCTAATAATACCTACGTCACTTAGACGAGAAATGCTAAGTATAATTCACGGAAATCATCTCGGCATTGAGAAATGCAAACGACGTGCTCGTGATGTGCTCTACTGGCCAGGCATGAATGACCATATTGCCAATCTTATTAAGCGATGCGAGACTTGCTAAACATTTAGAAGCTGTCAGCAGAAAGAGCCAATAAAAGGACACACGATACCAGACCGACCATGGCACTATGGCAGAAAATGGTTTTGGACCTCTTCGAGATACAGAACGAAAATTACCTGGTGATTCTTTGAGATCACGAAGCTTTCTAGTACAACGAGTGCGTCAAGGTATGGAATTCCAGAGGAAGTCATCAGTGACAACGGCCCTCAATTCAGCAGTGCAGAATTTTCTACCTTTGCTAAGACCTACCAGTTTAAGCATACTACGTCCTCGCCCAAATGTCCCATTCTGACACCATGTTGTGACAATCACACTTCGTACGCCATGAACAACAACTAATTTATTCATCAGGTGTAATCCGATATATATATCTATCGAAGTAATTAATTAACTATTGATTGCGTTAAAGCTCAATCATCACAGGTACAGAGCAATAGGACAGTATCTCCCAACTGGATGATCATCCCAGATGCTTCCAAGGCTTGTAATGAGCTGATCAAATGTGGTTGCAAACAGAAATGTTCCACAAGATGCAAGTGGAAATACAGAGCTCTGTAATTGCAATGGACAGTATTCACAGGGATTCGATGAATGAACTCAGTTTCATGTGTAAATAATATAAACAACGAATTATGAATCAACTTTTACTACGAGATTAAGAATTTGCAATATTGCTACGTTATGGAAATAAATTCATAAATTTGACACTCAATGATAATTCAAGAAAAATATTTTTTTATTATATTTGGATCAAGAAAACTGGGACCTAGAACCTACTAAAATGGATTGGGTGCATCCCAATCCTGATCTATCTGTTTGGTTATAAAGTATTGAACATTTAATGTTAAGCTTAAGCTGAGGTTCATTTTCGAGTAAGAGTGTGTATTGGAGGACTGGGGCCAAGTAACACCTTAAATCATTGTAAATTTGGTTTTGTATAATATAGCAAGTAAATGTAGCACAAAACTCTCCAGGGGTCTGGCACCTAGTTGGGTTGTCTAAAAATAGCGTTTAGAGGCACTTTGGCGTTGGGGTCCCGACCCTATCTTTTTAAGCACCTGCAAAGTTTCGTGTTGGTATAAAAAACGCACAATTGTGGCTATTTATGACCCCAACAGCTCTCACTATTTGCAGGAGTGACTTAATGTATCGTCTAGGGACACTATAGTAAAAACACCGTGATGTCACATAATATTTAGTCACGCGCGGATGTGCCCACGCACTTTTTGACTGAAATGTATGTTTTGTTATAGCCTATATTTCATAGTATAATAACGTTTTAAAGAATGCATGTTTTCTTTTCATTATGTTCTAAATACACATTGAACGCTTAAAAACTGCAACGAAGATTTTCGTTTCATAACCACCTTAACATCATATATCTAGTTTAATGTTCCTTCATGAAATATTCTTCAAAGGAAACTCAAGCTATAGCTTCAGAATTTTGATATAACCCCAACTTACATGAATCCCACAGCCAAAGCGCTCACCAGTACCAGGGCTGCGCCAATTGTGACACCAAGAATTAAAGCCAGGTCCAAGCCGTCGTCTTCCTCGACTGGAACTTCATCTGGAACGCTCACTTGTAGTCCTCCAGTACCTTCTTTTATGTCATTTATTCCTTCACGTAATGCATTCAACAACACTGATTTTGGGACGGGAACATTGTTTAGAGCCATTGTTCCATTGGGATATACTGCGTAGAAAGTAATGGAGGTGCCATCTCCATCAGCGACTGGTTGATTTGGAAGACGGTTAATGTTAAGTTCGGAAAATACGATTCCGTCCCTGCAAGAGAAGAAGATTTTAGAATAAGCGCAAGCCCTTCGTCGCAGAGGGAAAGAAAGGCATTAGCTGAAAACGTTAGACTTCTTATATTCACTATTTCAGATTTTTATTCGTATTCTAACACAACCGCACAGCACTTTTAATTCCACTTGCTTTACAAAATAACCAGGTAACTTATACCTCCTGCCCCACCAACCCGGTAAACTGGCATAAATTTTGATCTAGTAGTATTTGATAGGTAAATTATTGTAAAAATAGCGAGATTTTGATATAGTACTACATTTATCTTAAATTCTATTTTAGTTTAAAAACTTAATATATAAATAGTGTCCCCAATTAGCTGTAATATAGCTAAATACATAGACACTTCAATGTACACTTCTTATTCATTCATTAATTAATTAATTAATTCATTCGTTCATTCATTCATTCATTCATTTCAGAATTAAATTAAACTAGTATATAATTGATAAAGAATTACCCAGACAATCCACATTCCTCTCTTCTTGACGCATTTACATTACAATAACGAGTGAGTACATCAGCAACGGATCTTCTGAAAGACGTATCTCTCTGTCTATCCCACTGAAATGAAATAAAATACAACAACTAAATTTCTGAATAAATCTTTCATGTTTGAAATTCATCCAATCTTGTCTCAGCATTTGATATAATTATACAAATTGTAACAGCATTATGACGTGATAAACGTCATTCTTGGAATTCATTTAGAATCCAATTCGAACTCTTTCTATCATATCACTGTTTTACGCATACCTGATCACTTTGGAAGTTAGCTATCAGCAATTGAACCGAGTTATCGATTTGTGTCTGGGTAGGAGTGGGAGGCGTTTCAGGAAGATCTCTGATATCTTGACCAGGTTGAGGAACTAAAAAGAAACAGAATTAAGATCAAAACCTAAATCAAACCAAAAATCAAACTAAACATGTAGGTTTTTAAGTTAGTATGTGTACACCTTTCTTGACTTTAAAAGAAGCTGTTATAGTATATAATATATATATATATATTTGGATTTGTGAACGGAAATTGTAAACTTGAGTGAGGTTTCAAGTGACATATGTTGAATGAAATACATATACTGACAACAACCAAGTCTTCTATATGGTCTCTAATTTAGCTAAAATTTTAGTTTCGGTTCTCTTGCGGTAAAATTCTGCCTAATAATTAGGCTAGCCGTATAATACTGGTAAAAAACAATACGAAACACCAATTGGGACCGCTCGTAGGTGGCCGTGACCGTTTAATAGAGGGGTAATCTACAGTAAATTATAGGGAATATTACTTGTTATGGTTATATATAGTTTATATAATGTAGGCTAGAAGCTTACCTTGGCAAGTGCCATTGATCAGAATCAGACCTTGATTGGAATTACACTCGCATTTGAAACTTCCTGCCAGATTGAAGCATGTCTCTCCTATTGTAGTATTGCAAGGATTAGGCAGTCGGTTACATTCGTTGGCGTCTAGATGAAATTTAAGAGACAGCAATTAAAAAAATATCTATACAATATTTTTAAAAATATCATTTTGATGTAACAGATGTTGTTGTGCAACAGTTCATATATACGACGCATTATAATACTTATATTATCTAGATACGGCCAATGAACTTTCATTGAATCGAATTAGTTCCGACATAATGCTACGAAATTGGAGACTCTTTATGTAAGACACAACCAAAACCTGGCCCGGAAACAAGAAAGTTGTTTTTTCTTTTACGAATCGATTATCATCCAGGTGTAGGCGATTGTTTGTGCGCAGCACAATTCTCGTTTGTGATTCGATGTAAAACGCCGGCTTGACATTTATGCTTTTGTGTTGTATATATATATATAAACACTGTCACACTGATGTAGTGAATGAGCATGGAGCGGACAGACGACACATGGACGATCATCAAGCTCAAATCCTCAGGAAAAGGTTCTGAGTCCCAAGACAGGAACTGAACCTTCTGATTGCCGGTGAGACGCTCTAACCAATGATAATGAGCTACCGAGACTCTCTCACCAAGTTCCAACATTCACTACATCAGTGTATGCTACAACACATCCAAGTGAATAACGCATAGATAGTGCATATCTCACTCATCAAGATGTCAATAAGGAAAATTGTAGTATGTATAGATCCGATGTACATCAGATCGATGTGGACCATTTAAATTACCTATAGTTGATATTTTTATTTTATAATTATTTTTATTTAATTTTAAATGTTTGTAAATTATATAGACCACTATTTCTTATATATTATGATATATATATTAATATATATATATATATATATATATATATATATATATATATAGATTATATAGTAATATAATTTGTAATATATACACAATCTATTTTATTGAAATGTTTGTAATAGCTAAATAGTGTCCCCAATTAGCTACAGCTAAATACATTGACACTCAAATTTTCATCATCATGATCATCACCTTTACGAAAAATACAACACCGGAGCTTTCTGGCTGGCAATCTGCGAAACCACGGCCGTCATGGGAATCTAGCTCATTACACTGGGCCATGAATACTCGAAACGTATACTCGTTTTAATATAAATATAACATTTTTAATCGTGTAGAAACATGGAACTTCAGCCATCATTTACGTTTAAGTAACGTTAATAAAGAGAATCAAATTTCCACTTTTTATTTATTTTCTACGGGTTATTATTTAAATTGAAATACAGAACATTCCCAGGCTCCTTTTTTCCATTGAGTTATAGAAGCACTTGTGGAAATTTGGGATGAATTATAAATAAATAGCAGTGGAAACGATTAATTATCTGTTCTCCAAATGATATAGTCGTTTTAACATAATTTGGAAAGACGGTCTATTTTAACAGCGGGATACCGACAAAAACCCACATGACAAAAACCCCGCCTACAAAAACCGCCATTATGTACATATATATTGTTGTAATGATTGTAGGAGCAAGTTCTAGTAGACAGACGATACATCATGAATGATGATCAAGCTCAAATACTCAGAAACCGTTTCCGAGTGCTACACAAGGATCGAGCATGAAACCTGCTGATTGTCGGTGTGACGCTATACCCATTGAGCTATCGAGACTCAGATGGAGAGCGAAGGTTACATTTGTGTATTTATCTGGACTTTTGTATATATAGGTCACAAGGTTTAGGGTTCGAACCCTGTTTAGGAGAAACATTTTTCTGAGTATTTTAGCTTGAAATTCCTCCATAAATCGTCAGCTTACGTCATCCTCAGCAAAGCATCGAATCACATGAGCTAAACTAGGACCGAAGATTTACACATTTTTGTTTTTCGGAATCTTCAATGCTATATATATTGATCTTGTATAAACGCCGTTTGCTTATCGTGAATGAATCACCCAGTTACGGCTCGTAAAAGAATATAGTAAATGATAGTAAAAGAATATTACCTGTACAAGTAAGGTTCTCTGCCGCTAGAGTGTATCCACTGATACAAGAACACTTGTAGCTTCCAGCTATGTTGTTACACTTCTGGGAACAGAGATGCGTTGACTCCGAGCACTCGTTAATGTCTATACATAAAACAGAAATAAAATATATATATATGTAGAAATTAGTAGAAATTTACTGGTGGTAGTAATGCAAATGCTGCAATCTCATTGGCTATGCTACTCGCTATCTAACGGTCGATAGATATTGACTAATGGCGATTGATGCAATAAGGCGAGTTTTTCGCACAGATTATAACAAATCAAATACTCTCAAAGGTTGGTGTAAGGCCCTTCCCTTCGTCAAATATTGAAACATTTCACTCTCTGACGAAGGGCTTTCGCTCGAAATGTTAGACCTACTAAACACTATTTCGGTAGTGCAGTAACCTTTCAGATTATTCCATTTGTATATTTCTACACTGCTCACCCAGAACAACACGTTTACATCACTGAAATGCGCTTGAGCATTCCAAATTATTTTCGGATTTTTCAAAAATTGGATTTTCAGCATTAATTTTTTGTTTTTCTGAAATCTTGCCGGTAATTATCCGAAAAATTCAAACATTTCTCTCAAAACTGTTTTTAAACTAATACATGCATGTAGTTGTTGGTTGAAATAACACCGGACTACACAAAAGTGAAATGTGCATGATTTCAGAAACTATGCCGTGCTTGGGTTTGCAACTGACCTGATGTTGGTTGTAAATATCAATAGTAAATACTGTGGGCGTCCTTAACAATTCCAAAAAACCCGATTTGATCAGGTCAGATTTTGTGTGGTGATATTTCATCTGTATGATGAAACCAGTCTTGAAGAAAAATGTGCACTGTAAAAACAGATTGGTTGAAATAACCAATTGAATTTGGTTGTCACATACTCACCGATTTTTTGAAAAAAACAAATACTTTGGTTGAAACACCCATAATACAGTCATTTTAACCACGATATTTGGTTGTTTTAACCAATTAAATTAGACAAGCAATCCAATTTGCTTGTTTCAACCAATCTGGTTTTACAGTACATATCTTAATGACAGTATTTGCAAAATTTCACTAAAATATCTCATATAAATATTTAACTAAAAATAGAGGTATCAGAATTTGTGTACCTTTATAAGGAGTGTTCACAAAATCGCTCTTAAATAGCTATTTCAAAATAAGAGATCGAGGTATCAGAAGTTAATCTAACGAGATTTTGTGAACACTGCCTTATAGAGGGTTCAGAAAGTCTGACACCACTAATATTTCAAAGAGGTACTCCAGTCAAAGTACAAGTGGTTCATATGAAAGACCTTACTGACTTTAGTTTATTTGCAAAGTTTCAGCATTCTTATCAATGAGATTAAGAAGATATCGCAAGTTGAAGTTGGAGAGTTTGTCCAATTTTGACGCCATATTTGTTTTTCAAATATGACGTCATTGTCAAGTGCTGTATATCTCGTATTATGCGTAAGAAAATCCTCTACTTTCCTGCATGAGGAACTAAATAGTATATTTCGACTAATGTTTATCCAAAGAACACTCACAACAGCTATCACTATGTGATCGCCAATAAAACTACTCCACTGCTGATAAAGAATCACTCAACGACGTCATATTTTCAAAACAAATATGGCGTTGGAATCCTCAAATTTTCAACATCAACTAGCATTATCTTCTTAACTAAATTGATAGAAATGGTGAAACTTTGGAAAAAAGATCTTCCATATGAACTTCGTGCTCATCAACTTCAAATGTTGCGTCGTGCTCATCAACTTCAAATGTTGAGAAATATGTGACTTTTGCTTTTCCGTGCGATATATTGTTGATGTTTTACCACACAACATTGTTGCGAGACAAGATGCAGCAATTTGCGATAATCACCAGATGAATACCAGTTCCTTACCAACACATTTTGTATTATCATCAGATGAAGGTCTGTAACCAGCGTTGCAAGAACACACTTGCTGATTGTTTATTTGGTCCACAAAACAAACTT
Organism: Chrysogorgia sp. JL179-B06; assembly: GCA_035772405.1. NCBI lineage: Eukaryota > Metazoa > Cnidaria > Anthozoa > Scleralcyonacea > Chrysogorgiidae > Chrysogorgia > Chrysogorgia sp. JL179-B06. The sequence continues at coordinate 3,280,174 of JAYKKM010000360.1, read as the reverse complement.
GCTGACAATTATTATTGGAAGCGCAAGGATTTGTTGCTATATAAAATAAATAATATCAATGATTAGACCAATTGATCTAACTAGTATACCTCGCGCGTGCATGTACTTGTAAAATATACGGTGATTTATGGTCAATATTCCTTGAGCATTTCTTGACAATCGCAGTTGTAAAATTCAGTTGTAAAATAACTCTTTTGTTTGAAAGAACTCTTGAAACTATAAAAAGCTCACTGCGTGGTAGCTCACTGCGTGGTAGCTCACTGCGTGGTAGCTCACTGCGTGGTAGCTCACTGCGTGGTAGCTCACTGCGTGGTGCGTGGTAGCTCACTGCGTGGTAGCTCACTGCGTGGTAGCTCACTGCGTGGTAGCTCACTGCGTGGTAGCTCACTGCGTGGTAGCTCACTGCGTGGTAGCTCACTGCGTGGTAGCTCACTGCGTGGTAGCTCACTGCGTGGTAGCTCACTTCAGCTCACTGCGTGGTAGCTCACTGCGTGGTAGCTCACTGCGTGGTAGCTCACTGCGTGGTAGCTCACTGCGTGGTAGCTCACTGCGTGGTAGCTCACTTTAGCTCACTGCGTGGTAGCTCACTGCGTGGTAGCTCACTTCAGCTCACTGCGTGGTAGCTCACTGCGTGGTAGCTCACTTTTAATATGTAAATGATCATACTTATGACATCACAATGCATAATGACTTATTGAAAAATTCTGCATATCTTTACCATTATCACATGGAATCGTTTGATGAATTGCATATTTGATGTCATTGGATAAATCCACGCACATGCACCTGCATTTCAAGTGATTTCATATAAGGATATATAAGCATTTCATACATATTTCATACATAAGGATACACAAGCATTTTCAATAAGTTATTATGCATTATGATGTCATAAGTATGATCATTTACATATTAAACAAATCTTAATATCTCAAGGGTGAAGTGAGAAGTGAAGTTAGTGTTTATAGTTTCAAGAGTTCTTTCAAATAAAATAGTTATTTTACGACTGAATTTTTCATTGAATAGGCACTTTAAGAAGAAATAAGTATAAAATGGTTCCCATGTTTATATTAAAGAAATATAACATGTTTATATTAAAGAAATATAAAATGGTTTTCCATCTTTACATTTAACAAATAGGAAATTGCTTGCGTGCGATCGCACTGTGATAGGAACATGAATGACGTCATTTCAATCGAAAACTGCCTATATAGTGGAAACACGAGGCGAAGCGGACTATTTTCAGATATTTTTCCGGTTGAAATGATTTCATTCGTGTTTCTACCAGGGTTCGCTAGTATAACCCGGTCGATGATCGAGAATGAGCATGAACTGAATCTGGTGATTTTCTTTGTTCTAGTGATTTTGTCAATATCATCAAATTTAATGTTTTTTAACATTAAGCAAAATTTCTTTTCGAAAAAACAGAATTGAAAAGGTATAAGCTTTATATTTAAGTGCGCGACTTTTAAAAAACAATTCACCGAATGAAACGCAAGATATTTGCGTTCATTTTCGAGCTTTTCTGCGCGTGCTGACGTCATAAAATTTCCCAATTATCAGTAAATTTCCCGCCAAATTAGCAACCTTGCGCGCGGTCATAAAACCATTGGAGCCACCTTAAAAACGCTAATACTTACGAATGCAGTTTTTCGAGTTGCTTGGATCGGTCTTAAAGTTAAAGATACACGAACATGTGAATGATCCTTCGTTGTTATCGCAGTTTTGCATGCAGTCGTTGCCTTCCAAGCATTCGTTAATATCTATCAAGAAAACGGAAATAGGATACATCTATTTCATTTCAAAATCTATCACATGCATAAAATTGCTGCAAACCAAAACGAAAATGAGATATTCATTCAGAATTTGTTATGTCATATTCTATTTCTATCACCAAAACGTACAAACGTATAAACTGCTAGATTTTTAATTCATACGTGGATGGTTGAACGCTATCAGCTTTTTCAATGAAAGCAGTGAAAAAGCCAAATTCCCGAATGGCGTCACACTCATATAATAATAATAATAATAATAATATTTATTCAGGATACCCACGTCACCGAAATGATTTTCAGTCTTATTACATTACTTATTGCATTGCATTGCATTGCATTACTTATTACATTGCATTGCATTGCATTGCATTGCATTGCACATACGCAGTGGGCGCGCAAGTGCACGTCGGACCATTTGGAGGACATTCATATTGTGTTGGGCTTTCATGTGTGACATTTGTCCAGCCAAACGATCCCTAGAACACATGCGCACCAACTCTGTACCCAGCCCCCCCACTCCCTTAGGAAAAGGCCAATATATACGTATACAGAAGGTTATACGGTTAGTTTCTTATATAGCATTTTATACTTTCTATATAGTATTTCGGACAAACAAATTTTCATATAGAGTATCAACACAAAGCTCAAATCATACTGAACATTTTGGCAATTCAACTACAAACTTTAGCTTCATTTAGAATCGATATCAGTAATATTGTCAGTTTTGGATAATAGGCACTATGCTAGATGTTGCAGTAAAGAATAATTACCATCACAGTTTTTCTTGTCCACGTTCAGTCGGTGTCCATCATTGCATCGACATTCGAAAGAGCCGGGCGTATTCACACAGCCATCCTCGCAGCCATTAGTCAGTGCAACTCCGCACTCGTCAATATCTGTGAAGTAGAATACAGCAATGAATTGGAAATTATCTTTTGTTATTTCTCTTAAACGTTAACGTATTTTTAATGATGATGCAATGATCCGTGGATAACCTTGCTAGTATAAGAACACTCGACGTGATGTGACGTACACAGAGTGTATGTGAAAGACAGTAAGACAATCTGTGATATAAATGTGGTGTGCAGTGGTGTAGTCAGACCGGCCAGCCCTAAAATTTATCTGTCATACTCTAGTTTAAAAAGTTTTTGAACATAATTTTAAAGTTACTGTCCATGACCCAACGTTTTCACACTCCAATCTAGTGTCCTCATCAGGGTTGTAAGGTTAGGATCCCTATTTATACCGTCATAGAAGTGATGATGACATTATCTATTAACAAGATGCAAATATAGCTACTTGTGGTAAGAGTGTCGAGACATGGACACTGAGTAACTTTTAAAGTTACGTTCAAAAACCTTTTAAGCCAGAGTAACGTCAAGCTGCTTTGGGATTATTTGTTGAATATACCTGATATAATACATAGTTTGCAACTACTCTGGCTTAAAACTTTTTTTTGAAACATGACCCAACGTTTCGACACTCCAATCTAATTAAAACCTAGCCAGTTTTGGATTTTGTGGCCTGGCTTTCCTTCCCTTTGCTGTGCCGGTTACTGAAGCTACAGGCAACTGCTAATTCTGAATCAATCAGAATCATTGAATAAAATAATTTTTGCGTTTATCATGCTTAATTCTTGCTGCAGTATTAGTAAGTGTACTAGTGTACGAAATAATGTCTAACTAAGCGTGTTATGGATTATGAACACCGCCCCTCCGGTCGTACAATGGTTTGGTGGCTATTTACTGTCAGGATGAAATAAGAAGACATGCACGTAAAAAATGAGGCCATTAAGACTAAAACAAACGAATGAATGAATGAATGAAACTTTATTTAAAGAGGGTAGCACGTAACGCAACTCAGGTGATAATCTTGTGGCCCTCAAACTGAATTAAAATCTAAATCATATCATTAAAAAAACAAATTAAGCAGGGTGTCATTTTTTACGAATCGAAAATAATAAAAAGTTGTTGTACTTGTACTGCAGACCGCTACATTAGACCTCCTGTAGACGACTTCGGCATGAGTACACCAACTCCTTTTAGTATATTTGAGTCAGACAGACAGCTTAATTAAAAGTCTTAATATGCTAGTTGTCTTATAGTAAGTCTTAAATGCAAAAATAGATTTATGAATTAGTGATTTAGTTGTCTCTAATTCAGGACAATTTTAGTGGTTAAAACAGTCAACTATTGGGGTTAAAATCACCTTTTTTGGTTGTTTTAGCCAATAAATTTGGTTCAACCAGTTAGAAATTGGTCAAAACATAAATCTCAGACAACCAATTCAAATTGGTTGTTTGAACCACTGTGTTTTTAATGTGTATTTTAGCTGAAGCTGAGGAATTAAGCATAGTTTTTAAGATCTTCCAAAAACCATCCGCACATTTACTCTAGTTCATCAATGATGCAATAATAAACTCTAAAAAGCAAAGCAAATCTTGTTCCAGTACGCATACGGGTATACCAAAAAGTGATATATAATTATATGGTTTTTACCTGAACAAACTTCTCCGTCTCCTGAGTAACCAATAGGGCATGGTCCACAAATTAACATGGTGAGAGAATTAGTGCAATTCACCCGTGGATAACAAGGCGATCCGGATGCAGTATCGCAAAAGTTATTCGATTTTTCACAAAACCTTCCGTTATAGTTGTCAGGACATTGACAGTCGAAGGCAAAGAACTGGTCAAATTCAATTTGTGATTGTGTAACACTTTCGACCCTTTTGAAACATTTGCCAGAGTTCTGACATGCGCACATGTTAATAATAGGAACCAAACTCGTTGAAGCACCTTTGGAATCTGTCGCTATGAATGTCATGTTAAACTAAAGAGAAATAAAAATATCCTATATTAATTACTATATTGTATATTCGTATAGTATAATATATTTAATTACTATATTTGATATACTATTGTTTTTAAAGGGATATGGCAATATAAATTAACTTTGTCTCATTTGAAAGAACTCGTGAAATGGTATAACAAGACCTTTTACAATTTTCCCTTATCTTTTTTGGTTTTCGAAATAATTTCGATATGCATGTGACGTCATAAGTAGGGTAAAGTGAAATTTTTATCTTGCCAACCTTACGACATTATGAGCCAGAAACTCGATTATGTTGCATTATTTCCATTTTTAATTGGTCCACAACATTTTAAAAAGCCTTCCGCGGAAATTCGGTCACCTATGGAGTATTTTCATCAGGTTTACCCTGCTTGTGACGTCACCAATTTCCTAGTTAATTAGGTCAAATATTACAACAAGATGTCTTTTGTCATAATTATCTGAAATATTTCAAAAACCAAGAAAGATACAGAAAAATTGTAAAAGGTCTTCTTATACCATTTTACGAGTTCTTTCAAATGAGACAAAGTTAATTTATATTGCCATATCCCTTTAATTAAGCTAGGAGTTCTGGATTATAGTCGCTCCACCTAGAATGCCCTGTATCCATAACTATACAGTGACTAAGTAGTTCTTAGTTGATTATCTCAGTTAGCGCTTAGGTATAAAGGGCTGTATTAGATCATAGTTAATGATTAGATTATTTGACTACAACTGCTGCAATGCTTTAATTAAGGATATCAGCAACAAAAAATAAGTACCTTTTATATCAATGTACGTGACTTCAAAACTGGAATATAGTAGTTTGAGGTTGTAAAAATACTCGTAAGCGTATTAAATGTTTTTTAAACATTCTGCCAAATGACCTGTGAGATCATGTGTTGGGTAAAGTGATCAATATTGGAAATGCAAAGAAATAAGCTTCTTCTAAGTGTTATTTTTAATGCAATCGCTATGACAACCAAAAACTGGGAAACAGTGAGAAATACAACGCTTACCAGCACATGATGTGATGGTCATATTAAAAATGGCGGCCCAAGAGGCTGTTTTAATTGCCATGGTTTATTCAACTTTTAAAATGTTTTATGAGTACCTCATAGTGCTAAATTACACTATTTTTGTTGTTGTTGTTGTTGTTGTTGTTGTTGTTGTTGTTGTTGTTGTTGTTGTTGTTGTTGTTGTTGTTGTTGTTGTTGTTGTTGTTGTTGTTGTTGTTGTTGTTGTTGTTCTTCTGTAACGTGTTCCTACATTAATACAAAATTCTTGTCAATTGCGTTCTCGAGGTAAATTTAGGATTTTCAGTCCCAAGAAATATTTTTTGACTAGGTTCAGACCACTGCTCTAGAAAGAAGACTGGATCGAGCAACCTCTTGTCCTCCGATACCAGAAAATGAAGCCCGAAAAATTTGACAGGCGCCATTACTAAGGGACCAAAGTCGCAGTAAATCTGTAGGCAGGTCATGAATCATTTTGCCCAGTAATTTGCAAAATGTCTTCTGGTCCTCTTTATAGTAAAACTATTTTATTTTGTGGATGGTAAGAGCACATAATACAACAAAAAATCTCGTAGGATCCTCAGTTGGTCCCTTAGTAATGGCGGACTTCCGGCTTCATTTTCTGAACAATGGTTGCTCGATCCAGTCTTCTTTGGAGATCAGTGGTTCAGAAGGCTGAACATAATTTAAATGAACTGAAACCTTTGTTTACGAATTTTACATTACGTTCGGCTCATAAAACGGTTCGGTGTCTGAGCTGGGCCAAAGTTATAAAAAGGAATTCGTTGAAGTTTTGTCAATTGTTTTTAGTCTCAATTAGCAAAGCAAAGTTGTAGTCAAATGACGACTTGGTGAAAATGGCTTATTCAACGTACCGGTTCAATCGAATTTACATTCCATACGAATGTCCATTCATTCCCATTCTGTACAAATGTAGCTCCTTGTGGAAGACCTTTTACCGAAACTGTGATATCGTCTCCATCATTGTCTGATGTAACAAGAGTATAACTAAACGTTTCCCCAAAAGTCATATTAAAGATCGCCTCTCGTACTGTGAAATTTGGTTCATTATTTCCTACAAGGAATATGATTATAATGATCAGCGACAACAACGACAATAGCTACAACAACAACCAGGGGCGTACCTAGGATTTTCCAAAGTGGTTCCTTTTTAATTCAAATTATTTTCTGAACAAATAAATGCGTAACGAATACAGTCGATGCACGCAGTGAGCAACTAAAGGTGGATTTCGATTAAGCGAATATAGTCGCGCGGATGCCACTTTTCTATTGTACAAATTGAATGGTTTTATACTTGGTTACACACGAACGCTCTTAAAACAAAAAGAAAAAGTCGTTCGCGCGACTATATTCGCTTAATCGAAATCCAGCTTAAGGTAGCAATTGGGTTATCCGGCCCTATTAATGCGATCACAACTTGTTATACATCAATTTAATGCAAATTGATCATAGAAAACAGTGTTAAAACCTATTTTTATTGGGGGTGAATTGTTCAATTGTTTTATTTACTGAAAGAAAAAATAAGTGTCTTTGGTTCGTCTGGTTAAAGTCCTTTGGAATTTAACCTCCGATAAATGATCAGGAAAAACGTGTCGGCGATTTTTGATACGTTGCTTATTTTCATTTTTATCGCGTTTTGAATTTAAAAGATATGAAAGATGTTGTGACTCCCATGAAAATCATTATTAAATATTGAACGAAACAGAATTTCAAAAATCGCCGACACGTTTTTGCTGGTCATTTATCGGAGGTTACAACGGTATAAACTGGAAAACCATCAATTAAATTCCACAGGACTTTAACCAGACGAACCCAACACACTTATTTTTTCTTTCAGTAAATAAAACAATTGAACAATTCACCCCCAATAAAATTAGGTTTTAACACTGTTTTCTATGATCAATTTGCATTAAATTGATGTATAACAAGTTGTGATCGCATTAATAGGGGCGCGAGATACCCAATTGCTACCTTAAGTAACCAGCTGCTGTGGTCTAGTGGTTACCACACATGTCTATGAGCTTGGAAACACAGGTTCAAATCCTGGAAATAATTGAGGAGATTGTGTTGCCTTTGCAATAATATCAGCAAATGGTAAGACTTTCTCGGGTAACGACCTTAAACAGTAGGCCGTCGGAAATCAATTGGGCTTCTCGACTGTTGGGGGTATTCCGTTCACCTAAAAGAGTGATCAACATAATGAACTAAACAAGGTGTAAAATAATATTACTTTTCATATCATGAAATTAAAGAACTGATATTGTATGTGGTAAATTTACTGCTTAATTAATTCCATTTTTGTTGCTTAGTATTTAATATTTTTTGTTTTCATTTAAAAATTTTTGTTTTCATCTTTTGCATTGAATCTATATAATAAAAAGAAAATTACAAGGTGGCTTGGAGATATGAATTTGAATATGATATGAATGATATGAATCTTCTCGTGGTAATAACAATATTTTACTCATTCGCTATGCTCATTCGTAAAATATTGTTTTCACCACTCGAAGATAAAATTCATATCTGTAAGCCACCATGTAATATCCTCATATAATAATAATAATAATAACAACATCAACAACAACATGAACAACAACAACAAAAACAACAACAACAACAACAACAACAACAACAACAACAACAACAACAACAACAACAACAACAACAACAACAACAACATCAACATCAAGAACAACATCAAGAATAACAACGATTACAAAAACGACAATGATTTAATGTTGATAACGATTAGAGGGTGGTAATGGTGATAGCCACGTACTTACCTATTTGGTTATTGACGTCAACAATATTATTTATGCTGTCAAGAGTAGTTTGTCCAAATTCTAAACTGCCAGTAGCAGCAACATCAAAAAGACAATCCATATCATTTCCACACAAGCTCTTAGCAGTGTCTTGCAAAGAGCTATTCGGAAACGTAAAGTTTGTTATAAATATTGGGGTAAAGTTAGCATTACACTTGAAATACATGTCTTGAGTCGTGTTTGCGAACAGATTTTGGTTTGACGTCAATCTCCCTAGAAAAGCGGAAAGCAAGAATTAGGTTTATAGATGGTATGAGCTGTGATTTAAAGTGCATGATGAAAGTCTGATGTATTAACTATTAAATCTTTCCTGTCCGTCCCAGTAAAAATCGGTCGTAGAAGACTGGTGAAGTCCGAAGTCGTGAATCGAAGAACACGACACACGGTAACGCAAGAATAAAAAATAAAAGTGCACGCCAAGTTTGAGTTGATTTCATAAAACTCTGCGATTGGTGGCATTTTGAATTTTCATGATGCTATATGCGGGCGTGCAAGATGGCCTTTTCTGAAAGATTTTCAACCTGATTTATGATAATTAATGTGTCTTGTTCGGGGATCGGAATTTAAAAACATTGTTAACAGCCGGTTTATTGGGCTTTCAGAAAATATATAGTTTTCGCAACAGTTATTTCCAGAGATATCATTAGAACAAACTGGTGGTTTAATTTTCGATGTTTTTCAGCCCCAAGGCCGGCGAGAGCATACCCCGAGCCCTAGGACTGATGTGTGTACGGGCCCCCGTCCTAATTTTGTTTTACGTGAAATATACCAGTGTGTTGAATTGAATTGACTTGACGATTTCGTCGAATGTCAGTCTTGGATCAGTTGCGGTACATAAGCACGCATGTGCGCCACAAGTCAAACACGTCCTTTGCAAGGTCTTCAATAGACGATGAAGATGAAGGGAATAAGATTTGTTCGGGAGGATTTTTCCTTCGTAGACGGGCTTGACATTCTCTCATTTCCCCAGCGTTCTGTCTTAAAAAAACACCTATTCCAAGATTTGGAATAATACGTTTTCCGTACGTTTTTATGAGTTATATATGATGTTTTGTCATCTATAAGCCCTATAGGCGTTGTTTTAACGTACGATATGATGTATCAACGTAATCATCCTTTTACTGCTGAATCTTAAACTGATTAGAAATGAGTTAATCTTTCTAAAACGATTGTAGTATACATGTAAAATAGTCCGTATTAAGCCGCAGTTCTCCAGAAGTTGACGCCGTCCTCAACATGTGAAAATGCTTTTAGATATAGTTTATAGAACACTAAGAACGGCATTTAGATATATTTTCTTGCAAATCATTCAATAATTTCTTTTAAATAAATCTCTAAACTCCTTTTCTCCGAAAACATTTTCTCAAAAAACATGGCGACGAGCAACGTAGCCCCTTACAACGGGCCCCTTACACTCTCACCGGCCCTGTTCAGCCCGTCAGGAAAGAGTTAAGGACTAATAAATTCTCTTAATCGTTAAAGACAACCGGGTACATGTAAAATCACTTCTTGAAAACGTTAGAAATATTTTGTTCTTAAATCGTAAGGTTTTAAAAGTTTAAAGAAAAGCTTGGTTGTGATAATCATGTATTAGTCTGACACGCAATCTGCAAATTATGATAACAATAATCCATAAAATGTAGAGTAGCTCGATGGCACATGATAAACAATCGCTTACAAAAAACGAGATTGTAATTATGTTGCTTCAAATTTGGTGCAGATATACTCCAAGACATAAGCGAATTCATTTTCTTATTCGGAAATGTCAAACTGAACAATTTTCCATTACTTTCGGGCCAATGTTTTCATTATTTCATCACTCGTATATAATTTTTAGTGGACGCCATGTTTGGCCTAGATTTCAGGTTTTTCTTGCAGCGTGAATATGTCGTGGTTTCTGATTGGTCAGGATAGGAATATTCCAGTTATAAGAAGGTTTCAGTTGTGATTGGATAACGCTACTAGTGGTCTATCACTAATAGACCACTAGTAGCTCAGCCAATCAGAATGCCGAATTTGTAATAGACCAATTGTTGGTTGATACTAATTGTCGTTAGTATAATTTCTGCAGAGCTTAAACGAGTTCTGATTGGCTGACTGGCCAATAACTCTGACACGACGCTCATAGTGGGTGACTATCACATCACTGAAAATCATACTTGAAAAAGTGTTTTTTTGTGACCAGACTGAGTTTATTCGTTCCAGTCCCCTCTCGTAATCATAATTGTGATGTATATGGTTTCTAAAACATGACGATTTTTTTTCAAAATGTCGACTATATTATTATAACTAATAAATTGTCGAAATGGCTCAATAACTTAGCATAGACACTGTATGCATCAAATTTCTATCAAGATAGAATTGTCTAAGGAAAGGAAGTTGTTTATCGTATAATTATTTGTATTTTTAGGTCCTGGATCCGCCACTGATCATGAACTGAAGAAAAAATATTTTTAAATAAAATGGCAGACAATATATATATATATATATATATATATATATAGTACAATATCTACAGACACGTGTTTCGCTGTTCCACAGCTCATCAGTGTAGCTTGGTACATTCTAGATATGGGCATGAGAACTAATTATACACAAGCGATTGCCGGTGACAACCGCTTGTGGTACAAACGGCGGCCATGCGCACATCCATATATATATATATATATATATAAACGAAAAAGCCTGCCTCAGAAACAGTAAACATATATATCACATCATAGAAATTTCGAGCTCATAATCTAATTGTTGAATTGTATCGTCAATAATATCAGAGTAACTCACATTCTTCGCCAAATTCGTAATGAACTTGTTCGTCTGTTAGTGGTGACGTTAGGATGGTCCCATTTGGCAGCAGAAAATCGTCATCTATATTGTTAGTCCAGTTGCCAAGTAATCCTTTTGTTTTTCCAAATAGGCTATCATCCAAAACCATAACTAAAACCAAGTTGTTTCCTTCGTCTGTCACCTCTACCCAGTTATTATCCTCCGTCATTATCGATATTTTGTTTGCTGCAGATTTAGTTATGGAAAAGCTATTTTGTAAAACTGTTGATGTAGAGCTGAAACTACTGGAGTATTCGGCGCCATTTTGTAGAAACAACATGCCTCCTAGAAAAACAAGAAATAACGTGTGCTATTCACAATACTTATAAAGAGATGCAAAGTGAAAATAAGTAAGAATAATATGTTAGATGCCTGGATGAGCTCACGCTGGGCATTACGTAACTCGGGGACTATAAATATGGAAAGAGCAACCCGATGTTTGCTCAGTTTGCTCAGTTCTTTCCAGCGGGCGAGGAGTGTGGAAAACGACCCACCCACCTCCCCCAAAATTCACGTGGGCGTACAACACCTCATCCTGGGGCAAACTGTTTCAGCTTGGCTTAGGCCGCTGGATCACTATTTTTACCCATATCTTAGTTTCACTGAGCATAAATCTGAGTGTTGGGGAATAGTATACTATATACGTCAGTCTAAATTCAAAAGTGTCTAAAAAGAGTCTTTCAAAGTTTAATGTGCACTTAGAACATATAGTAAAGAGAAAACTAATGAAAACGTTATTTCGCTGAAATAACGACAATATCGGCTAAATGACCACATATGACTTGTCCGTGACGTTAAGGTGTTTGCAAAGTTTGTAAAAATGGTATAAATTACTTTAGAACAAAATTAGTTGGAACGCTTGAACGCGAATGCATTTTGCAATGTAAATAAGGCATATATCAATATAAAACTTTTCATTTCACCCCCACTCCTCCAATTCTATGTTGTTTTAAAAGCTTAAAGAGTGAGCGTCAACCGTCGTGCATTGCGCGTTTGTGTTTATCTCTCCGTACGATAACGAAGTGTTTTGAAGTGCTTCGTTACCAACTTGACGTGGTAAATACTCCGGAAATTCGCCTAGTCTTCTCAGAAAACCCTATATAGAGACTTTCGTATTCATCTACAATCCAAATACGTTCACTCAGAACCTGATTTTTTTGTTTGCACCTCGTCACTTGGTCTTCCACGCTTCGCGTCAGTCAAGTCTGACATAATTCGAAACGAAAGTCAATTGAGTTTTGTGAAAAATGCAGAAATAATTACTTTCTAAGGTATATCTTCTTATATAAAACTGTATCAAAAACTGGAGAAAACAATTCGCTTCATATAAGTATTTTTACGAAATAAACACCCAAACTAAGCTTCGTTACTTACCGCCTTTTATAAGATTTACTTGGATGGGATCAAGACCACCATGTTTTATAAGCACTGCAGATATTATTGTTCCATGATCACTTGCAGTCACTTGAGTAAATTTGACTTGAATTTGCAGCAGACCGCTATTTCCATCCAAAAACATGTATTCACCACAACCATTGAACGTGTAATTCATTCCATCCATGTTTGCGTAATGAGGATCTCCAAAACCCCAAGCTGTATTGAAATATCATATTATGTGAAACACAACAATGTGGTTAACCTAAATGATAGCACGAACTTGTCCTACAGCGATGAGTTCCCATGAGATTCCTCGTGCATTTTACTATACTAAATATAATATTTTGAACTTCCTCATATCACGATAGCGTTGGGGAACAGCAGCATCAAATACTAGTATAAATGTATAAAATAAGCCGCCATTGCTTGATAAAGAATGTTATATGTGTAGTCTGTTAACAATTAAGGAACAAGAAGATGTTTCTAGACGTTTTAAGACAGTATTCAAGATTGGTTCGGTTTAATATATAATTTATAGACCCTCCGCTTAGGCCAAATTCGACGAAATATTACTCCTCGACCTTCGACGGGATGATATTTCCCTCGGGGCAATATTTCGTCGAATTCCCCTCGCTCCAGGTCTATAAATGATAATAGTTACTCTGATTTAAAGGTTTTAGGTTTTAAGTTACATTCGTTTATACTTTGCGATGAATTGTGCCGATTTAATATCATCCTGCTAATTAAGGTACTGGATTAAGTAAAAAGTTTAAAGTGCCTATACAATGAAAATTTACCCCAGTTTTTATGATTGTATTTGCAAGAACAGTTAAAATAATGAAGAATGGCTTTTACAGTTCTTTAATTTGTTGTTGCGGTCTTGAGTTATTACGTTTTATGTAATTTGAACTATGACGTCACAAGTATGACATGGCAGGAAGGTCGGCGAAAATGGCCCTGGGATCGGCTGGTCACATGACACCCAGAATTTCTGGGTGTTTTGATATGATAATTTATGATAATTTAGGTAATTTGTCTTTGTTTACTCAGAAATATGCAACGCTCTGCATGGATTTAGATGAATAAATTATACTATAGCTGAATTAATGAAGTTTTAGAACATGGAATCGACCAGCCGATCCCAGGGCCATTTTCGCCGACCTTCGACTATGGAGGCAAAATGCCCTGGGTACGAGGTTGATGACAGTCAAAAAAAAATTGTGACGTCATAGTTCAAATTACATAAAACGTAATAACTCAAGAACAGGACGACAAATGAGAGAACTGTAAAAGCCACTCTTCACTATTTTAACTGTTCTTACAAATACAATCATAAAAACTGGGGTAAATTTTCATTGCATAGGCACATTAAAATCAATTAATTATTTGTAAACGCTTTATCGAATTGACCCATATACATCAGAATAATGAATGGCACAACGCATCGCTTTAAATATATCTTCTCGTAGCCATCAGCATTTGATATAAATGTTAGTTATTTTTTTTACAGAAAGTAACGAGTGTTTTATTTTGGGGCGTTTTTGGTTGTTTTGTGAAATATAGCTTACCTCTGCGCGGCCGTACGTAAAACCTCCCTTTTTGTTTAGGGCGAAGCCTACGATACGCGTCACACAAATTAGTATCCAGACAGCATTTTTGATAGCCATAAGTATCAGTATCAGTCGAAAAGTACAATGGGTTTTGAGAGAGAACGCCACCTGGAGATGTTTTTGATTTGAGAAGATTTCTGTTGTAGCAACATCGCACTGCAGATCCGCTGATTGGAAATACATTAACGTAGCATTCTGTTCCAAAGAAGAACACCTGAGTAAATCTTCTATCACGCGAGGCGTGGTTACTTGTCGGTGGACATTGTAGTCGACTGTTAATGACAACTGGACTTTCACTCACAAACCACTCGTAACACAAGAGCTCGTCAGATTTTGGCCCCTTTTCGCTCACGTCAAATATCCAACGACCAGTTCCACGATTTCCATTGATATCATCAATGTCTTCAGCATCGACTGTGCCAGAGCTAAAGAGAGTAAACTTTAATGAATCATGCAGCGTAGAATGATCTACTTGACAAAATTATTGCAAATGGTTTGTGGAAAATTGATGAGGGCATCAGGCAAGTTGGACTTCGAGTACGAGATTCATAATAATATTACACCCCATGATCTGCCTTTGTCACCATGTGTCAAAATGGGAGTCACTATTTGTACAGCAGTTCATGTCGTTACTCCTATTTTTTTCAACACTATTTTGTTATTTTCTAAGTAAAAAACTAACCCTTACCTAAAATAAAACCCTGATACTAACCCTAACCGTCATCCTAGCCCTAACCTTATTTCAGTTTAAAGTCGAACAATTCGAGGTGGTATTTTGACGCCATGCACGACATAAACTGCTGTATACATACAATATAGTGAATCCCGTGTCAAAATTGTCAAAATGTTGTTAAAGTCCCTATCACCCTAAATGATATTACTGATATAGATTGTATATGAAGTGAATAGTTGAATACCAAAATGTTTTATGATTTGAGCTTTGGGTTGATGTTCTATAAAGGTTGGTTTGTCCGAAATGCTAATGAGACGTCAAATCGGGAATTTCTTGGCTTTCTTCTGCTTTCGTGATATTGAGTAAAAAAGTTGATATTGAACGTATAGCGTTCAAGTACGCCATCAACGTTTGAATTAGAATGAATTTCTCTAGCAGCAGAATATTGTATCCGAAATGATGACTGATTTGACAGGCATATATTCATTCCGTCATTCACATTTCTGACTAACAACCGTTATAGTCCATGAACGCAAATTTCAAAGCATAAAGGCAGTGTTACACTATGCAATGTTTCATGCGACTTTTCTCGCAAAAGCTCAATCTGCTACGTTGCAGTTACATAAAATGGGGTGTTACACTAGGGAACGTTTCGTGCAACTTGACTTGCAAAGTTTCGCCGTGTTTGTGACAAGGTACGCATGCGCACTGAGTCAGCAAAGAGGAGAATTGTGAGACAAGATGGGGGTGTTACAATGTGCAACGCTGAAAATAGTTGCTGCAATCATGGCAGAAAATAGAACTAGATTCAACTTTCTGCAACGATTGTGTCGCAACAATTTTCGCCGTTGTAAGGCAAGTTACACTTTGCAATGGTTCGTGCAACTTGTCTCGCAACGGCATTGCGAGATAAGTTGCACGAAAATTGTAACAGCGCCTTAAAACATTTTGACGTTTTATTCAACTATTCATTTCATGTAGAAACTTTATCAGTAATATCGGATTTTGTGTTATAATCGTGAAACAATTTGGTGAAATTTTTGCCAGGTTAAAAACGGCGTTAATATCGTCCCGCGTACAATATCATTATAGTCAGTTGAGTAGGAAAACATATAAGACTCACAATGGCAGGTTTTCGTACTGAAATCTATTTCTATATTCGAAACCACGACGTCCTTTATTCAACCCCATAACTGGTAGACCAGCTGCAGACACCCACTGCGAATACTCGACTCTGAAAAACAGAAATAATTTTTTTTTATCAAATTCGTCTTCGCGCTTTTCACTCACTACTGCCAGCTGACAAGGGAAGCTCACTTGGTGTGCGTTGGTGGCTCTTGCTAAACATCTATTGCATTCACTTTAAAATTTATGCCTGCACCCAAAATGATATTTCAAAGTAGAACTGGCTTAGTTTCATGAAGAGTCTACTTTAAATGATCTTTTTGGGTACAGAAAATATTTTCGTGACACAACTCAACCCGGTTATAGCCGGGCTAGCATGGTTCATATATAAACAGCCCTTAAATGACATTGGCAACAAAAATTAAGTTTGTCTAATATGAAAGAACTCGTAAAATGATAGAGCAACACTTTTTGCAACTTTTCCGTTTTTTGCTTCGTTTGTGAAATATTTTAGTTTGTTTGATATGGTGTCTGACGTCAGGTGTGGGGTGGAGAATTTTCACTCATCAAAATATTAGTTCCATCTTCAAGTTTGTTCCACAAATTTACTTGAAAATGTGCGTATAATAACTCCCCATGATAATGAACGTTGTAAACTTAGCAATCACTGAGATATAAGACATTTTTTAACGAGTGAAAATTCTCTACCCCACCTGACGTCCAAACAAACTGAGATATTTCAAAAACGAAGTAAAATACGGAAAAGTTGTAAAAGGTGTTACTCTATCATTTTACGAGTTCTTTCATATTAGACAAACTTGATTTTTGTTGCCAATGTCCTTTAAAGTGCCCTAACCTCAAAATTTTTATTGTCTTATTTGGAAGAACTTTTAAAATGATAAAGTAACTTCTTTTGAAGATTTTCACTTCTTCGCTTTCTTTTTGAGATATATCAGGCATGTTTTATAGCATGTGATTGCATCTGATATCGTTTCGCAAATTACTTACCTAGGAGCAGGCACAGACCAGTCAATGTCTGCATAGTTGTACATGACAAACCAGCATGTTTCGTTTGATACCATAACCACTTGGAATTGATTTCTCTATAACGGAATAAATTCATTATAGAGTATTCATGTATATGAGATACCAAGGTTAAACCAACAATCGTAACGGTAACTACAGGTAGCATGCACGTGTAATAACAGTGACACAATACTTACAATAACATTAATAGAACATGGTTACTGCAGTGCATGACAAATACAAAGTTAATTACGACAATATAAACAGTGCAGTTACAGTACACAACTATGGTGTAGAAATAGTATACACAGTGCCAATCGTAGCTGCACAAGCAGCAGTGAAAGATATGGTATGGTATAACAGTAGCGATGGTAAGTGAAGTAATAATATAGCGACAGTGTACTGCTTTCAAAAGCATGATCATTCATAATCAGATAATCATAATTCGGTTCAAACAATAGATTAAAAACAATAGGTTAAAAAGTGCAATGAGAGGACGTAAAATTTGACAAACAGTAATTGGAAAATGAGGTTTTTGGAATAGAAAGGCCCGAGGCTGACCCGTAAAGTGAATTAACTCTCATGGACTCTTTAGTCGGTGATTGATTTTAATTAACTCTTGTCTACCAGCCGTCATTGAATCTCAGGTCAGTCTCCAGTCTGGTGTCGAATCTAATGAAAATTAGCAAAACCCTTTGTTCAAGCTCATTTGCATTAGGGGCTGATTACATGAATCTTGGATTCAGTTTCATTCCAGAGTGAACGTGAATTCAAATCGCGTTTACATTGGAATTATATCCCAGGATCAAGAACATTATAGCGGGTATGTTTCTTTCAACGATTTCTGCGCTTGTACATGAATAATAAACATAAGGATAAGGGGGAAAATATTACTAGTAATGATAATCGATGCGGTCGCAAGTGAACAAGCATTTAATTTAACTTTAATTTATAACGTCGACAAAGAGCTATTTATATATTCGCAATATGACGTCGGCGCAATTCCTGTCTCTAGCTGTAAATTGTCGTCTATAAATGTTAAAAGCTCGTAATTTTCATTCCGGAATGATATCTCACACCGCCTTTACATGAAATTTCAATGAAACTCAATTCGGAATGAAACTCAATCCGGAATGAGAACCGGAATGAACTCAATCCGGATTGAGCATCTCATTCCGGATTCATGTAAACTCTAACAGAACCGGTATGAGTTCAATCCGGAATGAAACTCAATCCGGATTCATGTAAACAGCCCCTTTAAAACGGGCCTCATTCTCGTTTGATATAGGTTGATATATAGTATATATTGCAACAACGGAAAGAACAAACCCCTCCAAAATTTCCAGATTCGGCAGGCTTTATATTTTCCCAAGTAATCACAGATGCCCATGTTGCACTGAAACTAGTTTCGCCAATAAACATTCTGACAGCTGTGTTGACACGGTTGAAGACCTGAGCATTTGGGGTGGCGTCGGATATGTGGTGATTTTTAAAACGCACTTTGGATTGGCCTGTTGCGAAAGCAGATAGGTCTACAGGAGCAAAATATGGTGCGAAAGATGGGTCATCTTGCTGAGTAGGTAGAGTACCATAGTTGAATGGCCAATTCTGATATACGCCATCGTTTAAACGAATCAGGCCATTAGGACAAATCTATAAGTTCAAAAGACATCACCAACATCATTTTGGAGAAGTTATTGGTCTTGGGATTCACTATATGTACAGTAGTTCATGTTGTGACGTCAAAATACCTCCTCGAATTGCTCGACTTTAAACTCAAATAAGGTTAGGCCTTAGGGTTAGGATTAGGATAACGGTTAGGGTTAGGATCAGGGTTTGATTTTTGGGTAAGGGTTAGTTTTGTACCTGGAAAATAACCAAATAGTGTTGAAATTGTGACGTCAAGACATAAACAGCTGTACAAATAGTGACAATTAATAGTGACAAATTGGATAATTAGACAGATACTCATGTAGAGGCCTTGTAAAACCGGCGATGACTATATGTAAAGAATACAAGTGGACGTGCATTCGCCGCGCAAATTCTCCTTCTTACTTTCAAAAGGTACTTATGGTACGTACCATAAGTATAGGGTAAATACCGAGAACGGAGACTTCAAGTCAGATTGACGAGAATAAGTTAATTTATTCTATTTTATTTATGTAAACAAACATTTCACTTCCGGTGCGGTGATTTGACGTGTTCGGCGTTGCTATGACAATTTTATATAGTCGAAGTTGTTATTCGTTCGAAGAGTTTGAAAGCTGTGAGTTTTTTGAGAGCTGTGAAATAAACCTTTACATTTTGCGATTTGGTGATTATTTGTGTGGTCTTGGACGTTCCCCACACAAAAGTGGCGACCCCGGCAGGATATTTCCTGGATAAACGAAGTAAATTGATAACAAACGAAACTATATGCCCTTGACACGGGGTCAGAGCGAAGCTTCGGCGGTTGAAAGTGAAACAGCGACGGACAATATGGAACAAACTTTACAGAAAACCTCGGAGCAAGCCCTGGCAAACAAAGAGAATACCCAACTTGCAGCTTTACAGCAACAACTGGAAACGCAACTAAAAGTAACCCAACATTTGGATAAGCAAACTCAAGATCTCCTGGAGCTAGGAAATGAGCGAAAGTTACAACGCCATAAAGTGAATTTGGAAGAGAGAATAAACACATTACACACCTTGGTAACAAAAATGATCGAGTTGAAGTTCGAGAGTGGTCTCGAAGAAGAAGCAATAACCGAATTGTCGGGACATACCAAAGAAATGATAGAAAACTATGAGTATTCTTTGGAAACGGTAGACGTCTGCCTGGAAAAAAGGGAAGATCAAAAACGAGCACAGAAGCAGTGAGTGTGATAAAGTCAAGGAGATCCCAGAGAGAAGAGAATTTCTCAAGAGAAACAAACTGTGTTACAACTGTACTGGTACTGGCCATGGAGCAGCAACTTGTCGAAGTAGAAACTGTGGTTTATGTGGGCTTAAGCATATATAATACCTCGCTGTGCACTAATACCGACAAGAAAAGCTCTCCTTACATGATTGGGTCCACTAAGGAAACAATTCATCCAACATTGGTTGTAGTTGCAAATGGTGAAAAATTCAGGGTCCTGTTGGATACAGGATATGGAAGTTCCTTTGCTTCGTCAACCTTCATCAAAAACCTTGGAATCAAGCCGACATACTGGGAATGGAAAAACATTGAAACTATGACAACAACAGTGCGTCAAAAGCTACCCATTTATGCAACCAAGCTGTGCTCCATTGATGGCAAAGAACAACTAGATGTCAAGTTAACCATGTTGGACAAGCCCATTATTACCACCTTGAGCAACCCAAGAATTGGAGAGTTAAAGAAACAACATCCCTACCTGAGAGGAATACAATTTGACAATGAAGACGAAAAGGTTTAACATCCTATCCATCTTCTTCTGGGAGTAGGAGATTTGGCCAGAATCAAGACATCAACATGCAGAATTGAGGAGTTCAA
Source organism: Chrysogorgia sp. JL179-B06 (assembly GCA_035772405.1). Classification (NCBI taxonomy): domain Eukaryota; kingdom Metazoa; phylum Cnidaria; class Anthozoa; order Scleralcyonacea; family Chrysogorgiidae; genus Chrysogorgia; species Chrysogorgia sp. JL179-B06. The sequence goes on along the minus strand of JAYKKM010000360.1, from coordinate 3,259,578 downwards.
TCAACCTATAGCAGAGAAAACCACCCTTGGTTGGACACTCATGGGTCCAGGTGAAATTGGTTCACACGCTCAGTATTTTTCAAATACTTCCCACGAAGACTACCAATTGCTCTACAGCTTGGATGTCCTTGGCCTTGAAGACCGCAGTGAAGGAGACCAAAGTGTGGTACATGACGAATTCAAGGAGCAACTACAGAGAAGACCCGATGGAAGTTATTCAACTAGTCTACCATGGAAACCAGGACATCCACCTTTGCAGGACAATGCAAAAAATGCAAGAGCTCGGCTAGATGGATTACTAAAGAAGTTACAACGTGGTAAAGGAGTGCTACAGCAGTACCATAGTATTATTCAAGAGCAAATCAAGCAAGGAATCGTTGAACCTGTACCAGAAAAGCCCACAGGAGAACATGTCTTCTATTTGCCTCATCGACCCGTGGTCAAGGAATCCGCAGAAACAACGGCTGAAGTGCGCATAGTATATGATGCCTCTGCCAGAGAGAACCATCACTCGCCATCACTGAATGATTGTCTTCAAGTGGGTCCACCACTACAGTCTCTACTACATGATGTCGTGGTGAGAAACCGACTGAATCCCATTGGTTTAACTGCAGATGTGAAACAAGCCTTCCACCAGATATGGATCAATCCAAAAGATAGAGATGCATTTCGGTTCTACTGGATTTCAGATGTGGAGACCAAGAAGATTGTAACTCTCAGATTCACCAGAGTTCCATTTGGCTGTGTTTCTAGTCCCTTCTTGCTTGGAGCAACCTTACAAGAACATTTGAGCAGTATGGAAGAAGAATACCCAGATACAGTGGCTGAATTAAAGAAGGATCTACAGTATATGTAGATGATGTCATGACTGGTGGTGCTGGAGAAGAGGAGCTACTCCGCGTCAAACATGAAGCCAACGTGATATTCAACAAAGGAGGCCTAACACTTCATAAGTGGCATTCTTCGCTTCCAAGTTTAGAAGATCATCCCAACTCTGATGAGGAGCAGACGTACGCTAAGGAAGCACTGGGAACATCGCCAACAGAATCCAAAATGTTGGGGATTAAGTGGAACAAAGTGGAGGACACTTTAGCCATTAGTTTTCAAGAATGCAAGAAAACCAAGGAACTCACCAAAAGAGGAATGTTAAGCGCTCTAGCCAAGGTCTATCACCCCCTTGGACTGGTCTCGCCTGTTATGCTGGAAGCAAAGCACCTATATCGAAAAGCGTGTGAAACAAATGCAACATGGGAAATGGAGCGTACATGGAATCTGTGGTTGAAAGGATTGCCAGATGAAGTGGCTGTTCCAAGGAGCATATGCAAAATACACGAGCCAGTAACCGAAGTTACTTTACATGTATTCGGAAATGCAAGCAAAAAAGGTTGCTGTGCAGAGGTTTATGATGTGGTGAAGCAAGGTGAAACGCAAAGTCAAGGTCTCTTGGCATCCAAGTCCAGAATTGCCAAGAAAAATTTAACTATTCCCAGACTTGAACTAGTTTCAGCACATATGGCGGCCAACCTTGTTGATAATGTGCGGACTGCTCTGGAAGGACATAACATCACTGGTATTTATGGCTGGTCCGACAGCACGGTAGTCCTGTGTTGGATCAATAATACCGACAAAGAGTGGAAGCAGTTTGTGGAGAATAGAGTGGCAAAGATCAGACAAAAGACAGGAATACTGTGGAAATACTGTCCTACAGGGGAGAACCCAGCTGACATCGGAAGTAGAGGAGCTACGGCGGTCAACCTGAGGGAATCATGGTGGAAGGGACCCAAGTGATTAGCAAGAGAGGAGAAGTGGCCTAAATGGAGTGGACTTGAACCAACCAAAGAAGTGAACGAGGAAGCAACGATCCTAAATCAGTTGCATATGACGTCAGTTGAGGTGGAAACCAGTGGTTTACAGAAGCTGACCGAGAAATACTGTCTCTGGAAAGTCCTACGAGTAGTGGCATGGGTAACTAAAAACCTGTGGTGTACTTTCCACTAAAGAAATCCAGGAAGCAGAAAAGTGTCTGGTCAAGATGACTCAGAAATCATCTACATTGGATCCTGATCATGAGCATATCTCACTACGACTTGGTCTGGAGGCTGACAAAGAGGGTGACTGTCCTTCACTGTAAAGGACGTGTCATGGGGGAGTATCCTGTGTACATACCAACAAAGAGCAAGCTTGCAAGATTGATAATTGAAGATGCACACACCAGGACACTTCACGGAGGGGTGGCGTCAACCATGGCAAAAGTTAGAGAAAGGTGGTGGATAGAGAAACTAAGAAGATTGGTGAAGACAGAAATACACAACTGTTACAAGTGTAAACGCTACCGGGTGAAACCGTTACCATCCCCTCCGATTGCTCAACTACCCAGATTTCGAACACAAGGAGAAAGAGCCTTTCAGACAGTAGGAGTAGATTTCGCTGGACCTCTGGAATACAAGATAAGCAAGAAGCACCAAGGAAAATCTTACATCGCGTTGTACACTTGTGCAGCTTCACGAGCAGTATACCTGGATCTATTACCCGACTTGACAGCAGCAGAATTTAAGAGAAGCTTAGGCGAGTTCATAGCCAGAAGAGGTAATCCTACAAGAATGGTTAGCGACAACGGAAAGACGTCCGTAGCCACTGCAAGATGGCTGCACAAGCTCAAACGAAACCAGTTGGTCAACGATTACTTGGCTAGAATGAATATAGAGTGGCAATTTAACCTATCTAGAAGCCCGTGGTGGGGAGGTTTTGTTGAGAGAATGGTGGGATTGATGAAGGCGTCACTTAGAAAAGCTGTTGGCAGAGCAAACCTGACTTTCAAGCAACTTAAAGAAGTCCTTGTCGATGTAGAAGTTACCATGAATAATCGGCCTCTTGGATATATGGAAGAAGACTTCGAACTTCCTCCGCTTACACCTAACATATTGATCCATGGTGCCAACATTAGTCTATCTGAAGAAGAGACTGACGATATGGATGAAGGAATGAAAATGTGCAAGAGAGCAAAGTACATTCAACGCTGCAAGGACATGATGTGGAGGAGGTGGACAACCGAGTATATCAGATCTTTAAGGGAGAGACACTTCCAAAACACTGGTAAAGCAACTGATATTTCTGTTGGAGAAATAATGTTAATCAAAGGAGACCAGAAGAATAGAGGCCATTGGAAAATGGGTGTTGTACAGAAACTGGTGAAAGGTAAAGATGGAGTTACCAGAGGTGCAAAGTTGAAAACAAGTACAAGCGTCCTGGATCGACCGTTGCAGATTACCAAGACAGATTACCAAGAACAGTCATACATGTCCAATATAACCATTGGTATGCAGCTGCTTCAGGTGGTAACAGGTGGTATAGTGGCTTCACGCTGCTACCCAGGTATAACCATTGACATGCAGCTGCTTCAGGTGGTATAGTGGCTTCAAGCTGCTACATGGGTAGTATCATATGTCCGATTGTCCCTTAATGCACAATGGTATATTATTTTTGGATCTATACCTTATAATTTCCTCGTTCTCAATACATCGCGCATTACGTATAAACAAAGGTATACCGCATTATCTCTGTGTGCAACATATCGTTATTGTATTGAATGACACAATATTATATGTTGTTGCCTCGTTCTATTTCAAAACTACGCAACATGATCGCTATTGAATGAAACAATATTATATGTTGTTGCCTCGTTCTATTTCAAAACTACGCAACATATCGCTATTGAATGAAACAATATTATATGTTGTTGCCTCGTTCTATTTCAAAACTACGCAACATATCGCTAATGAATGAAACAATATTATATGTTGTTGCCTCGCTCTATTTCAAAACTACGCAACATATCGCTATTGAATGAAACAATATTATGTTGCCTCGTAGCCCTCGTTCTATTTCAAAACTACGCAACATATTACATATCGCTATTCAATGAAACAATATTATATGTTTTTGTCGTGCGGTCGTTCAATTTTATAAGCCATTATTTCTGTCAATACTTTATATTTTGGTTGCGTCGTCCTCAAAAAGACGACGCATTACTACATATAGACAGTTTATAAGGCATTATTTCTGTCAATACTTTATGTGATTGCCTCGTCCTCAAAAAGACGACGCATTACTACATATAGACAGTTTATAAGGCAGTATTTCTGTCAATACTTTATGTGATTGCCTCGTTCTCAAAAAGACCACGCATTAATACATATATATAGACAGTTTATAACGCATTATTTCTGTCATTACTTTATGTGATTGCGACGTTCTCAACTAGACGACACATTATACATAACTATACATATTATAGACAGTTTATAATAACGCATTATTTCTGTCAATACTTTATATGATTGCCTCGTTCTCAAAAAGACCACGCATTAGTACATATAGACAGTTTATAACGCATATTTCTGTCATTACTTGTGTGATTGCGTCGTATATATAATCATATAGACGATAGAGTGCTCAATACCGAAGCAGAGCGAAATATATATATATATATATATATATATATATATATATATATATATATATATATATATATATATATATATATATATATATATATATATATATATATATATATATATATATATATAAAAGTAGAGTGCTGCGTAGACAGTGTTAAGTGTATATAGCAAAGTGAAAAGGTGGTAAACTGCCAAGAATTTAGTGACGAAATACTGACGTTTCGCGCGGAGCCTTTCATCAGAGTAAGACGTCTTACTCTGATGAAGGGCTCCGCGCGAAACGTCAGTATTTCGTCACTAAATTCTTGGCAGTTTACCACCTTTTCACTTTGCTATATATATATATATATATATATATATATATGCCATTTGTTTTGTTGTTATTGTCCGTATATGTATGCAGTTTGTAATTGTTGGCGAAGTTAATAAATCATAAATCATAAATCATAATTACAGATGTTGCTTTCTTGATTATACCGAATCTGCCTAATTAATCTATTATACAATGAGTAATCGCAGTTTCCAAACGTACCTTGAGGACATCAAATGCCCCGAAACGTCGTCTATAAAAATACGTACGTATTTTTACTTAAAGGACATTGGCAACGAAAATTTTTGTTGCTTTATTTGAAAGAGCATGAAAAAATAAGCCGATTGGCCGTTTACTGTTCTACGCTATCTCTTCTAGTTGCGAAGTTATACGCAAAAATTTGCAAAATATAAATTGCTGATTCAGCACAACGTGTGACGTCATTGGATGGGTAAGTATGTTTATTGAATACATAACTGAAGCATAGCTCAGTTATTATGAGCTCAAATCAAATGAAATTTTGCACAAAGATAGTACATGATGAGATGCATTGAAAAAACACTTCTAATTTTGTTGTCAAGGTAACACTGTCGTTCCCAGGCCCCTTAAACGGATTTTTTATAACTAGTTACATTTATCTATGGGAGTCATTTTCGAATTATTATCATGCAAGTAAACTTCAGGCATGCATAGGTGTATTGTACACACACTTCTGATATTATGTTATCCTAATCAGTACCAAGAATAAAGCTGTTTTATAAAATTCGTGCAAGGGGCCTGGGAACGATAGTGTTAACTTGGCAACAAAATTTGAAGTGTGTTTCAATGCATCTCATCATGTACTATCTGTATGCAAAATTTCATTTGATTTGAGCTCATAATAACTGAGCTATGCTTCAGTTATGTATTCAATAAACATACTTACCCATCCAATGACGTCACACGTTGTGCTGAATCAGCAATTTATATTTTGCAAATTTTTGCGTATAACTTCGCAACTAGAAGAGATAGCGTAGAACAGTAAACGGCCAATCGGCTTATTTTTTCATGCTCTTTCAAATAAAGCAACAAAAATTTTCGTTGCTAATGTCCTTTAAGCATTGCTCGACATATTGAAGTTCTCTTATTTCTGCAGGCTTCTTTTATTATTTCTGATCACAAACGACACTCATGCTAAAAGGGTTAGGTTTTTATTTCGCACTGTTTAGAAGAAATCATTTACAAATCGTTGCGGCGAACAGGGACGTTTTCATGCACAATTTCGATGCGGTAAGTACCGTGTGAATACATGCAACGGCGATTTCTGACATTTTTGCACTGTTTGCAACTCGCAACGTCATCGTGCATGGGAATGATGTTTGGCATATCATGCATGCAAAGAATTTACCGCAATTATCCAAATTGCGTGACGAAATTCGCGATTCACCATTGCCGTGGCTTGAGACTTCGAATTATTTGACATGTTCAGTATTATTCGATACTGATTCCTTATGCGTTAGCACGAATTAACACATGGAAACGTGACTTGTTGCACGCAAATTGCGACGTCAATCCACCCATACATCCCTAGGCTTTGTTAGAAGTATGACTGTTATTTATGTAATTATACGAAAGAATTTGGTGGGCTGTGTTAAAAATTAAGTCAAAACTTACAAACATTTGATTTCGTCGAATTCCGTTGAGCACAAAGCCAAGGCCTGCAAATGGCTTTTCAATGCATGTTTTGCTGCTGGTAGTGATAATCGATGGATCGTTGGAGGATTCGACAAATCTCTCTGAACAAAAATGAATTAATGTCAATATAATTGGTAGTCAACTGATTTAATGATATGTAAAGTGCTAAATCAAAGATCACGAAACGAAAGATTATTTACAAATTTTGGTACGCGTTATTTACGGTAGCTTTAAAATGAATCACACTATACTATTTGTATGTTATTTCTAATGTCGTTTAAAATTGTTCGTCAATTCTTGACTCTTCTAAACACAAAGGATGACGAGTCGTGTTACAATTAACAGGCAATTAGATGAGGGCATTCAACGCAGCAAACCAACAGATTGCCATCATTGTACTGTCAAGATTTTTAGTGACGAAATACCGGCCGACGTTTCGAGTGGAGCCCTTCATCAGCACTTGTAATTGCTAAGACATACCGAAACAGCTTCTATATGGATAGGTATAGGCCGCGGCATTCAACATAATATTAATATTTAACCAGGAGACTTTTTCACAATACACGATTTTCAGAAAGGACCTGAACCAAGTAAAATTAGGGGTAAATAACAAAAACAAATACGATACAAATATGTGTAAAATTACAATGTGAAATTATAAACTAAGAACGTTTTAAAAATTCAATAGTTTCTGTTTAAAAATTACAATATTTAAATGAAGAACTCAGCAAACCAATACCATGATTGTTGATGTCTAGGTTGCTTAGTAGATATACCAAAACACACCGAAGCTTCCACAAAATGTGGAATATAATTGCAGGAAATTGCGTTTCATTATGCTAAGTTGCGTCACAATGACGTGGAATGAAGACCAAAATAATTATGTTTTGACACTGTGTCCTCAGTTTTTGTGTTGTTTTCGAAAAGTGTGTTCTCCCATTCACTCCAGTACAAATCGAATGAAGCTTTTTACATACTTGAAATTTACTTCGAATGTTAAATGCATGACTATTACTATAACTAATCTACATAAATTATTAGGTGGGCCAATATATAAAATATTATAAATACCTTTTTGTATCCTCAAACCTAATTATTATAATTTACGCGCGAGCCATAGTATGAATCTATTTTAATTTATATTGTTGCAGCCAGACTCTGTCCTACTGTCCCTTTTTTATTATATTTTCTATTAACTCACGCTGGAACTTTTATAAAATAATAAAAAGTATAACTTTAAAAAGTATTTATATCTATTTACAGATGAGTTGATATCTATTTACAGTAGAGATCGCAAATGCGAGCTGTTTGTGGACTGTCTGGTGTTATGTATGATACATATATATTTCTTACCACCAATAGTGTCTCCACTGTCACCTCCGCTGCCTTCAAACACTTGAGAGAAACCTTATAAAGATTCAAAGAAAATAATTCAGAAAAGCAATATTTTGACTGAAAGCTTTTACACTGAAGCGTTTCGTAATTACAACTACACGTCTACAGTACTGAACGTCTACAACTGAACATTCATTGAGATTATAGTACATTACTATGAACCGAGCTGAGAAAACGATCAATAACTAATCGTATGTCGATATTTTAAAATGATTTTTAAGCGACCGATTAATGTTGACAAAGAGCCCCTCTTCTAGTCTATCAAATTCCTCCTTGACCTTGGCTTTTAACTTATAAAGAAAATCTTTCTTTATTGCTATGACATTTCTTTATTGCCGATTAAACTGTGCAGTACTAAAGATTCGTAATACAAAACGTCTCGTGGTGAGACTATCCACTATTTAACATTATTTTAGTTTTTCGAATCTTGGAGAGAAAAAATAAAATTGATTCAAGTGAGTCTCTTATGTTAAATTAAAAAGAATTAACCTTTGACTCACCATTAATAAACAGGTTGGAGATCATGAACAAACAGACCCACATCACGGTGTCCGAAATATACACGGCTTTCCCCACAATACTTTAAAAATAAGCGGTACCTCTTCACTGTGAGGGTAGGTACTTGATCTGAAAACACAGTCTATCAAAATGCAATATAAAGGAATGTGTTTGTTGCTCATCTTTCCGCTGTCACTGGAAACGGATAAACATGCCACAGCAGGGAGTCTCGGATTTGCTAAAATTTCAACGCGACTAAATGGCTGAAGATAATTTGTATAATATGGAAATATAACTTCTACAAAGAGTAAAATGCTTGATAAATGATTGTTTTGCATCCTCATGGGAATAAAAAACAATACGAATCCGATTACTTTTGCTCTAGTGTAAACGCAGCCTAAGTCTGCAGCCTTCAGTTATGTAAATTATGCTGTCTTCAAATTTAGCTTCATCCCAAGAATTATAATTATTTACAAAATTAACAAAGTGTTTCTGCCAAGAATCATAATTTACCAGGGTGCAGCTATGATAAAAAACTATAAAGATTGTTATTTTAATTTGCCTTGGTATTTTTGAACACTTAATTATCGGTTTATATTATACGTTTTCGTTCGCCACTCATGCCAATGCATGCATCACTCAGTTTCCATTATGTTACTGTAGGTGCTTAAATAAATTAGAGACGTGAAGGATTATCATACAGGGAAGCTTCTGAGCGTCATTCATTTCCGGAGAATTTAGCACGAAGCAACTGAAGGCAGTAAGTATAAAAGGAATAGTAAATTGTTTGTTTGAAATTATAGTAAAATCCGATGTGATGTAATAATTTTTATTTGGAGACAGACCTTTCGATCAACACAATTAACCGGTTGAATGCATGAGCTATATGAAAAGCAGCGAAAGCGCAATTAGTAGCATATATATCAAAATCATAATGGCAAATGGCATTTAATGGCATTCGTACTGTTCCAAAAGGCGTTTCGACTATTTAGACAGAACTGATGAATACTGAACAGTCGAATCGTCTTTTATTTTATATATATATATATATATATATATATATATATATATATATATATATATATATATATATATATATATATATAATATATATGAATTGATACTAGTACTGGTGAATATATATATATATATATATATATATATATGTATATATATATATATATATATATATATATATATATATATATATATATATATATATATATATATATATATACTGACCACTACTGAGACACGGTCAGGACATTCAGAAATCTACATTATTGAAACACTAGCTGCCGTTATTCTCAAGTCTCTACAGCCAAGACATCTCATCTTCATATATAACTGTATAGAAACATAGAAAAGTTAACGACGTCATCACATACGCGAGAGGTTATACTTTATACAATATGATAGGAAACATGTTTTCCGTCTTCCCACTATAAAAAACTCTTGTGACGTGGAAGTGTGGGAGTATACTTGAAATCGGAATTGAAACACTCGCCTCTCTGGCTCTCGCGAAGTTCCACTCGAGAAACACTGAAAATGTTTTCTATTTTTTAAATTGCAAGTATTGGTGTATGCTCCAAGGCATTTTATTTCTTATTCTGTTCTGACGCTGTGATGTCTGTCGCAAGCATTTTGTTTCGTGCCTCTTTTTAGCCTGCGTGCAGTCGTTCCACCCGACAAACTGCACGCAGGCTACTGTGTAGCAAAGCAAATAAAACAACCTAATAAAATCAATAAGACAACATAGCTTATTTTGTTTGGTTGTTGGGAAATTCGATAGTCATATAGACATATGTTACCATTTATCAGACTGAAGAAGAATTGATAGAACGCGAATATATAATTAGATCTTGATAATTAAAGATTATATTTATTACGTTGTTTGTTGTTGTGAATTAATGTTACTGGTAACCATGCACGAGAACATTCCAACGCACGATATTTGTTCAGTTTTAAGTGTTCAAACATTATGCTGGTGCATTCTATAATACATATATATGCATGGTTACGAAAGTTGTTTGGAAGATATACAATTAATGGCTCAGTATATGCAACCGGAAGAATTGGAAAACAGAAGCATAATTATCTGGGGAATTTGCCATTGGCCATATACAACATTGCCTTTATCAGGTTGATAACAGTGGGTGATAAAACGATTACCCTTAGGGACGATATCGTTTTTATTTCCCGATGTTTATCACCCTGATAAACACACTAGTATGTGATAAAAAGGTTATCACACTCGCGACTCATTGATATCAGTTTTATCCCTCTCGGTACAATATCGTAATTGTTCCTCGTTCACTCGTGACAATTATGATATCGTCCTCGAGTGATAAAACCTGATATCACCTTAGCCCTCATATGATAACCTATACACACAAATACACACATTTATATATATTATATATATATATATATATACACCACCATATATACAGAACTCGTGACCAGGCTCTCCGGCAACGGATTCCGTAGCTCAGTCAGTCAGACCGGAAGGCCTTGGAGTTGCATTTTTCGCAACTGGTCCTGGTTTGGTCTTAAAATCGAAAATTTTCCTTCACCATAAATCCTTTCAACATGTAGTTTGGTCGAGTGAAATGCCAAATATTACCTATATATAAATATGGCAGTTTGAGCGCTCTGGCCCCATGCGCACTTCACGCTATCTGGATGTTCTGATCGCCTGTGCTGTCCCACAAGCGGTTGTCAATGACGATCGCAAGTGAATAATAGTCGTTTTGAATCGGACAATATTTTAATCGAACAATATACCGCCATTGGCGATATGTGATCTGACGAAATACATAAAGAGGTTTTTACGAAGGTATACACGTTTGAGAAATATAATAGGTATGTGTGTTATGTATTTAGACTCGCTGATTCCAAATATGTTTTCAGAATTGAAATCTAGTAAATATTGGCCGAGATAACGTTCACTAAATCTTGTCGACAGAGACTATACAAATACAAATACGCGGTCTAGGCACTGGGGACCATGGATGGGGAAAAGAAACTCTAGGGGTGGGGTGGGAGTAGTGGTAGAAAAGGCGAGCGAGGGGATTATTGAGCATTCGTATTTCTAGTATATAATGGTAGGTCCAACTCCTTATAAGGAAGTAAAAAGTCGTTTGGGGTGATCCGCGTTGGAATCTGACAATAGAGACCTTAAGATTCACGTTTACCGCAAACCGCAAACTGCAGTTTGTGGTCAGCCGTTTGCCGTTCGCAGTATGTGTTTTTAGGCCATTAAGATTCAGGTGCATTTGAAGCAAAGAATCATGGGAGTTAAAAAATCAAAATGGCGGCTGCACGAAGGTAAGTTATTCTCATTTCGCAGTTTTCCTTCTTCCCAGATGAAAAATACTCAATTTATATTTGCTCTGGTTTTAGGAGATGCTTCAGAGATGTTTTGACGGTGATGTTGCATGACGATAGCAGCGATTCTTCAAGTGATGAAGAAGATCTGCACTTGCTGTTTCTTGACGCAGCATTTGGAGAGAGTCGAAAGCTTGATAACAGGCTAGACATTTCAGAGCTGACAGAAGTGCAGTGTGAGGAAATGTTTAGGTAGCTTTTTTCGTAGTGGTATTTTATTTCGCAGCATGAAAATTGTTTTAAGTATCGGTATTTGCATCCGGCACAATCTCGTACTTACATGTAGCTAGTACTATAAATATTAATTCTGCTCATTATATTTATAAATTTAATAGTTTAACATAAATTTACCCATATCTTGCATTATCTGACCACGTATTTTTACATATATAGGCTTTTTAGAGTTTTACCAATATATTTTCCTTTATCCAATAATGATTCTTGTTTAATGCACATTCAACCAATTAATCTCTTAATGTTTTATTTACATCTTTTGTCTATAAAAATTCAATTTTATAATTTACATATAATCTTGCAATTTAATATTTCCACTTGTGAGATTTGAAAAGGGTGACATGCCTCGCCTCCTGGAGGCTTTACAAATCCCAGAGTTCTACACTGGTTATCAGGGCTCTGTCTTCACTGGAATGGAAGGCCTTGCGATCATGCTACGTCGATTATCATATCCTAATAGATGGTGTGATCTGGTGTACACCTTTGGCAGATCTGAGGCTGAATTGAGCATAATTTTTAATACGGTAACGTATTGGAGCTCATATGATAAGTGGATAATTTATAAATGTTTTTATCTGTTTTCTACCAAGAGTAAATATTTGTTAGCATAAAAGAGCATCAGACAAAGTAAGACTTTACTGTCCTTTCTTCAAAATATAACTCTTTTAGATAATAGATGACATCTACACTCGTTTCAATCATTTGCTAAGTTCTCTGGACTTAGTGTGGCTAGATCCAGCACTTTTTGCTGATGTCATAAACCAGAAAGGAGCTCCACTGGACCAGTGTTGGGGTTTCATAGATGGAACCGCCCGGCGTATTGCTAGACCTGTGCGAAATCAGAACGTGATGTACAGTGGCCACAAAAGAATCCACTGCATTAAATTCCAGGTGTGAAATAAACTACATGGGGCTAGAAAATAAAATCCAAAACAAACACATTTTGGGGTACTATCATTTTTATTGAAATTCACTGTGGTAATTGTGCAAATCTTATTCTCATTTCCTTCTTTCCATTTCTAGTCAGTAATTGCTCCTAATGGCCTGATTGCACACTTGTTTGGACCCATAGAAGGCAAACGGCATGATGCTTTTATGCTAGGAGTCAGTGGCCTACTACCACAGCTTGAAAGGATGACTAAACCTAATGGTGAACCATATGTTGTCTATGGTGACCCAGCATATGGAATATCACGCCATATCATATCCCCATTTAGAGGTGCACATCTAACTCAACTACAGCAGCAATTTAAACCGTCATATGAGTGAAGTTCGTGTGAGTGTAGAATGGGGGTTTGGTAAAATCTTACAATATTTTGCATACTTAGATTTTCAGAAGAATTTGAAGGTTCTTCTCCAACCAGTTGCTAAATATTATGCAGTTGGATCACTTTTGACCAACTGTCACACATGTCTTTATGGTTCTGTAACCAGTTCATTTTTTAATCTGGAGCCTCCATCACTTGAAGCATACCTGGCCAATAGGAACTAGAAAGTACCAGTATATCTCATCACTACAGTCACTGTTTCTTACAAGGCTGGTGAGAGCAGAGGGACACAATACCGAGGCTATTGAAAGGGGTGTGGCAAAGCCAGCACACGCCATTGTGGCATAAGATTTGGATTTGCTCTAAAGCATAACACATTGTTATATTTATTTGTATAAATATATTTATTAATTACATAGAACATGCCATTTAATAGGCTAATAAATATATTAAATTAATATTTCATATTTAAACACAACATTATTAACATTGTAACATATACACATATATTAATACCATATTTCCTCTATTAAGCCCTCCTTTGATTTAGCCATTCTAATCAGCTCCCCATTAAGTAAAAATACCCTCAAGTAAACACAAGTTGTATTGTCTGTCTATAATCATCTGTCTACTATAATGTATTTAATAGAGAATCGGTAACAAGTTGATTTTAGATTTTTTGCTGACTAGTAAAATTAAATAATCCCCCTCCATCTATTAAGCCATTAATAACCTATGGAGCTTAATAAAGGAAATATAGTATAAACTTTGCTTTGCAACTGTATAATAAATAAAAAAATAAACTTTAAGGGAATTCATGTTTACAGTTTGTCTTTTAACAGACTCAAGAAAACCCTCTTCTCTTCCAGCTCCAAATTCAGCCGTTCTTTCCGTTCAAGAGCCTCAACCTCAAATATTTTTTTTCTGAAATTCAAACTCCAACATCCTCTGCTTGAGCTCCTGCTCCTTAAGACTTGCTTTTCGTTCATATTTTGCTTCTAGCATTTTGACTACAGAGAGCCTGCTAGCTCTTTTTCTTGGTTTAGATGCTGATAAGATAACCAAAATAATAGATTTGAGCAAATAATTATGCCATCATAAATTTGCCTGTCCAACAGCATGTTTATTTAATACTAGGGACTTCCCAGGATCTTGGACTGTTTATAATTCACTGTTATTTTCATGTTTATATGGGAAATATAACATCCCCGGTATAAACTAAATTCTGAAGTTTAAAACGTCTGATCAGGCCGGCAAAACCATTGAAAAAGAAAGCAAAATGGAAAACTTTTTATTGCATAATGCTGAAATATTATAGTCAATATAATTTTTGTGACACCTTTATATTATTTTGAATGAAATGAACACATTCTGGTGACCCGGATCACATAATCAGACCCTAAAATGGTAAGGTGTGAAAGTAAGACTACAAACACACTATATTTTTAAAGTTTACTCATTGTCAAAAACCTAACTGGGACAAGACAAAGTTATGTTTGGTGGTACAGTATTTAGCTTTATTTTAAAACTCTAAGCAGCTCTACCTTTTTTTGCTGGCGTGGGACTAGATTCATCATCATCATTATCGGCTGAGTTGCTTGCATCAGAATCATCACTTTCATGATTCCTATCTGCAATGAAGCAAATTGCCACAAACCCTGAATAATAATTACCTTGGGGATTTATTAATTAACAGGGTGCATATTCAAGGACCTACATTGTATGAAATATATAGGTTTACCACCAGATGCAGCACTTATGTGCATCACACTCACCTCGCAGAGGTGTAATACAGATAACAACAAGGTACTTATTGAACGTCAAGTACTTGTTTGATTATTTACAGATTTAGTAATTTGTGCACAGATTTAGAACATTTTTATCTGCAATGTATCAAAGAAGTGTAAGGTAACACAGAACGTGTAAAGTTAACTTGGCAATTAATTCTTACTAGCCATTCCAGATAAAGCTGCTGCCCTCATCTCGACTCCTTTTTCCCTATCTTGTTTTTCTTTTTCTTTTTTCCTCTCTCTTCCTTTGGTCTTTAGATCCTTTACCTCTTGCATATCCCTTTTGTAAGTACTTATATCTTGTAACAACTGCTGAAGTTCAGTGTACTCTTCTTCTGTACCTGATCTGAAACGTAGAATTAGAAAATACAATAACCCAATGGCATAAACAATGTTAATAAAAATGATTCAACACACAGAATGTTGGCGAGTTGAATATACTAAAAACAGAAAAACTCTGACTCAGATTATCGGAAAAAACACAAAATTGTATTATTGTCATTGATATTTATTAAACATTATACAATACTTTTTGAGAGCTTTCTTATCGTCTTGGTTATATTTTTCGATTAAACGATCAATCCTCTCCCTGCAACCTCTTCCCTTTATTTCAATCACTTTTTCTGAAGTGCTGAATAGCTCGCTCAGGGTTTCTGCTATGTTATCCCATTCAAATGGCGACGAAGGTCTTCGTGCAAGTACTTCCTTGCACAGCAACATATCGTACAATATAATAGACCATCGAAAGGGAGCCATTTCCTAGAACGAAAATACCATGCAAGCCATCAGTAAGGTTTCTGTCGACTATTTTCAAAAAAAGCATAAACCATTATCGATGGGACATCCAGAAAAAGACATATTGTTCTCTTTGTCTAAGCATGGCGCCATATTTGTTTTTATCCCACCCGTACCACTTGAATTATACGTTAAAATTCGCCAGGAAAATTTGCTATAGGAACCCATAAATCAGAAATCATAGTTCTTAAGATAAGAAAGAAACATTTTGTAGTCTTTAAACGTGGATTTCTAGTGGTTAAGTAGCAAAAAAACTCTGCGGTAAATGACTTACCTCTAGAAGCAGGTCTTGGCGTTGAAACGTGAACGGCAGACGGCAAACCTGACGGCAAGCGCGTGGTCACGTGACATCTTGACGTTTGCGGTTGCGAAAAAACAGCAATCTTAATGTACGCAATATTTGAGCAGACGTACGCGAAGTGGATTTTGCCGATTTGTGATCTGACGAACTATATAAGCAGGTTTTGCGAAGGGTATGCACGTTTGCGTAATATAATAGGCACGTATGTTATGTATTTAGACTCGCTAATTCCAAATCTGTTTTCAGAATTGAAAACGGTTAAATATTGATCGCCAGATCATAACATTCAAAATAATATACGACGAAGCGGCTGGCTGATTGCCGAATGATTTCTACTGAAGTACATAAACCGTTTTTGCACAGACTCGTGGTAATTCCAAATCTGTTTTCAGAATTGAAATCGAGTAAATATTGGCCGAGATAACGTTCAAAATCTACGTACGACGAACCGGCCTTTTGCGATTTGTTATCGACAGAGTCACAGAGATTTCAAATACGGGTGATGGAGTGACGTCATACGAACAATTCACGAAGTTCGTCGGGAAATGCTCGGTCTATCTTCGCGTTGCGCGAAATATAATGAATGGCACAAATAGTAATTGATGACGAGTGATTTTGAAATGGTTGGTCCGCAATCTCAATGAATTTACAATAAAACTGAGTAAGCTAGCGAAATACACTTTACCTATTTTGTAGATAGATAAATTAACACTTTCTATTGAAACAAAGCTACACAGTTCAACATGCTCCGTACTTTTACATACACAAACCCAAGTAGCCCGAGTTAATTGTTTTAATTCAAAATGAATACGGTGCTTGAACTTGTAAACAAAAGACTAAAAGATGTGGAAAAAGGGCGCAATTGTTTTGTCGGTTTTATCTATATGTATGTATTGTCCCTCGATCCCTACAGTATATGGCTACTCTCGGTGAACTTGACGACTGTATAATAAACAGGTTTCTCCACCCATGACCCAGTTATGATTGAATCAAAATAATGAATCATATGTATACACTACAACCATTAAAACATATAAACAATCCAAAGTATTATCAAAAAGAGAAAAAGTCCAAGTAATCAAAACATTGCCACTAGCACTCCTGAGAATATTGGAAGGCCATATTTACGAACATTTTCCGACGATTTGTGGACATGACGTCACTACATCAACTGAGTGCAGAATAGCCTCACTCTGAGCCTCACCCTTTCAAATACAAATACGCGGTCTGGGCACTGGAGACCATGGATGGGAAAAATAAACTTTGTACTTCTTGTACCAGACTTGTGTTCGAGCCCACGGGAACTCCATGATCTATTGGGTTATTACTTTGTGTTTCGCGGACCAATTGGTAAAACTTCATGTTATATTAAAAAAGACACCCTAACCATAATCCAACCCTTAATCCTAACCCTAACCCCCCGCCATAAGTGTTTTCCTAACCCTAACCCCCCGCCTTCAATTGGTGCGCGAAACACCAAGTAATATAGCCTGAAAACCAGCCTAAATGCGCACTATTTACATTTAAAGTGGCATTACGATGGAAAATCGTCCACCTTATTTAGATTTTATTTAATAGTACTTTTGAAATGAAGAAGAATATCGTTCTCGCTTACGACGCTTAGTCAATATCTCACCTTGTTACACAGATATTCATGTTTTCCGAATATTCAAATTAACCTAATGACGTCATTCACTCACACGAAGTCAATAAAATTCTCAATTCTGAGGAAAATATCCAGGAATTTCTGTGCACAGTACCATTCGTATAAGCATACATCTGGAAAGTTTTTATACAATCTACCAATTTGTGTGAGTAAATGACGTCATAATGTGTCTCATTTGCATATTTCAAATTGACTAAGAGAGAACGATATTTGTCCTCATTTCAAAAGTACTTCTAAATAAACTCAAAATTTGGATACGCGATTATTTTGTCGTAGTGCCACTTTAACCTTATAAACAATTCCTTTGACCTGTTTTTGCGTTGGACGGTCCTTTGGTTTTTTAAATATTTTACATAAATAATGTAAGTATAGTGGTTTAAAGGCGGTCTTTACGTCAGCTTTACGAAGGACCCGTTGAACTCTCTCTGACACACCAAACGGCAAAATCCTTCGGGGTTCTTGATGGTCTGTCGTTCCGGTGGACCGCCCCGATGGAGTTTTCAACAAATTAACTACGGTAGCCGTTCACTTTAAGGTCAGGACGCACGAGGCGACAAATCGAGGGGGTGTGTCACGGGGACATTTCCCCTGTTGAGGACACACGAGGGGACATGTCAGAGAAGGAAAAGGAAAATAACGTTATTTGATTGGTTTATTTTAATTTTGTGGCAGTGGTTTATTATAAGTTTGTCCCCGCGACAAGATTTTGCATGGTGAATACGACGGGATTTGTCCCTGCAACATGACCCCGCGACATGACCCCGCTACACGTCCACGCGATTTGTCGCCTCGTGTGTCCTAACCTTTAAGATCACTTAGAACCTTACTCTTTATCATGGAGTTCCCGTGGGCTCGAACACAAGCCTTGTACAAGTGATGAGTATAAATAGTAATACGGTCACTGCGAAAAATGTGAATTTCCACATTCTTATATATATATATATATAGAAAGGATTTATGGTAAAGGAAATTTCGAGTGTTGGAATACATACATTTTAAGACCAAACCGAGACCAGTTGCGAAAAATGCAACTTTAAGGCCTTCCGGCTGGGAATTGAACTCTGACCACTGAGCTAAGTATTTACCGGACGCCAAAATAGTTGACAAGTTCTTTGCGTCTGCAGAAGCTAGGTCACAAGTGGCTCTATCCAGGTCTCAGCTTTTTTGGTTCCTCGGTTCGCCGAAACGAAGGACCAAATCTGTAAACGACCTTATCAGCTATTTTTGCGTCTGCTATACTGAAAACAAAAACTGTCCAGGGCTTATATACACAATGTTTAAATTGATCGGTACGCCGCGGTAGAGCTTTTTTCATGGAATGATCGAAACTTTTAATAAACACTTGTGTAAAACATTGGCAACAAAAATTAAGTTTGTCTAATATGAAAGAACTCGTAAAATTATAGAGATGACACCTTTTACAACTTTCCGTATTTTACTTCGTTTTTGAAATATTTCAGTTTGTTTGGTATATGTAAATTTGAATGGTATACTCATTAAAAAATGTCTTATATCTGCAGTGATTGCTAAGTTTACAACGTTCATTATCATGAGGAGTTATTATACGCATATTTTCAAGTAAATTTGTAGAACAAACCTGAAGATCCATGGAACTAATATTCTAATGTGTGAAAATTCTCTACTCAGCACCAGACGTCAGAGACCATCTCATTTACATATCAAACAAACTGAAATATTTCAAAAACTAAGTAAAATACGGAAACGTTGTAAAAGGTGTTACTCTATCATTTACGAGTTCTTTCATATTAGACAAACCTAATTTTTGTTGCCAATGTCCTTTAATGTCTTTTACTATTATTTACTGTTCCGTTTTCAAAGTTTCCATGCCATATACCACGGCCACGGGCTAGACTATGATATCTTAACTGTAACCACAACAAAATTAAGTATTGGCTAGAATGTTCCGAAAGTCCTAACAATAAAAAACATAGACGGTTGCCATGCAACATGCTGAACTCTTTCAAATTTGATTTTGAGTAAATAAGTAGGGGTTAGTCATCTCAACGCTTTGTATAGGTAGATAAGTTAGAAAGGCCGAGAACGTTCCCATAGTTACGCAACAGTATGATAACTGCACGAAAAAATGGATTTACTCAAATTTACAATATGCGCAAATATGGAGGAAATTTATTGCAATATTACATTTACCATGGGAGTAAACATGGTAAATTCCGCATTTACTCAATTTTGAGTGAATATGAAGTAAGTGCGGTATATACCATGTTTACTCCTATATAATAAATGCAACATTTCAATACATTTGCTCCATATTTGCGTAGTTGTAAATTTGAGTAAATCCATTTTTTCGTGCAGAGAGCTAAGTTCCAAGTAACTTGCTTGATCGCTTATACTGGATTCCAAAATATACCCAAGTAAATAACTCTATGGTCAACATGGTTAATTGAGAAATCAAATCAATTATAGTTTTGGAAGCTTCAGTAACTCGTGTTGGGTCTCAGTATTATCTGATGCAAATCATAGGTCATCTTGATTTTCCAGGCATAATCAACATTAAAATCTCTCATATATGTTAATAAGCTCTGACTTATTAGTATCAATGATATTAAGAAAGGAATCGTTTCAGTATGACTTTTAAGTTTGAGTAAAATAAAATGGTAATATTTGGCTATAGTTTTATTTTCTGGCGGAGAATGTATGCTGTATGATTTATTGGGTTATATATATATATATATATATAATTAATATATAGTGAAATGCCAAATATTACCTATATATATATATATATATATATAGGTAATATTTGGCATTTCACTCGATCAAACTACATGTTGAAAGGATTTATGGTAAAGGCAAATTTCGAGTGTTGGAATACATACATTTTAAGACCAAACCGGGACCAGTTGCGAAAAATGCAACTTTAAGGCCTTCCGGCTGGGAATTGAACCCGATATTACCTATATATATTACCTAAATATTACCTATAATATACCCAGAATCTTATCCCGGCATTACCACCACCATATATACAGAACTCGTGACTAGGCTCTCGGCAACGGCTTCCGTACAAAATCGAGAATTGAGCAGTAATCACTTTAGTGCTGGCTAACCGCCTGATTTTCGCTTCTTTTCAGTTATTTGTTGTGTCTGTATGAACACTGATTTAAGTGAACCTGAGTGACTTATGGAATTTAGTGTGCTAAGCATTGGATAGAAAGTCGCGACGGTCGATGGCGCTGAGTGGTATTCTATCTAATGAAATATTAAAGTGCCCATGACCCCAAATACGATATTACTGATATAGATTCTACATGAAGTAAATAGTTGAATGGCAAAATATTTTATGATTTGAGCTTTGAGTTGATGTGCTATAAAGGTTTATTTGTCAGAAATGGTAATGAGTGTGACGTCATTTACGGCATCATTTCGGATACAATATTCTACTGTTAAAGCAAATTAATCTAACTCAAACGTTGATGATGTACTTGACCACTATAGTAAACATTTTATCAACTTTTTCACTCAAATCCTCAACCAGTCTATCACACGGAATGCAGAAAAGAAAGTCAAATGCCGTAAATGACGTCACACTCATTACCATTTCTGACAAACAAACCTTTCTAGAACAACAACGCAAAGCTAAAATCGTAAAATATTTTGGCATTCAACTTTTCACTTCATGTAGCATCTATATCAGTAATATCGTATTTGGGGTCATGGGCCATGGGCACTTTAAGGCTACGTAACCTTATTCCAACAATAGCTAAGCTAGAACTTTACAAGTCTTCAATACTCCCACATCTTACTTATATTCCCCTTTCCGATGTTCAAAGAGAGACTGGTGAAGAGTTCGGGCCACAAGGAGTTATGGGACTGATTTTTGGACGAAGGGTATACACTCTTGTGTAATATAATATATAAACGTATGTTATGTATTTAGAATATATTTTCAGAATTGAAATCGGTTAAATATTGGCCGAGATAATGTTCAAAATCTACGACGAAACGGCCTTAATTTTGCCATTTGTAATCAACAAACGCGTCCCCAAACCCGTGCGTTAAAGGCAATATTTAATACTAAGATAGATTCATACGAAGAACTGTTAAGTTTGACAAAGGTTAACATAGTTATTTAGATGTATTTGTACTGCATTAATTGGCAGCCGATCTTTACGGGATTTGCTGGACTGCTCATGCTGTATCTATTAGGCCAAAAAAAAATACCTACAGGGTTTCCTATTTCATGCTGAAATAAGTTAGGTTAGTAGGTCGGGTTTTTTCCCCTTTTTTCCCCCAAACATTGCATGGACGAACAATAGGTTTTACCAAACCACGCTAATCTAGAGGGCGCTGCCTGGATCGGAAGCTTATGTTTGCTATCCCAGGATGCAAATCAAGCTGCAACTCGAGCCCAGGTTTCTCAAAATTTCAATAAAAAGATTAGGGTCGGTATTTTACTGGCCAAAAACTAGGTAGGGTCGGAAAACCGGAAACCAAGGTATATTTTTTTGGCCTTACGCATAAAGTTAGGAAATATATCATCCCAGTATATGTAAATATAATTTTTGAGAATATTGATACGTATTCACTGCGTAATGCAGATTTCCATATACCTATAGGTATAACAAAGTCGACTACGATAAACAGTCTTTAAAGTACTTTGGAACCTATTTATGGACTATATAAATTAAATCAAGAAGAAGAGATAAATCATTTTAGATAATTTCAAGAAATGTATAAGAGGAAATAATCTAGAGAGCGTAATAGAAATCTTTGCTCCACCTGGAGCCACTAGTATCTTTTATTGATTTTAGAATTGTATTTTTTAGTATATCCACATAGAACTATATATGTAAGATAGATTTCATATAGTTAGTTATCATAGGTAACCCCAATTAGTTTGTAAAAAACTAAACATGTAAACTAAACATGTAAACTAAACATGTAAACTAAACATGTAAACTAAACATGTAAACTAAACATGTAAACTAAACACGTAGAGTGCATTGCTAAAACGTTTTGTTTCATCTTGTCTCGAGATCAACTATATATGTAAGATAGATTTCACATAGTTATTGTAGGTAACCCCAATTAGTTTGTAAAAAACTAAACATGTAAACTAAACACGTAGAGTGCATTGCTAAAATGTTTTGTTTCATTTTGTCTCGAGATCAACTATATATATGTAAGATAGATTTCACATAGTTGTTGTAGGTAACCCCAATTAGTTTGTAAAAAACTAAACACGTAAACTAAACACGTAGAGTGCATTGCTAAAATGTTTTGTTTCATTTTGTCTCGAGATCAACTATATATGTAAGATAGATTTCACATAGTTATTGTAGGTAACCCCAATTAGTTTGTAAAAAACTAAACACGTAAACTAAACACGTAGAGTGCATTGCTAAAATGTTTTGTTTCATTTTATCTCGATATCAATTTTTCCGCTACTTCATGTTTACATTTTCTGTATTTTCATCTCCTTGAGAATTCTGGTTTTTAATTTTTTAATTTTATATGTTGTTTTTCGCCGTGTTTTTCTAGTTGAGCATCGTAAGTACTTCTTCGGCCACTATTCGGACGTATATGTAATAGTATGAAGGCATTCCTGATTTCTTCCGCCTCATGCATGCACTCTACATATTTACTATACATTTACATTTAATTAATTAATATTCACTCGCATTATCATTAAAATTTGAATATAATAGAAATGTCATATTTTAACAAGACGAATTAATGATCAATTGGATAGATTTGAATTTTCCTACATTACACAACAGCCTTTTTCCTTTTTACGGATTACAGTAGCTGAAACGAAATAAAAAGGCAAACAAACAATATACATGAATGGCCTGATGAAACATGGTCTTGTAAAAAAATATCTAAAAGTTTTCATAACAATATGATCTTAACATGAAGGTGATATTAGTCAAATGAAGCCATCGATTTGTACGATTAATATTTAACAATTAGTCACTGAAGTCGAGGTGATTATCGGTGAATATTTACCGAGACGCGAAGCGGCAAGAAAGGTAAATACTAAAGGCAATCACCGAGATTGAGGTGACTAATTGTTTTAGTATAATTTCAGGCCTGAACTGAATATTATCCAATTGAGAAGTAATAGATCAAACACCAGTTTGAGTGTTTCATCAGGGGTTCCAAACACGAGAAAACAAATGAAAACCGAGGGCGTAGCCCGAGGTTTTTATTGTTTTCGAGTATTTGGAGTCCCCTGATGAAACACGACAAACGAGTGTTTGATCTAGCTTCTCAAACGAGTATTCCTATAGCGATTTGCTCCCATAGCGATTTTATTTTAATATGTAGATTAAGAAATGTGATCCAGTTCACTAGGAATTTTCCTACAGGTTTTCATTGGGTATCAAAACTCATGCATGTGATGTGGTATACGTTCATGGATTGGCTACGATAATTCATGAATTATTAATGAGCTTGAGAAGTTTTAATCAGACAGTTTGAACTGTGTTGGATATAATTTGTAAATCCATTGTTCGATGTTTTCTTTACGCTTGACAACTTTCAAAAACACACTAATATGCACTAGTATGCAATTGAAACCCCGGCTCCCCGACCCCCGGGACAGGGCGGGGAAATTAACATTGGTGAGTGTTAAAGTTCGACATTTTCCCCGGCCTCAATGGCCGCGGTACTTATTAAAATCTTCATTTTGATTTGAATTGAATAGGTCATTTCCAAATTTATATAGTTCACTTCCTGCAAACAATAGTTGCAGGTCGTGGACGAGGTCGGAAAATTTAACAATTATATAGAGCGTAATTCGAAAATGGCCACATGTAAACTCCAATATTTTGTTCGGTAGCTAGTGCAGTATTTTTCATGACTTTTCTGTCACCATCTTGTTCTCAATAGACTTGAAATGTGCCGTAACTTAATACACAAATTGTGAAGGTTACGAGACACAAATTATGAAACGGAGCAAGTGACCCTCGTTCCCAGTACTCTCTGGCCGAGCATTAAAGTCCCGTACAATGCCTCGTGATTTTATAACTCCTTAATTCCCCCGGAGAAATGCAACGTTAATCCACAGCCATTTCCCCGTTAATTCCCCGGCCTGTCCCGGGGGCCGGAGTTTCAATTGACTAGTGCATAACGATCAAAGCGGACGTAAGAATACAAATAATTATACGATAAATAACTTCATTATGCTTTAGACAGTTCTATCTGGCGAGAAATCTGATATATACAGTGTCGTTATGCTAAGTTTTTATTCCTTTTGACGATTTATTAGTTATAATTATATCGTCTCCATTTTGAAAAAAATTCGTCTGGTTTTAGAAACCATACATCAAAATGCCGATTTCGAGAGGGGACTGGAACGAATAAACTCAGTCTGGAGAAAAAACACTTTTTCAAGTATGATTTCTAGTGATGTGATAGTCACCGCGCTACGTGGTCTCAGAGTTACTGGCCAGTCAGCCAATCACAATGTGTTTAAGCTCAGAAATTATACTAAATGATATTAGATGATCGCTAAGCCGGTAATCATCTAATGTGCCGGTGATACGCTCTAATCATTGAGCTACCACCGCGAGACTCAGATGGAGAGCGAAGGTTACAATGATGTAGTACATATATCAATCTAAACAGTGAGTACATCGATCTACATCTGAGTCTCGGTATAACTCAAATATTATTAGAGCTTCTCTCCGGCAGGGACAACTGTAGGTTTAGAAGGAGCGATCTTCCTATAAAAGAGAGTGCTTGATACTTGTTGTCTGAAGATTGCCTCAGGCATAAAACACAGTGCAGGCGCGTAGGAACTGTAGCGGCAGTTACACTTTTTTGCACGACCTTACCATTCTCCGCCTTTATTTACCAAATTTATAATTTATTTTTAAATTTCTGGGTTTTCTGACTTTCGGCGTTTGCACAAGTGCATTTGTTTAACGATTTTAAGATAGACCGTTCCTCACAGATGTTAGATGTTTTAGTGTGGCCTGGGTTATTGAATCTGATGGTTACTGCTTCTCTCAAAATGCAGAAAATTTCGTTTCAGAACCTTCGAAAATCAAAAAAATTTCGGGGAGCACCTTCATCGCTCGCTCCTGGCCTACCCACTTATTACGCGCCTGCAGTGTTACGGTATCTGCAAATGTTTCGATTTTACCAATTATATACTTTATAACTAGCTCAATAGAGCTACAATCCTGGTCAAAATTGTTGCCCAAAGATTATCCATTCACTATTTACCCAACCTGCAGATTGAGGGACATCCCGCGCAATGTCCGGACAGTGAACCAGAATACCTGATTTTATATTTTATGTGTTGAAAAGGACTTTGGGTAACCTACTGATAGGTATAGGACTGCAGCAGAGTAATTATTGTCGTTATATTGTTGCAGTAATTGGTAGTGAAAGTGCTGCAGCGTGCCCCACCCTAAGGCTATGTCATTATACATGCAGGCGCCATTGTTTTCTTGCCTTTCACAAACCTAGCAGGAACACCTCAAATAATGGTTTGATATCTAACTTACGTGGACGGTTTTGCAATTCTTGAACTTGCTGTCTTGCTGCCTGTATTTGATGGTTGAGGCCAGCCTGCGATTGTTGAAGTTCTCCTATTTGTTGATTTCGCTTCGCCTCAATCCTTTCATGTTCCTGTCGTAAACCTTCCATGTTAGTCTTACCGTGTTTTTTTATTCCGTCCAATATTTCGTGTTGTCTTTTCATTGCATTGTCGCTCTCCTCTCTCAATTGTCTAACTTTTGATTCATTCGCTTCCTTTATTGCCTGGATCTGGAAAGATAATTTTATATAAATTGTTTTTGTCGAGGTTATAGAATTATAGTATTAATATATAATAATAATAAAAATTAATATATAATATTGAAATATTGTTATATATCATTTTAAAATTATCCTTATAACCTATAACTTCTGTTTTACTTTTTATTTAATACTTCCCATTCGAAATTCAGCGAATCTTTTACTTAATTAACTCACATGCCAAACATGACGCAATAATGCAATTAGTTATATATATATATATATATATGTTGAATTTAAAAAAGAACAGGCAGACCAAAACGATGATGCTCCTAGCAGAAGGATCCACAAACATGGATACAGGTTATGCTCTCGGATGATATTATATATGAATTGAAGAGAATGACAAAGAGCAAGAAAACTTCTCACCAGTCCAGATAAATTGATCTGGACTGGTGAGAAGTTTTCTTGCGCAGCTCTTTGTCATTCTCTTCAATTCATATATATATATATATATATATATATATATATATATATATATATATATATATATATATATATATATATATATATATATATATATATATATATATATATATATATATATATATATATATATATATATATATATATATATATATATATATATATATATATATATATAAGATCGCCTTATATATCGCCTCATATATATATATATATACAAGATCGCCTTGCGTGAAACTGACAGTTGCGGCTTTTATCATTTTGAGGTAAGACCACTTTCACTATATATATATATATATATATATATATATATATATATATATATATATATATATATATATATATATATATATATATATATATATATAAAGTATGATGGACAAATGGTCTTGTTATTATAAATTGGCATATCATCTTTAAAAATAAAACTTTAAATAAATTAATTACAAATTTATTTATTTAAAAATTAATAATTAACTTATTAGAAATTTATTTATTTGAATAAATTAATTAAAAATAAAATAAAATCTTAATATATATATATATATATATATATATTACGCTCCTTAACTTCGGTGTTGTTGAGCACTCTGAGAAGGTGGTGTAGGTGTCCTTTAGCGATAACGCAACACCCCTATACCGCTTCACGCTCTCTGGATGTGCGCACGCCCGCTGTTTGTCACATAAGCGTGTCACCGGCAATCGCTTGTGTATGAGTTCTCATGCCCATATCTAGATTGTACCCTACACTGATGAGCTGTGGAACAGCGAAACACGTGTCTGTAGATATTCTACTATATATATATATATATTTTAGAGATTTAATTTTCACTAAAAATCTTTCTGACACAGAAAGAAAAAAAGAAAGCCAAATTCCCGATTTCAACTCGCATGCGTTTATTTAAACTTTATAGAAACAAAATTTATAGAACATCAACGCAAATTGCTCATATCGTAAAACATTAAACTATTCACTTTATGCCAAGAATCTATATCAATATTATGATCGTGTTTGTGGTCATATAGACACTTTAATGACATAATCTGCGAAGATTTTGAAAAACCAAACCATCATGTTTTACCTCGTCCAATTGTTGTTTTGCTTGTGCTTCTCTTTGTCTCTGAAGGCGTTCGTTTTCTCGCTTTGATGCACAAGAAAGGGAAAAGATTGGAAACTGTTGAATAGGACATATGGTATACACATAGATGATCGTCAAGCTCAAATCCTCAGAAAATGTTTGAGTCCTGGACAGGGATCTAACCTGTGACCTTCTTATTACCAGTAAGAAGATCACAAGTTAGATCCTGAATGTCCGAGATTCAGAAATATTTTCTGAGGATTTGAGCCTGGTGATCGTGTTTACATGTATCGTCAATTAAGTTTACATCGACTGCAATTGTTTTCAAAGCCCTGTATATATTGATATCAGTTTAGTACATAAGATGGCTCAATAGGCTAAATAATGAGAAATTGCATTTTCCGCATAAAATGTTTGTATAATGCCAATCTGAGCTTCATTGTGGTTCACTGCATAGCTCTAGTGGTAGTCTTGTTTTCTGGACAGTTGTATACCCTCAAAGTTTACCTGAGTGGATAAATCGTGTTTCCAATAAATCCAGAGAACTAATTCGCATAAAATCTTCCGCTTATCATAAACACAATTTATCTATATATACAAACGCTATACTAGTGTGAAACGTTTCAATAATCAAGACCATATGTAATGAACTAAAATAAATCTCAGATCTGCATTACAAAACATTTTATGGTGAAAAATGCAATTTCTCGTGATGTAGACTATCGAGCCACCTTGAAAACTCTTTGGTTTATATCGAGGAAATACATATAGATTTGGGAAAAACGATTCAATTTGGGAGGTGGGGCAAAGCCAGTAGCAAAGCCATAACAACTGGTCTTGCTATGCAAATTTTGAAACGATTTACATATTTAGATCAGTTTAGAAATATATGCGGATGTTTATAAATTAGCATAACTGGGCAAAGCCCAATTTTCTCCTTCTTCAGATCCGCCTATGATTGTCGCTTTCGAAGTAGAAACGTCTTACAGATTACTTATTATACCTCTGTTTCTTCACATGCCATTTGTATGCGAGCTGCCTCCAACTTTTGCTTCTCCATTTCATTGTTATAGTCTTCTAGCTGACTAATAGTCCTCATAGTCTGTTTCTTTCTCTCTTCTAAATTCTTCATGTTTAATTGTTGTAAAAATATTGCATAAAGGAAACGAAAAATAAGTCCCTTTCATATCAAAGTAAGTGACTTCAATAACTGGAATATCGTAGTTTGAGGTTGTAAAAATACTCGTAACGCGCGTATTAAATATAATTAGGGTTAAGACATAGTTTGACGCTACTCTGGCTTTAAAAAGTTTTTTGAACGTAACTTAAAAGTTACTGTCCATGACCCAACGTTTTGTTTTCTTTTAAAAAAAGGAAAATTCTGCTTTGTAGGAGCACGCGTGCGTAACCTTATTACCTTATAAGGGATAACTTTCAGATACGGTACTCCAAAAAGTAGAGTTAAAATAATTCCTGTAAAATAACTCACCCGCATGGAGTTAACTTTGATCCTCTTAAAAGAGTTAAAACTACTCGTTGAAAATAACAGTGCACTAATCCGCGGTACCATGAGAGACGTTGTCTGAGGCTTTGCATACCAATAGCGCTCAAGGTATAAATAGGCATCCCACTTTACAACGTTCACCCCTGACGATGACACTAGATTGGAGTGTCGAAACGTTGGGTCATGGACAGTAACTTTTAATTAACATTCAAAGAACTTTTTAAAGCCAGAGTAACGTCAAACTATACATGTCTGATTTATCGCCTGGTTGCGTTGGGAAATTATATGTTTATAATTAGGGTTCTTCTGTCAAATGACCTGTGACGTCATGTCTGGGTAAAGTGGTCAGTGTTGGCGGAAATGAAAGAAATTAAGCTTTTAGTCAGATTTATTTTTATAATCGCTATTACAACCACAACTGTGCAATTCATGGTAACGGCCATGATATTTAAAATGGCGGACAAGAGCCTTTTTTTTAGATGGTTTATTCAACTTTTAAAATTTATGTTACTACCATTTTCATATCGCCAAACTACTATATTCCGACAAACTAAGTCATATAGTTCGATATAAATAGTAGCTTCAGGTATCGATTTATCACGAATAAAAGTTTGTATATATATAAAATGGTAGGACCAACCATTAAGTTCCGAGTACGCTTTTTGCGTGATCCATTTTAATCGGCCAATATACGTTGGGGAGAAAAACAGCACAAACATGGCCGATTAATTTTTAAGTACGTACATAAGCAGATTTTTACGAAGGGTATACACGTTTGCGTAAAATAACAGGCACGAATGTTATGTATTTAGACTCGGTGATTCCAAATCTGTTTTCAGAATTGAAAACGATTAACTATTGGCCGAGATAACGTTCAAAATATAGTGATTTGTTTGTTATCTGCTAGACCTTGCGCGGTCTGGGCCCTGGGGACCGTACACGGCGACCATATTGCGTATATGTATTTCTAGTTTGTAGAAAGTTATTTGCAGCTGACTAAATCATAATAATACAAATTATATTTCGTCGGCAATTATGGTATTATACAAACTAATACATGAACATGTTGGGAAATCAGTGATTAAATGTCTCTCAAGCTTCGCGAGGAAAGGTTACAGTGAATGTGGGAGAGCTCGGAGTAGACAGACGATACGTGGACGATCGTCAAGCTGCATATCCTCAGAAAAATTATTCTGAGTCCCGTACAGAAATCGAACCCGAGGATATGAGTTTGACGATCGTCCACGTATCGTCTGCCTACTCCGAGCTCTCCCACATTGTGTATATTAACGCATCCAAGCATTACCGATATAGTGACTGCCGCATAGGCGTACATATATCAATCGAACCAGTACACCATTGTAACCTTCGCTCTCGATCTGAGTCTCGTTAGCTCAATGGTTAGAGCGTCTCACCGGCAATCAGAAGGTAACAGGTTCGATTCCTGCACGGGACTCATTTTTCAATTATTTTTCTGAGGATATGAGCCTTGACGATTGTCCATTCGTCCATGTATCATTTTCCCTCATGTCATGATGTTACTTATAATTACACTGCGATGCTGAACGCATTACTTACCGAGACGTATATTTGATAGACATCTGCAGCACTTGGACCAAGTGCACAGTCCCAGTATTTCTCCTCAATTTCTCCAAGAACAAATAAAATATATTCATAAGATGTTTCATGGTTGACGTTTTGTAATACTGGTTCCAAATCTTCCTCAACCAAGGATTTCAATATGTCGCTACAGAACTGGTCCGACAGCTCCCTGTTTTTCTTCAGAAAAGCAAACAGCAAGCCATCATTACATCTCCCATCGTCTTGGTAAGAAGCGCAACGTTTCTATTAAATGAAATACAAACGCATATCAGTATACGTTCTTATAAATACCAACAAATGTTGTAAATGGTGTATTTTCGACCGTGAGAAACAACAAGAACCTAAATGATGCAAAAAATTGTAAGATATATAAGAAGCGTGTTTCAAATATAAACGTGTTGTGCTGTGTATAGGCATGAGTGTAGAAATACATATATGTTATTTACCGGCAGGGAGGTATGTATGGAGAAATATTTCCCGAGGTCTCAAAAACGGCCCGAGGGCTGCAGGCCGAAGGACGTTTTTGAGACCAAGGGAAATATTTCTCCATACGGACCGACCAAAACGGTAAATTATTTATTTATTTTTCCTTAATATCCTGGCCAGTTTTTTTGGTCGTCATCAGTATTTCTATATTCAGTGAACAAAAAAAGAAAGTCTGTGCTTTTACCCTCGTCAAAGGAAATTGAGAGTTAAGTCTCTTTTCGGATAAAAAAAACTTGTTCAAAAACTCGTTCAAAAATGTTCAATCTCGTTTTAGTTCATTTTCATAGGTTTTTAGAATATTTTACGGCTTATAAAACGCATTTAAAATTGAAATTATGTCGAGCGATCCGTACGCGAGCGGTCCGTATGGGCTCATACGGACCGCTCGTTAGCCAATCAGAAAGCAGGATTTGGTAGGATACGAACCGGAAAAAATAAAATTAGAATATTGTGGAATACTGTGTAGGAAGTCTAACGTTTAAAGAGAAGGCCCTTCGTCAGCGAGTGAAACGTGAAGTGACGCAGCACTCTACTTGTTTATCTTTATAACTCAGGATTGCTAAAATATGAATCGAAAATTGAGATGACTTTGTTATTGATTTATTTGAAAGAACTGCTAAAAACGATAAAGAATGGCTTGTTGCAGTTCTTTCATACAACTTATTTCGTTCTTGAGTTACTCAAGGTTGTGTAATATTGTGTAAAGTTTCAAGCAATCGAATTCCATAGTTTTCAGGGGTATGTGCTTCATTTTCAGATTGGTCATAATGGTGGGTATACAACTCGTGACGTCATAGGTCATATTACACAATAGACAAGATTTGAAAGAACTGAAAAAAGCCATTGTTTATTGTTTTATGAGTTCTTTTAAATAAATCAATAAAAAGCCATCTCAATTTTCCTTTCATATACCCTTTAAAAATGGGTTTGCCTTCCTTGAATTTACGAACTTGATATCTTCCAAATTCCAACCCTGAACTACCGCCTTTTAAAACTCATGCTATTTATAACAAAAATAAAAGCTTGACTGACTCGGGCATACGTGCACTATATCTTGTATTAACTGCTTGCTAAGATCTTTAAAATAGTGAAAAGGAGTTGGCCTTCGGACGCTATAAACTTACTTGAAAGCAAGATTACAGTAAAGTAGCGAAAAGATTAATTGTCAAATCATCGAATTTCGCTGTCCAAATTTTCCTTCATCCTGCCATTTTATGTGGTTATAAATATTAAATATATATATATATATACCGAAACTGCCCTGAATTTCCTGTTGGTAACACGCTCTCAGCTATGATAATTGATTTACGATCGTATAGCAATGGAATGTTAGGAATATGTAGCAGGTCAGAATTCAACACGCTATGCTGTGACCCACGATATCCTCGGCAAGATTAGCACCCTCGCTTCGCAACCTCGCTCGCGAGGGATAACAATCATCATTTGCATCATCATTTTTTTACGTACTGTGAATTCTTTAATGTAAGTTTTGAATTGCTCCACGTCGGAATCCATTAGCGTTTCTTCTCGAAAGAGTTGAATAGCGTTTTTCAGTGCATCTTCGTGCTCAGCCATGATTTCTGCTTCGTCGCATGGAAAGGCAGGTGTTAGTGATGACATCAGGGCTTGGTATATCTCGAATGCCATCTCGCCTATATTAATAATGAATTTAACGCTAGCTATATATTAAACATCTTTACGTACTATTTCGTATCTAAGAGGCTGTGTTTACAGTTCTCAATACGAGTCAATGGTTCCTGTCCGGTGCGAGGGAAGAGGGCTTTTTGTCTTTTCGAATTATTTTGCGAAATGGCAATATGAGAGAGAGAGAGAGAGAGAGAGAGAGAGAGAGAGAGAGAGAGAGAGAGAGAGAGAGAGAGAGAGAGAGAGATTGTATAGACATTAAAATTGAGCCGAAGACAAAACACTTCTAATTGTCTTTTATTTAAAAAAACGTTTCGGCCGTTCTTCAGTTTAAAAATTATTTTTACAATTTTTTTTTGTAAATAATTTTTAAACTCAAGAAGACCGAACGGTTAATATAATAAAGGCAATTAGAAGTTTCCTGTCTTTGGTTCAATTTTAAAGTCTATTCAAATATATATTCCGTATTTTCAAAACTTTTGAATCGCTATACAATTATGTGTAGTTATTTGCATGTATATACCCGCTCTTTGGTATGCCATCTTTACTGTCATATCCCAAGCGGATTGCCAATCAGGTACATAGCCTTTGGTATTTAGGGCATTCACATAATTCTCCACCATATCGGCCAACTCTACAGAAAAAAATAATAGTGTAAAACCAATCAGGATGCACGAAGGCTTACCATCCAAGTATAAGAAAGTAGATATTTTGTATGTCAATATTAGCTCAACGTTATATGACAGGTGCCGCTTATTTAAATTCAATTATCCTTGATTTATTTCTTAGCGGGTTCGCCCCGGTTCCAGGGCAAACATCGGTTAAATTGCGTAAGGTAAATTTATATAATATTATATAATATATAAATTTATATAATATAAAATGTAAATTTATAAAATTTGGCCTATGCTTAACGTTGCGGCGCTACATCATAAATTGGCTTAGATGTAGACCATATTTATAAACGGTAGAAATTTAATATTATTTTATGTACATTTGCGTTAGTCTTTCCAGCCTCGTTCGGGAGTCATCACTAAATGTACAACAATTAATTCATATTGTGACGTCATCACGAAAATGAGTGTTTTCGAATATATGCATATGATAAATGTAGATATTACGATAAACTTTACATTTTACTCCCATGCGGCCTATTAATTGGGTGAAGTGTCATATAAATCCCGAAATGACGTCACACAGACTATCGGTAGTAAAATTCGAAATTAAAATCCGTTGTTATTTCTAAAATAAAGCATTAACGTAAGAGTTAGGGTCAATGTTAGGTTCAGGGTTAGGGTAAGGTTTGGGGTTAGGACTATGTTTCGGGATACTTATATGAAACGCCTATTAATTCTAAATGTACCAATTCTTTTTCAAGGCCAAATAATTTTCATTTTTTTGTAATGACTGGTATTTACCGGTTTGTAAAACCGCTCAGAAACCAATCAGATTGCAGATAAGCTACGTTAAGACCGCTCACGAGCCAAGCCATATAATAAAATCCATTATTGGTCCCGCCATCATTAACAGACACGGATTTGTGGAAGTGCTTTTAAAGGTGATAACAATTATTAATGTTCTATCATATTTGCAGAGAATATGTTGTCCCCTCGCAAGCGAGGGTGATAATCTCGCCGCGGCAGGGATCCATTTCTCACGAATAGTTTGTATATATATATATATATATATTTCAGCGGAGCATGGTAGGACCAACTCCTTATAAGGAAGTAAAAAGTCGTTTTGGGTGATCCGTATGAATCGGACAATATTTGATCAAGTGCGGCCATTGGCGAGTGGTGATCTGACGAACTACATAAAGAGGTTTTTTACGAAGGGTATACACGTTTGCGAATATAATAGGTACGTGTGTTATGTATTTAGACTCGCTAATTCCAAATCTGTTTTCAGAATTGAAAACGGTTAAATATTGATCGAGATAACGTTCAAAGTATACGACGAAGCGGCCGGGCCGGCTGGCTGATTGCCGACTAAACCGTTTTTACGAAGGGTATGCACGTTCTCGTAATATAATAGACACGTATGTTATATATTTAGACTCGGTAATTCAACTCGGTAAATCGAGTAAATATTGGCCGAGATAACGTTAAAAATCTACGTACAACGAACCGGCCTTTTGGGATTTGCTATCGACAGAGATTACAAATACAAATACGCGGTCTGGGCACTGGGATCATGGATGGGGTAGTGGTAGAAATGGCGAGCGCGGGGATTATTGCGGATTCGTATTTATAGTATATATATACATTGATCATTTCCAGAAATTAACGACAAAATGGCCGCCACTTGAAGGTTCATTTACAATGGCGTTCCATTTTACAGTGAGTTACAAAGAGCGAAAATATTCTGCTTATTGAGTAGCTCGTCTACCGTTTGCCGACCTCTTATAATATATGCAACAACGATTTTCAAATTATTCAGTTACCGGTTTGATTAAAATCTACGATTCGCCAAATGATAATTTCTATAGATAACTTTCGTCAATACTTGTGTCTCTATTAATTAGGGAAATTTTAAAATGCCCATTGTCCTGTTGTGCTTAAAAGTTTGGTGATTATTGAAATGTTGGAATATAGCTTTAGCCGAAATTTTAACATGTCAGATATAGGTTCTTCCCAGAGGAGGTGAGAAGGTCTCCCAGAATACATTGCGTTTGTCACTATATTATCGATTTCCAGCGCTAACGTTTCATTGTTCAGTGTGTTGATTTCAACGGTGGTAAGAACAGCTCGGTTTTCGGAAGCACATGAACTTTTATATGTTCATTACGTTTCCAAACAGCACTTGGACGTTATACCGGCTGGTTTGTCGAGCATGTAGCCATAAGATGCCGCGAAATTCACATCAGTTTTCTAGACAGACTTGATGTTCGACACTGATGCTTTGTAGCCCGTGAACGGGAACATGCCGAATTTAATAGACCTCTCCTGGTTTAAATTGTGGAGCAACAAGAGAAAATGTGGTATAAAAGAAGCGGATTCTTTCATGTTCAACTGAACGAATTTCTTTAGGATTTCGTCAAATATTACGATAAATATGTTTGGATAGTTCTAAATTAAACGCAACATAACCACTAGCAAGAAATAGTCCCAGTGAAGAAACCGATATTTCATCAAATTCATTCGCAAATATACTTCTCGAAACTGTAAATATTTACTGACGAAAGAGTAAAAGGCTTCAACTATCATCTACACAAGATTCAAGTTCCAAAGCATAATTTGTATTAGCGAAACAGACATGTTTTATGTTTTAGTACGATTTTCTCGCAAATTGAAAAATAATGAATTTTCAACGTTCAACCGTTATTTAGTTACTGGAGCAACAAGAAATGTTTTACTATGTATTGAAATACCGTAGAATCTCGAAAGTAACCTCCCCCGAAAGTGGCCGCCCTCTCGAAAGTAGCCGCTTTTTTAAAGGGGCTATGTCACGATCTGCCTGGTTACTCAGCTAAGCGTACTTTTTTATTTTTTATTCGGAATCCAAAATCAAAGCGAAGCGAAAGCTAAACGATTTATTGGATTAGTATTTGTTATTTTCATGTTGGTGGGTTATTTTTGGACGAGTTATAAGTAAAGCGTAATGACAATTTAATGTCTAATCGTGGTGGGAAACGAGAAGGAGCTGGAAGGCCACGATTGCCGTATACTATCTTGAACAAAAAATCAAAAAGTACGCTGAGCTGAGTAACCGGGTAGATCGTGACATAGCCCCCTCTTAAAGTAACCGCCCTCCGAAAGTAGCCCCTTCCGATCTTTATAACTATTGTATAAATAAGTTGATACATCTGTTTAACAATTTATTTTTAATGGCATGGATTAAAACATGTATAAAACAGGAATTTTAATTTAAATCAGGAATTTTATAACCCAATATCAATCAGGAATTTCAGACAGCAGTTATAAGTTTGTCTTTGTCATCGTTCAGACGTCCTCTTCCATTTCGGTATCTGAATATTCGGTATCGAGTACGGTAATTATTAGCATTAGATAATAAGTAAAAACTCTTATGTAATTTAATCAAAATAAAACAAAACTTTGAAACGTTGTGCAAAATGTACTGGTTAAAACTTGGCGAATGCTAAAAATAATAACCCGAAAGTAAGCGCCCTCCGAAAGTAACCGCCCCTCCCAAAGTAGCCGCCCTTAGAGGTCACTAATTTCGAAACTAGCCGCCCCGGTTACTTTTGAGATTCTACGGTAGTATTCTAAGCTTGTCACAATAACCTATCCAGTGTTATATTTGAGTTTGTATTGCATTAAATAAGTACAGACAAACGCTCATCGATCTACAGCCAAATTGAGTTACCCGTGAAGGCTTGTGAATTGTTTAACGACCTGAAACAAATGTGCTACGAAAGAGAAAAAAAACAAGTAAGATCTCTTAGATTGTATTAGCAAGATCATATAGAAAGCTTGCCTTTTAAAACATAGGTTTTCAAACAAAAAAAGACCAATGAAAAAGTATGTAATTTGTTCACCAACTCCACGCTCGAGCAAATACGAAGAAAAACAAATGCAATGCATTCTGGGAAGACCTTCGCATCCCTCTGGGTTCTTCCATCGACTGTCGAACATTTGAGCAAACGCTTTTGAAAATACGAAACAAAATCCAACAACAATTCAATGACGCGTAGCCTATTTTATTTGTTGGCTGTTTTCGACACAATTTGGCGGGTCGTAGATTTGATTGATCTAATCAAACTGGTAACTGAATAATTTGAAAATCGTTGTTGCGTATAGTAAGAGGTCGGCAAACCGGATAACTAGCAGAATCATGAGTATGAACAGGACGCCATTTTCTAAGGACCCTTCAAGCGGCGGACATTTTGTCGTTAATTTCTGGTAACGAATGTGGGAGTAGACAGACGATATATCAACAATCGTCAATCTCAAATCCTAAGCAAATGTTTCTGAATCCCGGCGATGGATCGAACCTGTATACTCTTCTAATTGCCGGCGAAGCATTCTAAATCATAGGCGAAGGAACCGGGGACAAGCGTTGCTAAATTTAATGTTTTTTCCCCAATTTTATTAGTACGACTATAGTAGAGGCTAGGAGAGAAGCTACGGTAATATACCTACGGGCTTCATCTACACGAGATTTTACAAACGTGTATAGCCTGAAGTGTTAGCCAACCCCTAAACCCCGGCCTTGCCACGCGAGTGTTAGTTTGGTTCCCACACCCTTCTGTCAGTACTAGGCGCAAAAAATGGTGTCACCTGGTAAAAGACAGCACGCAACTCTTGGATTCATTTGAACTACGGTCGCTGTAGAATTAGATGAAAAAGTTTGCTCAAATTGCTGCAAATTATCTTTCCAAGTTTGTAGATCTCAAAATTTTCCGGTCACTGATAACCTGCTTGTCCACTTCAGCTAGAGAGCGAAGTTTATAATGATGTTCTCATGGTCCATCTGAGTCTCGGTAGCTCAATGGTTAAAGCGTCTCACCGTCAATCAGAAGGTTACAGGTTAGATCGCTGTCTGAGATTCAGAATAATTTTCTGAGGATTTAAGCTTGACGATCGTCATGTATCGTCTATATTTGCATAGAATGATTAAACAACTTTTTAATACTCCATGTTCACGAAAATCAACTTACGACTTCCAGACAGTAAAGAATCGTTAAGGCCTTTCTTCGGCTTGTATTTTTCGGCAATCAATATCTTCAAACTTTCTAATTTTTCCAGAAACTCATGATTGAGATATTCCTTGTAAGCAGGATTGCTCATGTTCTTTAAGACATCTTTTTTATCAGAGGGAACTGGCATGGTGAACGCATCAACAGATTGAAAGAACGACTTTATATTTTGTCTGATTTCATTTTTCCGGTTGACACTTTGTGATAATCCGGGTTCTTTCTTTAATATCTAAAAAATGTAAATCAAAGGATTACGACTTAGATATGAGACGCCAAAATCATATCGCGTTCTGAACAAAACAAAAACCGAGAGTCGGGAGTCGACTTCACTCGCCAGCCTCAAAACTTGTAAATCGCTGCTTGGTTCTTGCTATTTTCAGAATTTAGCTATCAGAATTTCTTGTTCATATTTCGTGTTTGTGTTTGCACGAATCAAACGTTTTTCAAAACATTTTATGACTTTACAATTGTGAACATAAAAATTACCTTTTGATCAAGATAAATTTTGATGT
The DNA here is from genome assembly GCA_035772405.1 of Chrysogorgia sp. JL179-B06. NCBI lineage: Eukaryota > Metazoa > Cnidaria > Anthozoa > Scleralcyonacea > Chrysogorgiidae > Chrysogorgia > Chrysogorgia sp. JL179-B06. Next base: position 3,220,095 of record JAYKKM010000360.1, on the reverse strand, counting down.
CACAAGGTCGATCATTTAAATCAGTAATTTCCAATGTAACATCTCGTATGAGCCAAAAGAATTCTGGAGAACACTTTTTAAACTTTTCAACATCTTCACGGGTGTTTTCTGCGTGGCTTCGAACTCGAATACTGTCAGACAACTTCGAAACAAAACTGAAAAGGGGACAAGAATTATCACATTTTATATATTATATGTACAGTATATGAGGTACATAGGGAGATAATAATACATGGATGGGGTGAAATATGAAGTTATATATAAATATTCCAGTTGACCCACGTTGAATCCACCTGTCAAGACACCGTAAGCATGTATATACAGATTGCTGCATGAATAGGTAAATGATGGATAGACATATATAGACAGACAGACAGACAGACAGACAGACAGACAGACAGACAGACAGACAGACAGACAGACAGACAGACAGACAGACAGACAGACAGACAGACAGACAGACAGACAGACAGACAGACAGACAGACAGACAGACAGACAGACAGACAGACAGACAGACAGACAGACAGACAGACAGACAGACAGACAGACAGACAGACAGACAGACAGACAGACAGACAGACAGACAGACAGACAGACAGACAGACATACAGACATACATACATACAGACATACATACAGACAGACAGACATACAGACAGACAGACAGACAGACAGACAGACAGACAGACAGACAGACAGACAGACAGACAGACAGACAGACAGACAGACAGACAGACAGACAGACAGACAGACAGACAGACAGACAGACAGACAGACAGACAGACAGATAGACAGACAGACAGACAGACAGACAGACAGACAGACAGACAGACAGACAGACAGACAGACAGACAGACAGACAGACACTTTATTTAAACACGGAATTTCTTCAATATTTACAAAGTGGTTTTCAAGACAGCCGTGACCATATTTACAAAAATTTGTTCACGAGAAACTGTAAGCCTTTAATTTAATTTTAAATTGGTTTAATGTGCACGTCGATCTTATTTCTTTCAGGATAGAATTCCAAATCGAACCACCATTGTATTGAAAACTTTTTTATACACTGAGTTTCAGGTTTGGGTATAGACACATTCACTTCACTATTACATAATTTATAAACATTCTCCCCTCAACGAAAACGGACCTAAAACTGTTCTCTGAGGAACTCCACATGACACAGTAAAAGGCTTCCATAAATGATCATTTACATATAACAATGTTGTTGGCGACCATTAAGATTCAATTCAGTTCAATTAAGATTCAATTCAGTTCAATCTTAATTTCTCTATCAAAATTGAATGATTTACACTGTCGAATGCTTTTTCTAAATCAAGAAATCTAAGTACTGCAGTCAATAAACCTTCATCCATATTGGAGAACCGTTCATTCGTCACATCAACTAGGCCGTGGCTGTGGAATACTTTGATCTAAATCCTTATTGGTATTTATTAAACAAATTATTAGATTTTAAATAATCATATTTTACTTAAATATAATTAATTTTATCATGTTTAAATAAAATATTAGTTTCGAGCATGTCTAAATTTTCCCCACGTAGCAGGATTTTTAGTTAAAAAATGTTGCTTTTTCAGGCGGTCTCTAATAATCATTTTAATTTTAATCTCATGAGACATCCAGGGAGATCTCCGAGCTCCTACCCTTCTTCAATGCGTGTTGATCAATCACTCAAAAAACATTTCTTTCCAACATTTCAACATCAAATCAGGATTTTTATGATCATTATGATCAAGTCCCATGGGATTTTCTGCAAATCTAATTTTAAAATGCCTATAAGATCGGGTGTGTAAACCTTATGATTAAATTTTGTTGGAATTGCAACTTCTACATAAATTAAGTAGTGGTCACTAATACCGATAGTTTACAACACCCGAACTCGTGATTTTAGTTAAGTCATTTGTAAAAATCGAGACCAATGAGATCATCAGATTTATCATTCACACGCGTGTAAGTTCTTTAACCCTGCAGTCGGTGCAGCTGATAAACCTAATCAATAGATCTTAAGGAATTAATATGAGATTCGAATTTTTTACTATTATACAGAGTGTCCCAAAAAAAGGCTACCTTTTCAAATTCAAATGAGCGTGTTAATTCAAACAACCTATTGTGTTTAATATCCCATGTGTATAAAACTGTGTGTTTTACGCATTCGTAGTTCAAAAGCGATAATGAATTTCAAAGAACTACAATAGGTTGCTTGAATTAACATGCTAATTTGAATTTGAAAAGGTAGCCTTTTTTTTGGGACACCCTGTATAATTGCAATTTAAATCTCCAAATTTCGAAAAAATATATTCTGATCTGATTTAGAAGGTCTATTGGATGTTTTACTATTACGTTTGCATATATCAAGATATATCGTGTTTGATATATTGCATCTCCCTTGATAATCAAAGTTGTAATAATGCAATCTATAGCTGTTTTTGTCATATAATTTTGCACTATATACGAATTATGTTTAAAAACGTACTGCAATTTTTCAAGGTCGGTGTTATTTGGGACATTCTTGCTGTTATATATCAAAAGAGAACAAATCAACACACTGAGAGTAAATATCTGGTTATCAGTTGAGTCTGTGGTATCCTTGCTGTCTGTTGATCCAATTCCTTCTGAATCGAGGAAAACCACAGTGACCTTTTCACCAGCACAAGAATAGTGTTCGATTGTTTCTTGACCAATCCAAATTCCTTGAAATTATATGACAAAGGAATACAACATTAGAAATTTAGTTTACAAGCGAGAAGTGCATGAACAACGTTAGAGATTTCGTTTACAACTGAGGAGAACAACATTAGTTTACAAGCGCAAGAGGTTTAACAATAATTCAGAACAATATTTGAGAAAGATAAATTTTCAAATATTATTCTGAATTATGTAATTTCCTCTCTCGTCAACATTTAAAGTGCTTAGAACCCCAAATTAGATATTACTAATATAGATTCTACATGCAGTGAATAGTTGATTTAAGCTTTACGTTAATGTTCTACATTTTTGTTTGTCCGAAATGCTAATGAGTGTGATGTCAAATATGGCTTTCTTTTAAAGTGCCACTACGATGAAAATTCACCTCCGTTTTTTTTAGATTTTCTTTAGCATAGAATAGTATTTCAGGGTCGAAAGTGATCATCGATGTAAAAAAACTAAAAAAATGGTATTTTGAATCACTACTGTTTAGATCACTACTGTTTCGGCCACCATTACTAAAAACGTGATCCATGTGAGCATGCAATTTCAAAAGGTAATATTGTTTATGACGTCAGATTCTCAATACTACGCCTGAATTTCAGTCGAGGTTACTTGTTTTCTTGTTTTCTTCGAGAAGTAGATGAAATGTCCAGCCTTTCAGACGAAGAATTTGATAAAAATAACTTGATCAGTATGGATTTACTTGAAGAATTAGCCATTTGGAGTCTTCGCGTTGAGAATCTGACGTCACTTCGTTACGCTAGTCAGGAAGATGATCGATTAATGGCGGACGTAACAACTTCAGATTCGGAGTCAGAAAAATAATACTTGCCATCGTCGAATAGCAAAACGGTTTCGACCGAGTAATATTTAGCAGCTCTGCTTTCAAGGGCGTCAATCCTGGGGGGGACGGGGGGATGTATCCCCCCCACTTTTTGACCAATGTATGATTATCCCCTTCTGACTTTCCGCAAACGATGCAGTCATCCCCCCACTTTCAGACACGGATTTTCGCGCTTGTCTGCTTTATATATACGTAAACTATCGATAGGTAAACATTTGATCGTAGTACCACTTTAACATGATAAATAGTTTATTAAAATCAATTTCCGAGTTAATGTCCAAGGTGAAATCAAGCAAATCGAAAGTAGTGATCAAACTACTATATGACCTCTTCTAATCTGTACAGTATCATCGCAGTTGTCGCTAACCTTTTCAAATCAAACCAAATCAAATCAAATTAATCAAATCAAAAACTTTATATAATTAAGTTAGTTTCCTAGTACTAACCCGAATCCTATAACTGTAATCCTAACACTAATCCAAACACAAATCCTAATCCTAATCTTACCCTAACATAAATCTTAATATTGGCCGCCGTCTTAAAACCTACCTCTAAATGGATTTAAGTAAGTTGGCCGGCCGTAGCCAGAGGCGACCCGTTGGCTCCTCTTTCTCTAGCTGGTTACCCGAAGGTAGGGATGGGCGCCACTCCTATCCCTGGAATTAACCACTTACCCCAGCCAGAGCTGGTCCAATTTTATTTGAGGCTCTTGGTGAAAGTCCGACCTCCAATTAGCACTGCTCATTGGATTATGGCAACACTAATTTTCAGTCTTCCGGGACCGATATATGAACAAGGTGGTAACCCATCCAGTTAGTGTACCAGAGGTCGGTGCTTAACTTTGGAAAGTCAAGCAGCGATCACTGACCACTACATTATACCGGCAGTGGATTTACTCAAAAGAATATTAGGACATTTGCTCACGAGTCACGAATGCATCTTTTTTTACTTTAGTGATTAAATAACATGCACCAGGATAATAAATTGGCGCGAGCAGTGTGTAAACGCGTAGCATTTACCATTACCAAAGCTAGCAACAAAGGCATGGAAATTGAGCACCTGCTCTCGAACTTGCGCACTTTTGGTCACGTGGTACGCTGTGGAGAGCCTTTACACAGAAAATGTAAAACATATTAAATATATCAACTGAATTCATAAAACAATTATTAATTGCATTTATCGAATTCGGTTATCACAAAATATCTTGGTTTGTTATCGTCTCGCAGATAAATTACATGTCTCTACCTTTGGCATCGGCAAATACCACTCCGAAAATATAAGCTCCCGCATCTTAGACGCAAAAATCCTTCCCATAATATGACACCCCCGAAATATAAGCCCATATGGGCTTGTATGGAATAGAACTCAAATACACGAGTAAAGGATTTTTACGCATAAGGATATATTTATGTTCTAAACGAATGATACTGTAGATTTAATGCAGACATTAAAGTGTAGTGAAAAATTCGCTAGCATTTTTTTTTGCTTTAACGGACAAAGTAGCACGGCAGGAGTGTACACTGAAAATTTCAAGTGAATCTGTTGCATAGTCTTCAAGTTATCGGCAACTCTCAAAGTTTGGCATGGCTAAATGTTTTTGGTGAAATCTGAAACGCGCGGTTCATTGTCTTGTGACGTATGCAGGTGTACTTACTATGCATAAGAACAATGGATTTGAACATTAATGATCCACCTGCCTACGTCATATACCACATATAGTCAATCCCAGTCTTTCCCTACTTTGTAACGTTAAACTATGCCAATGGACAAACTTTGAGAGTTGATAGCTCGAAGACTCTGCAGCAGATTCACTTGAAATTTTCAGTGAACGATCCTGACGTGCTACTGATAAATAAGATCATAATCATCGGGGGAAACGGTTTAGGAATTAAAACGTTCGTCATCAATCATTATATTTTCGTAATACTATTACATTAATTAGATTCGACGAGGATTCACTGCAAACGGTGCCACGAATGCAGTATACGGCGAAAGCACAACGTTTCAACTGCGAATCTCTTGCGCGAGTGTATTATTGTCAACAGGACATGAAACAGACAAAGAATGAAGCCAAACATGGAGATCTATTTTGCTTTTGGTGCCCTCTCTACATTTTAAACTAAACGCATTCCATGTCGCAAATAGTCGGAACCCAAGCCGTTTTCACACACGCTAATTTGTATCGACCGCAAACCGAACCGCAAACCGAACTCGAACCGCAACCCAACCGCAACAGAACCGCAACCTAACACCAACCGAACCGCAACCGCAGTTTTAGGTTATTTCTGAGCAGTACTGTATGTAAGATATACTGAACTAATTAGGTAAACTGACTATTTTGAAGCCCAAAAAACATTAGAAGACGCGCCCGGAGAAAGTGTGTAATTTATGCTCGCAAAGTGTGACGGGATGTGTTCATAGATACTTTACTGTGATTGGTTGATTAATGAGGTTGTCTCTATGGTTGCACGGTCAGAGAATCACTTGAACTGAAGACTGCTGTCAGCGAACACGTTTTTATTCAAAGCAAGCGATAAATATTTTGATCTATTTGAAACGGAATTCTATTTTGGAAGAAGAAAATGAATAGTTTTAACGTTGGAGATTCCGTCGAAGCTCTTGACGAATACGGCGTTCGGGCTAAAGGCCAGATTTTGGCGGTGGGAGAAGAAGTATATCAGGCTGGTCGATAGCTAGTTTTCCGAGGTTGACCGCAAGGCAACATGGGACAGTCGCCTCAATTATTGAGGTACATGTCCCACAAAGCGCAAAATTACATACTTTCTCCGGGCTCATCTTGTCAATTAAGCTATTCTGAAACGCAAAATTCCTTCCAACCATAAGTCCCTCCCCGAAAATCAGCTCTCCGAATTATAAACCCACCAAAAACACCATTGAACAAACATACGCCTATATATAGGGCTTACTTTCGGAAGTTCACTGTAATTGATCTGCTCTTCACTGACAAATCACGCGGATATTTTGCTCAATCTCCAATAATTGGCAATGGTATAAAACATGGCATACTCACCCATCGTTTCGGCTTTCATGGTGTGACCTAGTCGAAAGCTACTTCCTAGAAGTTGACCTAAAAGGTACGATTTTCCGCTGCGTGCAGGGCCAACAACACAGGCGACACAAATCGGACCAGTGATAGATCTCAGGCGTTCAAGACCTCCAGTACAGGTTTGTAGTCCAGAGCGTTCGACATTTTCGAGTAGTTCCAACCGGTTTTCAGATGGAATCCATTGATAATTATTAGGTATACAAAGTGGCATTGCACCTTGTATCTCGCTCATTTGTCTTGTTAAAGATGCCCGATTTGACATAGCTCTTGAGAGAGAAACATTTTGAAAAGCTCTTTCAAGAGGGTTTTGCTTTGCACTGAAGCTAGAAAATTAAGATGACAGAAAAAGTGAGAAATTTTATAAAAGCCCTGACGTCTCAAACAAAGGCAGTTCAATAAGCTTTTCGTTATAAACAGTGACCTTCGCTCGAAACACGAGGTGTTAAGCTCGCGTTTTGGGTGTATAGTTCTATCACAAGTTATATCTAAGTACAGTAACGTATGTTTTATGCTGCATTAAGCGAGTCGATGGATGCTTCTAAATAAAACAATTCAAAAATAAATAAATAAATAGATCGTTGGGCCCGGAGTTGGGGACAAGCTTGAGATCTTTCGCAAAAACAGATGGTCAGATACGTATGGCATGGGAAATCAGGGGGAAGAGTGAAAAGTAGACGATTGACTTCGTTAGAGGAACTAGTGCTCTGTGAGGGTTTCGCGGGAAAGGATCGAATAACTTGGTCAATTTGGACACCTTAACGTCTTTAAGAGAACATTGTTGTTGACAATAGCGGTAAACAAAATAGGTGTGCAGACCTAGGAGAGGGAGGATTTACATCCCGATATATGTTGTCATGAGTATAGTTGTAAATTACTGGGCATGACTCATGACGTGAATGACATCTTCAGTGTCAAGTAAAGCGTGTTTGTTAGGTTTATCTATAAAAACTAAAGAGAAACTTCGAGTGTTAGATCGAATATATATATTTAAAGTGTTTATGCAGTGAAAATTCAGTTCGAAATAAACTCTCGTACTTGAAAGAAATATCCTGAGAAATTATAAAGATTGGCGTTTACAATTCTTCTATATTTCACTTTGTTCTTGAGATATTAAGATATGTTTGATACTCAATGACTTCCTGAAAAAGCCTGTATATCTTTGGGACTATCAAATTAAATTACTCGAAACGTAACTTTGTATGTTTAGTATCGTGGGACACACACACACATGCACACTTTCATGATTTCGTTTAATACACCATTCCAAAGTTATACAGGCTTCTTCAATAAGTCATTATGCAGTATGATGTAATAGTGGAGGATCATTTACATATCAAATAAATATGGAAGTGTTGTAAACGCCAATCATTATAATTTCTATAGTTTTTTACAGTAAGAGCGTTTATTTCGAACTAAATTTTTCACTGAATAAACACTTTAAGTAAATAAAACGAGCAACATCAATTAGGCCTTCCGTCTGGAATTGAACCCGCGACCCTGCGATGCTGGTGCAGTGCTCTGATCACTGAGCTATATGAAGGCCGTTGCCCGCCGAGATCCTAGTCACGAATTCCGTATATATATATAATGGTGCATGGTAATGCCGGGAGAATAATTAAGTATATCACAAGTAATATTCAGCATTTCACTCGACCAATATTATGAATCTACTTAAACTATTCCAGTCGACGATTACGCAATATAGTATATATTTTATTACTGTATATGCATATTCTAATTTATTATAAAATTTGACTGCTGCTCAAGTAACCTTCGCTACCTTCTGGTTTCAAGAAAAAAGTTATTTTTAATATCAAAGTCATAATCGATTTAATGTCTTTATATATTTATTATGTTCGAACAGAAGTTTTTTAAATTAGAATTTAGTTTTCCCTACTGCACTATTCACCCTTTGTTAATTTATTTAGTATTATTCATTTATTTGTATATTTATATTTATTATTATTGTAATATTGTTTAGGAAATTTTCATTATATCATTAAATAAAGTATTGTTGTTGTTGTTGTTGTTGTTGTTGTTGTTGTTGTTGTTGTTGTTGTTGTTGTTGTTGTTGTTGTTGTTGTTGTTGTTGTTGTTGTTGTTGTTGTTGTTGTTGTTGTTGTTGTTGTTGTCGGTGTCGGTGTCGTCGTCGGTGTCGTCGTCGTCGTCGTCGTCGTCGTCGTTGTTGTTGTTGTTGTTGTTGTTGTTGTTGTTGTTGTTGTTGTTGTTGTTGTTGTTGTTGTTGTTGTTGTTGTTGTTGTTGTTGTTGTTGTTGTTGTTGCACTTGATGATGATAATGATGATCATGATATATCGTAATGATGATGATTTACTTGACAAATACTTTGTAAATACCTTAACGCTTCGGCAGTTGTACCAATCTCTTTCAGCTTAGAATGAAGAAGTGAAAACTTACGAAAAATCTCTAATTTGTTCTGTTCAACTTCAATGGTCAGATCTAATATTACGAAATGAAAAATAAATATAGAAGGCTTCCTATAAACGTTCATGGCATCCATGCGCATAAATAAAGTTAATTATTATATACCAAGTGTCAAAGTTCCCCTTTCTAGTATGTCATAAGTCGAGAGTGTATCACGTGAAAGTGACGAAATTTAGCTGTTTCTCCTTAATATGTTGTCGACCGTCAATAATGAAAAATCACGTGAAATACCACGTGAAAATGCGACCTTTGGACTTTTTATTGAACTTAACAATTTGAACTGTATAAACTCTCCTTTCGTCTTAATTGTATTTAATTTAATGTTTGAAGAATAAAATATTTCATGTCTTTACGTTTTGTTATTTCTTTGACACTTGGTATGATAATAAAGCACTTGTTTACTGGGACTTCGGGAAAACAGTATGTTTTGTGGTCCCTCGACCGTCGATGTTTCGCTCGGCTTCTCCTCGGGAAACATCGACGGTCTCGGGACAGAGGGAAACAGTATCTTTTGTGGTCCCAGTAAATAAGTGTTAATTATTGTTTGTGTATTTGTGTAAACCAATCACCATTATTTACAGGATCTGAAAAGTGGTAGTTGTTTATATATTGGAACCTTTCACAAAATATGTTTAGTGATGGAACCCGGCGATGATGAGAAAGTCCGATAAAACAGGATATCATAGATCCTCGCAATTTTCTCCTGTAGTGCAAAAGAAAGAGAGAAGTAATAAAAAGTTAAGGTCAGTTCGTAACTATGGAAGCTCGTCATGTTATGAAAAAATACATGAAGGAGAAAAGAACGAAGCACATGGAGCATGGAGGAGAAAGGAACTGAAATGCAACATAAGGTTTCTTATATAGATCAATATTTCAGGTTTTTGTTGCGGCGCACAATTTCGGCAATTTCTCAAACCCATGAAACTAATTATGTGCTGAATTGTTCCACTTCATAAAAGAATAGATGATCAAGCATGCTCGCAAAATGTCTGCGCATCCGATTGATTATATAGAGTTAACTGCATCATTGCAGTTTTAATTGGAAATTGTTGAGCTAAACTCTAAAGCAATACTGACATAAAAAATTGCATATTTAAGCATATTTAACTATTTAACAGTAGAACGCATGTAAAACAGGCTTACTTTGAGGTATTTTTTGCGAACCATGAATTCGCCTTAGCTCTCGCAAGATTTTATTTTGTAGTTGTGCCAGTTCATTAACAGGAATGCCTTCTGTATGCGATGTTGTTCTTTCCTGCATTGATGCAAAATGTTCATATGATATAATGGCAGGACCCTGAAATTGAAAGAGAAGTGAAATACTAATATCCCGAAAAATATAAATAGAACAAGTAGAAGTAGTTGAAGAATTGTTTTTTCAGTGTCAGAATATGTAAGGTTGAGACAATGAGGGGATATGTTATTTAATGTGAATAAATCATATAACCCCGAGGTATATACATCCCCGTTTATTATACTGAGTTACTATAGTAGGATATGAGCTATCTCGCAATTTCATTGGCTCCTCTACTACTAGGCTATCACCTCATATCCTAGCAGTAGAGAAAAAACAAGATGGCGGCATGTTTTTTGCTCATAGACATAGACAACACGGGCTCGTTGTCTAATTGTTAAATAGACGAATAGTCAAGAACATTTGAAATAGCTTACTTTCCTGCAAGTATTGATCCTGGGACGTGTACCGACTTAACCGTAAGATTAAAGCCTGCAGGAAGGATGAAGAGAAATCGAATTAAATGCATAATGCATGAGTCCTTCGAAGACCCATGTATCGCGACGATGCTTTCGTTGTCGCACCGAAACGGAACCCGTTGCCATTGTGAGCCCTCATGCACAGCGCGCACGTTAACACGATTGGAAATAGTTCCTTGCATTGGTTGTTATGAAAAGCCCCGTAGCCCAGTGTACCCGATGCATCCGTGGATATGTGGATGTTGGAGGCCGGTTCCCACTCTGGACGTTCGATAAAGCTTACCCCATCCAGAAAGCAGTTCATTCTACCACGCAATGTCAAGCTTGCATTCGCGATAAGCGGTAACGATAATGGGGACGTTGGAGGGTGCGGATCAGTGTGTTAAAGAGACACGGCGCAAAAAAGTGCGGCCCGATCCAACCACCGATTCCAATTCGCGTTTGGTGCAAAATGTTTTAGCTTGCCAAATCTTGATTAAATCCCATTATAGCTCTGTGAGCTTGTCGATTGGGAGACGGGCATGCACTTAGCTCGACCGAATCGAGTTCGATTCACAAAAGCACCATATATGCAAGTAGGGACCAACGCATTTTCCAGGTGAGAGGGGAATCTGAAGCCAGGCATATAGGTATCCTTGATGGTTGCACGAGGCTGCCAGTTCACTACATCGAGTATCTCTTTCATTATGTGGCGGGCTGAGGGAGATAGGTTCCAGCGACGGCAAACATTTGCTGTGCTTGCTCATGGATATCCAAGTTCTCGGAGATGAGATCTGCCAAGTCTAAAAACTGCCCGCGACCAACATTTTTGTGACCAGTCCCAACGCGAGAACGGCACATTTATACCCGTTTTTTGTATACCACTACTTGTATCGGGATTAGTTGAGGGGTCTTATATCGTCTATCAACCATTTTTGTAGAGTCTGTCCAAGACTCGTTATTTGGATAAACCATGATATTCTCGCTCGTTCGTGATGTTCATGTACATTGTCGCACGGTGTTGGCCAGGTTATTCTCCCGAATAAAGCGGTTGGAGTGGCTTTGCGCAGCTACTTCGAATACCTGGAGTCGCCCATGCACTGCGTGGTCGATGCTTCGGGACCAGAGCTAGATTCTGCTGTGTGACGGTTTGCGCGACTGCTTGTTGAACAGCTTTTAAGAAATCCGCGTGGTATCTGTTCGCTGGAACTCTCGACTGCACGGTTTCCTACAGTATCTCCGAAACTTTAGATATCGTTGTATCCTCTTTCGCTTATCTTGCGCTCTTGTTACATTCGTCGATATGTATACGACAGGTTGTAGACTCTTTTTCTAATAGATTTAGAAATTTGTTTGATGATCGAAGATGGGTGGTTCGAATTGACATTGATGTAAAATGGTGGGTTATTTTACATCAATGCATGTCAATTCGAACAACCCAGCGTCGATCCTCAAACAAATTCCTAAATCTATCAGCAAAAGAGTTCCCAATCTGTCGTGCAATATCGACGAATTTAACAAGAGCGCACCTATACGTACAACGAAGCACTAAGAAGAAGCGCATTTAATTAATCACCTGCACCTGCAGGTTTAACCCACCGTATTCCTATAGAGTGTACAAACAAACGTAGGTTGCACATTCTTACAATTAATGGACAAGATCTTCAACAGGAAAAACACCAAAGTTAGCTATAGCTGTGTAAATAATATGGCCAGCGTCATAAAGCGATACAACAGCAAGATCCTTAAACCCAACAGCTGCACACAAACGAATAAGGATTGCAACTGCAGGAAAAAGATGAAGGCTCACTCAACCGAGCATGTAGAGAAAAGAATCAGGTCTACCAAGCCACGCGGTCACCAAAGATGCCGGAACCAAGAAACGAAAATATACATCGGAATGACGAAGAAATTCAAAACCATATTTAATAACCACAAACAACCATTATTCAAGAACAAAAATTATTCAACAAAGACCATACCAGAGCGGTAGCAAGATTTGTAATTTATGTACAACAGAAAAACGTTTTAGCTTATACGCAGACAAACGAGTTCTATTAAACAAAAGGTCCGAACTCGTGTCGAAATGCCGACATGATGGATTTTCGTTCAAATTAAAAAGTGCTTCGAGTAAACGAGTTAGATCAGTAACTTCTCCCGCTGAATCTGATCTGATCACCAATCTCATGCATGAGATCTCAGCCTCCAAGCGCATGGGTTATAGGCAATTCCTCCCCCTGGTTACCTCACATCGGGGCGACCTAATAAACGTGGTAAGCGCGATCACCGATTAATGTATATATATATATATATTAATGGATATATATCCCACCTCGCTTGCATAGGTAGAATTCGTCATCCCTATCCTTGATTTCATGGGTTGTTTGCACCCATCATCGATGGCGTAATTGGGTTATTTTCGCCCGGCCATAATCGATTGCGTATATGGGTTCTTTGCACCCATCATCAATTGAGTAATTGGGGTTCTTTTGGGTATAAATACAAACGTTTTTAAAATAATTTTTTAATACAAAAGTTTTTGATATACACGCCATAGCGAGATTACGCCCTCGCTTTGCGGCTCGGTCGACCTCGCTCGAGATGAAAGCTGCTTATAAGTTCTCAAAATTACTAAAATAGGAGAACTTTTTTCAATGTGTCGAAATATACTTAAGTAAGAGTACTTACGTATATTCATGGACGACTTTTCGGACGATGTGTCCTTCTTCTGGTCACTGGAGAATTATACTCAGGGCCGTACTCAGAACATTTTACAGGGGGGTGTAAGCTCACTTCAACCGACTGAAGCACGAGCTTGTACCGACTACATCCTATCGATCGAAGCTTGTCAAAATATTGTCTTTCCTTTGGGTGCCCACCGTAAAATGACCCTGGTCAGCTGGTGAAATGATTAATTAGTTTTACGTTAATAACGCACACTCAATACGGAATTAAAACATGATGATATTTTAATAAATTTATGTATTTGGTGTTCTCTCGTTGATTGCATTTCCATATAAACAAAACATTTAACACCAACATTAGATTTGTGAGTCTTAAATTTGGTAGTTTGAAATTAATTTAAACTGATAAGCGCTAAAAGTTAATGATTCTACCTGTCCGTGTTAAATCGAACACGTTTAAAATATAACTTCTGCCGACTAAAATATAACTTCTGCCGCGACTGAAACTCGTAAACAGATTTTTTTTTGGGGGGGGGTGTCGCACCCACCACACCCCCCGTCGCTCCGGGCCTGATTATACTGCATGTGGGTGATAATAAAAATAGAGGTTTCTAGAATGTATTAGCATAAGAAAGCGGCGTATGTAATTTAAAAAGGTGCCGATTATTTTATGTTTTATTAAAATCCTTACATTGTTCCAGACGAATAGTCAGTTCAGTAACCCGACGATAACAGCTCCATTCCCTCTAAATCGAATAAATGTTGTCGTCGAGCTAACCCCCGTCATATAAAGTGTATATTTTTATCTCTTAAAACAAGGGTGCTGCAGCAAGTTGCGCTTGAACAGATACGTTAAAGGCCAAGAAACTCACTGACTATGATAATATCAAGATAGACAATACCTTTATTTTCGTTCAGAGGAAACAAGTCAACTACTTTCACTTGGACAGCGTATAATAGTAACACACTACAGTCGAATGAACAGTGTATATTTTCGTCGCTAGCCAGTATCACTTTCGACACAGTGCTTTCGATTTAATTTTTAGCTCTAGGAAAGTACCTTTCCAGGAAGTCATACGTCATTATGTCATTATTAGTTACGAAGCGAAGAATGAAAGAGATTAATGATATGAAATACGATGCTATATATGTAAATACATATATCAACATGAAAGTATTTAGCTGTACGTATTGTACCCACTGAGATATAATTAGCTGGAGGGGCCGTATTGATTACGACTCACAGGAAGAAAAAATGCGAACTGTGAGGCATGTTGCGGGTCAATAGTTCTTTCTTTTCGACAACTTTTCTTTTCGTCGAGTTGTTCTCGAGTTGATCGTGAATACGCTCACCATGCTTGACACAGGTACACCATGGTAGACACACTTGACCTGTGTACTACACTACAAGATGACGAGCGATTTCGAAACTGATTGGTCCACAATCTCAAATTCAGGTAAACATGATGTGTTGATATTACCTGAAGACACGTATGTTTGTAATTCCAAATCTGTTTTCAGAATTGAAATGGAGTAAATATTGACCGAGATAACGTTCACAAATCTACGACGAGCTGTCTTCATATTGCCGATTAATTTACATAAACAGGTTTTTACGAAGGGTATGCACGTTCCCGTAATATAATAGACACATACGTTATGACTTATGTACTTGTACTCGGTAATTGTAAATTTATTTTTCAGAATTAAAATCGGTTAAATATTGACCGACATAACGTTCAAAATCTACAAATAAACATGCACCTTATCCGATTTGTGATCAACAATTATATCATATGGCAATATATATGTATATATATATATATATATATATATATATATATTATATATATATATATATATATATATATATATATATATATACGTGTAGGTTTTGGTCTACGAAATGCAAAGAGTGCTCAACAACATATAGTTAGAGCAAATAATAGATTTTCGCTTACCTCAAAACTGGTCTGCTACAACTTGTTTCATCTGTAAAAGAATCTTCAGGCAGTGATTTCAGGTCACTGCCTGAAGATTCTTTTACAGATGAAACAAGTTGTAGCAGACCAGTTTTGAGGTAAGCGAAAATATATATATATATATATATATATATATATATATATATATATATCTATATATATATATATATATATATATATATATATATATATATATATATATATATATATATATATATATATATATATATATATATATGGCGATTTATCGAAGGGTATGCATGTTCTCATAATATTAATAGACACGTATGATATGTATTTAATACTAGCCTGCCCCACAGCCCGAAATTTCGAAAGCGGAAATTACGCTTTAAAAAATTATGCTACGTAATTTCCGCTTTCGAAATTTCGGGCTGCGGGCAGGCTAATATTGGGCGAGATTAGCCTCCTTCGCAGGCATCACCGCGCTCCACTGAAACCGGGTAGGGAATAGAGATAGACGCGTGGGGGACAACGTTCAAACATTTCTACGACGAAACCAATGCGACGAAACAGCCTTTTGCAAGTTGCAGTGATCTACGTACAAAAACACGGCGTGCGAGGTCTGGGGACTAGTGATGGGGAAATCCATCAGAGGGGTTATAATTGAAACCTTACTTGAAAAAGTGTTGTTTTTTTACCAGACTGAGTTTATTCGTTGTATCTTTACGTCGTTTTGATCGTTAGTATGTCCTATTGGATTTACAAATTATATCAAACTGTTTGGTTAAAACTTATCAATTGGATATTCAGTTCAGGCCTGAAATTATACTAAAACAATTATAGTCACCTCAGTCTCGGTGATTATCGTTATATTTACCTATCCGCTTCGTAGTACTATGATGATATGATCTCACGCTTTTCAGCTCTTTACGACTCACGGAATACAAATAATATGCCTACATTGTGTGAAACTGATTATGGTTTGCATTAGCCTGCGTAGCAGGCGTTCTGTGCCCAGGCTGATCAAGGAGGGAATGAAAGGGAAGATGGGGAAAGAAGAGGAGAATGGGGAACGATAGAAAACAGTCTGCCAATGTCAAATTAAATACTCTTTGACGAGATGGAAAGCAAAATGTTAATCTAAACAATCGTGGCCCATGACGTTGTGGTAAGATCTTAGCAATTATAGCTAGTATGAATGTAGAAGCTCTTTTTCTATGTGAGGAAGCTTTATTTACGTGAATTACGCTTTGTACTTCACTGACGACAACAAACTTTGATCGTTGAAAAACCATGCTGACATGCTGTTTATAGAACTTTATACTTCGTGCTCCCAGAACAGAAACGTCATTAAAAATTCGTTCAAATGATTAGTATCAAACTGTTATTAATGTTGTTGATCATCAGGTAGCAACATTGGCTAAACTGCATAATGCATATGCCACTTTTGAGACATTACTTTTGAGTTTTGAGACTGGCTCCACGGCTCCATACTGACTGAGGAGTGAGGAGCCATGGAGTTGTGGCCGAGCCACGGAGCAACAGAGTGCATAAAAATTACGTAACACTAGTTTTGTTATAACTATCATGTTAGGATTAGTAAACTCGAGGCGGGGGGGGGGGGTTAGGATCTTTGTTGTTTTGGGGTTAGCGGTTATTTGTTAATGTAATGTAGACTGTCTACATTAACTAGGTTATATAGGGGTTCAATTAGTTCAATTAGAGTGTAGTGGAGCCATGGAGCCTTTTATATTTAGATAAAGCTTGAAAAATTGGCATTGTATTGTGCAGTTGCTCTGCAACATTTATTCGGGGGTCAAAGAGAATTGGATAAAATTTATGGTTTGCACGTGTGAATCGATCCCCATTTTCGTTCTCAAACATGAACCGATGCAAAACTAAGCCCTAAATAATGTCCTGTGGCAGTGCTATAAACGTCGTGTGGTGAAACTGCATTATGTTTCGATCAATTCCAAGCGTGACCATCCCCCCCCCCCCCCGGCATTTGACGGCCATTTGACATTTTGGCGTCAGAGCACTGCGAATGCCCCACGGTGGAGTCCGCTTAATCACACAAAATCCCCACAGTTGGGCTCTTGAAATATATGCAAATTCCCCACCCACGGGCATATAATAAAAGTTTTCCAAATAAAAGAGCTAAGAAGCCACAAACTTCCCTCGAAATTTTCCAAAGCAATTGTACCATCCGGCGCATCCGCCATCTTCTGAACTCAAACGTTTCGCAGATTGCACATGGTGTACTAAAATAAACATGGTTAAATAGCGGTAGGCATGCTATTTTTTTGGCATTTGTTTACGTTTTAAACATGCACGTTCGTTTGGGGCTGCTAGTTCGTGTACCGGACACAGAATATAATACATCATTGAAATATTTAGAGCAAAGGATATCGACTTCGTTTAAATGAAATGTGCGGTGTGCCAACGAATTTTAGAAATTCATTGGCAACAATATTGGCATTGCCTCAAACTTTGTGACTGTGCGATAGGCATCTACTTTCTTTCAGCGGAGCGCCTAATACCCCAGTTTATTTTTCCCACAAATACCCCACCCCGGGGACGACCTGTAAAGGCAAATGCCAGACCCTGGGAGCTTGTGAGTCGGTAAATGCCCATCAAATGCCCAGGGGTGGCATGGTCACGCTTGGAATTGATCGAGACATTAGTGCACTGAAGAACTTGCATTTTCTTCACTTTATAGTCATGTTTTCAGAAATCCACTGAATCCAGGTCGTGTTTCAGTTTGCCCCTAATATTGTTACATTCTGTTGCTTACTGCATGATTCCCAGACTGCTAACTTTTTTCTTGCCAAAAATGCAAACAGTCATAAACTGCACATAATGGAGCAAAATGTGCATGCCGATGGGGGACAGTGGGGACCTCTTGAGCAGCAGAAACTACATGAAATTACTTATTTACTAATTCCTTATTTTTCCTCTCATGAATTGCACGCATGTGGTATGCCAAGTTTTGTAGAATATTGCAGTAAATATACACTGTATGTTCAAATGTGGTTTGAAGCAGAATATTTTCAATTTGTTATTCTGAGGACAGAGTATATAATAATACTGTTCAAGTTTTAATCTCAGATGCACTGATACAGATGTTTAGAACCTGTGCTTCGGCTTGTGTTTCTTCAGTGGCGTAGCCAGGGGGGTGAGTACCCCCAATGGTCCCCAAATATATAATAAAACAGCATTCAATAAAACTCATTTAAATAGTTTACAACTACTGTCACACTGACTGGTTTAGCATTTTTTACACTTTCAAAATATAAAACTGCTATGCGCGTTATCTTCTGGTGCGTCTAATGTGTCATCAAAAATTTATTTTGATGCTAAAATTGGCAACTGCACGTAATACGCGGTGCGCACAATCGCCTGGAAAATACGGTATCAATGAATTTCAAGATATCTTGATGTGTATTGTGCCATGTTCTGATTTAGTAATAACAAAATTTTGCAATTTATGGCCTTCAGATTACTTTTGAAAAATCCCCTCAGAATGCAGAAAATGGTGTATCAGAGACATCAAATATTTTGCAGGGGAGCACACCCTCGGACCCCCTAGAATACTCGCGCTTAGACAAGACCATGTGGACATTTTTGCCCCCCCCTCCCCCCCCCAAAGCCATGATCCTGGCTACACCACTGTTTCTTGTGTTTATTCTTTTTAATTTTGTGCATGCAGACAACAAGAAACACTGCCAGGTCTTGCCCTGACTAAAGGTCCAAAACAGACATGCTCTATACATAATGCTCCTCAGTCACCCAAGGAGCTCTTTTTCATATCACCTACTAAAACAAGAGTACATGACAGTTCATGTTTATAACTTTTATAATTAAGGAGGTTTGGCAGGATGCTATAAGTATAACATTTATTGTATGTTAATAAGATATCTCACCGTTGCTCATGCAATGTAACAATGTAACCCGTTGAGAAACCCCTTGGTAACCGGAACCACACAATTTTTTTATTTGGCCTTATGGTGATGTAACTTAAAGGATGGAAATTGCCCATAAGAGTCATTTGATCATCTATTCTGTTGTATAATTAATTAATTATCATCTTACTCTGATGAAAGGCCCCGCTCGAAACGTCAGTATTTCATCACTAAATTCTTGGCAGTAATTTACCACCTTTTCACTTTGCTAAACATGCCATATAGATGTGTTGTGTTGTGTTTTCAAATGAATTGGACATAGAAAACTGAATTTCACTCACATTCTGTAAGCTAGATTTTTTCTTGCTATTTCTTGCAAATAGCAATGTTTAAAGATACAGTAGTTATCTCTGAAACAAATGGACCAAATCAAAAACTGTTACATAACGTCTTATCAACTACATGTATTTTGTTGTACTCTATACAAAAATCTAAAAACTGTGGAGGGAATTATAGCATGCACTTTAAGAGTTTATTTTTTTCTTTTTCTCTTTCTTTTTGTAAGAAAGTTGTTTGGAAATGATTATACATAAATTGCACAATTTTCTCACCTGCCATAAATCTTCACACATAAAGATAGGGACTAAAATGTGTCTTTTTATCCGTCTCAGAAGTACATGTCAACAAACAGATCAAGCACCGTCAGATTATGCTTCATACAGTAGTAGCCTATATGCAGACACCAGTGCTATCGATGAGTAGGGATGAGCCAACAGAGAATAATCCCATTTACTAATACAATAAATTTCGATTTGACACTGTATACGGGCTTATCGGCTGATATATCGGACATCGGTAACACAAATTATAACACAAATTGGGGCAAAATGTAAGTGTTACTAGTAAGTAGACTAGTAACAGTCTAATATGTCTTCACCTAATATTATGTTAAAACTGATGCGCCATATCAAATTAATCAAATTTGACAGTTTATTGTGGAACAGATCCCAAGGGTCTTAGCCAGGATCTGAAACTTGGTTGTCCAAATTGGCCATCGCGGGCCAGAATACCCCTGGACGGGGGGAGTTGCATATTTGCCGGGAATCTCCCTGTCAAGATTGTTATCTTATCTTAAGGGGTATTCTAAAGGCTAAAATTGTAATATTTTGGAAGTTATCATATACGGTTAGGAAAATACCTTACGTAAAATGATCGACAAAAAGTGTGAATAATCGACGAATAGCCGACAAAATTGACACGGATATTTGACGAATCGTCGCTACTCGTCAACAGCGCGGTTGTGAATGTCAAAATACATGTCTTGTGCACGATAAATGTTTCGCTGATGGCCGATTGGACTTAATAAAGCTACCTAAAATACTAGAGTAGCGAAAGGTGTCCTTTAGATTTCTTACTGGCCGCCCTAAAGGTGTCCAAAAAGTAAACAGCCGTCCAAAAGCCGTCATTATCAACTGGCTGTCTTAAATCGAAACTGGCCGTCTAAAAGACGGCTGGCTGGCTAAGACCCTGAACAGAACCCATCTTATAAACAAAAGGAAGTAGAAAAGCCAGCATACTACTTATTGGCACCACCAATATATGTCTTTGATATAGGCCAATAACCACTGATAAGCCTGAAAGTTGCCGATTGTCGGCTTCTAACGATTAATTTCCGATTATCGGTTCATCCCTATTTATGAGACAATCACCTTCGTTCAATTGTAATTCAGTATTGTACTGTAATTGTAATTCAGTATTGTAATTGTAATTTTACACTAATTGTACATGCATTGTATCACTTTTTAGTGTTAGAAGAAAATGTGAGTTTGACAACAAATCATTAGAGATGAACTAAATAGAGATGAACAAAACCTGTGCATGGTGGACATGATGGAGCACTGAGTTATGATCGCTGAATTGAAAAAGCTGACCATTTATTTTAATAATTAATGGTATTAGTGATTGTTTAACAGTGACTACAACAACTGGTGCATCTAAAACAAAACACTTGTTCAGAAATAAGGAAATTCCATTCAAGGCAACAATTTGCAAACCAATTATACAGTATTTTGTAAAAATGCAGCTTGCAGTATTCAAGATTTGTGATTCATTTGAAAAATAATCTCTTGGATTTATGAAGAAGGTGTTTTGGTCAAAGATGGACTGCAGTATTCTATTTTCAAGTCTAGCTGAGAACAGTACCTCAAATGGATTGTGAATATGCCCCTACCAAACCTCGATTTCCTTAAAACAGTAAAATGTTAATGTGGAGCCAGCCAGAAAGCAAAAAACAGAGGATTTTGCAAGTTTCAAGTTCCAGAAGTTCTAACATTCATTAGGTGGTAGCTGCATGTGTTTTTATTCTTGGGCCATTTTGTATCGGTAATTGTGATTATCACCAATCTCTGCTTGGACAAGTTGTATCCCGAGGTGAGAAGGAAAATGCTTTGTCAAATATGAAACCCATTAGAAACCTCCATTGGAAAAGCAAGAAATAGTGATGTTTATTCATGCTATTTAAGGCTACATCACTACATGTATAATATTTCCTGGACATCTGAAGTGAATTCCTTCTGCACTTACAATTCCAGTCTGTGCTGATGGATATTTTAACTAATTGTACTGGTACCTTGAAAATAGAAAAAACCCAACTACATGTATCATGGTACTTGCACAAGGTCATAACTAAAGCATAAAAACAAAATAATGTACGGTATATCATGCAATATGACCTGGATGGTGTGTAAATGCCATGTGCTTGAGATCAACAATGTTTGCCAATGCTTTGCTACTTGGCCAGAAATTTGTTGGAGTAGCAGCACTCTTGCCATTAAGAAGTGTGGAGGAATGAACATCCTGGTTGATTTTGTATTACAGAGTAAGATTAATTATTTTGTTTAAAAGGATAATACATATGTAAGAAAGATAAAACATTATGTACACAGTGCTCTCAATGAGCATAATGTAGGCGTGCGGCGAATTGCATGCCTAAAATATTCTGTGCGTGCGATGCCAGGGTGCAAATTAACGTTTCAAAAGTGCATTGCAATAATATTTTGTCGAAATATCGTCCCCCCCCCCCCGATTTTCCGATGTATCAGGGGACTGGGGGACATTTCCCAGTGGATAGTAGATACTTTAAAGCCGCCGACCCTGATGTGTGCGATATAGTGGATGACTTACTAGTATTGGATCACAGATCATTCCGCTGAGAGTTTCTCGTCCTTAACATGCGTCTAAACCAGAAATCAGGCAGATTAAAAATATGAAATATGACAGAAGTTTGGATACTCGTTTCTCTGATGCAGCAGTGTCCCTTTCCAGACATTGCGTGCATCTCTTACAGCAGGCTTTGACGTAGAATTTGAATCGTTTCCATTCGGAAAAACACTTCTGCAGCTCAAACACTGATTCAGCAAGGGGCATGCTGAAATGGTGGCAAAACTTGAAAAACTCAAAAACATTCATCTGACATCTTGAAACAGTGCAAGTAAAAGGAGGTTTCTGTCTTACTTACCGCGACCTTTGTAACAAGGCTGATTTTATTATTTCAGTTGTTTTGCGTTAACTTTGACAGCGAAAAACTCCATGAAGATGAAATTTTCGGCGACAATAATATATTATTTATGATTTTGCTCAGAAAGACCCAAATATTACAGATATACATGTATGTATGTAAAATCACCAAATGTGAGATAGGCACTTTAACAGTGTGCAATTTGCACATTTTGGCCATTTAAAAGTTGCACATCATTTTTCAAAACGATGTGCAGAATAAAATAGTCTCAGCATTGAACAAAAACAAATAGTTCTGACAAGTTAAGTTAACAGTCCTACATGTATTTCCCGGAGGTAGTACGACTGCAAAACTTGCATTCCAAAAATGAAAAAAATTCAGTTTTATATCCCAGATGTATTCTTTCCCCACAACTTGAAAGTTTTACTTTGTTTCCTTTTTGATGATTATTGATGCTAATGTCATAATTTTAATTTACATTTCTAAAGCACCAGGAACTGCAGTCCCTAGGAACGAGAATGGCCCAACAGCAAAATATGGCTACCTTATTTTGTAACGCACAGTGTTGTAATCCGAAGTTTAGCCTTGCATTTGCTGCTTGCAGATATGGTTAGTAACTGTATGTTAATGTAAGATTGGTGTAGAAATAGCGATGTTTATCAAAACCATTTTCTTGATATTTCTCTTCTCTTTTTTTTTACAAGGCTGCGTGACGTGTCGCAGTGCCAACTCCATTACACAGAAAAACCTTCGAAACATATAACCTTTCCTGAGTAGTGATATATTTACAGTGCTGATATAGTGTGCATGCAGGATAGAGTGGGTGTCAAAGGTACGTGTGTAAATTATACGTAATTTGTTCAAACGAGTGTTGCTTTGGCTGCTCTCCAGCATTTATCAGGCGTTGCGTAAGGCATTGTAAGCGGCGTCCGAAGTTGCACTTGCTTGCGGATGATGTGTTACTGTTTTCTATTGCGTTTTTGCTTTTGTATTATCTGAAGCTACTTCATCGTAAGTGCACAGCTCCGGAAAAGGAATTCGCAACAAAACAAGGAATTCATTTGCGGCTAACCGTTTTTTACCTCTTTCTACCTCTTTTTCTACCTCTTTTTCTTCCTCTTTTTCTTCCTCTTTTTAATTTCTATTGCGTGGTGGAGAATTACATAATGCTATTGTAACAGTTGTCATACACATCACGCTGAAAACCATGCAAGCATTTTCGCTCGAAATTTGATCTATTACAATTCGATTAGAAGGTTTCGAAGCTCGCAACAAGAACAGTGATGGTGCAACCTGATAGTCATGACATACAGTAACCATTTAAAATTGTTTCAGAATTTTAAAACATCCATCAGTAGCTGCCGCAATCATTTCAATTCAACTATGACCGAACTTCCAATTTTCGTTTATTTTAAAATTTTTAAAATGTGTTATCAAAATTTTCACAAGTCCATTTTTTTTATTTGAAATTAACTATCAAACCTCAAAAACATTCTGTAAATTTAGATCCAAAACAATTCCCAAACGAAACTCTTTCAAGCTTCTGTGCTCATGGTTTGTTAACTTCAATTCCAGTATGTGGCTGTTTACAACATAGCTATCAAGAAGTTTAAAACATATTCTATGCCACCATTTCTTTATAGCATACAGTATAATCAGTATTACGACGTCATTTGATCGTTCCTCGTGCCCACTCCTCCCATGCATTTATTGTACGATGAAATAATGTGTGGATGGTCGATTTCTTTTTACTGGCCTTATTGGTCTTTCCAGTATTTTTACCATGATGTATCACTTGACTTTGGATAGTACTGATGCTGTTGATCTTGTGGCAATTTCTTATTTCTTATCATGTGGTACTGGATGGCCTTTGTGTCGTTCTTTATCTGACATTTTTGAACTAAAAACATACATGTAGTGTTGGAAGACTGGCCAGAAACGCACATAGGTCACGATTGTCACTATTACTCCTGATGACTTCTCTATTATTTCTTATTCTCGTTCTTCTTCCAACTTTGAACTCCTCATTCGAGACGGTTTACTGATTTCTAAATTCAAACTGTCTCTCATTGAGAACATTTCTTCCATACCACTTTCTCTAATTGTGTTTTTTCCGGCTTCTGTTACTTATGTCACCTTCTGTTTGTCACCCCGTTACCTCATTGGTTAGCCGTCTAATTAATTATTCTCCCATGCAAATATATATTAAAAATTTAACAACAACTTTAACAGATATAAATTTTACAATTACTTATTACTTCTTTTACATGCCACTGTTCTTTGACTAATGTTATTAAAAATGCCCCGCTGCATATTTGACTCCTGCTTGTTTTTTCTTGTCATCCTTTTATTTTTCAGTCCTCTAATCACTTTCCTCTTTGTTTTAACTCTGACTTGGTTCTTGTATACTAAACGCGCGACTTACCAGAAGGGATTTTCAATGAATTAAAACGTTTCATGACAGCATCAGAACCAATATTAAAGTGTAATACTGCAGCATACATTCCAAATTCCAGAGTATCTCTACTGTATCATTCGGAATTTAGTAAAGGCCAAATTAGACGGTTTTTTACCAAAGCCTCGTTCTGGTTCTGAGTTTTTCAAACCTGGCCTCATTAGACGCTCAATAAAAAAGATTGCCATTGATGGCTTTTGATAGACATCTAAAATTAAATACTCGTGTAAATAACATTTGTAAATCGGCCACTTTGGCTATCAGAAATATCGGCAAGATCAGGAAATATTTGAATAAAAAGGACTGTGAGAAGTTGGTGCATGCATTTATAACATCAAAACTCGACAGCTGCAATAGCATCCTTTATGGCTTACCAGAAGCTGAATTGAGCAAGTTACAGCGAATTCAAAATACAGCTGCTAGACTTGTTGCAAGGGTTAAAAAATCAGAACATATCTCCCCTGTGTTTCGTAATCTTCACTGGATTACCACAGGAAATTAGAAGCATTGATACTTTAAGTAGTTTTAAGTTAGCACTTAAGACTTTTCTTTTTTTAAATTAATAGTTTTTTGTTTACAGTGGTAATATATGTATTTGGCTTTATCTTATAATGAAACTGTAATTAGTTTTATAAGTAACATTAAGAATATATTGTTGTTACATCAATAACTCAAATGGGAAAATAGATATCAACACCAAACTTGGTAAGACTGTTTGGTAGGTCATAAGCTATGCAATGAATGGTTAGATTTTTGTTTGGATCAATTGCCAAGTCCGAATGCCAGAAATAGCCTGTTTCCATGGTAACCAAAGAACGATCGTAAATTAGACAATGATAAGTTTGTTATTCAGTCCAAAAATCATAACAATCCTCTTTGAATTATCATTGTATGCAGTTTTGCACATCAAGAATATCAAGGTTAAAGTGTGAACAAACAGTGTTGGTAAAACTTTGCCTCATTTGGCAACACCAGCTACACAAATCTGATGTTTATCATATATTTACAGTTGAAATTTTGTCCACTGACATGTTTCAACATTGCAATAGTGAACAATCATGCTAATAAAGTGAATGTACAAACAAACAAAAAAACATAATCTTACATTACTTGGAACGTACTCGTTTCTGCGATTTTGGTTCCTTTGCTTATACAGCAGATGCAGCTGTTGTATTCTTCCCCACTTGACTGACAGGTCGTATGTATGTATATGTATGTATGTATGTGCTCTTGCCATCTAATTAATCTTTCCAGAACTTACACCATGTGTCGTTATCTTTAGGGAAATATAGATAATTCCTCATTTTCAATCATGGCACTGAATTGCCTTTATGCTATCCTTCATTCCCTGTAGGGTATCCTTCTGTCTAATGCTTTACCATAATAGTTTTGCATTTTGTCAATGATTTTGTCTGTCAATCTTCCACCAACACCCTTACCATCCAAGAGTTTCTTACCCTTCTTATATGTCTTGTACTTTCTTAGAACTGTTCCAAGTCTTTTCTGGACATGGCCAACACACTCTTCTTTCATCACAACATAATCGGATCCGTACTTCTCAAACATAGCTTCTTTCACTCTTCCATAAGAGCTACTATTTCCATCACCAACGAACGTGGTATATTTTAGTCGCCGTTCTGAAATACTCCTAGAAAATATTTCAATGGCTGCAGCTGCTTCCATTTCCTCAGATGAACCGGTATGGTTGATTTGACAAACTGGTTCATGAGTTTCTCTTCACTTTCTAAATTCATGCCGCTTTGGGCCTTACACTCGTGACAAAAAAGAGACTTGGTACTGTAATCAAGGATCTCACCAGTGTCAACAGAAATAACAAAAAAACAAATATGGCGCTCGCACTTTCATTCGATCTGTCACCGATTTGGTCCACTCTCACTCCACGAAAACCTTTCTTTTTCTTTCTTTTGATCAATCTAAACTTTGTTGTGTTATTTCCATTCATTTTGACTACTTAATATAGTAATAAAAGCTTCGCAAGTTGACCCAACAAAAAGATAAATTTCGCAATTCAAGCACTCTGCGCATGTGCTCAAAACAAACAGCGCAATGGTTACTGTTGGGGGCATGGGACAAGCATCATTCAAAAGGGGAATTTTTTCTACTAGAAAAGGGGGGTTGGACATTTAGCGCTAAAATCTAAGGAAAAATCCATAACAACCAACGTAAACAAATGGTTGCTATGCAAGAAAATTAGACCTATTTGCATATTATCACAAAATTTGAGCAAAATATTTACATCACTCAAGAAATAAGTTCACAGGACAAAACAGTAATAAATTCTTGAGCCAAAGTCATCCCAAAAAAAATTTCAAAGAATTTTCTTTTTGGAGAAATTTAGGGTTAAACGAAAATGAACGTCCCCCATGAACAACTCACTACAGAACCTTGTAATACAACTCACAAGGTACAGAAATGTTTTCTCCAATCTCTCCAA
This sequence comes from Chrysogorgia sp. JL179-B06, assembly GCA_035772405.1. NCBI lineage: Eukaryota > Metazoa > Cnidaria > Anthozoa > Scleralcyonacea > Chrysogorgiidae > Chrysogorgia > Chrysogorgia sp. JL179-B06. The sequence goes on along the minus strand of JAYKKM010000360.1, from coordinate 3,192,385 downwards.
TCCCAACATCCACATGTCCTCCACTATATTCCTCCATGTCCGGTCATTTTCTCAGAGCAGACCCCTGAACTAGGCTGATGCGATATTAAAAAAAATATCGAATATCGATATCGAAAAAAAATTTCGATAACATCGACTGTATCGAATTATGGAAATTAGAAAACTTAATTTAGTTGCTGTTTGTGATGCGGCATACACACGTGTAAAAAAACAAATTCGCAAAGTAGTCAAAACGTTAAAAGATTTATTTACAACAATTTTTTAACGTTAAAAGATTTATTTACAAGCTTAAAGCATAAACGATTTCGCACGTTTGTTCATAAATTTTCGGCAAGAAACACTAACATAAGGTGGTAAGTCTACCCTAAATTTCACAAAAATTGTTTTTGCTCTAGTTTCAAAACAATTTAATCAATCACGACAACAATTGGCAAAAAGCAAGACCTGATTAGTATACAAGTTTTAATTTTAGTTAAAGGACATTGGCAACAAAAATTAAGTTTGTTTTATTTGAAAGAACTCTTAAAATAATGAAGAATATTAATTGCTGCCGTAGGCAGCTCACTAATCTTGACATGGGTTGCTGTGTCCTCGTACCCAGATCTCTTCGCGGACCTATTATAGTCAACGCAATCTCGATTTGTGTAAATTGCCTCTGTCGAGATATTTGTTCCATTTTATGACGTTTCGTGACGTAGAACTTTAATACACGTGTAAAACTTCTACCTTTCGCCGTTCGGAACTTGTCAACGCTGAGGAAGTATACGGCCAACTTTAGATCGACGTCGCACTTTACTCGCACTTCTAATGAATAGATGCGAGGATTCGTCAACGGCGTTATACGTCGCACTTTAGTTGACTCGAATCTATTCGAGTTAAGTGCGAGTATGATATCCGTCGCACTTTAGTTGACTCGAATCTATTCGAGTTAAGTGCGAGTATGATTCGTCAACGGCTTTATACGTCGCACTTTAGTTGACTCGAATCTATTCGAGTTAAGTGCGAGTATGATTCGTCAACGGCTTTATCCGTCGCACTTTAGTTGACTCGAATCTATTCGAGTTAAGTGCGAGTATGATTCGTCAACGGCTTTATCCGTCGCACTTTAGTTGACTCGAATCTATTCGAGTTAAGTGCGAGTATGATTCGTCAACGGCTTTATATACGTCGCACTTTAGTTGACTCGAAATCTATTCGAGTTAAGTGCGAGTATGATTCGTCAACGGCTTTATCCGTCGCACTTTAGTTGACTCGAATCTATTCGAGTTAAGTGCGAGTTTGATTCGTCAACGGCTTTATCCGTCGCACTTTAGTTGACTCGAATCTATTCGAGTTAAGTGCGAGTATGATTCGTCAACGGCTTTATACGTCGCACTTTAGTTGACTCGAATCTATTCGCGAATCTATTCGAGTTAAGTGCGAGTATGATTCGTCAACGGCTTTATCCGTCGCACATCTATTCGAGTTAAGTGCGAGTAGGATTCGTCAACAGCTTTATCCGTCGCACTTCAGTTAGCCTGCGTGCAGACGCTCCGTATCCGGCCCTCTTCAATGCGAGAAAAAAAGTAATTCGAGTTGAGTGCCTGCCAGTTGACTCGAATCTATTATTGAGTGCGAGTAATGCGAGAAAAAAAGTAATTCGAGTTGAGTGCCTGCCCGCAGCCCGAAATTTCGGGCTGCGGGCAGGCTTACAACATGAGACCTACGTGCTGACTCTACATCTATATCATTCTTGATTAACATGTCCGTTACAATTTATACAATCTGAATCAATCCCAGGGTTCACCTTTGAAATTTCATCAAAACTGACTACACTGCCCATGCAATGGCCTTTGAGGCAGCACTTTCCTTGCGATAGTAATTTCTAGTTTATAGTTCTTTGATATTTTACTTAGTTCTTGAGATATTTAGACTTATGTGATATTCAAATGAGATGATCTATGACGTCATAAGATGGGAAATACATTTTAACATATTGAAAATCGTGAATATCTTTATGATTATTAAATGAAATTACTTGAAACTTTGCATGTAGATACACACCACTAAACTGAAGATCATCGTTCAAGTCTTATGGTTGCCATGGTAACAGATTATTTTACAGACCTCTTGATTTCGAAAACAAAATTATTTGTTTTCTCTTCAGTGCCGAACCTTATTGGGTTGGTACCTGTTCAGCAAATGTTCACTGTCATAGCCAATTCGAAACTGAGATTTGAAGTTGGTACAAAGTCTACTATGTCAGAAAACAAATAGTTTTGTTTTTGAAATCAAGAGGTCTGTAAACTAATCCGTTACCATGGCAACCATAAGACTTGAATGATGATCTGCAGTTTAGTGGTATGTATCTACATGCAAAGTTTCAAGTAATTTCATTTAATAATCATAAAGATATTCACGATTTTCAATATGTTAAAATGTATTTCCCATCATAATGTCGTCATTAGATCATCTCATTTGAATATCACATAAGTCTAAATATCTCAAGAACTAAATAAAATATGAAAGAACTATAAATTAATATTCTTCATTATTTTAAGAGTTGTTTCAAATAAAACAAACTTAATTTTTGTTGCCAATGTCCTTTAAAGTAAACTACACTTAATAGTTGCCATGGTAACAACACAAATCAAGAACTAAAATAGCTATCAACTCCAAATTTGGTGAAGTTACTTCTTATGTCCTAAAGTATGGGTTAAGTAGACAAAATTTCATTCCACCAAATACTTTTGTCCGAAAGCTGAAAAAACACTGTTTCCATGGTAACCGCGGCAAAACAACACATTTTGAAAAACTATCTACTTAACCCATAAAGCACCATGAGATATACATATGCAGTCCAAAAATGAGGGCAATACATCAAATTCGCTTCCATTTTGGACTTTCCACAAATTTGATAAAGCAAAACTCTATTGTTTTGAGAAAATCAAGGTTAAAAATAAACTAATGCTTTGCACACAGATTTAAGGAAAAGGTTACCTGTAAATTCAATGAGTTACAATAAGATACATATGTTCAATATAATTGTCTTTCTTCTCTAAAACTGTTACTAATTAGGCCTCTACATGTACAGTACATACCAAAAGCAAATGTCATTTCCGTCGTTTTTTCCCCCGACTACTTCAACGGTTGGTGTAACAAATGTTATTTGAGGAACTTCTTCATTGTTTTTGGTCTCTTTTGGTGTTCTCTTTCTTTTCTTTTTGCCAGTGTCTACAGGCTTGGCACTTAGATCAAACCCACCAGGTTGGTATGCAGTTTTATCACCTTTCGACTTTCGCTGTGCTCGCAGTTTTTGTCTTCTCTCTTGGTATTTTAGGGTTACTTTTTTAGCCGCAGTCTTTATTCTTGTTTCATCCTGTTTTCTGAGGGCTCTCTGGTATGGACTCTAGGGGTAACACCACACAAGTTCATGACTACTGCTGTGCTTGCAGCACCAGTGTTAAAAGCAGCAATTGTCTCACATACCGCAATACGCTCTTGCCTTGCACCGCAAAACTTAGTTTTTGGACACTTGAACCATAAAACCCCATTTTCTGCCTCATTTTGGTTCTGGGTCATCCCTTTCAAACCAGTACTTAGTAGGTCATCTTTTGAAAGTCTGGTGAAAATTGGGTCAAGTTGTTCCATGAAGACTTCAGGTGACCGATTATCTTCATTATATAGTTTGGTTCCGTCATCTTTGTCCTTCCAGTATCTGCACCATGTGTCTGCTGATTTGGGGCAGTATTGGTGTTGCTGTTGCCTGTTCTAATGATATTTTATCATTTTTTACCATGTGGTGCTGGATGGCTTTTATTCCAGTCTTCATGCCAACCAGATTCCCTTTGTTCCCCCGAATTGCTTTGCCGTAATAGTTTTGCATTTTATCAATTACCTTGTCTGTCAACCGTCCCTTTTCTCCAACCGATTTACCATCCGAAAGTTTTTTCCCCTTCATATCATTCTTATACCTTCTCAAACCACTTCCAAGTCTCTTTTGAACATGCCCGACACATTCCTCTTTCTTTATTTCAGAAGCAGCACCAAATTTTTTATCCAGTGCATCCTTCACCCGACCAAAACTGCTGCTGTCTCCATCACCAACAAAGGTTGTATACTTTAACTTCCTTGTTGTAATACTTCTGCTAAATATCGCAACAGCAGCCACAGCTTCCATCTCTTCGGACGATCATTTATGATTTATTTCACATTTGGGTTCGTGAGCCTTCTTGATACTCCTTGCTTTCGTGATCCTGATTGTTATGAACCTTACATTCATGACAGAAGAGGGACTTTACTTCGAAATCAAGGATTTCCCCAGTTGCGACCGAGATAATATTTTTGATGAGTGACCTTTTTTGCCAGGTACCGTCAACTGTCACCGAAACTCGAGCAATCTCATCTTCACCGTCTTTTTCAATATCATCCGTACATTCTAATGATTACTTTTTCTAGTAATCTTTTGGCAGCATCTTTCATTACTTCTTCAGCATTTGTTTTGGCAGCCTTTTCAATTTGAATGAGATGCTTATTGTATGCCTCTTTAGCCACTGGGGGAGGGAAGTTCATTCCAGCACAAAACTGTGTCAATCCAGCATGCCCAAATTGATGAGAAGCCAAAGCTGCTCGACGGTTGACTTCATGAGACCCAACACCCTTGCCACCTGTAGTCGATTACTTGTTGACAATGCAGTCACCACCTCACAAGATGAGCACTTCAAGAATAAAGACTCTGACAAACCTTCTCTTTCGCTGTTTCTTTGTGAAAGTTTAAGTTTTGATGTTGCTTTACGGCAGGAACTACACACTACAGCGGTTGATATACAATCGTTCAAGAGAACGGCATCTTGTATCTTGAATCCGGTTGCAATTTCAACATCACTTGTCGATCCTAAGCCAACATTTTTCGCTTGTTCACGAGTCAGAATTCCTTCGCTGCTCTCGAATTTCTCAAAAGAAGTGTTTAGCAGCTTTTTAGACAAGATATTTTCGCTATCAGTAGTTGTATCCGTTCGTGGAATGTCGCTAACAGCAGAAGAACTTCCAGGATTCACGTCAGTAGTGGCAGCGCCATTAGTAAATTCGTCGGTCTTCTCATGCGGTCTTTTGCCATAAAACCCCCTTCTTTTTCTCTGCTTTACTGATCGTTTCTTTCTTCTATCTTCCCTCATCATTTTTATGTTAAAAAAAACTTTAAAACGCTTTGTAAATAGCTCGATTGAAAGAGATTGTTTAATAACCAGGTATCACTTCGCAGACAACTTCAGTAGACTCTTCAGTATAGCAATGCAGGGCCTGATTCGTTGTTTCAACCTGCGATCAGGCCTTCTTTTAGTGCAGCCATAAAGGGGGATGTCTCTCGTCTAGCAAAGGGGTTGTGGGGAAAAAATCATACATTTTGGTGGGTAGAAAGGCCATAGCAACCAAAGTAAACAAACCATCGCAAATGGTTGCTGTGCAAAATTTCATGAGATCCTTCCATAAAAATGGATATTTTGAAGAAACTCTTTCAAATATCGGGAAATAAAGTTCAGGAAGTTAAAAGTAGAATAATTAAAGAAGTCATTAAAGCAAAAAAAAACCGTTACTATTTGTCCGGCTTTGCTGAATAGTCTTTCAGTCGGAGCGCTGCTTGCTGGAATCGCCAGATATCGTCGGACATAATGCGAAAGGAGAGGAAAATCATTTACTTGGACTGAGTCATCAGTTATTATTTTCAAGCGCTCAACCCAGGGGCGGATTAACCAAGGGGCAAGTGGGGCACGTGCCCCAGGGCCCCGAGCTCTTGAGGGCCCCGCTCAAATTTGAAACGCAGGGAAAAAACAGATCACAAAAGCAAAAATCATTTAAAAAATTAAAAATATAAAAATATTTTACAGAATCATTATATAGATCATTACATAATTACTATTTACAAAAACTAACATTATTAACAATACAGTACTAACAGTTGCGCCGAGACACAAAGTAACTTTCAGACGTTTATTTTGCGGGATTTTTAAGAGCGAAATCTTCAACTACACAGGTAAAGTAAATTTGCCGAAGGATGTCGCTTTCGATGGACATTAGGGAAAGTACGCTCATCCTCTTTTGCGCCATTGTTGAGCGCAGCGCTCATTCTTAATAAGCTTTAGGCTTGAAAACGTACGTTCGCCACTACAGTAAGAAACCATAAATAAATTCGCAGAGTGATCTCAACATTTCGGAAAGTGGGTGCGAGTCTCTGTTTGACGAAAAGGCGAAACATGTTGAGTTCTTTGCTGGCATCTGTGTCGGTGTAACAAGTTTGCTTCACAACTGGAGTTGACTAACCCTAACACTAAGGGTAACACATGCCTATTGTCTAATACAGTGTACCTACGGATTTAACTTCACAAAATAAACAACAAAATTATTTTGTTAAAATAAACCCCAGAGCAGCAGTCAATATTTATATCGCACGCCGTGGCCGTGTATTATTTCTGTTTTTCAAATATTCACAATTTCCAAAAGCCCGTTTCGTCGAAGAAATGTTTGAACGTTATCTCGGCCAATATTTACGATAATACAGCAAACATTGAGGTTTTATCGACAGAAAATGCAGCGGTGAATAATGAAAATATTAATATAATAGAAGCGGAATCAAACGAGGCTATAAGAAATCTACCACAATATATGCCATCACAGATTCCCTATTTCTTGTGGGATGAGATTGATGGCGAGTCGTTTGCTCATTCGATAGAGTGCTGTTACGCGGAGATAGTACATTGGAGGAGAAATATCTTTAAACTTCCTTCGGGAAAGGCTGGGAAATCCTTCGTACGTGAATTGTCGCGCTTGTTTACTGCATATGCAAATTGCACAGCTTTAGAAAGTATAGCCTTGAAAGCGGCGATGGTCATGCCTGCATTATTATTGCAAAAGCCACATAAGAATTATAAGGCAAAAGACCACAGCATTCACTTAGATCGTCGAATGAATATGTGGAAAAAGGGAGAAATCAATTAGTCGGTCAAATCAAAGTTTGGTATGCTGACGACGCCTCGGCAGGTGCACAACTCGAACCACTTCGTGCTTGGTGGAATCGACTAGTTGAAATAGGTCCAAGTTATGGTTACCATCCAAATGCGTCAAAGACTTGGCTAATTGTGAAAGAAGACAAATATGAAGCAGCGATCAAGATTTTTCAAGATACAAGTGTCAAGATCACCACAGAAGGGAAGAGGCAACTTGGAGGTGCTCTTGGAACAAGATCTTTTGTTGAAGATTATGTCCAACAGAAAGTTACATCGTGGGCCAAAGAGATTCAATGCTTATCCACAATCGCCGTAACTCAACCACATGCAGCTTATGCAGCCTTTACCCATGGTCTTGCGAGAAAATGGCAATTTCTAGCCAGAATCACAGATGGCATAGATGATCTCCTACAGCCACTTGAAGATGCAATTCACCTTCGATTTTTACCTGCCCTCACAGGACAGTCTGCATTCAGTCAGAGACCTTATCGCCTTACCAGTTCGCCTTGGTGGTCTTGGAATCAGTAATCCTGTGAGACAGTCAACGTATCAATTCAACTCCTCCATGAAAATAACAGCTCCTCTTGTAGCTCTTATCCTCCAACAGTCGATGTCTTGTCCTACAAGTGTCAAAGACACACAAGCCAAAGCGAAATCGGAAACATTTACCATCCGTCGAAAGCAGGAGTTGGAGACAGCAACGGATCTTTTAGACAAATTGTCCGACAACGTACAGAGAGCCCTCAAGGTGTCCAGTGAAAAGGGAGCTTCGACTTGGTTATCTACCTTACCTATTGCCGAGCATGGATTTGCACTACACAAAGGTGCTTTTCGTGATGCCCTTTGTCTTAGATATGGTTGGCGCTGCAAATCTATATATATATATATATATATATATATATATATATACCTATAAAGCCGATCCGAGATCAGGATCCGCTTGGATCTCGCGTGATAAGGGACTAAACGCCGGTCGATATTAGCACCCTCGCCCTCAGGCCTTCGGCCTTCGCTTCGCGCCGGGCGAGGGGATTAGTAACTGATAAGCGATAACTGTTCCCATGATCGCAGCCCCAGAGACCGAGGTGCTAACTTTCAGATGTTTGGGGCCCCACAACCTAAATTTGCCCCGGGGGTCCTTAATCCGCCCCTGGCTCAACCGCCGCTTGTGTTAATCCCAATGGTGGCCTGGTGGGTGGTGTTGCTAAAATTATAGTTATGAATCACACTTATTGTGTTTGCAACCACGCTACTCGCTTTTAAACCGATATACGCTTTCATCAACTTTTTCAACTTTACCGAAAGTGTTTTCTCAACTTTTCTCAACTTTACCGAAACTAATTGCCGAAAAAGAGAGATGAAGTTGAAAGTTTCGATATTTTCGATATGCGAAAAATCGAATATCGAATATCGATATTTTTTAAATATCGATATTTATCGAAAATATCTATATATCGCATCAGCCTACCCTCAACCTCCATTGACACAGTTTTTATCACCCAATCTTCATATAAAATAACCGTACAGTAGACAATGCCAAAATACAGTACTCCAGATTACACCACTGAAAAAATCTGGCTTTTCATACTACATTTTCACTTCATGTTTGGATTTAGCATTTATTTTTCTCATACATGTAAATTCAACAACGTCTCAAGTCATTGTTCAAATAGTCTTCAAATAAATTAAAACTGCAAACCTCACACTCTGTAGATATATCATTATCATCATCTGTGACAATCTCTGCTAATTGTATTTGACAGTCATATTCTACAACAAATTCAGCATTTGTGTCAGTATTCTGAACAACATTAAGAACTCTTCCTTCCTCCCACCAGCTGTTGTCACCACTTTTATCTTCAAATCTTTGTAAAATTCGCTTTCCCAGAAAATCAGCAGCAGTGACAGGTATAAGTAAGCTTCACCTTGTCGTCCTTCCACTCATCAAATGAAAACAAATAAATTGACTGGAAACCGTCATATCTAATAAAATCTGGCTCTTCTTTATTTTCCCCATGAATACCTACGACAGTCCCTTCAAACCAGTCGAGTTCACCATCTTCAGAAAAACAATGATGAGTTACCCTTTTCCCTATCAATAATAGTTGGGTAAGTTGTCATGATCCTCTTTTCTTCATTTGGCGAGGAGATGACATTCACCGCTTCGGCAATTTCCTTTCCTCTTTTTTCCAGCTTTTACATCCTCCTTGTCAGGCATTTCTTTATATCTTTCCTTTTCCAGAAGTAATCTGTCTCTTGATACAAGTCTTGGTTCTGTGATGGTAACTTTTTCTGGCGATGGCTCTCTAACATTCTTCAAATCTTCACGGCTCTGTTTGATGATCTTTATAAGATTGTTACCCATCCTATCCCGAGCCTCATTCAGCTCTATTACTAATCTATTGCTTAGGGTAACAGAAGGAAGATATGTCATCCCAGGTTCCCACTTGACACATTCCTGAGACTCTTCAACACTATTGAACCTACTGGCTCTATTTTTCAAATTTTCTTCTAAAACAGTTACTGTGATGTGGTACTTCTGGCACTCCTGACCAACCCACTCCTGCTCTTTCAACGAATAAAGTTCACTGCAATACTACAGCTACTGGTAGAATTTTTCTTATTATATTTGGGTCAATGGACAACAGCGCTCTACAACAACATCTCGTTGACTGGCAATGCAATTTCTACTGCCAGTACTGGCTTCAAAAATTCAAAAATAGCATATTTTAAACTCACCATTGCACCAGCCTGGCTTTGAGTCTTTATTATTAGATCATCCAAATAGATATAAAATAAAGAGTTTAATATATCAACCAGTTGAGCGCTTATGGTCACAACCATCACATTCTGTAACACAGAAATCGATATAAACAGAAGGTTATTATAAACGATGAAACAAAAGAAACAATACAAACATTATTGAAAAATATTATTCACAAGCCAAGTTGAGTCATGATAAAAACACATCACTAAAAAATCGATACAATTTCCATACCTTCTTCACACTTGTAAATATCTCACAGTATTGATGACAAAATACTCATATCAACAAGCCTATAACCAATGGTGGTAAATTGACAATTATCGTCACTTTCATCGCAAGAAAACTCTGTGGTATCACTTTCAAAGCTTTGATCACTTAGTTTTTGCCTAGATATACAGGACGAGGTTTGGTCAGAATCATTCGACGAATCAAGATCACACGTGCTTGTTGATGGCTGTTGATCAAGGTTGTCATCCTCCTCAAACACAACCGTTTCTTCGCGTTTTTTAGCCCACGCTGGAGCCCACCTATTTTTGTTGTGTGGGAGGAGTTGAGCTAAAAAACAAAAACGAGAGGATGCTAACTTATGTTACCATGGTAACATGTTACGATCAATTGACAAGTAGTCTTAAAAGAGCGTAGTTGTTTTACATTAACGAATGATAAATTGAGCTGTTTTTCCATTAGAAGATCTAGTTCGTCTGGAAGTACGGTAACGGGAAGGACGGAAGATTTTAGATTGATTAATCCATGTGCTGTTTTAAAAAATAAAATCATGTCTAAATACTCATGCCAGTAACAGATTGGGATGAGCGACAAGTACTGCATCCTAGTGTTGTAGTTTATAGCACAGGAAAATGGCTGGTTGAGAATGTATTTGGTTGCTCTCTTTTGTGCCATTGTTGCCTTTACGTTGTATTCCATTGCATTGGGATAATGTTGTAAGACATAAGCTGAAAATAAAGAAATACATAAATTTCCAAATATGAGTAAGAGGAATATACACCTATAAAAGAGAGATTTCTAGAGGAATTTGTAGAAATCAAGTGAAGAGATACATGTACCTCCAAAATAATGAAAGAAAAGTTTAGATATGAATATGCAGAATCAATCCCTCGCTTGACCTATAACATTGTTTCTAGTCATAATTTCATGGATGATAATATGGGATCTTTTGAAAGAGACCGTATAACAGGTCTCTTATTGTTAAACACATATTCCCACAGATATTTTTCCAAAGAAAGTTTTAAAGTAAGCTACTTTAATCTATTCCATTTCAAACAAGTTGCCAGCATCGCATGGCCGTCATAAAATGTCAACACACAAAGTGGCAACCTCGGTGCTGCTATCAGCTTATTATTTTCATAAATCTGATTAGCAGGAGTCCAACTAAGAACATGCTTTATGTTCAGAGGGGATTTTACCGCCTGTCCCTGACCATGTTGGTCTAAGAAATACCACCGGTGACTTGGTAGTGAATTCAATAAAGACAGCTCTTCCTTTGCATACAACGTGTACCCTCTATGCAGCGATTCCTCTCCTTTGTTGTGCGTAACATAACGCCACAAATTCAGTTCCATTGGCACATATACTGGAGCAATTGATTTTGACTTTAGACAAGATAAATTGCTGAATAAAACTGCCTCCTTGCCTCGTGAAGTCTTGTTGCTGATGGTCGTGGCGGCTGATCGTAGCCCCTATAAATTTATTAACGTACCCATTATTAGTTCAGTATTTTAACGTAGCTAAATACATTTTAGTTTTCATTGCATAATATAAGTATATATTATATATAGTTATACCTTAGTAGCTCTGGAGTAAGGTGATAAGAGGGCTCCCATGTACAATCTTGTAAAGGCCACCCTTCCCACGTGATGAGATACTCGTGATTAAAAATAGGACACTGATTTATAGTGTTCATTTCAAGGGATACAATTTCTTTACTTAAATTGTCTTTATACTCACATTTTGAACCTTTCTACTCAAACTTGCAAGTAAAACATTTTCTTGATATAACTTGTATCCAGTTATACCTTGACTTCTTTTTGTAATTAAAACGACTTAAAATTCGTAAAAAAACGACTTAAAATTCACGTCGTTCGTGCCATTATCGAGTTATTAAAGCACGCTCGTTCGGCCCAGTAGCCAATCAGAGCGAGTGTTGTCACTAATTTACTTCCGGTTATTATAATAAAATGTAGACAATACACACAATGAAAAATCTTATAAACTAATCAGGTACATGTACACACTGTAGTACATCACATGTAAACATTCACTAAAATAAATACAATACAAACAATGAAAAATGTTATAAAGTAATAGGGGTGGCTCTGGGGTTTTTTGAACTACGTCGAAACTCTAAATACTGACCGCATTCCTAGGTGTAGATGGTTTGTTCTGCAGAATGCGCAGATATCTTTTCCACCCCTTACGAAGAAGGCGTTGTTTGTACTTGGGTCTCGTTCTTTCCTCCCATGACGGCTGTCGCGCAATTCTGGTGCTGGTTCAAGCTGTGGTTGTGTTCCTTTCCGAGCTCTACTTCTTTCAAAAGAGCGTCTAACAATTATTTCAGGGACCAGTCAATAAAGTTCACTCACCTTGTCAGGGTCAGTCTGACGTTCTCGGGCAATCTTTCCAGAAGTGCTGGTACAACGATGTTAGAGTACATGCTTTCGTCTACTCCAACGGCAACCAAGCCACGGTAATGACATTCCACGTTGTCATACTGCTCTCTCAACTTCACCGTGTTTCGCTCCTTCTGTACAGCCTGCGTGTTCAACAACTCACTTATATGCATGCGCTCTCTGAATTGTCGTTGGCCTTCCATATCGTCTCTTTAAAATCGGTCGACTTTGCTGGCTCTTCGATGAGCCCCTTTAGATACGTGAATTTGTCGACATCCGACAATGCTCTGTTTGTATGGATAGAGCTCTCGAACGAGTCCACTATACCCATATCTTCGGAAGTCGTACTGGCGCGCTTGTTGCTTGCAGTACTGTCGATTGTTGCGATGTGGACTGGTTTGACTCGGTGTTGCTCTCCGTTGACATGATGGATTGCAGTTGCTGCGGGTCGTTTTTTTACGTATCATAATTTTTGGGGAAAAAGAGAAGGGAAACATAAGTCGATAGGTATACTACGTATTTCTTATAAGGAAGAGCAAATATGTTGCCCTGATGAGAAAATACATTGCCCTAACAAGCAAATATACATTGCCCTAACAAGCAAATACATTGCCCTAACGAGCAAATACATTGTCCTAACGAGCAAATACATTGTCCTGATGAGAAAATACATTGCCCTGGTGAGCAAATTCGAGTCCTTTGTGCTTATTTGACCTCTTATTTTTGTCGTCTCTCAGATCCCACCCACCGAACAGCACTTATGTTTTTCTGGAGGATATCTGTATTTAGAATATAATAAGCGTTACTTCTAAGCGTTACTTGCAAGGCTGAAAATGGAAAAAACATGACAAATGCCCTAAAGTAAATATGCGTTGCTTCCAAATATTTGTATGTACACAAATCTGTATTCTGAGTAAAAGATGTAGCTCATCAACCCTAACATTTTCAAGTTCCATATTTATAAGTGGGGTTAAAACACAACCAAAATTATTCTTTTTGCCTCTTTAAAAAAGCCTCTTATTTTCATCAAGAGATATTTTTTCTTATAATTCTCGAACAATTCTCGCTTACTCATGTCCCACCTACATCAAGCATACAGTAGCAAGTAATAAAATATAATTTTATGTGAACATGGTATTCTTCGATACAGGTATTAGTAAATTATTTGCTAGACAATTATTTTATGGATCGATGCTTTGATTTACCTTTCTTCTTTATGGATCTTGCAATAAATACAAGCATAAATTGCATTGGCAGCATTCATCCCCATGATCATCAATAGAAACTAAAAGGGTATACTAAAATTAGGGATGCCGGATAAATTATCCAATTGGAAAGTGCAATATTTCACTATCTGGTATTCAATCAGAAAGCAAAAAATCACTAACCGGTGCACCCCTGATTGAACCAAAATCTATGTTTAAACGTACTGGCATCTCTTTCTGGTCCGGCCCCAAAATGCCATAAATGAGTGCACTTCCTCGGCTTGTTTCTTAATAAATATTCACAACAATAGGACAAGCTATACCTCATTTGAAAGGGTATTAAATAAGCTTTGAAAATGTTATTTTACTTTCAGAAATAAGTATTATATTTTTAAATAAATTAACATAATGTAGCATAAATTATCAATATGTGGCTTCAAATTTTAGACAAAAACTTATCTGTGTTCCACATGATGTATTGTATAATAAATATTTAAAAATAAAAAAAGTTAAAATGTTATATTAGCAACATGCCCACCAAGTATGGCTGAAAATGAATAAAAAGAATTGAAGTTAGGGCTGTTTGAGTAACCCTCATCGAAAACGTCAAAATGTAGCAAAACGACAGTACACATAAATGTGTTTTGTTATGAAATGTTAGCAGGAAAATAATAGTATACATAAAATTGTGTCCATGTTACAATATATACGTTCCTGCACTTTCAATTTGGATGGATATACACGTCGTATAACCTTACACCTACTATTTCTATTTTTTAAATATATATAATATAGATATTTTTTGTTATACTATAACTATTTATTATAATATAGCCATCCACCGTATATGAGCTATTCTGCAATCTGATTGGTTCTTATACTAGCAAGCTATCAGCTCATATATCACCAGTAATGAAAAATACAAAATGGCGGCGTGATTTTCTCAACCTACTGCAGATGAAACTGGCTGTTTCTTTAACACACAGGAGCGAAAAACCTGAACTGAGAGGAATAAGGCTAATGTTCAACAGAAAATACATCAACCAAATGGGAAATTTACGAAGTTATGATGCAAAATCCACTTTAAAAATCGTGTTAAGTCTTTGAAAAACCCGACCGAATTGTGAATTGTTTTGTCAGCCAAAATAAATAGGATAAAAGTTAGCTAGCAACACATATTTATTACAAATATTATGATTATTATTCAGTAAAGATAATTTTTGAAATAATAAAGCATTATGAATGAAAACATTGTTATTTTTAGCTGATACACATCGAAAAACAACAAAGCGAGATTTTCGCTATAAATGTTTTTTTAGCTTTTTGTTCTCTTAAAAGCCCAAATATTCACAACCGTGATACAATAACTAAATACTAACCCACATTTTGGCTTTTCAAAGGAACTTGTTTTCTTTATTGAATCATCTCAACCAATTTTTGGCTCTCAGACAAAATTCTGAAGCTGTTTTCAACTCAGCGAGAAACCATTCTTACGTGACAACATTACGCATGACGGAAGTATATATGGCGGAAGTTCGTTGCTTTCAATCAAATAATTTATTCACTGCGACATATCAACAGTTTTGCCGATTATTATCTTAAAATGTTTTGCTATATTATAAAACAATTATACCATTCACTCTCGCCGCATATGAACTAATAGCCAACTCGGTGCTACGCACCTCGTTGGCTATGAGCTCATATACGACTCGAGCTCATGGTATAATTGTTAAGTATATGTTATAATTACTGCTATTATATGCGTATTCACTATATATGTATATAAATGATGCTGATATATATATATATATTACACACATCTTTGAAAATCACCTCAATGAAAATCACCTTTGGTGAGAGAGCTTCTTGAAATTAAATATTGTTCATCATCATCATCATCTTTATATTATGTTGTAATTAGTCATGATATGCGCTAGCTACTATGCCAATCCGCGAAACAATTTATTTTGGTTACGTGGAGATACTTAGTTCTTCGTCATCTGGAAACTTGGCTTGATGTTCGCCAAATAAGATATAACCATTAACTACAGCTATATCAATAAGGTGAAAGAACAAAGTCTTCCACCAACTTACGCACTTCCGCATAACATTATTGGTACCTATAAGCTGATCCGAACGATCAACACCATTCATGTACTTATTGTAATTATCTATGAATTTAGGCTGATTAACTACTATATCTCTCCATACATCACCTGTTTTAGCTTTCCTTATGCCTGACACACTATCGTTAGCATTATCAAGGGTAGTTATTACAGATACTACTTTATTATCTTTCCATTGAATAGTAAGGCAGGGAGGGACCCTTTCCCAGCGCATGCTTCCCCTTTCTAATTTATTTGCCCATTGCTTTACATTCTTGAGGTTCTCCGGAAATTGTTTGCGTTTCTCCTTGATTGTGCCAGTTGCCAGTACACCTAAATCAAACAAATCCTTGAGAAGAACAACTGAAGAATAAAAATTGTCAAAAAACAAATGGTAGCCCTGATGGTGAAAAGTTTGCATTAGTTTCATGACAACACCATACCCCAAACCATGTTCACTTACCATTCTCGCAGCACTTTTCCCAATATACAATGTATACATTGAAGTCAACGGTGTACCCATGCATTGCTACTGTCCGCCAAAACCCAAAGCTTTATACCTCACTTAGTTGGCTTATCTCTGATGTACTGCCGAATACCGGACCTATGCCTAGATTTGACCATTCGTTCATCAATGGCAATGTTCAATTTTGGTTGGTACAAACTAATGCACCTTTCTTTGAGATAAGAGACAAACGTATCAACTTTCCGCAACTTATCCCCTGGGGTCTCATTATTAGGGTCTACGACATGCAAAAAGGCCATAAGAGCCCTATACCTAATCCTAGACAAGATTGCCCGTGCCCAAAGACCGTAGCATAGAAAAAAGCATAGCACAAGTCCATTGCCAGAAATACGCGACATCCGATTGCGCGACACCCTCTGTCTGGCCCTTCTATAACTAATCGAATTCACAAAATTTGTATAGGATTTGAAGTAAATGAAGAAATTGTCATGTTTCTCGAAATGCGAAGGTAGAACCTTGTACGGTTAACGTTGAAGAATATTATGCGATAAATCTAATCTTATATTTGCAAAATTTCGGTTGTCGTTCAGAAGATTTAGAAATGCTATTGGTTATGGGTAAATGCTTATGCTATATGGATTACATTGTATCAGTAAGAATAAAACACCTAGTTGCATATTTAAAACCGCTCGTGAAAGAGCTACATAAACAAAGTGGAACATGCGAAGCTCTCGTGGTAGTAGAACGTCCGAGGATTTCTGATAAAGTAATAGGGTAACGTCTTATCTTACTTTGTCTTGTCGTTGGCCTTGTTGTATTTTAGAAAGTGTACTGGAATGAGCCGGAAAGCTGATTCAATGTCGGTCTTATGCCTTATCGATAGTGACATAATGGAGACTGATATCCTCCTTGGAAATAAAATAATTAATTCTTATCATGCCTGACTTTGGAAATGAAATATCGTGCGAAATTTAATATACGAATTCTTTTTGGGTACTAATTATTGGGGAGACTTGGAAATTAGTAAACGGTGGGGTATCGAGTGGACCAGCAACGCGGCCAAATTTAAAGTGACAATGTTTGGGTGGGCAAAGGCGGTAGGTAAATATTTGGAAAATCTAGGGGTTCGCTGTCCTTCAAATCCAATTCGGGGCCCATATCTTAAATTGTTGCATAATTGTGACACGAACTGCGTGCCCAGCTACTGTAGTGTGTCTTCTAGTTTAGTGACCACAACAGGTGCTGGAGTTTTAAATATGTAAGTACATTAGCGCTTCTGTAGCTCTATCGAAATTGCGTTGGCTATTGGAGGAACGGACTTTGTCTGTTCGCGGCCTTTGATCGATTGGACACTGATATCCTGCGTGTGCGCTATCGCACCGGTCACAAATATGGCGGAATCTACACGGCTTTCGTTTACAGGTGCCGGTCATGTTGAAGTCGTGGCAAATGCCCTCTCGTTCGACCCCGCAGGAAACGTGCTTTGTTGCATATATACGTGAATATCTGGCAAGGAAGGCCGAAGGTACCGTAAAAATCATCGGCCATAACTGCTGATCTATTTCCGACCAATTGAGAGATTTCCGCTTTCCGGCGAAACTTGAAGTCGTAGATACACCAACCTAACCCTCTATGTCATTGCGCGACGTGGCGAATAATGTTCATGCATTGTAAGAATCCATGTGCCCTGCAGTTAGGGAATTCATACGTAAAAACACTCGTACAGTATGCGTAGTGAAAACAGTCGTCCACTGTTCGATCTCAATAATATTCGTGGCGGGTTGGGTGGCTCTCATAACTTTGATCACAGAGTTCTCAAGCGTTAACACAACTGGCTCCTCGTCTGTTGTAACATAAATTATTCGGCAAAAGTTTAGACAGTTCGAAAAACTCACCAAACTGAATTTGCTTCACGTATGATGCTGGTACATCATGGAATGACTGTCCATATGGGATGTTACTGTCGGCTCGAAGAGTTGGTGGAGATGTGTGCAATGTCTCGGTGGTGAAGGGGATCGTCTCAGGGCGGTTGTCGTACAGCTGACTTAAAGCCTCAGTTTGTGATGTCACTTTCTTTTTAAATTTGTGTATAAATCTGTAGTCCTCATATTTTCAGTTCGGTTCGTAAATGATTCGTATTGGCTTAAACTGTAAAGACGCGTGACGGGGTGTTTTTTGCACTAGTCTTCATAATGGCGTCTACAGTTTGGTCAGCTGGTACCAGGGTATTTTAAGCACTCAGTCTAGTTTGCGATGTTGCGCGTGCTGCCACGTACGCAACGTTCCACATAAAAAGCATATTTTTTTTGTGGGGAGCAGTTGTCCCTGCTGCCACCCCACCCCCCCCCCCCCCCCCACACACACACACACACACCCGCTATGTACGTTACTTAAGCATACTTATATATTCAAGAAACTATTATTATTAAACTACAAGATTTCTTCTCTTAATATACCATTTGTTTCGCAATACAATATAACTATGCTACAGTTTGGTATATCTCCTAGAAATACAAATTCAAAATACATGTTCCAAATTTAGTAGCACTGAAGTACCGTCATTCATGCAATACCTATAATAAATTTATAATCAATCTTATATTGGCTGACTATCGTTGTTGGAGCCAGCAGCATTTGTCGCAGCTTCTTGTCGTGCAACCTTATGGCGTCGAACGGGAAGCATGACAAAATCGTTTCCTCAGGCTATAGGCACAATACAGACTTTTGATTTTTGATACTGAGCTTACACGTAGCTTATCATGTGTAAGGCTCTTGATCACAATGGATATCTATCTTCAGCCATGTGGCACTTTTCATTACATGTACACATCTCCAATTCCGTAGACAGGTAATGTGGAAATCTTTGTATACATGTAGTTCAAAAAACTTCAAAAATCTAGGCTTTCAATCATGTTTTGTAACAATATTCTTTGGCAATGCATAAAGAGCATCCATAATATCTAAGTTTTTTATTCTGAGAAGCGGGTCTGGACTTGGCTGATGAGGTGATCTAGGAATGGAATAGATATAACCCATGGTAGTACTGCGAGGCTGATTCTGCAGGCGTATTTGCTCGATGTTTTTGTCTACTTGTCGTCCTTCGTTTGTCGGGAACTGTCCCCCACGCTTTCGGAAAGGGTTGCTGCTTCTTGGAGCCAGGAACGACGTCAGATGACATATTCTCTAACATAACATATCACAGGGACACTTTCTCTCTAGCTGTATCTGTATCGTTCTTGTTACTTAAAGGCAATGGGAAACAATTACAATTACAACTGTGCTGTAGTACAGGCTGCTTGCTTTCTGAGTAGATTCTTCATTCCAGATGTGTTCTTTGTTGTCTTTGATCTCTTCAAACGATTGCACAACTGTTTTGACAAAACTCCCAAACCATCTATTCGTGCAACCCATCTGGTACGGCAGACGTCGATAAGATGATTGTGACGGTCTTTTGGAATTAGTTGTTTGATATTCTTGGTCAGCATCGTTGCTCTGTCCACGACAGAGATTAATGGATAAGTTAAACTGTCTTAGGACATTCGAGATGATATTAGCTATATTGCTTCTCCAGACAAGCCAAGTGCATGGCACAAAACCAATGAACGCTTCCAGAATAGATGGCGTTTTGTCCACAAATCGAACCACAAGGGACATCTGCTCTACATTAACACAATCAGTAGCTTCGTCAGCAAAAATGGAAAAAAAACTTTGCTTCGTGAATCTCAGAGATTATCTTGATTTTCAGATGTTCACCACAAATATCAATTGCTTGATTCTATGTGGTTTTTGAATAATTAAATATAGTAAAAATTAAAACATACAAAACATATGTTTATAAAATCCGACTATTAAATTAATGAAGCAATAAATACAATAAAATAATGAGCTGTTCAATAAATACTTGAAAGAAAATGTTCCAGAATAGAAATATACAATAATTATAATACATTGAATACACAAAATAATTGTTCATTGCATAATAGAAAGAAAATTTTCAAAGCCCATTGGCAAGACACTTAAATGTTGGGTGATAAATAAATGTTCCAAGAACAAAAACACATTCTTGCTGTGCCCAGTGGCACCCTTGGGATACTGTGAATTAAAAACATAATACAATGATATCAAACAAATAATCGCATTGAAGATTTTATTAGTTTTAAATTTGCAGGCAACCATTCCTTCTGCTGCCAAAGTAATGGAATGGAGGTCATCTAACGAGCCACTTGACAACAACTTGGGAGTCGAGCACTCTTTCACCTTATCCTCAAGATTTTCTGTGGTTTCCCTGAGCAACGGCTCTACGTGGTGGGGTTGGTAGAGCGAAAAGTTTGCCGTCCGTCTTTATTGTACAAACCTCTACCTGCTCCTTCTAAAACTTCTGACTTCTCAAATTTAAAATTCTTTCTTCAATCTTCTTAGCCCATATTTGCTAAAAATTACACAAAGCAGAATGTGGTTGAATAAAAATAATTCCAACACAGGTCTCGAAGTTGTAAGTAAATTGTCACCAAATGCGACCAGTTTTAGTGAAGTCGATAACCATATTTTTTTATAAATATGGTCAGCTAAACAGGTGTCAAAATGCTTTATTGCTTCCATGGTTGTTTTTATCAAGTGGGTGTGAGCCTAATATAAAAGTCAACAACCTCTCATTACATTCGATGCA
The DNA here is from genome assembly GCA_035772405.1 of Chrysogorgia sp. JL179-B06. Classification (NCBI taxonomy): domain Eukaryota; kingdom Metazoa; phylum Cnidaria; class Anthozoa; order Scleralcyonacea; family Chrysogorgiidae; genus Chrysogorgia; species Chrysogorgia sp. JL179-B06. Next base: position 3,171,572 of record JAYKKM010000360.1, on the reverse strand, counting down.
ATTCATTATGCATTCAAATTGTGGATAGTTTGTATAATACTGGTAACAAGACAAAAGTACTGTGAACAAGATAAGCAAAGGAAAACAAAAATAATTAATTTCACATTGTGAGCTGATAAGAATGTGTCTTTTTTAGAGTCTTGTACAATCCTCATAATTCGCCTTGGGTGAAATTTGGAATTTCATAAAATGTTAAAAATTAAAAGAGGGTTCAAATGTTTCCCAATTGAGATACTTTACTTACAGATTAGTTGAGATATATCGCTGACTTCGATTGCCAGTAAAATCATGACTTTTTTATGTTTGCAATCTTTGAGGATTCGACCGCCATCTTGTCCATCCGCCACACGGTCTCTTGTTAAGCCATATTTTGCCAAGTCTTTCATCGAATTTCTTCAAAACTTCAGTTTCGGCATTCTGGACGTCTTAGGTTCCTTTTGAGAGTTTTTAGGACTTTCAACTATCCTTTTATAGCCGTAATTTCTCATAGAAATCACAGTTATGGGTAAGCTTCTTCTCCGACATTTAAGAGCTAAAACAGCTGTGTTGCGTAGGCAGTGTAGAATATAAATCGAAAATATTTAAGGTTGATAAACTGCAGAAATAATGGTTCAAAAGTCTAACGTTTCGAGTGAAAGTTCTTTGTCAGAGAGAAACGTAAAGTGAAAAGAAGAACGTGTGTGTAACATATATAGGTAAAATGGACATGTGACAAAAATATGCCAATAAAAAAACGAGAGATAAGAAAATCATTTGTCAGTTTTAACGTCGATCAGTAAAATGGTAATCCTATTATAAGGGAGAGGAACAAAGAAAACCTCGAGGGAATAAAGTGTGATGCCAATGTTTTGTCCGCCCAGGCGGAGCAAAACAATAACTTCAAAAGTATTAATCTTTCATTTAAGGCGGGGGTACACATGAAAATAGGCTGTATTTGCAAATAACTGTAATATCTACAATATTTACAATAACAATATAAAACTATATATTGGATGAAAGCTTATGATTCACAGATTCTGAAAATCATGATCATTTTTTCCAAAAGTTGTTTGTAACCCAACACCGGCCGAGTAAGTTGGACACATGCTGTGCAAAACCAAGGCATGAATGAGAAAAGATATCTGGTTGTATATTGCCAGAATTGTTAAAGTTATTGCAGTTCTAGGTAGTATAGGCATCATTGTCCGGGATGAGCATATAATTTTTTTGTGTGATAAAAATAGCGGCCACAGCAGCACTTCAAATTTCACATACGTTTACGTATGTGACATACGGGGAACATATTCTACAATACATTTACTTCTAGACAAGATATGAAAAAGTTCTATGCTCATCCCACAAAACACCAATGGGAGAAAAAGCACAGAAAATTTCAGCTCAATTGATTAAATACTTTATGAGATATCCTTTCTCAACCGCAGAAAATCCGCGTTTCTAGAAAATCGACTTTAAAGTTAGTGAACAACATTAAAAGTCAATAAATATAGTTTAAATTGTAATTCGTGTGGCATTTGGAAACTAAAAGTTATCCCAGCTAATCAAAAGCCTCCTGGTTCATAAGTAACCCCTTCAGCTTCTCTCAGAGCTTCTTCTCGATGGGTTTTTCTGAGTTGCTCCGCCTGCCGCCTTCTTTTCTGTTTTTCACCAATCTCGTGGTCTGACTTCCTGACACGTTTCTTGTCTTTTAAAAATGATGCTCTTCTTGTGAACTCACCTGCTGGTATAAGGAGTCGTTGCATGACTCTCTCTCTACTTGCTGCACCACTATGAAAGTGGCAGACTGCAGATTAGGGTGCATCATCCGCCCCAACTTTTCACTATCAAGCCTACCTTTTTTTTAGAGGTGAGGTTCAGCCTAACTAACAAAATTGTGAAGTTTGGGGACAATCAGATAAATCCTAGGGGTAGCAGATTGCGATCAAAGATTGCGAAATGTCATGCGACACCGAAATAGCCTGGGTGTCCTGTATCTCAACTCCGGAAGATGGTACAGACTTTATTTTGGTACCAAAAGATGCAGAATCATCACATTTATATACAACTTGTTAGTAGTCTATAGGTATACAACCTTTATTTTGCATGTTATTGTCAAAAAACGAGTTTTTAGAGTCATTCTATGCTATTCTGATAGTCTTATGCTAGCATTTGCTCATAATTCTGTTATTGTATGACATAACGGAGCTATAGATGCTTGTATTGTTATAAATATATGTTTAATGTACATAATCCAGCCTTAACATCAAAGCTATAAAAGTATAGCTTATGAGTACATAGACACTGTTATAAGTTCCAATATTTTACAGAGTGAGGTACCACGAGGAGGAATAAAGTTTTCTCTTTCTCGTGTTTGGTTCGGCATGTCTAGAGTTTTCAACCACCTGCAAGACTCTCTGGTAGCGTTCTTCCTTGACAGCTGTTCCAAGAAAGTCGTGACCAAGCTTGACACCTCTCTCAGCAGCATCATTTACTACACTTATGCTATTCACAACTAACTTAGCACTTTCAAACCCTTCATCACTGGCCCACTCCGTAACAGGTTTGTAAAGGAATTCCTGGCTTATCTTCATTATTTTGAAAAATGACCAAGAATCCATCCCAACATATCTGGAAAGATCTTCTGTTATCTCGGTCGGCATCTCAGGAAAAGTTGGTTTTCCAAACCCATTACCATGCCGCTTCAAACACAAACCATCTCCTTTAAGCCCCAACATTTTGGTCACCATTTTCTGCTTAATGTTAGCATCTAGTGAGTTGCTGAATAGAGCGAGTGGAACAAGTTCTTCTGTGAGATACCACATGTGGTTACCAAAACTCTTGATAGCTGCTGTAGCCATTACACCGTCTATAAGCTTATAGTTGATGAAAGAGTTGATGAGAAGTTGATCATTTATTGGTGCAGCTGAGGGGACAGGAGATGTGAGCCACCATGGAACATAACAGAAGACCACAAACTGTACAAAGCGACGTATCTTCTGCAGCTGATGACTTGCAAATACGGCACCTTTTGGAAGTTCATTGATCATCTTTGTACCCAAAAGATCCATTTTTATGGCGTAAAGAAGTTTTGCCATCCAACGTGCTTTGTGCATTGCACCAGGTCTGCTGAATGAAAACCCTTCAATATCATTGCCTTCACTTAGATACAGAAGGACTAAAGTGACAAGTTCCTTGTAATCTCCTCTGCTGAATGACTTTTTAAGGTAGGCATTGCACAATGCTTTAATTTCACTTATCCTTCCTAACAAATCAAACGGGATTTCTGGAAAATCAAGATCTGCTTTGTTTTCATGTGTAATGCTGGAAAAGTTTTCTTTAAACCTTTTAAATACGAGAATTTCGGGACTTTTCGAAACTTCGATTTTCAAGGCATCCCACGTGTGGGTCAGAATGACTTCACCATGACGACACGCATACCAGAGAAGAGGGCGGTTTAGTCTACCTTGCAATGCCACACAGGCAGCAGTTCGAGAACCTGTATTACAGCTTGTAGTGTCAAACACCATACCAGCCAGACACTCTGCACAGTTCCATTCCTCTATCAATTTCATGCTTACTTCTGAAATCAGATCCCCAGCCGTTTCTGTAGACTTGTGAGGAATTGCCGGCACTCCTAACAGCTTCGTCCCACCAACTCCTGATAAAAGAACTGGTAACCTTTCTTCTTGACCGGCACCATCAAGGGTAGACATCAATTTACCGTCCCAGTGGAGGTTTGCAACAGAAGGAGGAGTCCAATTTTCTTTAATCTTCTCTGCAATTGTCGTGACAGTTTCAACTCTATATCTTTGAGATGTTGCGTAGCTAAGATTAAGTTTAGATGGATCTCCTTCAACCGCTGTAACAATGTTATGCATGACAGAAGATATTGCAGCAGATGAAATGTTGTTTCTAACAAGGGATTGGACAACTCTGGGTGATTGCAATATGTTTGGAGGAATAAAAACTGATACACCCGTTTTCACACATCTCTTGTGAGATCTTTTAGCACAAGTATGAACAGTCTCGGGTATACTATCATCATCATCCTCGTCATCACTATCGCTCATTGTAGTGGTTGTTGAACATGAAGCACCAATGTCACTTTCTTTAATTTGATTGCTTCTTTCAATCCTCTTCAATTCTTTGTCTTTTCTTTGTCTAACTTTCTTTTCAGTAGAACTTAATTTGCTATCAATCCCAGACATTGTAGCCTGCCTGTCTGTCATCATAGATTGTAGAAATGCTTTATCATCTTCATTGCTTAATTTCTGTAAAGAATTCCTTGGCCAAAACTTCATAGTGGTTTTAAGATGGCTTTTGAAGCTCTCCACTCTATCTTTTGGCTTTCCTGAATCCCTGTCCTTAGGTTGAATTTTAAGGATTTTCTTCATATCATCAAAAAGTTTTTCCCACTTCTTCAGCCATTTTATGTGGGAGAATAGTTGGGATTCTTGCACGATTATAAAAAGGTATCACAATTTTAACAGTTTTATTTGCTGCATCACGTTTGCTACTTGCAGTTTGATTATGGGCCAAGAAGCAAAGCAGGACCTGGCGTGCAGTTGGCAATCGACTACCTGTTATTGTCTTGTCATCATCTGACGGAATGGTACTCAGAAGGAAAAATCGAGGATCAGTGCTTCTGCGGGAATTTTTAGCCATTCCGAATTGGAAAGCCAAAATATTTACATCACTAACTAAGTATAATAGACAAAAATTATGGTTAAAAATTTACATAAACTGTGTTTCTTAATTGACAAAATCAGGAATGGTAAAAGCAAGTATCATGTGCATAAAGTCAGACTTAAAAACATACCAATATTATTTAATGAAACTTGCTTTTTTATCTTTGTAATATCACATCTTTGTTTTCAATGTTTTAATAACCGCCATCTTTGTTTTGCATTAAAGATTTTATATTGAAATAACATGAAGTACATGTACCAAGATAATAAGAGAAGTATAGTCTGCAACATGAAACAATACAATATAAAATAAATTGTTAACCAAATTATGATGAAATATTAGGAAAACAACCTAAAAATCAGTTTTTTGGCGATAACTTGCAAAATAATGGATTTAGACATATAGAATATTAACAAGTTGCATATAAAATTGCTATTTCTGCTTCATTTGAAACTAAACTGAAGTCTTCACGACCTTCCTGGGCTGAGATACAGGACGCCCAGGCTATTTTGGTGGCGCGCGACATGCCGCAACCTTTAATCGCAATCTGCTACCCCTAGGATTTGTCTGATTGTCCCCAAACTTCACAATTTTGTTAATTAGGATGAACCTCACCTCTAAAAAAAAGGTAGGCTTAATTGCATAACGTTTGCAAAATATTGGGGCAGCTGATGCACCCTACTGCAGATGCAACAGCACATCGTACCACCTTCACTCCATGGTGTTTATGTTTGGGACACCGAGCCCACACCAACGAATTGATACACTCATTATTATTTTGAGTTTTACCACGAACACATCTTTCCAGCAGCTTGGAGTCACTGAGAGTCATAAATGTTGGCTGCAATAGCTCCAGAAAAACATGTGGCAAACAGTCATCTCCTTTGAACATAGTTGTTCCCAATGCAAGATCTTGCCGCCATTTGCACCAAGAGTCTTTCCCATGAGGACAAAAACGATGCTGCTTTGCAGGGTCTTTGGATTTAACAGAGTGGTGTAAAAGAGCAATTATGTTCTTTTTCATCGTGTAAGCAGCAACCGAAACATCTTTGTCAGTTGGATTTGCTGTAGACAGGGTATTTTGTCGTATTGCTAAGCCATAATACCGTTGAATCTGCTTGATTTTTCCTTCGGTGAGTCGACCACGTCCTCCAACTGACTTCCCATCAGCAAGTTTGCCTTTAGTTGTAGCCTTTAATTTCAGGAGATGCTTTCCCATTCTTTTTTGGACATGGCCAACACAATCCAGCTTCTCCACTTTGATCCCGTCATATACATCCTCGACGGCACTGAAGGCTTTGCTGTCACCATCAGATACCATCCACCTGTATCTGATGTTATGTAGTTCAAGTGACCTGTTCCATAGTATTCCAGCACCTTCCACTTCCATAGCTGGGGAACTACCATTACAATTTATGTCACATTCACCAGAAAAGACATGTTCAATTTCCCACTCTTCGAATTCTTCATCAGACTTGCACTGTGTCTTCTTTAAGCTGCACCGTTGACATGATTTTGAAATTACATGGTAATCCAGAACTTCCCCAGTGTCCACAGATATAGCAAACACAACTCCAGTAAGAGATGTAAGCCTCTTTTCGCCCAGGTACCATCAAAGCTGACTCCAACATCCACAACAGAATCCTTGTCTTCGCAACCGTTTTCTTTTAAAATAAACTCTTGGAGCCTTTGTGCAGCCTGCTTCATTTCTTGTTTTGCCTCTACCTCAAGAGCATTTACAATTGTATCTAAATGTTGATAGTAGGCCGTCTTACTTATACAAGGCATATTCATAATACTGCAGAATGTTACCAGACTTTCGTAGCCACCACCAGTCTCTATTGAATGGTACACTGCACGGCGGTTCACATCAGCAGAATTACCTCTTGCTGTTAGGGAAGAAGATGTCTCCAAACCAGACTCCTCTTCGCATGAAGAGCAGCTAGCCGAGAGGCAAGCCATCAGGCCTCGTCTTGAAGTCATATTTTCCTGGATAATCAAGCTGCCTAAAAATTAATTAAAGGTCTTTATTGGGAAGACTGAGCATAGCATATGGTTATGCTCTATACAATGGAATGCTGTTTAATGGGAAAAACATGCAAGTGTATACAACTAAAATAAGTAAAATGTCTTCACAATAAATGGGGGAATAACTGTTTAGATTAAAGTCAGTCAGAAATTCATATATAGCATTTCTAGTAAACATAACATGATGACCACGTGTAGAACATCACAAACTTTCTTACCTTCATCACAAACATGTGCTTCTGAGATTGAAGCTGAAAATTTGGCTATGTCTATAAGACGATAGCCTTTCCCTTCATACTCTATGGGCTGATCAGGCATTTCATTGGAACCTGGCAGGTTTAATTTTCGCCTGGATGCACCAACAAGTGGTTTCTGAGCGGAAGTTTTCGACAACTCAGGCTCTTGGGACGTTTCTCCCGAGACGACACAATCCTCGACCTCGTCATTTCCTTCAATCAAATCAATGTCGATCGGACTTTTGGCGTGTTTTTGTTCTCCAGCAAACGGATTCCCTTTTCTCTTCTTCCTATACACGGTTCTCTTCTTTTGTCCAACCATAGCAGCAATAAATAAACCAAGCAAGCACACTTTCTCCTCGAAATCTAAAATTTTTTGAGAGCTTCGAATCGAAAGTGCTTTGAAACGAGCCCACAAAGCTTCAGATCAGTGTTTTGTAGCGTCTGCATTTATCATACAGAGCTTCATGTAGTCAGAAATGTAAATCATGAATGTTTGTTTGGCATTTCAAACGCCCAAAATACAAAGAACAACAAAATAACAAGCAGGTTGTCATAGCGACCAAGTTGCCAATGCATATAAAACAACCTAAAAACAGGTTAAAAACGATAATATGGCCATTAAACAACCACCCCATGTTTCTTAAGTGTTTAAAGCTTCACATAAGACTAAAAATTATTTTTTGCAAAAAAGTGAAAATTCATGTGTACCCCCATGAATGGTGCCAAGTTTGAATATGAGATTGAAGGAAAGATTTTCTTTCATTTGATCCTTTTGAACGTTTAGCCCTGCCGTACAAATATAATAATCAATTACAATATAATAATAGTTAAACAATAAACAAGATACATACACCCCCTGTACATGTCCTGCATTCATAGGACCCTTTCAAAAAAGGATACTTCTGTACTTCTTGTTTTGGCCATTATAGTTGATGAAAGTTACGGCACAAGGGCATCCATTTTACCAACACAAACTGAGAAAAATAGCTTTAAGTGTAAACTTTGTAATCATTAACCAGATAACAGCCTTAAAATAACAATACACAGCTAAATAATGACAGATAAAACTTTAAAATGCTCCTGCCTCATAAGTTGTACCCTCGTGCTCTTTTGTTTTGTCATCTTTCTTTTTTTTGGCCACGTAGGACTTTTCTTCTTTTTTTGGTCTCCACTTTGCTTTTCCGGTTCGCTTTTGCAATACGTTCCTTGTCATCTTCATTCATCCCCTCTTCGAAGAACTGTCCTGGAACCATACCCAACTCATTAAGTATACTTACTGCAGCCTTGGAACCAATGTTGAAATGTGCAACTGCATCATAAACACCAAGCTGCAAGACGTTAGCTCCAACAAAAATGCCCTTCAGTAACTTGTTCCAAATCATGCCATTCAGAGATTCGTTCTGATTTTGGGGTTTTCTATCCAAGCATTTCTTCAGTAGTTCATCACTACTGAGTCTAGCATAGATAGGTTTGATCAAAATAAAATGATATTGTCAGGGAGACCAAGTCCTGGTCTGTATTTACTACTTATTGACCGAGCGTGAGGTCTGTACTAGTGAAATATCGGACCAACGTCTTTAGTACGGACCAAGCGAGCGCAGCGAGCCGAGGTCCGTGCAGAAAACGGAGGTCCGATATTTCACTAGTACAGACCGAACAAGCGAGGTCAATAAGTAGTTTATTATATGACCACAAATGTTGTGAACGTTCTGTGAAAACTCTACACTCTGTAGTGTTAGGCTCGTATTCGCCACCATCTTTCTTTCGAACTAAACCAAAACGGCAGATGTTTTCCAATTTTTAAAGTACTTTCCGTTTAGCTAGATTCCTAAAATTTCTACCTCGAATAGCATTTTTCATTTGCTTTTGTTTGACATATTGTTCAAGGTTGTGCGTTAAGTATAGTTGAAAAAAACCCACCTGAAATTCTACATTACCTGCGAGAAGTAAATGTTATATTATCACGAACAATGTTACGAACGTTTTGGACATTTTAAAAAGTTTTACATAACGCGGAAACCTGAGCTATACATCAAATGAAAGCTTATAAAATTTCTAACAACACACCTGCACGATATATTTCAACAATGACTAGTTCTGAAATTATTATCCATCTTGTTGCGTATAATGACATGACTTTCATTTTGTTTATAAAACAAAACGGCAGATTCCGCACCGCTCAGGAACCAATCAGATTGCCGGATTTCACGTTCCGGACCGCTCACGAAAATAGTCATATAATAAATATATGTTATTTACCGGCTGGGAGGTCCGTATAGAAAAATATTTTCCCGAGGTTTCAAAAGGTAAAATATTTTTCTATACGGACCGACCAAAATCGGTAAATGGTTGTCTGCAAAAGTAATTTATTGGTACGTAGACTACAGTGTTTATTTGAGAAAAGAAAAATAAATACCAACAAATTTCATTTTAATATAACCAAAAAGCCCATAAAATAGCTTGAACATTTTATAAAAACCGGAAATTAGTCAATTAAAAACGACTACGTAATTTTCACTGTTACTATATGTGACGTGCTGACGGTCGTCAGAGTGAGGAACAACAGACTGAACAAGGAAATTCAAGACAAAAGGTTTATATACATAATAGATGATCTCTACTCTTCAAGGGTTGTAAAGCAAGTCAATAGATCTAGTCAGTCAGTATCGGAATCATCGCTCTGCAGGATAATTCTGCGACGTTTCATCTGTGGCTGAGCTTTTAAATCATTCGAAATGCCTTCGTTGTTGTGAATATGAAAGTTGAATGTACATCCTTCAATTTTTCCAATTGAGGCATCAGAAAACAAGCCGGAAAGACCAGAAACTGTTGGATTGGATGGGTTTACAGGACCGAAAGATGTGCATGCAGATGTTGAAAGCATCGAAGAGGTGCCGGCGGACGCTACAGTGGATTCTCCTGATTCGTGATGGAATGAACGACATGGGACATTTTTCGCTGGTATTCAACCGAAACCGATTTGTATGAGTCGAGGCTTTTTAGGTTCTTGTGGCCACTAAGTTGAGCGACATAATTGGCAGGGATTTCGGCATCCATAAGTGTGGAGATACATGTCTTTCTGACGCTATGGTTTGTAATATTTCCAGACAAACCGGCTTTCTGTGCTGCTTTGACAAGAAGCTTGCCAATTTCGTTTCTGCCGAGTGGGGCTCTGGAGTACCAAATTTGGCTCCCTGTTTTTCTTCTGTGGTTGATGGCAAGGTAAAATGGCGATTCAGGATCCTTCATCTCATCAGGACGGCGGCTTACATACTCTTTAAAATATTTAACAGGGCATCTTTCATTATTCGTTGCGTACGCTACCGGACTGAATGCTCGTTGACCATCTCCTTTTCGGGTCTTAGATCCCCTCTCCGCCGACCATAGAAGAAATTCCCGACCAGTTTTACCATCTTTTTTGAGCTGAACGTCGCCCCGTTTTAGCTTTCTACTTTCTACTTTCCGCCCGCTCACGAATAATAAAAAAATAAAGGGTGGTATTGTTGGCTTTGTCCTACTTGAAACGACACCAGCTATTTGGACCATCGGAACAGTGTTGGTGAAGATTTCTTCTAGCAGACGAAACACAATGCAACAAACTCGCAAACATTTTAGATTTCATGGCAGATAAATTCCCTGAGTTGCTTCTAATTGCATTTCCATAATAGTTTTGTAGTTTGTCGATTAATGAATCAGTCAGCTTTCCTTTCCCCAACACCTTTGTTTTCTTTCTTCAATTTTCGGAGTGCTGACCTAACTCGCTTTTGGACATGGCGACACATTTGCTGTCACCATCACCAAAATATTCTGAATACTGCAGCTGATGCGTGTCCTCACTCCGTTGGAACATCCGCTTCACTCCCTCGGTCTCCATTGATGGTGCTGATCCCTTGTAGTTTGCCTTTGTAGTTTGCTTGTTAAACATATTTCTTTTCAGCATCTGTTTCCCTCTCAATTCTTTGGCAAACATGGCAGACTTTACTCAATATTTCAACATCAAGGCATTTACCGGTTTCCATGAGGAATATCCACATCTTTGCCAAGTCCCTTCACAAGAGACACCACATTGGGTTTTCTGATTATGGTGTAATTCATTACTGGCATCTTTCATTGATCTGGTAGCTACCGATTTGGCTGCTTTTGACAGGGCAATGTTACAAGCACTGTAATAATAATATAATAATAATAATATTTAATATTTATACAGGAATGCCTATTCAGTGAAATTCACTGTTATCAACTAGGGTCCTGTAGTTAGGTTAAACATTGTTCTAGTTACAGTACATATATATAAACTATGCTATCCTAATAAGAGTATATACAGTATATAAAACTAAAAAACGTACATGTTCAAATATTTAAGGAATATTTAAAAAAGTTTGCAGTCTCACGTTAAAATCGTTCAAAGTCTCTGCTTTTCGTCTGTCTAGAGGCAGTTGATTATATGTTTTTCCACCAAGGAAATAAAAACCATTTTTGGCAGATTCGAGTCGAACTTTAGACAGTCTGATTGACATTTTATTGTTGCGGGTTCCAGGTTCACCATCAATGATTTCAAAATATTTATCAAAGTTTTCACCAACATCATTTTTAATGCATCGAAATGTGAGGCTACAAAGTTTCTTCTTTTGAATATCTCGGATTCGAGGGATCTTTATCGTGAGCTTTGAAGGATCTTCGTTTTGGAAAATAATCCGCCGGGCTTTGCATTCAAAGTTTTCAAGTTGTTGCTGTCTCGTCATCGTTGACCAAGGGTTAATTAGTGAACAATACATTGTAACAGGAAGTATCATAGCATTGTACACTGTTGCAGCAGCTCTTATTGTCATCGATTTTCGTATTTTCAGTAGCAGTTTAAGTCTTCCATGTGACCTTTTATAAATCTTATTGTAAGATGATTTGGGGATGGCTAAAAGGGATGACTCAAAATGGTCTGGCCGGTCTTTATTTTACGTTAGGTTAGGGTTAGCTACGGTTAGGGTTAGGTTTAAGGTTGGGATCAAGGTTAGGGTTAACCCGTCAAACGAATCCGATCTTTCGATTGGCCTGCATCGCCTCACCGCCGTATTTTGCCTTATGGCTAACCCATATTACCTTTGAATTTTCTTTATCTTCTCCTCTGTTAGTCGACCACGTCCTCCAATAGTCTTCCCATCAGAAAGTTTGCCTTTAGTTGTAGCTTTTAATTTTAGGAGGTGCTTTCCCATTCGTTTTTTAACGTGTCCAACACAATCTAGTTTCTCCTCTTTTTGCCCATCAGATACATGTATCTTCCACAGAATTGAAGGCCTTGCTGTCCAGCGTGATCCAGGAGGCGAAGCTGTCCCAATGAGTTAAACCGACAGTGGTTGATGGCTTGTGCTACTGCGTCTTGAACGGCACTTCTGAATTCTGGCGATGCGAACATGTTTGTTTGTTGTTAGCTCGTGTCTCGTTGACTACCGTGATGAATGCTCCTCGACGCTTGTGGTAGAAGGCAAGGACATTTCTTCGAATTTCTCAGACAAATGTCTCAAACAAATATCTCCGTAAATATCGTGCGTCTAACCCGTGGTCTAACCACCCGTGATCTAACCTCTGGTTTAATGTCGGTGCGAACGCTAGTAATAAAGGATTAAGTAACGTAATGCGCATTCTTTTTGCAACTCGTCAACACTTCACTCCATGTGGGTTGGCAATTTGCCGTACTTCCATATAGCTGTGCATAATTAGATCAATTAGCTCCCAGTAATTTAAACCGCACGCTCTCCTGTGTTTTAGCCTTGCATAACCAATTAATTTGTAACCTGACACCGGCCATTAGATTTACCATATGCTTTGCATAACCAAGTGTATTTGAGAAAATATATCTGGTTGTAAATTTCCAGGAATTAGATAGAATTGGTATCAATGTAGAGCATAGGCATTTTTACTAACAATTAATAACTTAAACTAATAATTGAAAATTTTATAATATATCTTTTTAGTAGTTCAACTTTTCTCTTTTCCAACGAATTTCTGATTATTATAATTTTAATATACCCTATTGCATCATTGGCATTGCCAATATGTCTATATCTATATATCTAATATGGAAATGGCCTTTGGACCTAGCCAGTTGCCATGGTTGACTACGTAAAGTATTTTAGTACAGAGATCATGGTGGTATTTTTAATGATACCAGTCGTTTTGTTGCTATCCTGACAATACTTTACGAAATATCAAGAATTTAATGTTTCTGGTGAAGCCTGAACGTATAAATTTCAAATGCTGATATTTAGACAAAAGCAAAGGAATGAAACTTCCATGTAATCCATAAAAGCAAGCTATAAAGAATGGTTCATGAATTCATAGCAGTCGTAACATGTATGGCCCATGGATTTATTTGTAAACTTGAATTGTATGAAAATCTTATCTTTTCTTTATCAAAGCTTGTATCCGCTTTACTTGTAACCTCGGCAATAATGGTCGCACACTGCTTCCAGTCGACGTCATTCCTTTATCATAATATTTTCCAAGTATTTTCTTTTGTTCATTGCTTAAAACTTCGTACGAAGTTGACTGAGAAGAACCAGCTAGCTTAGGTGGAAGGTTAGGCTTGACTTTAATAGAGCTGTGGGCACTCTACTACTCTTGCCACTTTAGCCTTCAAGACTTCTTAGTTCATTGGACGGCCATGCTCATCAACAGTGGAGTTGCTGATGACAGTTTTTTTCTTAACAAAAATAATGGACAAAAACTATTATCAATATTGCAAACTATTAAAACTATTACAAACTATTAAAAGCTATTATCCTGTTGCTTAGGTTGTTATTTTGCCTTAATGTCCATCTACAGTGGAATTTATTATAATTGCTATACAATCTTACTCTGTCCTGTCTATTTTTCATTTGATCGGTGGCCTTCATCTGAATTACTTTCTGCCCTTCTTTATAACTTGACATATACCGCTTGAAGGCTTGTTTATTCTGGCTTAATGGAGCGGTTGTTGAGCTTTCTGTCCTCATATTATCTACATTACCAGCCATCTAGCATAGCCGAGCCCATGTTCGACTTACCATCGAAATTATTTCGTACGAAACAGCCCAAACTGAATAGTTTATTCGACCAGCACCGCTAGGCGCCAGTTCATCGTTGACATCGCCGCCAAGTATTTTAACCTCAGCCACCGCATTTCCTCTCACGACCTCTTCCGTTTCCCACGGTTGAGATACGATAGTTCTGTGGTCATCTTTGAACCGTCGAGCTTCTTTACTCATGTAATTCAGCCTTAGTTCTCTTCAAAATTCGAAGGCGGCGAACATTCGAATGATCGGATTAGACTTAAAAGTTTAAAAATGTGGCAGGCGAAAACCGTGATTCGTCGATGTTTTTTGGTTGTAAAAACATGCTCGACCTGTTGCAGAGTTTGTCAAGCGATGTGGTTATCATTTATAGACCCGGAGCGAGGGGAATTCGACGAAATATTACCCCGAGGATATATATCCCGAGAGGTAATATTTTATACGAATTCCCCGAGCGGAGGGTCTATAAATGATATATTACACCGAAACAATCTTGAATGCTGTCTTGAAACGTCTTGTTCTTTACGCGCATGGTATTTTGTTTCGCGCATGAAACTCGAGTCGAATACCCCTCCACAGAGGGGAATTCACTATTTACCCCTCCGCAGAGGGGAATTCACTATCTCGCTCTTTGATTGGATAATTTATAGTTGGGGTATAATATTGGTATTTATAATTCACAGCCCTTACGAAAAATACACATGTAAATCACCAGTGAACCACCGGTGAATCACATGTGACCACATGTGGATCACATGTGGGTGATATGTGGGTCACATGTGTGCCACATGTAGGCCACATGTGGATCACATGTCACATGTGAGAATAACATTAAAATTGTCACAAGTTAGTACAGTATGGGGAAAAATTTCCTGATGATTGATAACTGCAAGGTAGTCGAAAGGTAGGATTAATAACATGCACTTATATGATAGGCAAATTGAGATACATGTATTTAAAAGAATGATATTAAGAAAATATTTCCCGTAGCACAGCAAATATTATGATATTAATACATTGACCAATACATTTTGACTTCAGTGCTAAAATAGATAGGCTTTTTGTTCTAAGAAGATACGAGTTTTTTAAAAATTGGAAAACATCAAAAGCTTATAGGTGTATTGTTAAACATGGTATTTTTAAAACATGGTATTGTATTTAATCAAAATTAAATTATTTACAAATTATTGCAATTATGCAACAATTAAAAAATTTGATGAGCTCAAGATTTTTGAGGTGATAAGTTGAAGAGGGCAAGTCAACTATCACCTCATGGAAATCATTGAAATGCAAGTAATCTAAAGTCCATTCTCGGAATGGTCGGAGGCAATTTTTAATGCACCATTGTTTCACTACTCGATATCTAGCAATGAATAAATAGTGAGTAGAATAGCCAATCAGATTACACTTGCATTTGCAAAATAATTTACATATGTGTGATATTCGAAACATTCTGAACGAAAATACAATATATCTTCTCAGACAAATCTTCATCTTTCGTGGACTTTTTCACAGAGCATGACGTCAAACTAGTCAAATAAGTAATTTGGTGGCTTGTCACCAAATTAATTATATAGTTTGACTGGTAGTTTTGACCGCAAAAAATTCCATGAAAATATATAAATTTCATGAAAAAATATATTGTATTCCCAGTGTCAGAATGTTTTGAATATCACAATGTATAATCCCTGAGGATGATATAGGCACAGTAATAGTACAAGTACTTATTTAATTAATAATAACCTAATCAAATTAATCTCTGTCCATAATATTTGGTAATTTACAAACAAATGTGTCTGCATGGCTGGCACTGTTTTCACTTTCACTATGAATCAAAGCATACTTATCTGAAATATCATTCAGTTCAACAATATGTAATGCTGACTCCACTTCGCGAACTCTTTTCACATGATTGCAAAGGTGGCCACAATCACTTTCGGTATGTAACCAAGAAGGTTGATCCAAATGGAGAAGTTTTGCAAATGCAAAACAACTGTCACCAATGAGAACAAACACCACAAGCTCCAAAAAGAAGAATTTTGTTGGTAATTCTCCTTGCCTTTTTCAGAGGTGTGTTGCCTGTCAATTGGGAATCCATGAATGACAATACCAAATTGACTCCACTATCTTCTGCTGACGAACGGTTTGAAATTGAATTCAGGGCCTGATATAAAAGAAAGGAATTGGCAATCTGTGCTGGAACTGCTTGTGTACCATGGAAAAGTTTCAATAACACCTGATTAAATCCTTCAAACACATAGGTTGAATAGCAAGGCAACGGTCCCCAGTCAATCACAGTTTGAGTTAAATGGGTTAGCTGGTGGACATTATAACTCATATTATCATCACCATAGAGCAGTTGGAAGTCTTTAACAAATTTGGAGAGGTAAGCCTGGGCTTTATTTATTTCTGAGCGACTAATATTTGACTTTGTAAGGAGGAAAACACCTTGGACAAGCAGGAGAATGTGGCGGTAATATCTTGATGGCAACAATCCATGTAGAATAACTGGACAGTAGAGGAGAAGCCACCAATGCCATTCTGAACCTTTCCAAAAGGCCCTCTGTGTTATCGAGCGTGGAATTCTAGTGACTTCATGAGGAGGCTCAACTTCCTGAAGCCTGGTGTCAATCTCGGGGATGTACCTACCAAGGTACCATGGTTTTTGGTTAGAAGAATCAAACCAAAGGTGTCCCAACTGCCGAGACACACCAAGGTCAAACCTGTAGCTTCAAACCTGTAGCTGATTGACGTCGGAGCGGTTCGTGCATAACCTCTTACTAGATTGCATTAGAAAAGAACCTTTTGCATGCTGTTTGCTCTTTGGTCTTGAACGAGCACTGTTCGTTTACCATTTGTCGAGATGGACAGCTAAGTTGAAATAAACACACCACCTACACGTTGTCCTAATGTCCTCACCAGTGTCTTTGACTCTGTACTGGTATTGCAGTGGATTATTGAACAGACATCCAACATCGGCAACGCGTGGTGATTATTCTACAGATTTCCACTCAGAGAAACCACAGAGTTTTCTTTCTCGTTAGGACAGCAATAGGATATGCGATCTTGGTTGGGTTCTTCTTTCGTTATTTTAGGGACACGACAGGTTAGGCCGTGGCGACACACCAGTTTCTGACTATCACTGACACCTTCCCATTTCCAAAATCGCTCTGAGGAACAAGGGAACGTCCACATTACATTTTACATTGTTCATTGCCACTCGTATTATAGCCAGTTTCTGATGGTATGACAAACTGGTTGGGGATATTTTTTTGACAAACTGGTTGGGGATACTCTTATTTGCCATGAAGCAACGGATCTTCCGAACACATTTCGATATTTTTCTGGCCAAAAGAAATGGCAACTAGGTTTGTATCCACAGAACCAAAATGTCAATTACCCTTACCCTTTTTGTCTCTTTTGTTGTTGTGTTGTGTTGTGTTTGGATAAGGGATGTAAGAAGGGCTATTTTTAGTGCAGCTGTGATTGATCCTGACTTTACGTACACAGGCAGTAGTAACACAGTGACTGTTGGAAGAAGCGCTTGCGTTATCACTCTCTTGATCGGGTAGTATGGGTTTACGAAGTAGTTGCCGGGCTGGTAGTAATGATTACTCTGTTTTCATAATAGCTGGTGAAGTGCTTGATTAACACCACAGTATGTTCTCAAGGTTTCCCGCCATTTTACCGACTTCAAATCAAACTTTTATGTAATCTGAAAATCTAAAATAAATCTGAATGAATTGAAATGATTTATCGCTACCGCGATAAAGGTTTAGCTCAGAGCTGAATGTTGTTTTTGCCATATTTCTGACGATAATAATTTGAGTATTTCTTCTTGATACAAAAAGATTCTTCGGCTAAAAATTGATCGAAGCAATAATAACAAAGGTTATGTCATGACGCATATTGAGAAGTATACGTTTAATTTTCGATTAGGTATTTTATTTTACATAAAGGTATTTTTTGCTTCGCTAGATTTCCCATTCTATGTACATGAGTGTGTGGCGTACGTTGAAGTGTTTTTTTATATAACAAGCGCGAAGACGCAAAACTAGAACACGTCATCCGCACGCTCGTGTGATATTTGAGCTATGCTTATTATGATTCATGTAACATGCCCAGCAAATACTAAACAGCACCAAGCAACCCTCGTTTGTACAAAATTATGTGTAATTTATGCACGTTGCCTTACACGTTTGCGTCATGTTGGTGATGCTTTAGTGTGCCAACGAACATGGCTGCAAAATTTTACTAAAAGCGATCATGAAAAATGCTAATCCCCGCTGGTGGTACGTCTCTTGAGATTTTGACTTCAGTGCTAAAATAGATAGGCTTTTTGTTCTAAGAAGATACGAGTTTTTTAAAAATTGGAAAACATCAAAAGCTTATAGGTGTATTGTTAAACATAGTATTTTTATATTTATTTCTTGTACTTGAAGCTAGCTCTTTATTTCAGTGCATCACGGAATTGAAATACTCAGTATGGTTTGATTGCTGTCCTCGAAACCACCAGCGGGAACCACGCGTTTTTTCTTGATAGCTCCAGTGTTTACACTTTGGAAGGTAATTTCCTTTCACAGGTAAATTCACTTTCACTTTCAAAGTATAGTTCTTTTTATCTCCTTGTTTTCCTCGGCCTATGTTATGACAGAAAACTTGAAGAATATCTAACTTCTAAAGTAAATGATCTTTCAAATTGTGGCAAAACGAAACGTTAGCAATTAAATATTTTTTATTATGTCTTGTCTCAAAGTCATTTGCTGGGCTCTAATATTGATCTTTCAAATGTTTAAAATGCATTCTATATATGAAAAATTGAAAAAATTAAAAAATTGGAAAAATTGTAAATTTGAAAATTCCAAAATTGAAAAATACAAAAATTAAAATTTTTATTTATTTTTAAAAATTTTATTTTGGAATTAAAAATTTGAAAAATTCCAAAATTGTTGAAAAATTCCAAAATTGAAATTTGAAAAATTGACGTGGTTTCGTCAAAATAAATTGCCGTGACGAGGTTTCAAACCTGGGTTAAAACTGGTTAAAACGTATGAAGGTAAATCGTGGACAAAATAATCGACTCGTCGTATCGGCACTTCGACTCGTCGTATCGGCACTTCGACTCGTCGTATCGGCACTTCGACTCATCGACACACGTGTCGTGTCGTCGTAGTACCCCTTCGTTACTGTACTTCGTCTCGTCGACTTACCGTACTTCGTCTCGTCGTATAGTATCCCTTCGTCTCGTCGACTTTGAGAGAGATGGGATTTAGTAATACTTAATATGACGTACGCTAGACCACATTTAGATGAACTAAAACTATTTCTTTGTTCTAACATCGAATTCATGATGGTTCCTGACTACTGGAATTAACCGAGGCATTAACCGATCGCGAATTTCCGGGGGGATTCTCCGCCGGAACATTTTTGAATTTAGGGACTCTGAAATGGCATTTCCTGCATTTTGACTAAAATCTAAAGACCACTTGACAAATCACTTTTTTTGTAGTGTATCCATTATTTTTAAGAAAATATTAAAAAATATTATTAATAAAAAGAGGCAGTTTGCCGCATGGGCTGATGGCCTTCCTGGCCCCCGCCACTTCCCGCCAGATAAGTCAACGATAAGTCGACGACACGAACTACAGTAAGTCGACGACACGAACTACAGTAAGTCGACGAGACGAAGTGGTACTACGACGAAACGAAGTACGATAAGTCGACGAAACGAAGTGGCACAACGACGACACGGCTCCGTGTGTCGGCGAGTCAATACGACGAGTCGAAGCGCCGATACGACGAGTCGAAGTGCCGATACGACGAGTCGAAGTGCCGATACGACGAGTCGAAGTGCCGATACGACGAGTCGAAGTGCCGATACGACGAGTCGAAGTGCCTATACGACGAGTCGAAGTGCCGATACGACGAGTCGAAGTGCCGATACGACGAGTCGATTATTTTGTCCACGATTTACCTTCATACGCAATGTACTAACCACCATACGATCACGGAATTACTTAAGAGTAATGTCTTTCGCGTTTAACCGTCCATGGTTCACCAAGTTATGTTGTCAAATATGCAGGTTTTTTTTAAATTACAGCTAAGAAAAAATAGCATAGAAAGAAAATGTATTCGTATTATATCTAGACTTCAACCTAGAAAGATGCACTTCCTGAAAATACACATGTGGCGCAGATAAAATTAACAAAAACGTCGAATAAATCATAAAGAAACGAGGTTTAACGACGACGATAGGATTCGAACCCATGCGTGCAGAGCACAATGGATTAGCAGTCCATCGCCTTAACCACTAGCCCAACTCGTCATTGTCTCTCAATATCATGAGATTTTTCCATCGCTTGTTTATTCATTTACAGATCTAACATTCAATGAAATTATTTTTTCATTAATATATCTCATATAAATTTTACACTCAATAAAACCTATATTATATATGAAAATTAACGGTGAAAAATAATTTAGGGATTACAGTATATTTAAAGCAAAATACATGAAAAGGTAAACATCTTTTTCTGCAGGGCATTCCATCATAACCAGATTGAAAATCGATATTATTATGTGGGCGAGGATCAGGGGTCTCCTTATAAAACAATGAAAACGAAGAAAAACGATATAAGAAGAAGAAGTACAACGAAAATGAAATAAAGGAAAATGAACAAAACGAAACTGTCGTGATCAGAATTTGATCCTGGGCTATTGCGGCCACAGCACAATGTGCTAACCACTATACGATCACGGCATTGCTAGAATAATTGTAATGTCTTTCGTGTTTAACAGTCCATGGTTCACCAAATTAAGTTATAAATAAATTATAAAATTAGTTATAAAAAAATAATTTAGGGATTACTGTATATTTAAAGCATAATATATGAAAATGCTAACATCTTTTCATGTAGAGCATTCGATCATAACTAGATGGAATATCGATCTTATTATGCGGGAGGATCAAGGGTCCCATAAAACAAGGAAAACGAAGAAAAACGATATACTACGAAGAAATAAAACGAAATATAAACAAAGGAAAATGAACAACACGAAGAAAATGGAATTAAAACGAAGCACAAGGGTTGATACGGAAAAACAAAAAAACATTCATAACAAATTAAGGCGAATTTAAACGAAGCATTACAAATAAAAATGAATTAAACGAACACAGAGAAGAAAATGAGCAAAACGAAGAAAATCTACTAACCACTATACGAACACGGCAATACTTGATTGAAAGTAATGTCTTTCCTTTTTAAGCGTCCATGGTTGACTAAATTAACTTGTCAAATATGCATATTTTTTGAAAATTGCAGCTAAGAAAAAATAGCTTAAAAAGAAATGTTTTCGTATTGTATCTAAAAATCAACCTGAAAACGCACTTCCTGAACCAGATAAAATTATCATAAACGTCGAAGAAATCAACAATAATTATAAGATTGAACGACGAGGGTGCAGAGCGAAATGGATTAGTAGTTCATCGCCTTAACCACTCGGCCACCTCATCGAATTCCTTGGGTTATTGCGGCCACAACACAATGTACGATCACGACATTACTTGATTGAAAGTAATGTCTTTCGTATTTAACCGTCCATTGGTTCACCAAATTAAGTTGTCAAATATGCATGTTGTTTGAAAATTACAACTAAGAAAAAATGACATAGAATGAAATTTATACGTATTGTATCTCGAAATCAACCTAAAAACGCACTTCCTGAACCAGATAAATTAATATAGACGTCGAACCCACGCGTGCAGAGCCCAATGGATTAGCCGTCTATCGCCTTAACCACTCGGCCACCTCGTCGTTGTCGCTCAATCGCATAAAATTTTCCCATTGCTTCTTTATTCATTTATAAATATAACAATCAATGAAATTATTTTTTCATTAATATATCTCGTATAACTTTTACATTTTTGCGAAAAACAATTTAGGATTACTGCATATTTAAAGCATAATAAATGAAAAGATGAACATCTTTTTCTGTAGGGCATCATCATAAACGTCTGGGAAAACGATCTAACTGTGCGAAAAACGATATACGAAGAAGAAATACCACGAAAATGAAATAAAACCAAGGAAAATGAACAAAACGATGAAAATGGAATGAAAACGAAGAGCAAGAGATTGAAACGCAGAAACAAAGAAACACCAATCACATCAAAGAAAGACGAACTAAAACGAACAATTACAAATGAAAACGAATTAAACGAACCCAACGAAGAAAGGAGTAAAACGAATTAAAACTAAAATTAGTTTGGAAATGAAACTGCCGTGACCGGGATTCGAACCTGGGTTATTGCGGCCATAACACAACGTACTAACCACTATACGATCACGGCATTACTTGATTGAAAGTAATGTCTATCGTGTTTAACACCAAATTAAGTTGTCAAATATCCCTTTTTTGAAAATTACAGCTAAGAAGAAATAGCATAGAAAGAAATGTATTCGTATTGTATCTAGAAATCAACCTAAAAACGCACTTCCTGAACCAGATATCGTACACACGCATGCAGAGCACAATGGATTAGTAGCCCATGCCATCTCCTTAACCACTCGCCACCTCGTCGGTGTCGCTCAATCGCATAACATTTTCCCATCGCTTCTTTATTCATTTACAAATTTAACAATCAATGAAATTATTTTTTCTATTAAGGTGGCTCCCTACAGTTCGAGGGCTTTTCAGCTGCGCCTACAAATATGCCTTATATATGCAAGCAGGTTTGATGGAAGCACCGATTGACATTATTTTATACTAATATGAGTATACCAAACATGGCACAAAAGAGTAACAAAAGCATAATGTGTTACCATGGCAACCATGGGCTTTTATAATTTTCAAAAATATCACATTTATATATCATTTTGACTTATATTTCGGTAATAAGCCTGGTGACCCCCAAATTTTTTGCGCTAATGTTAGATTATTTATGATTTTGAAACTCTATGTGAAAAATAAAAAAATTCTGTAGAGAGGTTCTCGCTGTATAAAAAATCGCTGTTTTCTTTATTTTGGTTCTACAGAATTTTCTTAAATTTCTTCAACAAAACCTCCGTGCATTACTCTATTACTCTGCCAAATTTTAGGATATGTTACCAGGCGTTTTGGCGAATGCCGTTGCAATTAACATATGGGAAGGCTACGCGGCCAGAATACTTTGGAGACCCCACAAGATCAATGGTTTGTCATGCGCGTGCATAAAATTGCAGGCGCAGTTTGGAAAACACGCGTATTCCACGCTTTATGGCAATCAGAAATGCCTATATTTTTGTTTGGACATTGGCCATCTAGAAATTACTTTACGTGGTAAAGACAAAAGAAGAGGCTTATCTGTCTTATATTCATGAATTATGTAGTTTGATTTAAGATATTGAACGATATTTCCTAGTGTTTTTTTGCTCTTCGTGACTCGTGCTCGGCTTTCATATTGGCTTGTTGTAATAGCACAATGGCAAGACAACGATAACTCGTGGTTCTCCAAATTTCTTGCACAAAGTCAACAGAACGTCGTACGAAAGACCACTAGCAGCAAGTTTTTGATCCATACCCTGAGTTAGAGGAGACTATTACTATCCTTTGGCTGATAAAGATTACCAACAAATGTTTGAAGTAAATTATGGCGCTTGTCGAGCTTTAGCTTCTTGTATCATGTCAGCTTTAGCTTCTTGTATAGAGTGTAGCTACCTGGATGCCTGTGTACCACTTCATCGTCTCCAGCCGCGTTAAGCTTATTTCCCCCCAAAAACTCCGAATACACAAGCCACAAATCCCAGAAAATGTGGTGTTTTTGATGCCGAGTTTTCGCCATCGCTGACCAATGGTTCTTTCCGCCGGTAGGATTCGCAGTTTGAGAGTTGTCTCACAAAGGAACTCATGTCATAATTGACTTTTAACCCATTGTTTATTTTAGTAATTGTTTTTTAAATAAATGAAACCGCTTTATAAAGCGAAATAAACTTGGAAATGTAGCCATTTTTGAATGCTTTATAGTCTTTACTTTTTGCGTGGACGTTATACACGCAAATTTCTCGCGTTCGTAATTTGCACGTCGCGAGATTAGATACCAGACCCCTATGATTTAAAGGGTAGGGAGCCACCTTAATACAGTATATCTCGTATAACTTTTACATTCTATAAAATCTATATTATATATGAAAATTAATGGCGAAAAATAATTTAGAGATTACTGTATATTTAAAGCATAATAAATGAAAAGGTGTACATCTTTTTCTGTAGGGAATTGATATTGATATTGATAATAATATTTATTCAGGAAAACCAACGTCACAAAAAGTGTTTTTCAGAAGGTTCCTGAAAAACATAAAATATAAGAGATAAGATATAGGATATATGTACATGTATTACAAAATTACGGATTACGAATATATGTGTAAATGATTAATATGATTATATTACAAATAAGGTTAAGTATAAGTTCAAACATTAATGTTAATATGGACATGGTAACTTAAAGAGTTCGTTTCTAAAGGTAGCTAAAAGTTCGAGTGATTTAATATTGGGGTCCAAAGCATTATATTCTTTACAAGCATGATAAAAAAGTTTCTGCTTCCCCCAATTTGTCTTCGGTTTACTGAGGTAGATGTCATCCTTGCGTCGTGTGTTATATGTATGATTAGTTTTTGTTATTTTGAAGTCGAAATCTGTTAAATTATTTTTACACTTGAAAATGGTTATGATACGATGTAAATAGCGCCGGTACATAAATGGATGCCAGTGTAGTTTGTTGAGGGCTGCAGTTGAGGAAGATAGTTGGGAGAAATCTAGAATAGTTTTGGCAGCTTTATTCTGGAGAATTTGTAATTGGTCCATAAGAGAAGAGTTATTTTTGTCACCCCATATAATATCTGCGTAATCGAACAGAGGGAAAATGAGAGCAGTGTATACAGTAAGGCGAGCTTTAGTTGGAATCAGCGCTTTAACTCTTCTGAACAGCCCAATACGTTGATAAATTTTTGTCGATATTTTTTCTAAATGGTCAGACCAGGAGAGATTTTCTGAGGAAGTTATTTCTAAATATTTAAACGTTCGCTCACGGGTAAGTTGATGTTCGTTGATATGAATTGAGATGTCAGTAAATGCATTCAGGCGGCTGTTACTACCAAAAAGAAGGAACTTGGATTTCACAGTACAGTTTAATGTTGGAAGATTATTATCTAGCCACTGGGAAATTAAGTTAAGATCCTCATTAACGTACAGTAATTCTCAATGTCCTCGGCGGAGTTAGAGGAATAATAAAGTAGAGTATCATCATGTTAGGCATATCGTTGACATAAATAATAAATATAGTAAGGGACACTGGTAAGGAGTTGGAGAACTGGCCGTAAATTGCTGTTATTTGTCGTCGAGAGGTAAGGTATGACTGGAACCAGCTTAACGAATTATCATCCAAGCCAATAGATTTCAATTTATGCAATAAAATACCATGGTCAACTCAACCTCGTACCCAGGGTCTTCTCAGTGCCCGGGGAGGGAGCGCCCGGGATGGGAGGGGAGTGGAGCGAGGGAAGAGAAGACCCTGGTAAAGGCTGGTCACGTGACTCCAAGGATATTGGATTATTTTGTAACCTGGCTTATTCTCGCTTATATCATCCGGGGGGGGGGGCGGATCGCTGTGAAAACATACCACAAACTTCTATAATTGAAAGTATAAACAGTATATGGATAATTTAAAGAGATTACAATTTATTGGAAAGACAGTACGGACTGCAGACAGAAGTTGAAAGCCTTGAAAGATGGTGGATTACTTCGAAAAATACGTTGATTTACTGGACATTTATTGCTGTCATAAGATAAACATGATTAGTATTTAAAATAATAGTTATAGTCTGACTGTATTAAAATTGTAAATTCGAACTGTTCTGGCGTTGATCATAGGGACTTTAAGATCTACGACGACAACCTAGGACGGCGCCGGCAGTAAAAGCAATACAAATTTTAGCATTTGAATGAAACCACGGTCGATTGACTAGCGTATTTGACACTCCAAGCTTGTTTTATGATCTCCAAAACGCTTCAATATTCCTAAAACGATTATGGTGTCTGTGTTTAAGTCAGTCTTAAGTCACATCTCTCCGCGAGTTACCGTCGTCCTAAAGACGTGAAAATGCTCTCAGTGGCGTAAACAGAACGAGAACGGCGTTGAAATTATTCTTGGGAATAAAAATTATTCATTCTTATTGTTTCGCATGAAGATTCTTTTGTTTGAACGACGTCCTCGTCCTAGGTTGCCGTCGTAGAACTTAGTCCCTACCATCTTTCAACTTCTGTCTACAGTCCGTACTGTCTTTCCAATAAATTGTAATATTTTTAAATTATCCATATACTGTTTATACTTTCAATTATAGAAGTTTGTGGTATGTTTTCACAGCGATCCGGTCCCCCGGATGATATAAACGAGAATAAGCCAGGTTACAAAATAATCCAATATCCTTGGAGTCACGTGACCAGCCTTTACCAGGGTCTTCTCTTCCCTCGCTCCACTCCCCTCCCATCCCGGGCGCTCCCTCCCCGGGCACTGAGAAGACCCTGGGTACGAGGTTGTGGTCAACTGTGTCGAAGGCCTTGCTAAAATCCAGGAAAACAGCGGGCTGTGACAAGACCGCTAATTATCAGCATTTTCAAGGATATTGTCAGTAAAAAAGGCTAAAGCTACTGGTAGATATATACCACGATCGCAACACCAAATCATTACCTGTCCTTCAACCTGGCCAGAAGATATCCATCCAAGACACGGCAACGCACAGATGGAAACCAGCAGTCCTCAAAGAAAAGCTCGATGATGTACCAAGATCGTATCGAGTCACCATTCCAACGGGGACAGAGCTACGTCGCAACAGAGTTCATATCGGGAAAACACAGACCCCATCACAACATATCAACAGCACAACCGATGACGCGCAACAAGATACTGATGAGCAGACTGCAGAAAATATGCCCGCCAGGAATGACGATGACCCGTAGCGGTAGGCTCGTAAAGCCACCAAACCACTACGTATAAATAAAAAAGGAAAATAAAAGAAAGATTGTTGTATAATAAATTCATATTAATAGCATAGGAACATGATTCTGAAACATTGAGTAGAGACACGCGTTAGGTTACGAGATAAACATTAACTTCGAATTGTTACTGAATCCCCACGGAAAGGGGGATGTCATAATATTGAGTTACTTATCAATGAACTGTACTTGATTGACACGTGACACATTGATACGATGTACTTGCGTTAGATGTAGCCCAGAAGATATCATATAAAAGTAGAAGGATACAGAAAGTATTACAAGGTGAACATCTTTTTCTGTAGGGCATTCCATCAACCATTTGTAAAAACGATCTAACTGTGCGGGAGGATCAGCGGTCTCACACAATGCACTAACCACTATACGATCACGGCATTACTTGGTTGAAAGTAATGTCTTTCGTCTTTAACCGTCCATGGTTCACCAAATTAAATTGTCAAATATGCATGTTTTTGCAAATTACAGCAAAGAAAAAATGACGTAGAAAGAAATCTATTCATATTGTATCAACCTAAAAATCAACCTAAAAGCGCACTTCCTGAACCAGATAACATTAACATAGACGTAAAATAAATTAGAAATAAAGAAGTTTGATCGACGAGAATGGGATTCGAACCCATCGCCTTAACCACTCGGCCACCTCGTCGTTGTCGCTCAAACGCATAACATTTTCGCATCGCTTCTTTATTCATTTACAAATTTAACAATCAATGAAATTATTTTTTTATTAATATATCTCGTATAACTTTTACATTCTATAAAATCTATATTATATATTATGAAAACTAATTGCGAAAATTAATTATGGATTACTGTATATTTAAAGCATAATTCATGAAAAGGTGATCATCTTTTTCTGCAGGGCATGTGCATCATAACCATTTGGGAAAACCATCTAACTATGCGGGAGGATCAGCTGTCTCCTTATAAAACAATGAAAACGAAGAAAATCGATATAAGCAGAAGAAGTACATGTACAACGAAAAGGAAATAAAACAAAGGAAAATGAACAAAACAAAGAAAATCGAATTAAAACGCAGCGCAAGAGATTGTAACGGAAAAACAAAGAAACACCAATCATAACAAAACAGACGAACTAAAACAAACAATTAAAATAAAAACGAATTAAACGAACCCAACGAAGAAACGGAGTCAAACCAATTAAAATGTTAGTTTTGAAATGAAACTGCCGTGACCATGAGGATTCGAATCTGGGTTATTGCTACCACAATGTCTTTCGTCTTCAGCCGCCCAATGTTTTTTTGAAAATCACAGCTAATAAAAAATGACATTCGTATTGTATCTAAAAATCAACCTAAAAACGCACTTCCTGAACCAGATAAAATTAACATAGACGTCGAAGAAACCAGAAATGAAGAAAGTTGATCGACGAGGATGGGATTCGAACCCACGCGTGCAGAGAACAATGGATTAGCAGTCCATCGCCTTAACCACTCCGCCACCTCGTCGTTGTCGCTCAAACCCATAACATTTTCCCATCGCTTCTTTATTGATTTACAAATTTAACAATCAATGAAATTATTTTTTCATTAATATATCTCGTATAACCTTTACATTCTATAAAATCTATATTGTATATGAAAACTAATTGCGAAAAATAATTTAGGGTTACTGTATATTTAAAATATATAATACACGAAAGGGTGAACATCTTTTTCTGCAGGGCATGTGCATCATAACCATTTGGGAAAACCATCTAACTATGCGGGAGGATCAGCTGTCTCCTTATAAAACAATGAAAACGAAGAAAATCGATATAAGCAGAAGAAGTACATGTACAACGAAAAGGAAATAAAACAAAGGAAAATGAACAAAACAAAGAAAATCGAATTAAAACGCAGCGCAAGAGATTGTAACGGAAAAACAAAGAAACACCAATCATAACAAAACAGACGAACTAAAACAAACAATTAAAATAAAAACGAATTAAACGAACCCAACGAAGAAACGGAGTCAAACCAATTAAAATGTTAGTTTTGAAATGAAACTGCCGTGACCATGAGGATTCGAATCTGGGTTATTGCTACCACAACATTACTTGATTGAAAGTAATGTCTTTCGTCTTCAGCCGCCCAATGTTTTTTTGAAAATCACAGCTAATAAAAAATGACATTCGTATTGTATCTAAAAATCAACCTAAAAACGCACTTTCTGAACCAGATAAAATTAACATAGACGTCGAAGAAACCAGAAATGAAGAAAGTTGATCGACGAGGATGGGATTCGAACCCACGCGTGCAGAGAACAATGGATTAGCAGTCCATCGCCTTAACCACTCCGCCACCTCGTCGTTGTCGCTCAAACGCATAACATTTTCCCATCGCTTCTTTATTGATTTACAAATTTAACAATCAATGAAATTATTTTTTCATTAATATATCTCGTATAACCTTTACATTCTATAAAATCTATATTGTATATGAAAACTAATTGCGAAAAATAATTTAGGGTTACTGTATATTTAAAATATATAATACACGAAAGGGTGAACATCTTTCATCATAACCATTTGGGAAAACCATCTAACTATGCGGGAGGATCAGCGGTCTCCTTATAAAACAATGAAAACGAAGACAAACGATATAAGAAGAAGAAGTACAACGAAAATGAAATAAAACAAAGGAAAATGAGCAAAACAAAGAAAATCGAATTAAAACGCAGCGCAAGAGATTGTAACGGAAAAACAAAGAAACACCAATCATAACAAAGGAAGACGAACTAAAACGAACAATTAAAATAAAAACGAATTTAACGAACCCAACAAAGAAAAGGAGTCAAACGAATTAAAACATTAGTTTTGAAATGAAACTGCCGTGACCAGGATTCGAATCTGGGTTATTGCTACCACAACATTACTTGATTGAAAGTAATGTCTTTCGTCTTGAGCCGCCCATGGTTCACCAGATTAAGTTGTCGAATATGCATGTTTTTTTGAAAATCACAGCTAATAAAAAATGAAATTCGTATTGTATCTAAAATTCAACCTAAAAACGCACTTTCTGAACCAGATAAAATTAACATAGACGTCGAAGAAATCAGAAATAAAGAAGTTTGATCGACGAGGATGGGATTCGAACCCACGCGTGCAGAGCACAATGGATTAGCAGTCCATCGCCTTAACCACTCGGCCACCTCGTCGTTGTCGCTCAAACGCATAACATTTTCGCATCGCTTCTTTATTCATTTACAAATTTAACAATGAATGAAATTATTTTTTTATTAATATATCTCGTATAAATTTTGCATTCTATAAAATCTATATATATATATGAAAACTAATTGCGAAAACTAATTTAGGGATTACTGTATATTTAAAGCATAATTCATGAAAAGGTGATCATCTTTTTCTGCAGGGCATGTGCATCATAACCATTTGGGAAAACCATCTAACTATGTGGAAGGATCAGCGGTCTCCTTTTAAAACAATGAAAACGAAGAAAATCGATATAAGAAGAAGTACAACGAAAAAGAAATAAAACAAAGGAAAATGAACAAAACAAAGAAAATCGAATTAAAACGCAGCGCAAGAGATTGTAAAGGAAAAACAAAGAAACACCAATCGTAACAAAAAAGACGAAATAAAACAAACAATTAAAACAAAAACGAATTAAATGAACCCAACGAAGAAAATGAATCAAACCAATTAAAATGTTAGTTTTGAAAGTAAGCTGCCGTGACCAGGATTCGAACCTGGGTTATTGCGGCCACAACGCAATGTACTAACCACTATACGATCACGGCATTACTTGATTGAAAGTAATGTCTTTCGTCTTTAACCGTCCATGGTTCACCAAATTAAATTGTCAAATTTGCATATTTTTTGAAAATTACAGCAAAGAAAAAATGACATAGAAAGAAGAAATGTATTCGTATTGTATCTAGAAATCTATCTAAAAACGAATTTTTTGAACCAGATAAAATTAACATAGACGTCGAAGAAATCAGAAATAAAGAAGTTTGATCGACGAGGATGGGATTCGAACCCACGCGTGCAGAGCACAATGGATTAGCAGTCCATCGCCTTAACCACTCGGCCACCTCGTCGTTGTCGCTCACACGCATAAAATGTTCCCATCGCTTCTTTATTCATTTACAAATTTAACAATCAATGAAAATATTTTTTCATTAATATATCTCGTATAACCTTTACATTCTATAAAATCTATATTGTATATGAAAACTAATTGCGAAAAATAATTTAGGGTTACTGTATATTTAAAATATATAATACACGAAAAGGTGAACATCTTTTTCTGCAGGGCATGTGCATCATAACCATTTGGGAAAACCATCTAACTATGTGGAAGGATCAGCGGTCTCCTTATAAAACAATAAAAACGAAGAAAATCGATATAAGAAGAAGTATAACGAAAAGGAAATAAAACAAAGGAAAATGAACAAAACAAAGAAAATCGAATTAAAACGCAGCGCAAGAGATTGTAACGGAAAAACAAAGAAACACCAATGATAACAAAACAGACGAACTAAAACAAACAATTAAAACAAAAACGAATTAAACGAACCCAACGAAGAAAAGCAGTCAAACCAATTAAAATGTTAGTTTTGAAATTAAACTGCCGTGACCAGGATGTTAGTTTTGAAATTAAACTGCCGTGACCAGGATTCGAACCTGGGTTATTGCGGCCACAACGCAATGTACTAACCACTATACGCTCACGGCATTACTCGATTGAAAGTAATGTCTTTCGTCTTTAACCGTCCATGGTTCACCAAATTAAATTGTCAAATATGCATGTTTTTTTGAAAATTACAGCAAAGAAAAAATGACATAGAAAGAAATTTATTCGTATTTTATCTAGAAATCTATCTAAAAACGAATTTTTTGAACAAGATAAAATTAACATAGACGTCGAAGAAATCAGAAATGAAGAAGATTGATCGACGAGGATGGGATTCGAACCCACGCGTGCAGAGCACAATGGATTAGCAGTCCATCGCCTTAACCACTCGGCCACCTCGTCGTTGTCGCTCAAACGCATAACATTTTCGCATCGCTTCTTTATTCATTTACAAATTTAACAATGAATGAAATTATTTTTTTATTAATATATCTCGTATAAATTTTGCATTCTATAAAATCTATATATATATATGAAAACTAATTGCGAAAACTAATTTAGGGTTACTGCATCATAACCATTTGGGAAAACCATCTAACTATGTGGAAGGATCAGCGGTCTCCTTTTAAAACAATGAAAACGAAGAAAATCGATATAAGAAGAAGTACAACGAAAAAGAAATTAAAAAAAAGGAAAATGAACAAAACAAAGAAAATCGAATTAAAACGCAGCGCAAGAGATTGTAAAGGAAAAACAAAGAAACACCAATCGTAACAAAAAAGACGAAATAAAACAAACAATTAAAACAAAAACGAATTAAATGAACCCAACGAAGAAAATGAATCAAACCAATTAAAATGTTAGTTTTGAAAGTAAGCTGCCGTGACCAGGATTCGAACCTGGGTTATTGCGGCCACAACGCAATGTACTAACCACTATACGATCACGGCATTACTTGATTGAAAGTAATGTCTTTCGTCTTTAACCGTCCATGGTTCACCAAATTAAATTGTCAAATTTGCATATTTTTTGAAAATTACAGCAAAGAAAAAATGACATAGAAAGAAGAAATGTATTCGTATTGTATCTAGAAATCTATCTAAAAACGAATTTTTTGAACCAGATAAAATTAACATAGACGTCGAAGAAATCAGAAATAAAGAAGTTTGATCGACGAGGATGGGATTCGAACCCACGCGTGCAGAGCACAATGGATTAGCAGTCCATCGCCTTAACCACTCGGCCACCTCGTCGTTGTCGCTCACACGCATAAAATGTTCCCATCGCTTCTTTATTCATTTACAAATTTAACAATCAATGAAAATATTTTTTCATTAATATATCTCGTATAACCTTTACATTCTATAAAATCTATATTGTATATGAAAACTAATTGCGAAAAATAATTTAGGGTTACTGTATATTTAAAATATATAATACACGAAAAGGTGAACATCTTTTTCTGCAGGGCATGTGCATCATAACCATTTGGGAAAACCATCTAACTATGTGGAAGGATCAGCGGTCTCCTTATAAAACAATGAAAACGAAGAAAATCGATATAAGAAGAAGTATAACGAAAAGGAAATAAAACAAAGGAAAATGAACAAAACAAAGAAAATCGAATTAAAACGCAGCGCAAGAGATTGTAACGGAAAAACAAAGAAACACCAATGATAACAAAACAGACGAACTAAAACAAACAATTAAAACAAAAACGAATTAAACGAACCCAACGAAGAAAAGCAGTCAAACCAATTAAAATGTTAGTTTTGAAATTAAACTGCCGTGACCAGGATGTTAGTTTTGAAATTAAACTGCCGTGACCAGGATTCGAACCTGGGTTATTGCGGCCACAACGCAATGTACTAACCACTATACGCTCACGGCATTACTCGATTGAAAGTAATGTCTTTCGTCTTTAACCGTCCATGGTTCACCAAATTAAATTGTCAAATATGCATGTTTTTTTGAAAATTACAGCAAAGAAAAAATGACATAGAAAGAAATTTATTCGTATTTTATCTAGAAATCTATCTAAAAACGAATTTTTTGAACAAGATAAAATTAACATAGACGTCGAAGAAATCAGAAATGAAGAAGATTGATCGACGAGGATGGGATTCGAACCCACGCGTGCAGAGCACAATGGATTAGCAGTCCATCGCCTTAACCACTCGGCCACCTCGTCGTTGTCGCTCAAATGCATAACATTTTCGCATCGCTTCTTTATTCATTTACAAATTTAACAATGAATGAAATTATTTTTTTATTAATATATCTCGTATAAATTTTGCATTCTATAAAATCTATATATATATATGAAAACTAATTGCGAAAACTAATTTAGGGTTACTGCATCATAACCATTTGGGAAAACCATCTAACTATGTGGAAGGATCAGCGGTCTCCTTTTAAAACAATGAAAACGAAGAAAATCGATATAAGAAGAAGAAGTACAACGAAAAAGAAATAAAACAAAGGAAAATGAACAAAACAAAGAAAATCGAATTAAAACGCAGCGCAAGAGATTGTAAAGGAAAAACAAAGAAACACCAATCGTAACAAAAAAGACGAAATAAAACAAACAATTAAAACAAAAACGAATTAAATGAACCCACCGAAGAAAAGGAATCAAACCAATTAAAATGTTAGTTTTCTAAGTAAGCTGCTGTGACCAGGATTCGAACCTGGGTTATTGCGGCCACAACGCAATGTACTAACCACTATACGATCACGGCATTACTAGATTGAAAGTAATGTCTTTCGTCTTTAACCGTCCATGGTTCACCAAATTAAATTGTCAAATATGCATATTTTTGGAAAATTACAGCAAAGAAAAAATGACATAGAAATAAATTTATTCGTATTGTATCTAGAAATCTATCTAAAAACGAATTTTTTGAACCAGATAAAATTAACATAGACGTCGAAGAAATCAGAAATGAAGAACATTGATCGACGAGGATGGGATTCGAACCCACGCGTGCAGAGCACAATGGATTAGCAGTCCATCGCGTTACCCATTCGGCCACCTCGTCGTTGTCGCTGAAGCGCATAAAATTTTCGCATCGCTTCTTTATTCATTTACAAATTTAACAATCAATACAAATTATTTTTTTATTAATATATCTCGTATAACTTTTACATTCTATAAAATCTATATTATATATGAAAACTAATTGCGAAAATTAATTATGGATTAATGTATATTTAAAGCATAATTCATGAAAAGGTGATCATCTTTTTCTGCAGGGCATGTGCCTCATAACCATTTGGGAAAACCATCTAACAATGTGGAAGGATCAGCGGTCTCCTTATAAAACAATGAAAACGAAGAAAATCGATATAAGAAGAAGTATAACGAAAAGGAAATAAAACAAAGGAAAATGAACAAAACAAAGAAAATCGAATAAAAACGCAGCGCAAGAGATTGTAAAGGAAAAACAAAGAAACACCAATCGTAACAAAAAAGACGAAATAAAACAAACAATTAAAACAAAAACGAATTAAATGAACCCAAAGAAGAAAATGAATCAAACCAATTAAAATGTTAGTTTTGAAAGTAAGCTGCCGTGACCAGGATTCGAACCTGGGTTATTGCGGCCACAACGCAATGTACTAACCACTATACGATCACGGCATTACTTGATTGAAAGTAATGTCTTTCGTCTTTAACCGTCCATGCTTCACCAAATTAAATTGTCAAATTTGCAAATTTTTTGAAAATTACAGCAAAGAAAAAATGACATAGAAAGAAGAAATTTATTCGTATTGTATCTAGAAATCTATCTAAAAACGAATTTTTTGAACCAGATAAAATTAACATAGACGTCGAAGAAATCAGAAATAAAGTAGTTTGATCGACGAGGATGGGATTCGAACCCACGCGTGCAGAGCACAATGGATTAGCAGTCCATCGCCTTAACCACTCGGCCACCTCGTCGTTGTCGCTCGAACGCATAACATTTTCGCATCGCTTCTTTATTCATTTACAAATTTAACAATCAATGAAATTATTTTTTTATTAATATATCTCGTATAACTTTTACATTCTATAAAATCTATATATATATATGAAAACTAATTGCGAAAATTAATTAGGGATTACTGTATATTTAAAGCATAATTCATGAAAAGGTGATCATCTTTTTCTGCAGGGCATGTGCATCATAACCATTTGGGAAAACCATCTAACAATGTGGAAGGATCAGCGGTCTCCTTATAAAACAATGAAAACGAAGAAAATCGATATAAGAAGAAGTATAACGAAAAGGAAATAAAACAAAGGAAAATGAACAAAACAAAGAAAATCGAATTAAAACGCAGCGCAAGAGATTGTAACGGAAAAACAAAGAAACACCAATGATAACAAAACAGACGAACTAAAACAAACAATTAAAACAAAAACGAATTAAACGAACCCAACGAAGAAAAGCAGTCAAAGCAATTAAAATGTTAGTTTTGAAATTAAACTGCCGTGACCAGGATGTTAGTTTTGAAATTAAACTGCCGTGACCAGGATTCGAACCTGGGTTATTGCGGCCACAACGCAATGTACTAACCACTATACGCTCACGGCATTACTCGATTGAAAGTAATGTCTTTCGTCTTTAACCGTCCATGGTTCACCAAATTAAATTGTCAAATATGCATGTTTTTTTGAAAATTACAGCAAAGAAAAAATGACATAGAAAGAAATTTATTCGTATTTTATCTAGAAATCTATCTAAAAACGAATTTTTTGAACAAGATAAAATTAACATAGACGTCGAAGAAATCAGAAATGAAGAAGATTGATCGACGAGGATGGGATTCGAACCCACGCGTGCAGAGCACAATGGATTAGCAGTCCATCGCCTTAACCACTCGGCCACCTCGTCGTTGTCGCTCAAACGCATAAAATTTTCCCATCGCTTCTTTATTCATTTACAAATTTAACAATCAATGTAATTATTTTTTCATTAATATATCTCGTATAACTTTTACATTCTATAAAATCTATATTATATATCAAAACTAATTGCGAAAACTAATTTAGGGTTACTGCATCATAACCATTTGGGAAAACCATCTAACTATGTGGAAGGATCAGCGGTCTCCTTATAAAACAATGAAAACGAAGAAAATCGATATAAGAAGAAGAAGTACAACGAAAAGGAAATAAAACAAAGGAAAATGAACAAAACAAAGAAAATCGAATTAAAACGCAGCGCAAGAGATTGTAAAGGAAAAACAAAGAAACACCAATCATAACAAAAAAGACGAAATAAAACAAACAATTAAAACAAAAACGAATTAAATGAACCCAACGAAGAAAAGGAATCAAACCAATTAAATGTTAGTTTTGAAAGTAAGCTGCCGTGACCAGGATTCGAACCTGGGTTATTGCGGCCACAACGCAATGTACTAACCACTATACGATCACGGCATTACTTGATTGAAAGTAATGTCTTTCGTCTTTAACCGTCCATGGTTCACCAAATTAAATTTTCAAATATGCATATTTTTTGAAAATTACAGCAAAGAAAAAATGACATAGAAAGAAGAAATTTATTCGTATTGTATCTAGAAATCTATCTAAAAACGAATTTTTTGAACCAGATAAAATTAACATAGACATCGAAGAAATCAGAAATAAAGAAGTTTGATCGACGAGGATGGGATTCGAACCCACGCGTGCAGAGCACAATGGATTAGCAGTCCATCGCCTTAACCACTCGGCCACCTCGTCGTTGTCGCTCAAACGCATAACATTTTCGCATCGCTTCTTTATTCATTTACAAATTTAACAATCAATGAAATTATTTTTTTATTAATATATCTCGTATAACTTTTACATGCTATAAAATCTATATTGTATATGAAAACTAATTGCGAAAAATAATTTAGGGTTACTGTATATTTAAAATATGTAATACACGAAAAGGTGAACATCTTTTTCTGCAGGGCATGTGCATCATAACCATTTGGGAAAACCATCTAACTATGCGGGAGGATCAGCGGTCTCCTTATAAAACAATGAAAACGAAGACAAACGATATAAGAAGAAGAAGTACAACGAAAAGGAAATAAAACAAAGGAAAATGAACAAAACAAAGAAAATCGAATTAAAACGCAGCGCAAGAGATTGTAACGGAAAAACAAAGAAACACCAATCATAACAAAAAAGACGAAATAAAACAAACAATTAAAACAAAAACGAATTTAATGAACCCAACGAAGAAAAGGAATCAAACCAATTAAAATGTTAGTTTCGAAAGTAAGATTCGAACCTGGGTTATTGCGGCCACAACGCAATGTACTAATCACTATACGATCACGGCATTACTAGATTGAAAGTAATGTCTTTCGTCTTTAACCGTCCATGGTTCACCAAATTAAATTGTCAAATATGCATGTTTTTTTGAAAATTGCAGCTAAGAAAAAATGACATAGAAACAAAAGTTATTCGTATTGTATCTAGAAATCAACCTAAAAACGCACTTCTTGAACCAGATAAAATTAATATAGACGTCGAAGAAACCAGAAATGAAGAAAGTTGATCGACGAGGATGGGATTCGAACCCACGCGTGCAGAGCACAATGGATTAGCAGTCCATCGCCTTAACCACTCGGCCACCTCGTCGTTGTCGCTCAAACGCATAAAATGTTCCCATCGCTTCTTTATTCATTTACAAATTTAACAATCAATGAAAATATTTTTTCATTAATATATCTCGTATAACCTTTACATTCTATAAAATCTATATTGTATATGAAAACTAATTGCGAAAAATAATTTAGGGTTACTGTATATTTAAAGCATAATTCATGAAAAGGTGATCATCTTTTTCTGCAGGGCATGTGCATCATAACCATTTGGGAAAACCATCTAACTATGCGGGAGGATCAGCGGTCTCCTTATAAAACAATGAAAACGAAGACAAACGATATAAGAAGAAGAAGTACAACGAAAATGAAATAAAACAAAGGAAAATGAGCAAAACAAAGAAAATCGAATTAAAACGCAGCGCAAGAGATTGTAACGGAAAAACAAAGAAACACCAATCATAACAAAGGAAGACGAACTAAAACGAACAATTAAAACAAAAACGAATTAAACGAACCCAAAGAAGAAAAGGAGTCAAACCAATTAAAATGTTAGTTTTGAAATTAAACTGCCGTGACCAGGATGTTGGTTTTGAAATTAAACTGCCGTGACCAGGATTCGAACCTGGGTTATTGCGGCCACAACGCAATGTACTAACCACTATACGATAACGGCATTACTCGATTGAAAGTAATGTCTTTCGTCTTTAACCGTCCATGGTTCACCAAATTAAATTGTCAAATATGCATGTTTTTTGAAAATTACAGCTAAGAAAAAATGACATAGAAACAAAAGTTATTCGTATTGTATCTAGAAATCAACCTAAAAACGCACTTCTTGAACCAGATAAAATTAACATAGACGTCGAAGAAACCAGAAATGAAGAAAGTTGATCGACGAGGATGGGATTCGAACCCACGCGTGCAGAGCACAATGGATTAGCAGTCCATCGCCTTAACCACTCGGCCACCTCGTCGTTGTCGCTCAAACACATAAAATTTTCGCATCGCTTCTTTATTCATTTACAAATTTAACAATGAATGAAATTATTTTTTTATTAATATATCTGTATAACTTTTACATTCTATAAAATCTATATTATATATGAAAACTAATTGCGAAAATTAATTATGGATTACTGTATATTTAAAGCATAATTCATGAAAAGGTGATCATCTTTTTCTGCAGAGCATGTGCATCATAACCATTTGGGAAAACCATCTAACAATGTGGATGGATCAGTGGTCTCCTTATAAAGCAATGAAAACGAAGAAAATCGTTATAAGAAGAAGTACAACGAAAAGGAAATAAAACAAAGGAAAATGAACAAAACAGAGAAAATCGAATTAAAACGCAGCGCAAGAGATTGTAACGGAAAAACAAAGAAACACCAATCATAACAAAACAGACGAACTAAAACAAACAATTAAAACAAAAACGAATTAAATGACACACCGAAGAAAAGGAATCAAACCAATTAAAATGTTAGTTTT
Source organism: Chrysogorgia sp. JL179-B06 (assembly GCA_035772405.1). Taxonomy (NCBI): domain Eukaryota; kingdom Metazoa; phylum Cnidaria; class Anthozoa; order Scleralcyonacea; family Chrysogorgiidae; genus Chrysogorgia; species Chrysogorgia sp. JL179-B06. The sequence continues at coordinate 3,131,861 of JAYKKM010000360.1, read as the reverse complement.
GAAAGTAAGCTGCCGTGACCAGGATTCGAACCTGGGTTATTGCGGCCACAACGCAATGTACTAACCACTATACGATCACGGCATTACTAGATTTAAAGTAATGTCTTTCGTCTTTAACCGTCCATGGTTCACCAAATTAAATTGTCAAATATGCATGCTTTTTTGAAAATTGCAGCTAAGAAAAAATGACATAGAAACAAAAGTTATTCGTATTGTATCTAGAAATCAATCTAAAAACGCACTTCTTGAACCAGATAAAATTAATATAGACGTCGAAGAAACCAGAAATGAAGAAAGTTGATCGACGAGGATGGGATTCGAACCCACGCGTGCAGAGCACAATGGATTAGCAGTCCATCGCCTTAACCACTCGGCCACCTCGTCGTTGTCGCTCAAACGCATAAAATGTTCCCATCGCTTCTTTATTCATTTACAAATTTAACAATCAATGAAATTATTTTTTTATTAATATATCTCGTATAACTTTTACATTCTATAAAATCTATATATATATATGAAAACTAATTGCGAAAATTAATTAGGGATTACTGTATATTTAAAGCATAATTCATGAAAAGGTGATCATCTTTTTCTGCAGGGCATGTGCATCATAACCATTTGGGAAAACCATCTAACAATGTGGAAGGATCAGCGGTCTCCTTATAAAACAATGAAAACGAAGAAAATCGATATAAGAAGAAGTATAACGAAAAAAGGAAATAAAACAAAGGAAAATGAACAAAACAAAGAAAATCGAATTAAAACGCAGCGCAAGAGATTGTAACGGAAAAACAAAGAAACACCAATGATAACAAAACAGACGAACTAAAACAAACAATTAAAACAAAAACGAATTTAAACGAACCCAACGAAGAAAAGCAGTCAAACCAATTAAAATGTTAGTTTTGAAATTAAACTGCCGTGACCAGGATGTTAGTTTTGAAATTAAACTGCCGTGACCAGGATTCGAACCTGGGTTATTGCGGCCACAACGCAATGTACTAACCACTATACGCTCACGGCATTACTCGATTGAAAGTAATGTCTTTCGTCTTTAACCGTCCATGGTTCACCAAATTAAATTGTCAAATATGCATGTTTTTTTGAAAATTGCAGCAAAGAAAAAATGACATAGAAAGAAATTTATTCGTATTTTATCTAGAAATCTATCTAAAAACGAATTTTTTGAACCAGATAAAATTAACATAGACGTCGAAGAAATCAGAAATGAAGAAGATTGATCGACGAGGATGGGATTCGAACCCACGCGTGCAGAGCACAATGGATTAGCAGTCCATCGCCTTAACCACTCGGCCACCTCGTCGTTGTCGCTCAAACGCATAAAATTTTCCCATCGCTTCTTTATTCATTTACAAATTTAACAATCAATGTAATTATTTTTTCATTAATATATCTCGTATAACTTTTACATTCTATAAAATCTATATTATATATGAAAACTAATTGCGAAAACTAATTTAGGGTTACTGCATCATAACCATTTGGGAAAACCATCTAACTATGTGGAAGGATCAGCGGTCTCCTTATAAAACAATGAAAACGAAGAAAATCGATATAAGAAGAAGAAGTACAACGAAAAGGAAATAAAACAAAGGAAAATGAACAAAACAAAGAAAATCGATTTAAAACGCAGCGCAAGAGATTGTAAAGGAAAAACAAAGAAACACCAATCATAACAAAAAAGACGAAATAAAACAAACAATTAAAACAAAAACGAATTAAATGAACCCAACGAAGAAAAGGAATCAAACCAATTAAAATGTTAGTTTTGAAAGTAAGCTGCCGTGACCAGGATTCGAACCTGGGTTATTGCGGCCACAACGCAATGTACTAACCACTATACGATCACGGCATTACTTGATTGAAAGTAATGTCTTTCGTCTTTAACCGTCCATGGTTCACCAAATTAAATTTTCAAATATGCATATTTTTTGAAAATTACAGCAAAGAAAAAATGACATAGAAAGAAGAAATTTATTCGTATTGTATCTAGAAATCTATCTAAAAACGAATTTTTTGAACCAGATAAAATTAACATAGACATCGAAGAAATCAGAAATAAAGAAGTTTGATCGACGAGGATGGGATTCGAACCCACGCGTGCAGAGCACAATGGATTAGCAGTCCATCGCGTTACCCACTCGGCCACCTCGTCGTTGTCGCTCAAACGCATAACATTTTCGCATCGCTTCTTTATTCATTTACAAATTTAACAATCAATGAAATTATTTTTTTATTAATATATCTCGTATAACTTTTACATTCTATAAAATCTATATTGTATATGAAAACTAATTGCGAAAATTAATTATGGATTACTGTATATTTAAAGCATAATTCATGAAAAGGTGATCATCTTTTTCTGCAGGGCATGTGCATCATAACCATTTGGGAAAACCATCTAACTATGCGGGAGGATCAGCGGTCTCCTTATAAAACAATGAAAACGAAGACAAACGATATAAGAAGAAGAAGTACAACGAAAATGAAATAAAACAAAGGAAAATGAGCAAAACAAAGAAAATCGAATTAAAACGCAGCGCAAGAGATTGTAACGGAAAAACAAAGAAACACCAATCATAACAAAGGAAGACGAACTAAAACGAACAATTAAAACAAAAACGAATTAAACGAACCCAAAGAAGAAAAGGAGTCAAACCAATTAAAATGTTAGTTTTGAAATTAAACTGCCGTGACCAGGATGTTGGTTTTGAAATTAAACTGCCGTGACCAGGATTCGAACCTGGGTTATTGCGGCCACAACGCAATGTACTAACCACTATACGATAACGGCATTACTCGATTGAAAGTAATGTCTTTCGTCTTTAACCGTCCATGGTTCACCAAATTAAATTGTCAAATATGCATGTTTTTGAAAATTACAGCTAAGAAAAAATGACATAGAAACAAAAGTTATTCGTATTGTATCTAGAAATCAACCTAAAAACGCACTTCTTGAACCAGATAAAATTAACATAGACGTCGAAGAAACCAGAAATGAAGAAAGTTGATCGACGAGGATGGGATTCGAACCCACGCGTGCAGAGCACAATGGATTAGCAGTCCATCGCCTTAACCACTCGGCCACCTCGTCGTTGTCGCTCAAACACATAAAATTTTCGCATCGCTTCTTTATTCATTTACAAATTTAACAATGAATGAAATTATTTTTTTATTAATATATCTGTATAACTTTTACATTCTATAAAATCTATATTATATATGAAAACTAATTGCGAAAATTAATTATGGATTACTGTATATTTAAAGCATAATTCATGAAAAGGTGATCATCTTTTTCTGCAGGGCATGTGCATCATAACCATTTGGGAAAACCATCTAACAATGTGGATGGATCAGTGGTCTCCTTATAAAGCAATGAAAACGAAGAAAATCGTTATAAGAAGAAGTACAACGAAAAGGAAATAAAACAAAGGAAAATGAACAAAACAAAGAGAAAATCGAATTAAAACGCAGCGCAAGAGATTGTAACGGAAAAACAAAGAAACACCAATCATAACAAAACAGACGAACTAAAACAAACAATTAAAACAAAAACGAATTAAATGACACACCGAAGAAAAGGAATCAAACCAATTAAAATGTTAGTTTTGAAAGTAAGCTGCCGTGACCAGGATTCGAACCTGGGTTATTGCGGCCACAACGCAATGTACTAACCACTATACGATCACGGCATTACTAGATTTAAAGTAATGTCTTTCGTCTTTAACCGTCCATGGTTCACCAAATTAAATTGTCAAATATGCATGCTTTTTTGAAAATTGCAGCTAAGAAAAAATGACATAGAAACAAAAGTTATTCGTATTGTATCTAGAAATCAATCTAAAAACGCACTTCTTGAACCAGATAAAATTAATATAGACGTCGAAGAAACCAGAAATGAAGAAAGTTGATCGACGAGGATGGGATTCGAACCCACGCGTGCAGAGCACAATGGATTAGCAGTCCATCGCCTTAACCACTCGGCCACCTCGTCGTTGTCGCTCAAACGCATAAAATGTTCCCATCGCTTCTTTATTCATTTACAAATTTAACAATCAATGAAATTATTTTTTTATTATATATCTCGTATAACTTTTACATTCTATAAAATCTATATATATATGAAAACTAATTGCGAAAATTAATTAGGGATTACTGTATATTTAAAGCATAATTCATGAAAAGGTGATCATCTTTTTCTGCAGGGCATGTGCATCATAACCATTTGGGAAAACCATCTAACAATGTGGAAGGATCAGCGGTCTCCTTATAAAACAATGAAAACGAAGAAAATCGATATAAGAAGAAGTATAACGAAAAGGAAATAAAACAAAGGAAAATGAACAAAACAAAGAAAATCGAATTAAAACGCAGCGCAAGAGATTGTAACGGAAAAACAAAGAAACACCAATGATAACAAAACAGACGAACTAAAACAAACAATTAAAACAAAAACGAATTAAACGAACCCAACGAAGAAAAGCAGTCAAACCAATTAAAATGTTAGTTTTGAAATTAAACTGCCGTGACCAGGATGTTAGTTTTGAAATTAAACTGCCGTGACCAGGATTCGAACCTGGGTTATTGCGGCCACAACGCAATGTACTAACCACTATACGCTCACGGCATTACTCGATTGAAAGTAATGTCTTTCGTCTTTAACCGTCCATGGTTCACCAAATTGAATTGTCAAATATGCATGTTTTTTTGAAAATTGCAGCAAAGAAAAAATGACATAGAAAGAAATTTATTCGTATTTTATCTAGAAATCTATCTAAAAACGAATTTTTTGAACCAGATAAAATTAACATAGACGTCGAAGAAATCAGAAATGAAGAAGATTGATCGACGAGGATGGGATTCGAACCCACGCGTGCAGAGCACAATGGATTAGCAGTCCATCGCCTTAACCACTCGGCCACCTCGTCGTTGTCGCTCAAACGCATAAAATTTTCCCATCGCTTCTTTATTCATTTACAAATTTAACAATCAATGTAATTATTTTTTCATTAATATATCTCGTATAACTTTTACATTCTATAAAATCTATATTATATATGAAAACTAATTGCGAAAACTAATTTAGGGTTACTGCATCATAACCATTTGGGAAAACCATCTAACTATGTGGAAGGATCAGCGGTCTCCTTATAAAACAATGAAAACGAAGAAAATCGATATAAGAAGAAGAAGTACAACGAAAAGGAAATAAAACAAAGGAAAATGAACAAAACAAAGAAAATCGATTTAAAACGCAGCGCAAGAGATTGTAAAGGAAAAACAAAGAAACACCAATCATAACAAAAAAGACGAAATAAAACAAACAATTAAAACAAAAACGAATTTAATGAACCCAACGAAGAAAAGGAATCAAACCAATTAAAATGTTAGTTTCGAAAGTAAGATTTGAACCTGGGTTATTGCGGCCACAACGCAATGTACTAATCACTATACGATCACGGCATTACTAGATTGAAAGTAATGTCTTTCGTCTTTAACCGTCCATGGTTCACCAAATTAAATTGTCAAATATGCATGTTTTTTTGAAAATTGCTGCTAAGAAAAAATGACATAGAAACAAAAGTTATTCGTATTGTATCTAGAAATCAACCTAAAAACGCACTTCTTGAACCAGATAAAATTAATATAGACGTCGAAGAAATCAGAAATAAAGAAGTTTGATCGACGAGGATGGGATTCGAACCCACGCGTGCAGAGCACAATGGATTAGCAGTCCATCGCCTTAACCACTCGGCCACCTCGTCGTTGTCGCTCAAACGCATAAAATTTTCGCATCGCTTCTTTATTCATTTACAAATTTAACAATCAATGAAATTTTTTTTTTATTAATATATCTCGTATAACTTTTACATGCTATAAAATCTATATTGTATATGAAAACTAATTGCGAAAAATAATTTAGGGTTACTGTATATTTAAAATATATAATACACGAAAAGGTGAACATCTTTTTCTGCAGGGCATGTGCATCATAACCATTTGGGAAAACCATCTAACTATGCGGGAGGATCAGCGGTCTCCTTATAAAACAATGAAAACGAAGACAAACGATATAAGAAGAAGAAGTACAACGAAAAGGAAATAAAACAAAGGAAAATGAACAAAACAAAGAAAATCGAATTAAATAGCAGCGCAAGAGATTGTAACGGAAAAACAAAGAAACACCAATCATAACAAAAAAGACGAAATAAAACAAACAATTAAAACAAAAACGAATTTAATGAACCCAACGAAGAAAAGGAATCAAACCAATTAAAATGTTAGTTTCGAAAGTAAGATTCGAACCTGGGTTATTGCGGCCACAACGCAATGTACTAATCACTATACGATCACGGCATTACTAGATTGAAAGTAATGTCTTTCGTCTTTAACCGTCCATGGTTCACCAAATTAAATTGTCAAATATGCATATTTTTTGAAAATTACAGCAAAGAAAAAATAACATAGAAACAAAAGTTATTCGTATTGTATCTAGAAATCAACCTAAAAACGCACTTCTTGAACCAGATAAAATTAATATAGACATCGAAGAAACCAGAAATGAAGAAAGTTGATCGACGAGGATGGGATTCGAACCCACGCGTGCAGAGCACAATGGATTAGCAGTCCATCGCCTTAACCACTCGGCCACCTCGTCGTTGTCGCTCAAACGCATAACATTTTCGCATCGCTTCTTTATTCATTTACAAATTTAACAATCAATGAAATTATTTTTTTATTAATATATCTCGTATAACTTTTACATGCTATAAAATCTATATTGTATATGAAAACTAATTGCGAAAAATAATTTAGGGTTACTGTATATTTAAAATATGTAATGCACGAAAAGGTGAACATCTTTTTCTGCAGGGCATGTGCATCATAACCATTTGGGAAAACCATCTAACTATGCGGGAGGATCAGCGGTCTCCTTATAAAACAATGAAAACGAAGACAAACGATATAAGAAGAAGAAGTACAACGAAAAGGAAATAAAACAAAGGAAAATGAACAAAACAAAGAAAATCGAATTAAAACGCAGCGCAAGAGATTGTAACGGAAAAACAAAGAAACACCAATCATAACAAAAAAGACGAAATAAAACAAACAATTAAAACAAAAACGAATTTAATGAACCCAACGAAGAAAAGGAATCAAACCAATTAAAATGTTAGTTTCGAAAGTAAGATTCGAACCTGGGTTATTGCGGCCACAACGCAATGTACTAATCACTATACGATCACGGCATTACTAGATTGAAAGTAATGTCTTTCGTCTTTAACCGTCCATGGTTCACCAAATTAAATTGTCAAATATGCATGTTTTTTTGAAAATTGCAGCTAAGAAAAAATGACATAGAAACAAAAGTTATTCGTATTGTATCTAGAAATCAACCTAAAAACGCACTTCTTGAACCAGATAAAATTAATATAGACATCGAAGAAACCAGAAATGAAGAAAGTTGATCGACGAGGATGGGATTCGAACCCACGCGTGCAGAGCACAATGGATTAGCAGTCCATCGCCTTAACCACTCGGCCACCTCGTCGTTGTCGCTCAAACGCATAACATTTTCGCATCGCTTCTTTATTCATTTACAAATTTAACAATCAATGAAATTATTTTTTTATTAATATATCTCGTATAACTTTTACATGCTATAAAATCTATATTGTATATGAAAACTAATTGCGAAAAATAATTTAGGGTTACTGTATATTTAAAATATGTAATGCACGAAAAGGTGAACATCTTTTTCTGCAGGGCATGTGCATCATAACCATTTGGGAAAACCATCTAACTATGCGGGAGGATCAGCGGTCTCCTTATAAAACAATGAAAACGAAGACAAACGATATAAGAAGAAGAAGTACAACGAAAAGGAAATAAAACAAAGGAAAATGAACAAAACAAAGAAAATCGAATTAAAACGCAGCGCAAGAGATTGTAACGGAAAAACAAAGAAACACCAATCATAACAAAAAAGACGAAATAAAACAAACAATTAAAACAAAAACGAATTTAATGAACCCAACGAAGAAAAGGAATCAAACCAATTAAAATGTTAGTTTCGAAAGTAAGATTCGAACCTGGGTTATTGCGGCCACAACGCAATGTACTAATCACTATACGATCACGGCATTACTAGATTGAAAGTAATGTCTTTCGTCTTTAACCGTCCATGGTTCACCAAATTAAATTGTCAAATATGCATGTTTTTTTGAAAATTGCAGCTAAGAAAAAATGACATAGAAACAAAAGTTATTCGTATTGTATCTAGAAATCAACCTAAAAACGCACTTCTTGAACCAGATAAAATTAATATAGACGTCGAAGAAATCAGAAATAAAGAAGTTTGATCGACGAGGATGGGATTCGAACCCACGCGTGCAGAGCACAATGGATTAGCAGTCCATCGCCTTAACCACTCGGCCACCTCGTCGTTGTCGCTCAAACGCATAAAATTTTCGCATCGCTTCTTTATTCATTTACAAATTTAACAATCAATGAAATTTTTTTTTTATTAATATATCTCGTATAACTTTTACATGCTATAAAATCTATATTGTATATGAAAACTAATTGCGAAAAATAATTTAGGGTTACTGTATATTTAAAATATATAATACACGAAAAGGTGAACATCTTTTTCTGCAGGGCATGTGCATCATAACCATTTGGGAAAACCATCTAACTATGCGGGAGGATCAGCGGTCTCCTTATAAAACAATGAAAACGAAGACAAACGATATAAGAAGAAGAAGTACAACGAAAAGGAAATAAAAAAAAGGAAAATGAACAAAACAAAGAAAATCGAATTAAAACGCAGCGCAAGAGATTGTAACGGAAAAACAAAGAAACACCAATCATAACAAAAAAGACGAAATAAAACAAACAATTAAAACAAAAACGAATTTAATGAACCCAACGAAGAAAAGGAATCAAACCAATTAAAATGTTAGTTTCGAAAGTAAGATTCGAACCTGGGTTATTGCGGCCACAACGCAATGTACTAATCACTATACGATCACGGCATTACTAGATTGAAAGTAATGTCTTTCGTCTTTAACCGTCCATGGTTCACCAAATTAAATTGTCAAATATGCATGTTTTTTTGAAAATTGCAGCTAAGAAAAAATGACATAGAAACAAAAGTTATTCGTATTGTATCTAGAAATCAACCTAAAAACGCACTTCTTGAACCAGATAAAATTAATATAGACGTCGAAGAAACCAGAAATGAAGAAAGTTGATCGACGAGGATGGGATTCGAACCCACGCGTGCAGAGCACAATGGATTAGCAGTCCATCGCCTTAACCACTCGGCCACCTCGTCGTTGTCGCTCAAACGCATAAAATGTTCCCATCGCTTCTTTATTCATTTACAAATTTAACAATCAATGAAAATATTTTTTCATTAATATATCTCGTATAACCTTTACATTCTATAAAATCTATATTGTATATGAAAACTAATTGCGAAAAATAATTTAGGGTTACTGTATATTTAAAGCATAATTCATGAAAAGGTGATCATCTTTTTCTGCAGGGCATGTGCATCATAACCATTTGGGAAAACCATCTAACTATGCGGGAGGATCAGCGGTCTCCTTATAAAACAATGAAAACGAAGACAAACGATATAAGAAGAAGAAGTACAACGAAAATGAAATAAAACAAAGGAAAATGAGCAAAACAAAGAAAATCGAATTAAAACGCAGCGCAAGAGATTGTAACGGAAAAACAAAGAAACACCAATCATAACAAAGGAAGACGAACTAAAACGAACAATTAAAACAAAAACGAATTAAACGAACCCAAAGAAGAAAAGGAGTCAAACCAATTAAAATGTTAGTTTTGAAATTAAACTGCGTGACCAGGATGTTAGTTTTGAAATTAAACTGCCGTGACCAGGATGTTAGTTTTGAAATTAAACTGCCGTGACCAGGATTCGAACCTGGGTTATTGCGGCCACAACGCAATGTACTAACCACTATACGATCACGGCATTACTCGATTGAAAGTAATGTCTTTCGTCTTTAACCGTCCATGGTTCACCAAATTAAATTGTCAAATATGCATGTTTTTTGAAAATTACAGCTAAGAAAAAATGACATAGAAACAAAAGTTATTCGTATTGTATCTAGAAATCAACCTAAAAACGCACTTCTTGAACCAGATAAAATTAACATAGACGTCGAAGAAACCAGAAATGAAGAAAGTTGATCGACGAGGATGGGATTCGAACCCACGCGTGCAGAGCACAATGGATTAGCAGTCCATCGCCTTAACCACTCGGCCACCTCGTCGTTGTCGCTCAAACGCATAAAATGTTCCCATCGCTTCTTTATTCATTTACAAATTTAACAATCAATGAAAATATTTTTTCATTAATATATCTCGTATAACCTTTACATTCTATAAAATCTATATTGTATATGAAAACTAATTGCGAAAAATAATTTAGGGTTACTGTATATTTAAAGCATAATTCATGAAAAGGTGATCATCTTTTTCTGCAGGGCATGTGCATCATAACCATTTGGGAAAACCATCTAACTATGCGGGAGGATCAGCGGTCTCCTTATAAAACAATGAAAACGAAGACAAACGATATAAGAAGAAGAAGTACAACGAAAATGAAATAAAACAAAGGAAAATGAGCAAAACAAAGAAAATCGAATTAAAACGCAGCGCAAGAGATTGTAACGGAAAAACAAAGAAACACCAATCATAACAAAGGAAGACGAACTAAAACGAACAATTAAAACAAAAACGAATTAAACGAACCCAAAGAAGAAAAGGAGTCAAACCAATTAAAATGTTAGTTTTGAAATTAAACTGCGTGACCAGGATGTTAGTTTTGAAATTAAACTGCCGTGACCAGGATGTTAGTTTTGACATTAAACTGCCGTGACCAGGATTCGAACCTGGGTTATTGCGGCCACAACGCAATGTACTAACCACTATACGATCACGGCATTACTCGATTGAAAGTAATGTCTTTCGTCTTTAACCGTCCATGGTTCACCAAATTAAATTGTCAAATATGCATGTTTTTTGAAAATTACAGCTAAGAAAAAATGACATAGAAACAAAAGTTATTCGTATTGTATCTAGAAATCAACCTAAAAACGCACTTCTTGAACCAGATAAAATTAACATAGACGTCGAAGAAACCAGAAATGAAGAAAGTTGATCGACGAGGATGGGATTCGAACCCACGCGTGCAGAGCACAATGGATTAGCAGTCCATCGCCTTAACCACTCGGCCACCTCGTCGTTGTCGCTCAAACAAATAAAATTTTCGCATCGCTTCTTTATTCATTTACAATTTAACAATGAATGAAATTATTTTTTTATTAATATATCTCGTATAACTTTTACATTCTATAAAATCTATACTAGAAATTACTATCGCAAGTGAAGTGCTGCCTCATTTCAAAGAAATTCCAATATTTTACAAGACAGATTGGCGACGTAAAGTCTATTGTTATCGCATTTATGGTCACAAATTTTTTTCAATCATCAATAATTAATTACCAAAGCTTGATAAACCAAAAAACAAAATCGAGAAATACCACACATCCCTTCAGATGTTCCCTTCAGATGTCTTAAAAATTGCAACAGTGTTGCAATCAACAGTTAGCAAGCAATGTTGATAGTTTAACCGAGACTCCAAAAATAGAATATTGAGTGCATTTTCAAAAAAATAAGGTGGATTGTTAGTTGCCATAAACCAATCACCGGCAAATGGGTCACTATATCGCAAAGAATACATTTTATCAGAGCAAAAAGGTTTTATTAACATAATTTCTTATACAAGTATAAAGGTTATTTCCAACACACAATGTGACATTTAGGAATGATGAATCCCATGCATTAATGTTTGTTATTTGATAATGTATTATTGCACATTTTGTTTAAATTGTTTTGTATTGCCTTGTCTAAAATCAGCACAAATCGTTTTACTTGGGTCAACAACATCCAACCTTGTACCCAGGGCATTTTGCTTCCACGGTGGGATCGGCTGGTCACATGACACCCAGAATTTCTGGGTGTTTAGATATGATAATTTTTGTGGTCTTTGTTCCATTGCCTTTGTCTACTTTATTGACCTGAACAATTGAAAAATAATCAGAGTTGTTCATGTCAGCATTTGTCGGCATAAAAGCAGCTAACAAGATTAATAATTTACCATACATCCATGGTTATCTCTTACAAAAGGTATGAAGAAGCATATATCCAATTTAGTGAAAGTTATCACTTCTAATTTGCTGTACAATTTAAAGACAGCTTTCAGATTTAGATGAATAAATTATACTGGGCTGAATTAATTGGAGTTTTATGACAAGCCAATCGCATTATAGAATGGACCAGCCGATCCCAGGGCCATTTTCGCCGACCTTCGACCGTGGAGGCAAAATGCCTTGGGTACGAGGTTGAACAACATCATATATTGTGAGACCAGGATTTTCTTCGACATCATTTGCCATTCTCAACAACAGAGCAACAATAACATACACATTGTAACATGATATTCACTATCACTTGCTGTTGGAAAATATAAATATACACTGAAGTAAAATATTTGTATCAATATTAGTAATACCATAGTTGTTACCAGTAGCGAAACTGGCCGTAGCAACTGGTCATGTTAGACTGAATATGTAAATCGTTTAAAAATTTGCATACTGGTTGTTACAACCAACTGAATTAACATCAATGTTGTTCCAGAAAAGATTATATCTATTCTTCGAGTGGTCTTGAATCCTGTTTCTATTCTTCGAGTGGTCTTGAATCCTGTTTGATTCTTACGTTGTGTCCACCAATTCGGGCACGATATTGATCGATTGTCACTCCCATTTCAGGTAAAGTAATGACAAGGTTTTTCTCTGCACAGATGTAAGTTTGTTGAGCAACAGGCACAAACCTTGGTTTGTAAATATTGAGTATTGTCTTTGGCGAGAACTGTCAAATATCACCGGCTTCGCTAGGTTTGATTTTAACGAGCACAATGACTTCGTTTGATTTGAGTTGCGTGTACACACGAGACAAACAAGAAAAACTAAGTACACAGAACTATCTTAGTCGTCTTACCTTGAAAACAGAATATCTCCTCACTGAAATGAATTGAAATTCCCAACAGCACCAAAGGCAGGACAGATCGTTCGAGAACTTCGTCTCACTCACCTCATGGCGTTGCGTGTCAGAAAATACCATGTTCGTGGTGGCGTTGACAAGTTCCGAACATTAATTTCGTACAACTTCCGTGAAAACGAATAACCCTCTGGAGTATGTGAACAATCTCTTTCCAGAGCAAACTAAACTACGTCACAAAACGTCATAAAACTGAACATCCACCTAGGAAATTTTCACATATATCGAGATCTCGTTGACTATACATAGGTGCGGAAAGAGGTCTGGGCACGAGACATAGATAACCCAGGTCAAGATTAGTGTGCTGCCTACGGCAGCAATTATATATGAAAACTAATTGCGAAAATTAATTATGGATTACTGTATATTTAAAGCATAATTCATGAAAAGGTGATCATCTTTTTCTGCAGGGCATGTGCATCATAACCATTTGGGAAAACCATCTAACTATGCGGGAGGATCAGCGGTCTCCTTATAAAACAATGAAAACGAAGACAAACGATATAAGAAGAAGAAGTACAACGAAAAGGAAATAAAACAAAGGAAAATGAACAAAACAAAGAAAATCGAATTAAAACGCAGCGCAAGAGATTGTAACGGAAAAACAAAGAAACACCAATCATAACAAAAAAGACGAAATAAAACAAACAATTAAAACAAAAACGAATTAAATGAACCCACCGAAGAAAAGGAATCAAACCAATTAAAATGTTAGTTTTCTAAGTAAGCTGCTGTGACCAGGATTCGAACCTGGGTTATTGCGGCCACAACGCAATGTACTAACCACTATACGATCACGGCATTACTAGATTGAAAGTAATGTCTTTCGTCTTTAACCGTCCATAGTTCACCAAATTAAATTGTCAAATATGCATATTTTTTTGAAAATTACAGCAAAGAAAAAATGACATAGAAAGAAATTTATTGGTATTGTATCTAGAAATCTATCTAAAAACGAATTTTTTGAACCAGATAAAATTAACATAGACGTCGAAGAAATCAGAAATGAAGAAGTTTGATCGACGAGGATGGGATTCGAACCCACGCGTGCAGAGCACAATGGATTAGCAGTCCATCGCGTTACCCACTCGGCCACCTCGTCGTTGTCGCTAAAGCGCATAACATTTTCGCATCGCTTCTTTATTCATTTACAAATTTAACAATCAATAAAATTATTTTTTTATTAATATATCTCGTATAACTTTTACATTCTATAAAATCTATATTAGATATGAAAACTAATTGCGAAAATTAATTATGGATTACTGTATATTTAAAGCATAATTCATGAAAAGGTGATCATCTTTTTCTGCAGGGCATGTGCATCATAACCATTTGGGAAAACCATCTAACTATGCGGGAGGATCAGCGGTCTCCTTATAAAACAATGAAAACGAAGACAAACGATATAAGAAGAAGAAGTACAACGAAAATGAAATAAAACAAAGGAAAATGAGCAAAACAAAGAAAATCGAATTAAAACGCAGCGCAAGAGATTGTAACGGAAAAACAAAGAAACACCAATCATAACAAAGGAAGACGAACTAAAACGAACAATTAAAACAAAAACGAATTAAACGAACCCAAAGAAGAAAAGGAGTCAAACCAATTAAAATGTTAGTTTTGAAATTAAACTGCCGTGACCAGGATGTTGGTTTTGAAATTAAACTGCCGTGACCAGGATTCGAACCTGGGTTATTGCGGCCACAACGCAATGTACTAACCACTATACGATAACGGCATTACTCGATTGAAAGTAATGTCTTTCGTCTTTAACCGTCCATGGTTCACCAAATTAAATTGTCAAATATGCATGTTTTTTTGAAAATTACAGCTAAGAAAAAATGACATAGAAACAAAAGTTATTCGTATTGTATCTAGAAATCAACCTAAAAACGCACTTCTTGAACCAGATAAAATTAACATAGACGTCGAAGAAACCAGAAATGAAGAAAGTTGATCGACGAGGATGGGATTCGAACCCACGCGTGCAGAGCACAATTGATTAGCAGTCCATCGCCTTAACCACTCGGCCACCTCGTCGTTGTCGCTCAAACACATAAAATTTTCGCATCGCTTCTTTATTCATTTACAAATTTAACAATGAATGAAATTATTTTTTTATTAATATATCTGTATAACTTTTACATTCTATAAAATCTATATTATATATGAAAACTAATTGCGAAAATTAATTATGGATTACTGTATATTTAAAGCATAATTCATGAAAAGGTGATCATCTTTTTCTGCAGGGCATGTGCATCATAACCATTTGGGAAAACCATCTAACAATGTGGATGGATCAGTGGTCTCCTTATAAAGCAATGAAAACGAAGAAAATCGATATAAGAAGAAGTACAACGAAAAGGAAATAAAACAAAGGCAAATGAACAAAACAGAGAAAATCGAATTAAAACGCAGCGCAAGAGATTGTAACGGAAAAACAAAGAAACACCAATCATAACAAAACAGACGAACTAAAACAAACAATTAAAACAAAAACGAATTAAATGACACACCGAAGAAAAGGAATCAAACCAATTAAAATGTTAGTTTTGAAAGTAAGCTGCCGTGACCAGGATTCGAACCTGGGTTATTGCGGCCACAACGCAATGTACTAACCACTATACGATCACGGCATTACTAGATTGAAAGTAATGTCTTTCGTCTTTAACCGTCCATGGTTCACCAAATTAAATTGTCAAATATGCATATTTTTGGAAAATTACAGCAAAGAAAAAATGACATAGAAATAAATTTATTCGTATTGTATCTAGAAATCTATCTAAAAACGAATTTTTTGAACCAGATAAAATTAACATAGACGTCGAAGAAATCAGAAATGAAGAACATTGATCGACGAGGATGGGATTCGAACCCACGCGTGCAGAGCACAATGGATTAGCAGTCCATCGCCTTAACCACTCGGCCACCTCGTCGTTGTCGCTCAAACGCATAACATTTTCGCATCGCTTCTTTATTCATTTACAAATTTAACAATCAATGAATTTATTTTTTTATTAATATATCTCGTACAACTTTTACATTCTATAAAATCTATATTATATATGAAAACTAATTGCGAAAATTAATTATGGATTAATGTATATTTAAAGCATAATTCATGAAAAGGTGATCATCTTTTTCTGCAGGGCATGTGCCTCATAATCATTTGGGAAAACCATCTAACAATGTGGAAGGATCAGCGGTCTCCTTATAAAACAATGAAAACGAAGAAAATCGATATAAGAAGAAGTATAACGAAAAGGAAATAAAACAAAAGAAAATGAACAAAACAAAGAAAATCGAATTAAAACGCAGCGCAAGAGATTGTAACGGAAAAACAAAGAAACACCAATCATAACAAAACCGACGAACTAAAACAAACAATTAAAACAAAAACGAATTAAACGAACCCAACGAAGAAAAGCAGTCAAACCAATTAAAATGTTAGTTTTGAAATTAAACTGCCGTGACCAGGATGTTAGTTTTGAAATTAAACTGCCGTGACCAGGATTCGAACCTGGGTTATTGCGGCCACAACGCAGTGTACTAACCACTATACGCTCACGGCATTACTCGATTGAAAGTAATGTCTTTCGTCTTTAACCGTCCATGGTTCACCAAATTAAATTGTCAAATATGCATGTTTTTTTGAAAATTACAGCAAAGAAAAAATGACATAGAAAGAAATTTATTCGTATTTTATCTAGAAATCTATCTAAAAACGAATTTTTTGAACCAGATAAAATTAACATAGACGTCGAAGAAATCAGAAATGAAGAAGATTGATCGACGAGGATGGGATTCGAACCCACGCGTGCAGAGCACAATGGATTAGCAGTCCATCGCCTTAACCACTCGGCCACCTCGTCGTTGTCGCTCAAACACATAAAATTTTCGCATCGCTTCTTTATTCATTTACAAATTTAACAATGAATGAAATTTTTTTTTTTTTTATATATCTGTATAACTTTTACATTCTATAAAATCTATATTATATATGAAAACTAATTGCGAAAACTAATTTAGGGTTACTGCATCATAACCATTTGGAAAAACCATCTAACTATGTGGAAGGATCAGCGGTCTCCTTATAAAACAATGAAAACGAAGAAAATCGATATAAGAAGAAGAAGTACAACGAAAAGGAAATAAAACAAAGGAAAATGAACAAAACAAAGAAAATCGAATTAAAACGCAGCGCAAGAGATTGTAAAGGAAAAACAAAGAAACACCAATCATAACAAAAAAGACGAAATAAAACAAACAATTAAAAAAAAACGAATTAAATGAACCCAACGAAGAAAAGGAATCAAACCAATTAAAATGTTAGTTTTGAAAGTAAGCTGCCGTGACCAGGATTCGAACCTGGGTTATTGCGGCCACAACGCAATGTACTAACCACTATACGCTCACGGCATTTCTCGATTGAAAGTAATGTCTTTCGTCTTTAACCGTCCATGGTTCACCAAATTAAATTGTCAAATATGCATGTTTTTTTGAAAATTACAGCAAAGAAAAAATGACATAGAAAGAAATTTATTCGTATTTTATCTAGAAATCTATCTAAAAACGAATTTTTTGAACCAGATAAAATTAACATAGACGTCGAAGAAATCAGAAATGAAGAAGATTGATCGACGAGGATGGGATTCGAACCCACGCGTGCAGAGCACAATGGATTAGCAGTCCATCGCCTTAACCACTCGGCCACCTCGTCGTTGTCGCTCAAACACATAAAATTTTCGCATCGCTTCTTTATTCATTTACAAATTCAACAATGAATGAAATTTTTTTTATTTTTATATATCTGTATAACTTTTACATTCTATAAAATCTATATTATATATGAAAACTAATTGCGAAAACTAATTTAGGGTTACTGCATCATAACCATTTGGAAAAACCATCTAACTATGTGGAAGGATCAGCGGTCTCCTTATAAAACAATGAAAACGAAGAAAATCGATATAAGAAGAAGAAGTACAACGAAAAGGAAATAAAACAAAGGAAAATGAACAAAACAAAGAAAATCGAATTAAAACGCAGCGCAAGAGATTGTAAAGGAAAAACAAAGAAACACCAATCATAACAAAAAAGACGAAATAAAACAAACAATTAAAAAAAAACGAATTAAATGAACCCAACGAAGAAAAGGAATCAAACCAATTAAAATGTTAGTTTTGAAAGCAAGCTGCCGTGACCAGGATTCGAACCTGGGTTATTGCGGCCACAACGCAATGTACTAACCACTATACGATCACGGCATTACTTGATTGAAAGTAATGTCTTTCGTCTTTAACCGTCCATGGTTCACCAAATTAAATTTTCAAATATGCATATTTTTTGAAAATTACAGCAAAGAAAAAATGACATAGAAAGAAGAAATTTATTCGTATTGTATCTAGAAATCTATCTAAAAACGAATTTTTTGAACCAGATAAAATTAACATAGACATCGAAGAAATCAGAAATAAAGAAGTTTGATCGACGAGGATGGGATTCGAACCCACGCGTGCAGAGCACAATGGATTAGCAGTCCATCGCCTTAACCACTCGGCCACCTCGTCGTTGTCGCTCAAACGCATAAAATTTTCGCATCGCTTCTTTATTCATTTACAAATTTAACAATCAATGAAATTATTTTTTTATTAATATATCTCGTATAACTTTTACATGCTATAAAATCTATATTGTATATGAAAACTAATTGCGAAAAATAATTTCGGGTTGCTGTATATTTAAAATATATAATACACGAAAAGGTGAACATCTTTTTCTGCAGGGCATGTGCCTCATAACCATTTGGGAAAACCATCTAACTATGCGGGAGGATCAGCGGTCTCCTTATAAAACAATGAAAACGAAGAAAATCGATATAAGAAGAAGTATAACGAAAAGGAAATAAAACAAAGGAAAATGAACAAAACAAAGAAAATCGAATTAAAACGCAGCGCAAGAGATTGTAACGGAAAAACAAAGAAACACCAATCATAACAAAACAGACGAACTAAAACAAACAATTAAAACAAAAACGAATTAAACGAACCCAACGAAGAAAAGCAGTCAAACCAATTAAAATGTTAGTTTTGAAATTAAACTGCCGTGACCAGGATGTTAGTTTTGAAATTAAACTGCCGTGACCAGGATTCGAACCTGGGTTATTGCGGCCACAACGCAATGTACTAACCACTATTTGATCACGGCATTACTCGATTGAAAGTAATGTCTTTCGTCTTTAACCGTCCATGGTTCACCAAATTAAATTGTCAAATATGCATGTTTTTTTGAAAATTACAGCAAAGAAAAAATGACATAGAAAGAAATTTATTCGTATTGTATCTAGAAATCTATCTAAAAACGAATTTTTTGAACCAGATAAAATTAACATAGACGTCGAAGAAATCAGAAATGAAGAAGATTGATCGACGAGGATGGGATTCGAACCCACGCGTGCAGAGCACAATGGATTAGCAGTTCATCGCCTTAACCACTCGGCCACCTCGTCGTTGTCGCTCAAACGCATAACATTTTCGCTTCGCTTCTTTATTCATTTACAAATTTGACAATGAATGAAATTATTTTTTTATAAATATATATTATATATGAAAACTAATTGCGAAAACTAATTTAGGGTTACTGCATCATAACCATTTGGGAAAACCATCTAACTATGTGGAAGGATCAGCGGTCTCCTTATAAAACAATGAAAACGAAGAATATCGATATAAGAAGAAGAAGAAGTACAACGAAAAGGAAATAAAACAAAGGAAAATGAACAAAACAAAGAAAATCGAATTAAAACGCAGCGCAAGAGATTGTAAAGGAAAAACAAAGAAACACCAATCATAACAAAAAAGACGAAATAAAACAAACAATTAAAACAAAAACGAATTAAATGAACCCAACGAAGAAAAGGAATCAAACCAATTAAAATGTTAGTTTTGAAAGTAAGCTGCTGTGACCAGGATTCGAACCTGGGTTATTGCGGCCACAACGCAATGTACTAACCACTATACGATCACGGCATTACTTGATTGAAAGTAATGTCTTTCGTCTTTAACCGTCCATGGTTCACCAAATTAAATTGTCAAATATGCATGTTTTTTTGAAAATTACAGCAAAGAAAAAATGACATAGAAAGAAATTTATTCGTATTGTATCTAGAAATCAACCTAAAAACGCACTTCTTGAACCAGATAAAATTAACATAGACGTCGAAGAAACCAGAAATGAAGAAAGTTGATCGACGAGGATGGGATTCGAACCCACGCGTGCAGAGCACAATGGATTAGCAGTCCATCGCCTTAACCACTCGGCCACCTCGTCGTTGTCGCTCAAACGCATAAAATTTTCCCATCGCTTCTTTATTCATTTACAAATTTAACAATCAATGAAATTATTTTTTCATTAATATATCTCGTATAACTTTTACATTCTATAAAATCTATATTGTATATGAAAACTAATTGCGAAAAATAATTTAGGGTTACTGTATATTTAAAAATATAATATATACACGAAAGGGTCAACATCTTTTTCTGCAGGGCATGTGCATCATAACCATTTGGGAAAACCATCTAACTATGCGGGAGGATCAGCGGTCTCCTTATAAAACAATGAAAACGAAGACAAACGATATAAGAAGAAGAAGTACAACGAAAATGAAATAAAACAAAGGAAAATGAGCAAAACAAAGAAAATCGAATTAAAACGCAGCGCAAGAGATTGTAACGGAAAAACAAAGAAACACCAATCATAACAAAGGAAGACGAACTAAAACGAACAATTAAAACAAAAACGAATTAAACGAACCCAACGAAGAAAAGGAGTCAAACCAATTAAAATGTTAGTTTTGAAATTAAACTGCCGTGACAAGGATTCGAACCTGGGTTATTGCGGCCACAACGCAATGTACTAACCACTATACGATCACGGCATCACTCGATTGAAAGTAATGTCTTTCGTCTTTAACCGTCCATGGTTCACCAAATTAAATTGTCAAATATGCATGTTTTTTTGAAAATTACAGCAAAGAAAAATGACATAGAAAGAAATTTATTCGTATTGTATCTAGAAATCAACCTAAAAACGCACTTCTTGAACCAGATAAAATTAACATAGACGTCGAAGAAACCAGAAATGAAGAAAGTTGATCGACGAGGATGGGATTCGAACCCACGCGTGCAGAGCACAATGGATTAGCAGTCCATCGCCTTAACCACTCGGCCACCTCGTCGTTGTCGCTCAAACGCATAAAATGTTCCCATCGCTTCTTTATTCATTTACAAATTTAACAATCAATGTAATTATTTTTTCATTAATATATCTCGTATAACTTTTACATTCTATAAAATCTATATTGTATATGAAAACTAATTGCGAAAAATAATTTAGGGTTACTGCATCATAACCATTTGGGAAAACCATCTAACTATGTGGAAGGATCAGCGGTCTCCTTATAAAACAATGAAAATGAAGACAAACGATATAAGAAGAAGAAGTACAACGAAAATGAAATAAAACAAAGGAAAATGAACAAAACAAAGAAAATCGAATTAAAACGCAGCGCAAGAGATTGTAACGGAAAAACAAAGAAACACCAATCATAACAAAACAGACGAACTAATACAAACAATTAAAACAAAAACGAATCAAATGAACCCAACGAAGAAAAGCAGTCAAACAAATTAAAATGTTAGTTTTGAAATTAAACTGCCGTGACCTGGATTCGAACCTGGGTTATTGCGGCCACAACGCAAAGTACTAACCACTATACGATCTCGGCATTACTAGATTGAATGTAATGTCTTTCGTCTTTAACCGTCCATGGTTCACCAAATTAAATTGTCAAATATGCATGTTTTTTTGAAAATTACAGCAATGAAAAAATGACATAGAAAGAAATTTATTCGTATTGTATCTAGAAATCAACCTAAAAACGCACTTCTTGAACCAGATAAAATTAACATAGACGTCGAAGAAACCAGAAATGAAGAAAGTTGATCGACGAGGATGGGATTCGAACCCACGCGTGCAGAGCACAATGGATTAGCAGTCCATCGCCTTAACCACTCGGCCACCTCGTCGTTGTCGCTCAAACGCATAAAATGTTCCCATCGCTTCTTTATTCATTTACAAATTTAACAATCAATGTAATTATTTTTTCATTAATATATCTCGTATAACTTTTACATTCTATAAAATCTATATTGTATATGAAAACTAATTGCGAAAAATAATTTAGGGTTACTGCATCATAACCATTTGGGAAAACCATCTAACTATGTGGAAGGATCAGCGGTCTCCTTATAAAACAATGAAAATGAAGACAAACGATATAAGAAGAAGAAGTACAACGAAAATGAAATAAAACAAAGGAAAATGAACAAAACAAAGAAAATCGAATTAAAACGCAGCGCAAGAGATTGTAACGGAAAAACAAAGAAACACCAATCATAACAAAACAGACGAACTAATACAAACAATTAAAACAAAAACGAATCAAATGAACCCAACGAAGAAAAGCAGTCAAACAAATTAAAATGTTAGTTTTGAAATTAAACTGCCGTGACCTGGATTCGAACCTGGGTTATTGCGGCCACAACGCAAAGTACTAACCACTATACGATCTCGGCATTACTAGATTGAATGTAATGTCTTTCGTCTTTAACCGTCCATGGTTCACCAAATTAAATTGTCAAATATGCATGTTTTTTTGAAAATTACAGCAATGAAAAAATGACATAGAAAGAAATTTATTCGTATTGTATCTAGAAATCAACCTAAAAACGCACTTCTTGAACCAGATAAAATTAACATAGACGTCGAAGAAACCAGAAATGAAGAAAGTTGATCGACGAGGATGGGATTCGAACCCACGCGTGCAGAGCACAATGGATTAGCAGTCCATCGCCTTAACCACTCGGCCAACTCGTCGTTGTCGCTCAAACGCATAAAATGTTCCCATCGCTTCTTTATTCATTTACAAATTTAACAATCTATGAAATTATTTTTTCATTAATATATCTCGTATAACTTTTACATTCTATAAAATCTATATTGTATATGAAAACTAATTGCGAAAAATAATTTAGGGTTACTGTATATTTAAAATATATAATATATACACGAAAGGGTCAACATCTTTTTCTGCAGGGCATGTGCATCATAACCATTTGGGAAAACCATCTAACTATGCGGGAGGATCAGCGGTCTCCTTATAAAACAATGAAAACGAAGACAAACGATATAAGAAGAAGAAGTACAACGAAAATGAAATAAAACAAAGGAAAATGAGCAAAACAAAGAAAATCGAATTAAAACGCAGCGCAAGAGATTGTAACGGAAAAACAAAGAAACACCAATCATAACAAAGGAAGACGAACTAAAACAAACAATTAAAACAAAAACGAATTAAACGAACCCAACGAAGAAAAGGAGTCAAACCAATTAAAATGTTAGTTTTGAAATTAAACTGCCGTGACAAGGATTCGAACCTGGGTTATTGCGGCCACAACGCAATGTACTAACCACTATACGATCACGGCATTACTCGATTGAAAGTAATGTCTTTCGTCTTTAACCGTCCATGGTTCACCAAATTAAATTGTCAAATATGCATGTTTTTTTGAAAATTACAGCAAAGAAAAATGACATAGAAAGAAATTTATTCGTATTGTATCTAGAAATCAACCTAAAAACGCACTTCTTGAACCAGATAAAATTAACATAGACGTCGAAGAAACCAGAAATGAAGAAAGTTGATCGACGAGGATGGGATTCGAACCCACACGTGCAGAGCACAATGGATTAGCAGTCCATCGCCTTAACCACTCGGCCACCTCGTCGTTGTCGCTCAAACGCATAAAATTTTCCCATCGCTTCTTTATTCATTTACAAATTTAACAATCAATGTAATTATTTTTTCATTAATATATCTCGTATAACTTTTACATTCTATAAAATCTATATTATATATGAAAACTAATTGCGAAAAATAATTTAGGGTTACTGCATCATAACCATTTGGGAAAACCATCTAACTATGTGGAAGGATCAGCGGTCTCCTTATAAAACAATGAAAATGAAGACAAACGATATAAGAAGAAGAAGTACAACGAAAATGAAATAAAACAAAGGAAAATGAACAAAACAAAGAAAATCGAATTAAAACGCAGCGCAAGAGATTGTAACGGAAAAACAAAGAAACACCAATCATAACAAAACAAAACAGACGAACTAATACAAACAATTAAAACAAAAACGAATCAAATGAACCCAACGAAGAAAAGCAGTCAAACAAATTAAAATGTTACTTTTGAAATTAAACTGCCGTGACCAGGATTCGAACCTGGGTTATTGCGGCCACAACGCAAAGTACTAACCACTATACGATCACGGCATTACTAGATTGAATGTAATGTCTTTCGTCTTTAACCGTCCATGGTTCACCAAATTAAATTGTCAAATATGCATGTTTTTTTGAAAATTACAGCAAAGAAAAAATGACATAGAAAGAAATTTATTCGTATTGTATCTAGAAATCAACCTAAAAACGCACTTCTTGAACCAGATAAAATTAACATAGACGTCGAAGAAACCAGAAATGAAGAAAGTTGATCGACGAGGATCGGATTCGAACCCACGCGTGCAGAGCACAATGGATTAGCAGTCCATCGCCTTAACCACTCGGCCACCTCGTTGTCGCTCAATCGCATAAAATTTTCCCATCGCTTCTTTATTCATTTACAAATTTAACAATCAATGTAATTATTTTTTCATTAATATATCTCGTATAACTTTTACATTCTATAAAATCTATATTGTATATGAAAACTAATTGCGAAAAATAATTTAGGGTCACTGCATCACAACCATTTGGGAAAACCATCTAACTATGCGGGAGGATCAGCGGTCTCCTTATAAAACAATGAAAACGAAGACAAACGATATAAGAAGAAGAAGTACAACGAAAATGAAATAAAACAAAGGAAAATGAGCAAAACAAAGAAAATCGTATTAAAACGCAGCGCAAGAGATTGTAACGGAAAAACAAAGAAACACCAATCATAACAAAACAGACGAACTAATACAAACAATTAAAACAAAAACGAATTAAATGAACCCAACGAAGAAAAGCAGTCAAACAAATTAAAATGTTAGTTTTGAAATTAAACTGCCGTGACCTGGATTCGAACCTGGGTTATTGCGGCCACAACGCAAAGTACTAACCACTATACGATCTCGGCATTACTAGATTGAATGTAATGTCTTTCGCCTTTAACCGTCCATGGTTCACCAAATTAAATTGTCAAATATGCATGTTTTTTTGAAAATTACAGCAAAGAAAAAATGACATAGAAAGAAATTTATTCGTATTGTATCTAGAAATCAACCTAAAAACGCACTTCTTGAACCAGATAAAATTAACATAGACGTCGAAGAAACCAGAAATGAAGAAAGTTGATCGACGAGGATGGGATTCGAACCCACGCGTGCAGAGCACAATGGATTAGCAGTCCATCGCCTTAACCACTCGGCCACCTCGTCGTTGTCGCTCAAACGCATAAAATTTTCCCATCGCTTCTTTATTCATTTACAAATTTAACAATCAATGAAATTATTTTTTCATTAATATATCTCGTATAACTTTTACATTCTATAAAATCTATATTGTATATGAAAACTAATTGCGAAAAATAATTTAGGGTTATTGTATATTTAAAATATATAATACACGAAAGGGTCAACATCTTTTTCTGCAGGGCATGTGCATCATAACCATTTGGGAAAACCATCTAACTATGCGGGAGGATCAGCGGTGTCCTTATAAAACAATGAAAACGAAGAAAATCGATATAAGAAGAAGAAGTACAACGAAAAGGAAATAAAACAAAGGAAAATGAACAAAACAGAGAAAATCGAATTAAAACGCAGCGCAAGAGATTGTAACGGAAAAACAAAGAAACACCAATCATAACAAAACAGACAAACTAAAACAAACAATTAAAACAAAAACGAATTAAATGAACCCACCGAAGAAAAGGAATCAAACCAATTAAAATGTTAGTTTCTAAGTAAGCTGCTGTGACCAGGATTCGAACCTGGGTTATTGCGGCCACAACGCAATGTACTAACCACTATACGATCACGACATTACTAGATTGAAAGTAATGTCTTTCGTCTTTAACCGTCCATGGTTCACGAAATTAAATTGTCAAATATGCATGTTTTTTTGAAAATTACAGCTAAGAAAAATTGACATAGAAACAAAAGTTATTCGTATTGTATCTAGAAATCAACCTAAAAACGCACTTCTTGAACCAGATAAAATTAACATAGACGTCGAAGAAACCAGAAATGAAGAAAGTTGATCGACGAGGATGGGATTCGAACCCACGCGTGCAGAGCACAATGGATTAGCAGTCCATCGCCTTAACCACTCGGCCACCTCGTCGTTGTCGCTCAAACACATAAAATTTTCTCATCGCTTCTTTATTCATTTACAAATTTAACAATGAATGAAATTATTTTTTTATTAATATATCTCGTATAACTTTTACATTCTATAAAATCTATATTATATATGAAAACTAATTGCGAAAATTAATTATGGATAACTGTATATTTAAAGCATAATTCATGAAAAGGTGATCATCTTTTTCTGCAGGGCATGTGCATCATAACCATTTGGGAAAACCATCTAACAATGTGGAAGGATCAGTGGTCTCCTTATAAAGTAATGAAAACGAAGAAAATCGATATAAGAAGAAGAAGTACAACGAAAAGGAAATAAAACAAAGGAAAATGAACAAAACAGAGAAAATCGAATTAAAACGCAGCGCAAGAGATTGTAACGGAAAAACAAAGAAACACCAATCATAACAAAGGAAGACGAACTAAAACGAACAATTAAAATAAAAACGAATTTAACGAACCCAACAAAGAAAAGGAGTCAAACGAATTAAAATGTTAGTTTTGAAATGAAACTGCCGTGACCAGGATTCGAATCTGGGTTATTGCTACCACAACATTACTTGATTGAAAGTAATGTCTTTCGTCTTCGCTAATTTAGAAACCGTAGATGGTCGGACACCTCTTTGATGGTTTAATTATGTATATATATAGTTTACTTACAATGGGTTACATAAATATTGATTATCAACCAAAAAAATGCAAGTTCGTTTGCATAGCCGAGTGGTCTGTGTTATTGATTTTTAGTTGTGAGAGCGGGGTTCGAATGTTGGGTGAGTATATAATTTTTCCATTTTTTTAAATTTTTACTTTACTTTTTTCTTTTTAATAGGGTTAGGATTAAGGTTAGGTTGGGGTTAGTTTTAGAGTTTGGTTTGAATATTATCAAAAAAATAGGCGCGCGTAAATAAGTCCCAAGATTTCACCGATCATCGAAGAGGTGTCCGACCGTCTACGGTTTCTAAATTTGCTTCGTCTTCAGCCGCCCATGGTTCACCAAATTTAATAGGAGCGTTAACCCAAACTTTTTCATAAATCACTGTTATGTTTTCATTAGCCCATAAAAGCTGTTCCTTACTTCAAAACTATGGCAAACTATACATCACCAGATAGCTTATGAATCAGAGATTCATATTAGATCGATTTTGAGTTTGCACATAGCGTTGCTATTGGTAACCTGGCTATCAAACAGACCGCATGCTGTGAATTACCTACATGGAGTTGAGAAAAGATATCATGTTATAGGATACAGAGTCTTATGTTATATATTGAAATTCATTGGTATATACAATAATGGTGGGGATGAGTTGGGGGTTTTGCAATATTTCAAAAACTGTAGTGTCTAGACCGATCTAAAAATCATAACATCAATCATTGTTCAATAATTTTAATATCTTTTAACCGAAACAAAATATGACAAAACCTCAGCTCTTCCCCAATAACTCATTTATTTCTACAACTCCTGAAAATTTCAAATTAATTGATCAAATGGTTCTTGAGATATCTTTTCTCAAAGTATAAAAAGTGCAATCAGAGAAAAAAAATTTAAAGTTCATAGTGATTAAACGAAGCTGAAATTATGGTAGAAATTTGTTTTCATGTGATCATTTGTTTTCATTTCACAGTCAGTTATTCGTTGAAACCTCCAGCTTCATAAGTGATCCCACTGCTTCTCTGAGGTCTTCCTCTCTTTGAACACGAAGAAGCTGAGCAGTCCTTGGGCGTCTCTTTTCCTTCTCGGTGGTCCTTAAATCGGCTTTATGACTCGATTTTCAAATACTATATTTAGCGATACTGATCAAAAGCATCGCATTTAATCATGCACTCACTGCTGATTTACCATTCCACGAGATTTCTGAAAGCCCTGTTCGTCTCTTGTATATTGACAAAATTAAAACAACTTTGTAGACTTCGTATTATGCGTTGGAAAATGAGCCTTTTGCATCTACCAATTATGTAAGCGGAACAATTGACGATGCTCATAATCAGAGAATGATTTTGCCAGGAGGGGCACGACCTGCTTTTCAATTGCCATTACGACCCTAGTGCATTGTGGGATATATTTGGAAAATTGGACAGCACCCAGCCAACCCTCCACAAAACAGTAAAATTATATCACGTCTCAGGGCAAGTCACCATTCAAACATTTCCAAATACTAGAGCCATACTTCAATACATCTATTTCACATATATGAAGTCAAATTTACACATTTTTACTTGCTCCGAGATGGACTTAAAACCAGCCTCCCAATATTGCCACGACAGTGTCTCCAACGAACAGGAAAAGACGACACGAATCGCGTAGTACTTGTATCACACAGTTCTTCGTGTAAAAAGGATCGGGATCACGAGACTTTATGATGTCTTTACCCAGCTGGTTACCGATAGTTAAGTCCTCTCAGGCTATCACACAACAGAAACGTACAAAATACGTCCTGCCACGAGAAGCTATTACGCTCTAGTGACCAAACAACAACTTCGTTCCCAGTACTTTTCCCACGCGCTTTATCTAAACATTGAGGAAATCAAGGGGAAAACTGGGTTTTTTCGAACGCTTGACAAATAAATTGCAATAGAGATAATTAAGTAGGCTTCAAAGATTCTAATTCTTCAAAAAAAAGAAAATTACCATCTGAGTCAAAGTTTGGATTAACCCTCCCTTAA
Organism: Chrysogorgia sp. JL179-B06; assembly: GCA_035772405.1. Taxonomy (NCBI): domain Eukaryota; kingdom Metazoa; phylum Cnidaria; class Anthozoa; order Scleralcyonacea; family Chrysogorgiidae; genus Chrysogorgia; species Chrysogorgia sp. JL179-B06. Next base: position 3,102,527 of record JAYKKM010000360.1, on the reverse strand, counting down.
GTTGTCGAATATGCATGTTTTTTTTGAAAATCACAGCTAATAAAAAATGACATTCGTATTGTATCTAAAAATCAACCTAAAAACGCACTTCCTGAACTAGATAAAATTAACATAGACGTCGAAGAAATCAAAAATAAAGTAGTATAATCGACGACGATGGGATTCGAACCCACGCGTGCAGAGCACAATGGATTAGCAGTCCATCGCCTTAACCACTCGGCCACCTCGTCGTTGTCGCACGAACGCATAACATTTTCGCATCGCTTCTTTATTCATTTACAAATTTAACAATGAATGAAATTATTTTTTTATTAATATATCTCGTATAGCTTTTACATTCTATAAAATCTATATTATATATGAAAACTAATTGCGAAAAATAATTTAGGGTTACTGCATCATAACCATTTGGGAAAACCATCTAACTATGTGGAAGGATCAGCGGTCTCCTTATAAAACAATGAAAACGAAGAAAATCGATATAAGAAGAAGTACAACGAAAAGGAAATAAAACAAAGGAAAATGAACAAAACAAAGAAAATCGAATTAAAACGCAGCGCAAGAGATTGTAAAGGAAAAACAAAGAAACACCAATCATAACAAAAAAGACGAAATAAAACAAACAATTAAAACAACAACGAATTAAATGAACCCAACGAAGAAAAGGAGTCAAACCAATTAAATGTTAGTTTTGAAATTAAGCTGCCATGACCGGATTGGAACCTGGGCCATTGCGGCCACAACGCAATGTACTAACCACTATACGATCACGGCATTACTAGATTGAAAGTAATGTCTTTCGTCTTTAACCGTCCATGGTTCACCAAATTAAATTGTCAAATATGCATATTTTTTGAAAATTACAGCAAAGAAAAAAAGTCATAGAAAGAAATTTATTCGTATTGTATCTAGAAATCAACCTAAAAACGCACTTTTTGAACCAGATAAAATTAACATAGACGTCGAAGAAATCAGAAATAAAGAAATTTGATCGACGAGGATGGGATTCGAACACACAAGTGCAGAGCACAATGGATTAGCAGTCCATCGCCTTAACCACTCGGCCACCTCGTCGTTGTCGCTCAAACAAATAAAATTTTCGCATCGCTTCTTTATTCATTTACAATTTAACAATGAATGAAATTATTTTTTTATTAATATATCTCGTATAACTTTTACATTCTATAAAATCTATACTAGAAATTACTATCGCAAGTGAAGTGCTGCCTCATTTCAAAGAAATTCCAATATTTTACAAGACAGATTGGCGACGTAAAGTCTATTGTTATCGCATTTATGGTCACAAATTTTTTTCAATCATCAATAATTAATTACCAAAGCTTGATAAACCAAAAAACAAAATCGAGAAATACCACACATCCCTTCAGATGTTCCCTTCAGATGTCTTAAAAATTGCAACAGTGTTGCAATCAACAGTTAGCAAGCAATGTTGATAGTTTAACCGAGACTCCAAAAATAGAATATTGAGTGCATTTTCAAAAAAATAAGGTGGATTGTTAGTTGCCATAAACCAATCACCGGCAAATGGGTCACTATATCGCAAAGAATACATTTTATCAGAGCAAAAAGGTTTTATTAACATAATTTCTTATACAAGTATAAAGGTTATTTCCAACACACAATGTGACATTTAGGAATGATGAATCCCATGCATTAATGTTTGTTATTTGATAATGTATTATTGCACATTTTGTTTAAATTGTTTTGTATTGCCTTGTCTAAAATCAGCACAAATCGTTTTACTTGGGTCAACAACATCCAACCTTGTACCCAGGGCATTTTGCTTCCACGGTGGGATCGGCTGGTCACATGACACCCAGAATTTCTGGGTGTTTAGATATGATAATTTTTGTGGTCTTTGTTCCATTGCCTTTGTCTACTTTATTGACCTGAACAATTGAAAAATAATCAGAGTTGTTCATGTCAGCATTTGTCGGCATAAAAGCAGCTAACAAGATTAATAATTTACCATACATCCATGGTTATCTCTTACAAAAGGTATGAAGAAGCATATATCCAATTTAGTGAAAGTTATCACTTCTAATTTGCTGTACAATTTAAAGACAGCTTTCAGATTTAGATGAATAAATTATACTGGGCTGAATTAATTGGAGTTTTATGACAAGCCAATCGCATTATAGAATGGACCAGCCGATCCCAGGGCCATTTTCGCCGACCTTCGACCGTGGAGGCAAAATGCCTTGGGTACGAGGTTGAACAACATCATATATTGTGAGACCAGGATTTTCTTCGACATCATTTGCCATTCTCAACAACAGAGCAACAATAACATACACATTGTAACATGATATTCACTATCACTTGCTGTTGGAAAATATAAATATACACTGAAGTAAAATATTTGTATCAATATTAGTAATACCATAGTTGTTACCAGTAGCGAAACTGGCCGTAGCAACTGGTCATGTTAGACTGAATATGTAAATCGTTTAAAAATTTGCATACTGGTTGTTACAACCAACTGAATTAACATCAATGTTGTTCCAGAAAAGATTATATCTATTCTTCGAGTGGTCTTGAATCCTGTTTCTATTCTTCGAGTGGTCTTGAATCCTGTTTGATTCTTACGTTGTGTCCACCAATTCGGGCACGATATTGATCGATTGTCACTCCCATTTCAGGTAAAGTAATGACAAGGTTTTTCTCTGCACAGATGTAAGTTTGTTGAGCAACAGGCACAAACCTTGGTTTGTAAATATTGAGTATTGTCTTTGGCGAGAACTGTCAAATATCACCGGCTTCGCTAGGTTTGATTTTAACGAGCACAATGACTTCGTTTGATTTGAGTTGCGTGTACACACGAGACAAACAAGAAAAACTAAGTACACAGAACTATCTTAGTCGTCTTACCTTGAAAACAGAATATCTCCTCACTGAAATGAATTGAAATTCCCAACAGCACCAAAGGCAGGACAGATCGTTCGAGAACTTCGTCTCACTCACCTCATGGCGTTGCGTGTCAGAAAATACCATGTTCGTGGTGGCGTTGACAAGTTCCGAACATTAATTCCGTACAACTTCCGTGAAAACGAATAACCCTCTGGAGTATGTGAACAATCTCGTTCCAGAGCAAACTAAACTACGTCACAAAACGTCATAAAACTGAACATCCACCTAGGAAATTTTCACATATATCGAGATCTCGTTGACTATACATAGGTGCGGAAAGAGGTCTGGGCACGAGACATAGATAACCCAGGTCAAGATTAGTGTGCTGCCTACGGCAGCAATTATATATGAAAACTAATTGCGAAAATTAATTATGGATTACTGTATATTTAAAGCATAATTCATGAAAAGGTGATCATCTTTTTCTGCAGGGCATGTGCATCATAACCATTTGGGAAAACCATCTAACTATGCGGGAGGATCAGCGGTCTCCTTATAAAACAATGAAAACGAAGACAAACGATATAAGAAGAAGAAGTACAACGAAAAGGAAATAAAACAAAGGAAAATGAACAAAACAAAGAAAATCGAATTAAAACGCAGCGCAAGAGATTGTAACGGAAAAACAAAGAAACACCAATCATAACAAAAAAGACGAAATAAAACAAACAATTAAAACAAAAACGAATTAAATGAACCCACCGAAGAAAAGGAATCAAACCAATTAAAATGTTAGTTTTCTAAGTAAGCTGCTGTGACCAGGATTCGAACCTGGGTTATTGCGGCCACAACGCAATGTACTAACCACTATACGATCACGGCATTACTAGATTGAAAGTAATGTCTTTCGTCTTTAACCGTCCATAGTTCACCAAATTAAATTGTCAAATATGCATATTTTTTGAAAATTACAGCAAAGAAAAAATGACATAGAAAGAAATTTATTGGTATTGTATCTAGAAATCTATCTAAAAACGAATTTTTTGAACCAGATAAAATTAACATAGACGTCGAAGAAATCAGAAATGAAGAAGTTTGATCGACGAGGATGGGATTCGAACCCACGCGTGCAGAGCACAATGGATTAGCAGTCCATCGCGTTACCCACTCGGCCACCTCGTCGTTGTCGCTAAAGCGCATAACATTTTCGCATCGCTTCTTTATTCATTTACAAATTTAACAATCAATAAAAATTATTTTTTTATTAATATATCTCGTATAACTTTTACATTCTATAAAATCTATATTAGATATGAAAACTAATTGCGAAAATTAATTATGGATTACTGTATATTTAGAGCGTAATTCATGAAAAGGTGATCATCTTTTTCTGCAGGGCATGTGCATCATAACCATTTGGGAAAACCATCTAACTATGCGGGAGGATCAGCGGTCTCCTTATAAAACAATGAAAAAGAAGACAAACGATATAAGAAGAAGAAGTACAACGAAAATGAAATAAAACAAAGGAAAATGAGCAAAACAAAGAAAATCGAATTAAAACGCAGCGCAAGAGATTGTAACGGAAAAACAAAGAAACACCAATCATAACAAAGGAAGACGAACTAATACAAACAATTAAAACAAAAACGAATTAAACGAACCCAAAGAAGAAAAGGAGTCAAACCAATTAAAATGTTAGTTTTGAAATTAAACTGCCGTGACCAGGATGTTGGTTTTGAAATTAAACTGCCGTGACCAGGATTCGAACCTGGGTTATTGCGGCCACAACGCAATGTACTAACCACTATACGATAACGGCATTACTCGATTGAAAGTAATGTCTTTCGTCTTTAACAGTCCATGGTTCACCAAATTAAATTGTCAAATATGCATGTTTTTTGAAAATTACAGCTAAGAAAAAATGACATAGAAACAAAAGTTATTCGTATTGTATCTAGAAATCTATCTAAAAACGCATTTCTTGAACCAGATAAAATTAACATAGACGTCGAAGAAACCAGAAATGAAGAAAGTTGATCGACGAGGATGGGATTCGAACCCACGCGTGCAGAGCACAATTGATTAGCAGTCCATCGCCTTAACCACTCGGCCACCTCGTCGTTGTCGCTCAAACGCATAACATTTTCGCATCGCTTCTTTATTCATTTACAAATTTAACAATCAATGAAAATTATTTTTTTATTAATATATCTGTATAACTTTTACATTCTATAAAATCTATATTATATATGAAAACTAATTGCGAAAATTAATTATGGATTACTGTATATTTAAAGCGTAATTCATGAAAAGGTGATCATCTTTTTCTGCAGGGCATGTGCATCATAACCATTTGGGAAAACCATCTAACTATGCGGGAGGATCAGCGGTCTCCTTATAAAACAATGAAAACGAAGACAAACGATATAAGAAGAAGAAGTACAACGAAAAGGAAATAAAACAAAGGAAAATGAACAAAACAAAGAAAATCGAATTAAAACGCAGCGCAAGAGATTGTAACGGAAAAACAAAGAAACACCAATCATAACAAAAAAAGACGAACTAAAACAAACAATTAAAACAAAAACGAATTAAATGAACCCAACGAAGAAAAGGAATCAAACCAATTAAAATGTTAGTTTTGAAAGTAAGCTGCCGTGACCAGGATTCGAACCTGGGTTATTGCGGCCACAACGCAATGTACTAACCACTATACGATCACGGCATTACTAGATTGAAAGTAATGTCTTTCGTCTTTAACCGTCCATGGTTCACCAAATTAAATTGTCAAATATGCATGTTTTTTTGAAAATTACAGCTAAGAAAAAATGACATAGAAACAAAAGTTATTCGTATTGTATCTAGAAATCAACCTAAAAACGCACTTCTTGAATCAGATAAAATTAACATAGACGTCGAAGAAACCAGAAATGAAGAAAGTTGATCGACGAGGATGGGATTCGAACCCACGCGTGCAGAGCACAATGGATAAGCTGTCCATCGCCTTAACCACTCGGTCACCTCGTCGTTGTCGCTCAAACGCATAAATTTTCCCATCGCTTCTTTATTCATTTACAAATTTAACAATCAATGAAATTATTTTTTCATTAATATATCTCGTATAACTTTTACATTCTATAAAATCTATATTGTATATGAAAACTAATTGCGAAAAATAATTAGGGATTACTGTATATTTAAAGCATAATTCATGAAAAGGTGATCATCTTTTTCTGCAGGGCATGTGCATCATAACCATTTGGGAAAACCATCTAACTATGCGGATGGATCAGCGGTCTCCTTATAAAGCAATGAAAACGAAGAAAATCGATATAAGAAGAAGTACAACGAAAAGGAAATAAAACAAAGGAAAATGAACAAAACAAAGAAAATCGAATTAAAACGCAGCGCAAGAGATTGTAACGGAAAAACAAAGAAACACCAATCATAACAAAACAGACGAACTAAAACAAACAATTAAAACAAAAACGAATTAAATGACACACCGAAGAAAAGGAATCAAACCAATTAAAATGTTAGTTTTGAAAGTAAGCTGCCGTGACCAGGATTCGAACCTGGGTTATTGCGGCCACAACGCAATGTACTAACCACTATACGATCACGGCATTACTAGATTGAAAGTAATGTCTTTCGTCTTTAACCGTCCATGGTTCACCAAATTAAATTGTCAAATATGCATGTTTTTTTGAAAATTACAGCAAAGAAAAAATGACATAGAAATAAATTTATTCGTATTGTATCTAGAAATCTATCTAAAAACGAATTTTTTGAACCAGATAAAATTAACATAGACATCGAAGAAATCAGAAATAAAGAAGTTTGATCGACGAGGATGGGATTCGAACCCACGCGTGCAGAGCACAATGGATTAGCAGTCCATCGCCTTAACCACTCGGCCACCTCGTCGTTGTCGCTCAAACGCATAACATTTTCGCATCGCTTCTTTATTCATTTACAAATTTAACAATCAATGAAATTATTTTTTTATTAATATATCTCGTATAACTTTTACATGCTATAAAATCTATATTGTATATGAAAACTAATTGCGAAAAATAATTTAGGGTTACTGTATATTTAAAATATATAATACACGAAAAGGTGAACATCTTTTTCTGCAGGGCATGTGCATCATAACCATTTGGGAAAACCATCTAACTATGCGGGAGGATCAGCGGTCTCCTTATAAAACAATGAAAACGAAGACAAACGATATAAGAAGAAGAAGTACAACGAAAAGGAAATAAAACAAAGGAAAATGAACAAAACAAAGAAAATCGAATAAAAACGCAGCGCAAGAGATTGTAACGGAAAAACAAAGAAACACCAATCATAACAAAGGAAGACGAACTAAAACGAACAATTAAAACAAAAACGAATTAAACGAACCCAAAGAAGAAAAGGAGTCAAACCAATTAAAATGTTAGTTTTGAAATTAAACTGCCGTGACCAGGATGTTGGTTTTGAAATTAAACTGCCGTGACCAGGATTCGAACCTGGATTATTGCGGCCACAACGCAATGTACTAACCACTATACGATCACGGCATTACTCGATTGAAAGTAATGTCTTTCGTCTTTAACCGTCCATGGTTCACCAAATTAAATTGTCAAATATGCATGTTTTTTGAAAATTACAGCTAAGAAAAAATGACATAGAAACAAAAGTTATTCGTATTGTATCTAGAAATCAACCTAAAAATGCACTTCTTGAACCAGATAAAATTAACATAGACGTCGAAGAAACCAGAAATGAAGAAAGTTGATCGACGAGGATGGGATTCGAACCCACGCGTGCAGAGCACAATGGATTAGCAGTCCATCGCCTTAACCACTCGGCCACCTCGTCGTTGTCGCTCAAACACATAAAATTTTCGCATCGCTTCTTTATTCATTTACAAATTTAACAATGAATGAAATTATTTTTTTATTAATATATCTCGTATAACTTTTACATTCTATAAAATCTATATTATATATGAAAACTAATTGCGAAAATTAATTATGGATTACTGTATATTTAAAGCATAATTCATGAAAAGGTGATCATCTTTTTCTGCAGGGCATGTGCATCATAACCATTTGGGATAACCATGTAACAATGTGGATGGATCAGTGGTCTCCTTATAAAGCAATGAAAACGAAGAAAATCGATATAAGAAGAAGTACAACGAAAAGGAAATAAAACAAAGGCAAATGAACAAAACAGAGAAAATTGAATTAAAACGCAGCGCAAGAGATTGTAACGGAAAAACAAAGAAACACCAATCATAACAAAACAGACGAACTAAAACAAACAATTAAAACAAAAACGAATTAAATGACACACCGAAGAAAAGGAATCAAACCAATTAAAATGTTAGTTTTGAAAGTAAGCTGCCGTGACCAGGATTCGAACCTGGGTTATTGCGGCCACAACGCAATGTACTAACCACTATACGATCACGGCATTACTAGATTGAAAGTAATGTCTTTCGTCTTTAACCGTCCATGGTTCACCAAATTAAATTGTCAAATATGCATATTTTTGGAAAATTACAGCAAAGAAAAAATGACATAGAAATAAATTTATTCGTATTGTATCTAGAAATCTATCTAAAACGAATTTTTTGAACCAGATAAAATTAACATAGACGTCGAAGAAATCAGAAATGAAGAACATTGATCGACGAGGATGGGATTCGAACCCACGCGTGCAGAGCACAATGGATTAGCAGTCCATCGCCTTAACCACTCGGCCACCTCGTCGTTGTCGCTCAAACGCATAACATTTTCGCATCGCTTCTTTATTCATTTACAAATTTAACAATCAATGAATTTATTTTTTTATTAATATATCTCGTACAACTTTTACATTCTATAAAATCTATATTATATATGAAAACTAATTGCGAAAATTAATTATGGATTAATGTATATTTAAAGCATAATTCATGAAAAGGTGATCATCTTTTTCTGCAGGGCATGTGCCTCATAATCATTTGGGAAAACCATCTAACAATGTGGAAGGATCAGCGTCTCCTTATAAAACAATGAAAACGAAGAAAATCGATATAAGAAGAAGTATAACGAAAAGGAAATAAAACAAAGGAAAATGAACAAAACAAAGAAAATCGAATTAAAACGCAGCGCAAGAGATTGTAACGGAAAAACAAAGAAACACCAATCATAACAAAACCGACGAACTAAAACAAACAATTAAAACAAAAACGAATTAAACGAACCCAACGAAGAAAAGCAGTCAAACCAATTAAAATGTTAGTTTTGAAATTAAACTGCCGTGACCAGGATGTTAGTTTTGAAATTAAACTGCCGTGACCAGGATTCGAACCTGGGTTATTGCGGCCACAACGCAATGTACTAACCACTATACGCTCACGGCATTACTCGATTGAAAGTAATGTCTTTCGTCTTTAACCGTCCATGGTTCACCAAATTAAATTGTCAAATATGCATGTTTTTTGAAAATTACAGCAAAGAAAAAATGACATAGAAAGAAATTTATTCGTATTGTATCTAGAAATCTATCTAAAAACGAATTTTTTGAACCAGATAAAATTAACATAGACGTCGAAGAAATCAGAAATGAAGAAGATTGATCGACGAGGATGGGATTCGAACCCACGCGTGCAGAGCACAATGGATTAGCAGTCCATCGCCTTAACCACTCGGCCACCTCGTCGTTGTCGCTCAAACACATAAAATTTTCGCATCGCTTCTTTATTCATTTACAAATTTAACAATGAATGAAATTATTTTTTTTTTTATATATCTGTATAACTTTTACATTCTATAAAATCTATATTATATATGAAAACTAATTGCGAAAACTAATTTAGGGTTACTGCATCATAACCATTTGGAAAAACCATCTAACTATGTGGAAGGATCAGCGGTCTCCTTATAAAACAATGAAAACGAAGAAAATCGATATAAGAAGAAGAAGTACAACGAAAAGGAAATAAAACAAAGGAAAATGAACAAAACAAAGAAAATCGAATTAAAACGCAGCGCAAGAGATTGTAAAGGAAAAACAAAGAAACACCAATCATAACAAAAAAGACGAAATAAAACAAACAATTAAAAAAAAACGAATTAAATGAACCCAACGAAGAAAAGAAATCAAACCAATTAAAATGTTAGTTTTGAAAGTAAGCTGCCGTGACCAGGATTCGAACCTGGGTTATTGCGGCCACAACGCAATTGTCTAACCACTATACGATCACGGCATTACTTGATTGAAAGTAATGTCTTTCGTCTTTAACCGTCCATGGTTCACCAAATTAAATTTTCAAATATGCATATTTTTTGAAAATTACAGCAAAGAAAAAATGACATAGAAAGAAGAAATTTATTCGTATTGTATCTAGAAATCTATCTAAAAACGAATTTTTTGAACCAGATAAAATTAACATAGACATCGAAGAAATCAGAAATAAAGAATTTTGATCGACGAGGATGGGATTCGAACCCACGCGTGCAGAGCACAATGGATTAGCAGTCCATCGCCTTAACCACTCGGCCACCTCGTCGTTGTCGCTCAAACGCATAAAATTTTCGCATCGCTTCTTTATTCATTTACAAATTTAACAATCAATGAAATTATTTTTTATTAATATATCTCGTATAACTTTTACATGCTATAAAATCTATATTGTATATGAAAACTAATTGCGAAAAATAATTTCGGGTTGCTGTATATTTAAAATATATAATACACGAAAAGGTGAACATCTTTTTCTGCAGGGCATGTGCCTCATAACCATTTGGGAAAACCATCTAACTATGCGGGAGGATCAGCGGTCTCCTTATAAAACAATGAAAACGAAGAAAATCGATATAAGAAGAAGTATAACGAAAAGGAAATAAAACAAAGGAAAATGAACAAAACAAAGAAAATCGAATTAAAACGCAGCGCAAGAGATTGTAACGGAAAAACAAAGAAACACCAATCATAACAAAACAGACGAACTAAAACAAACAATTAAAACAAAAACGAATTAAACGAACCCAACGAAGAAAAGCAGTCAAACCAATTAAAATGTTAGTTTTGAAATTAAACTGCCGTGACCAGGATGTTAGTTTTGAAATTAAACTGCCGTGACCAGGATTCGAACCTGGGTTATTGCGGCCACAACGCAATGTACTAACCACTATACGATCACGGCATTACTCGATTGAAAGTAATGTCTTTCGTCTTTAACCGTCCATGGTTCACCAAATTAAATTGTCAAATATGCATGTTTTTTTGAAAATTACAGCAAAGAAAAAATGACATAGAAAGAAATTTATTCGTATTGTATCTAGAAATCTATCTAAAAACGAATTTTTTGAACCAGATAAAATTAACATAGACGTCGAAGAAATCAGAAATGAAGAAGATTGATCGACGAGGATGGGATTCGAACCCACGCGTGCAGAGCACAATGGATTAGCAGTTCATCGCCTTAACCACTCGGCCACCTCGTCGTTGTCGCTCAAACGCATAACATTTTCGCTTCGCTTCTTTATTCATTTACAAATTTGACAATGAATGAAATTATTTTTTTATAAATATATATTATATATGAAAACTAATTGCGAAAACTAATTTAGGGTTACTGCATCATAACCATTTGGGAAAACCATCTAACTATGTGGAAGGATCAGCGGTCTCCTTATAAAACAATGAAAACGAAGAAAATCGATATAAGAAGAAGAAGTACAACGAAAAGGAAATAAAACAAAGGAAAATGAACAAAACAAAGAAAATCGAATTAAAACGCAGCGCAAGAGATTGTAAAGGAAAAACAAAGAAACACCAATCATAACAAAAAAGACGAAATAAAACAAACAATTAAAACAAAAACGAATTAAATGAACCCAACGAAGAAAAGGAATCAAACCAATTAAAATGTTAGTTTTGAAAGTAAGCTGCTGTGACCAGGATTCGAACCTGGGTTATTGCGGCCACAACGCAATGTACTAACCACTATACGATCACGGCATTACTTGATTGAAAGTAATGTCTTTCGTCTTTAACCGTCCATGGTTCACCAAATTAAATTGTCAAATATGCATGTTTTTTTGAAAATTACAGCAAAGAAAAAATGACATAGAAAGAAATTTATTCGTATTGTATCTAGAAATCAACCTAAAAACGCACTTCTTGAACCAGATAAAATTAACATAGACGTCGAAGAAACCAGAAATGAAGAAAGTTGATCGACGAGGATGGGATTCGAACCCACGCGTGCAGAGCACAATGGATTAGCAGTCCATCGCCTTAACCACTCGGCCACCTCGTCGTTGTCGCTCAAACGCATAAAATTTTCCCATCGCTTCTTTATTCATTTACAAATTTAACAATCAATGAAATTATTTTTTCATTAATATATCTCGTATAACTTTTACATTCTATAAAATCTATATTGTATATGAAAACTAATTGCGAAAAATAATTTAGGGTTACTGTATATTTAAAATATATAATATATACACGAAAGGGTCAACATCTTTTTCTGCAGGGCATGTGCATCATAACCATTTGGGAAAACCATCTAACTATGCGGGAGGATCAGCGGTCTCCTTATAAAACAATGAAAACGAAGACAAACGATATAAGAAGAAGAAGTACAACGAAAATGAAATAAAACAAAGGAAAATGAGCAAAACAAAGAAAATCGAATTAAAACGCAGCGCAAGAGATTGTAACGGAAAAACAAAGAAACACCAATCATAACAAAGGAAGACGAACTAAAACGAACAATTAAAACAAAAACGAATTAAACGAACCCAACGAAGAAAAGGAGTCAAACCAATTAAAATGTTAGTTTTGAAATTAAACTGACGTGACAAGGATTCGAACCTGGGTTATTGCGGCCACAACGCAATGTACTAACCACTATACGATCACGGCATTACTCGATTGAAAGTAATGTCTTTCGTCTTTAACCGTCCATGGTTCACCAAATTAAATTGTCAAATATGCATGTTTTTTTGAAAATTACAGCAAAGAAAAATGACATAGAAAGAAATTTATTCGTATTGTATCTAGAAATCAACCTAAAAACGCACTTCTTGAACCAGATAAAATTAACATAGACGTCGAAGAAACCAGAAATGACAAAAGTTGATCGACGAGGATGGGATTCGAACCCACGCGTGCAGAGCACAATGGATTAGCAGTCCATCGCCTTAACCACTCGGCCACCTCGTCGTTGTCGCTCAAACGCATAAAATGTTCCCATCGCTTCTTTATTCATTTACAAATTTAACAATCAATGTAATTATGTTTTCGTTAATATATCTCGTATAACTTTTACATTCAATAAAATCTATATTATATGTGAAAACTAATTGCGAAAAATAATTTAGGGATTACTGTATATTTGAAGCATAATTCATGAAAAGGTGATCATCTTTTTCTGCAGGGCATGTGCGGGAGGATCAGCGGTCTACTTATAAAACAATGAAAACGAAGAAGAACGATATAAGAAGAAGAAGTACAACGAAAATGAAATAAAACAAAGGAAAATGAACAAAACAAAGAAAATCGAATTAAAACGCAGCGCAAGAGATTGTAACGGAAAAGCAAAGAAACACCAATCATAACAAAAAAGACGAACTAAAACAAACAATTAAAATAAAAACGAATTAAACGAACCCAACGAAGAAAAGAAGTCAAACCAACAAGACAAAGAAAATCGAATTAAAACGAAGCGCAAGAGATTGTAACGGAAAAACAAAGAAACACCAATCACAACAAAGAAAGACGAACTAAAACGAACAATTAAAATAAAAACGAATTAAACAAACTCAACGAAGAAAAGGAGTTAAACCAATTAAAATGTTAGTCTTGAAATTAAACTGCCGTGACCAGGATTCGAACCTGGGTTATTGCGCCCACAACGCAATGTACTAACCACTATACGATCACGGCATTACTTGATCGAATGTAATGTCTTTCGTCTTTAACCGTCCATGGTTCACCAAATTAAATTGTCAAAAATGCTGTTTTTTTTGAAAATTACAGCAAAGAAAAAATTATATAGAAAGAAATGTATTCGTATTTTATCTAGAAATTAACCTAAAAACGCACTTCCTGAACCAGATAAAATTAACATAGACGTCGAAGAAATCAGAAATAAAGAAGTTTGATCGACGAGGATGGGATTCGAACCCACGCGTGCAGAACACAATGGATTAGCAGTCCATAGCCTTAACCACTCGTCCACCTCGTCGTTGTGGTTCAAATGCATAAAATGTTCCCATCGCTTCTTTACTCATTTACAACGAAGAAAAGGAATAAAACGAAATAAAACGTTAGTTTGGAAATTAAACTGCCGTGACCGGTATTCGAACATCACGGGTTATTGCGGCCACAACACAACGTACTAACCACACTACGATCACGGCATTACTTGATTGAAACAAATGAAGTTGTCAAATATCTTTTTTTTTGAAAATTACAGCAAAGAAAAAATGACATAGAAAGAAAATTTCTTCGTATTGTATCTAGAAATCAACCTAAAAACGCACTTCCTGAACCAGATAAAATTAACATAGACGTCGAAGAAATCAGAAATAAAGAAGTTTGATCGACGAGCATGGGATTCGAATCCACGCGTGCAGAGCACATTGGATTAGCAGTCCATCGCCTTAACAACTCGGCCACCTTGTCGTTGTCGCTCACTCGCATAAAATTTTCCCATCGCTTCTTTATTCATTTATAAATTTAACAATCAATGAAATTATTTTTTCATTAATATTTCTCGTATAACTTATACATTTCGTAAAATCTATACTATATATGAAAATTAATGGCTAAAAATAATTTAAGGATTACTGCAAAAAGGTGAACATCTTTATCTGTAGGGAATTCCATCCTAACCATTAAGAAAAACAATCTAACTAAGCGGGAGGATCAGTGTTCTCCTTATAAAACAATGAAAACGAAGAAAAACGATATACGAAGATGAAATACAACGAAAATTAAATAAAACAAAGGAAAAATTACAAAACGAAGAAAATCGAATTAAAACGAAGTACATGAGATTGAAACGGCAAAACAAAGAAACATCAATAGTAACATAGAAAGACTAACTAAAACGAACAATTATGAAAAGGTGATCATCTTTTTCTGCAGCGCATGTGCATCATAACCATTTGGGAAAACCATCTAACTATGCGGAAGGATCAGCGGTCTCCTTATAAAACAATGAAAACGAAGAAAATCGATATAAGAAGAAGAAGTACAATGAAAATGAAATAAAACAAATGAAAATGAACAAAACAAAGAAAATCGAATTAAAACGCAGCGCAAGAGATTGTAACGGAAAAACAAAGAAACACCAATCATAAAATCGAATTAAAACACAGCGAAAGAAATTGTACCGGAAAAACAAAGAAACACCAATCATAACAAAGGAAGACCAACTAAAACGAACAATTAAAACAACAACGAATTAAACGAACCCAACGAAGAAAAGCAGTCAAACAAATTAAAATGTTAGTTTTGAAATTAAACTGCCGTGACCAGGATTCGAACCTGGGTTATTGCGGCCACAACGCAATGTACTAACCACTATACGATCACGGCAGTACTCGATTGAAAGTAATGTCTTTCGTCTTTAACCGTCCATGGTTCACCAAATTAAATTGTCAAATATGCATGTTTTTTTGAAAATTACAGCAAAGAAAAAATGACATAGAAAGAAATTTATTCGTATTGTATCTAGAAATCAACCTAAAAACGCACTTCTTGAACCAGATAAAATTAACATAGACGTCGAAGAAACCAGAAATGAAGAAAGTTGATCGACGAGGATGGGATTCGAACCCACGCGTGCAGAGCACAATGGATTAGCAGTCCATCGCCTTAACCACTCCGCCACCTCGTCGTTGTCGCTCAAACGCATAACATTTTCCCATCGCTTCTTTGTTCATTTACAAATTTAACAATCAATGTAATTATTTTTTCATTAATATATCTCGTATAACTTTTACATTCTATAAAATCTATATTGTATATGAAAACTAATTCCGAAAAATAATTTAGGGTTACTGCATCATAACCATTTGGGAAAACCATCTAACTATGTGGAAGGATCAGCGGTCTCCTTATAAAACAATGAAAACGAAGACAAACGATGTAAGAAGAAGAAGTACAACGAAAATGAAATAAAACAAAGGAAAATGAACAAAACAAAGAAAATCGAATTAAAACGCAGCGCAAGAGATTGTAACGGAAAAGCAAAGAAACACCAATCATAACAAAAAAGACGAACTAAAACAAACAATTAAAATAAAAACGAATTAAACGAACCCAACGAAGAAAAGAAGTCAAACCAACAAGACAAAGAAAATCGAATTAAAACGAAGCGCAAGAGATTGTAACGGAAAAACAAAGAAACACCAATCACAACAAAGAAAGACGAACTAAAACGAACAATTAAAATAAAAACGAATTAAACAAACTCAACGAAGAAAAGGAGTTAAACCAATTAAAATGTTAGTCTTGAAATTAAACTGCCGTGACCAGGATTCGAACCTGGGTTATTGCGCCCACAACGCAATGTACTAACCACTATACGATCACGGCATTACTTGATTGAATGTAATGTCTTTCGTCTTTAACCGTCCATGGTTCACCAAATTAAATTGTGAAAAATGCTGTTTTTTTTGAAAATTACAGCAAAGAAAAAATTATATAGAAAGAAATGTATTCGTATTTTATCTAGAAATTAACCTAAAAACGCACTTCCTGAACCAGATAAAATTAACATAGACGTCGAAGAAATCAGAAATAAAGAAGTTTGATCGACGAGGATGGGATTCGAACCCACGCGTGCAGAACACAATGGATTAGCAGTCCATAGCCTTAACCACTCGTCCACCTCGTCGTTGTGGTTCAAATGCATAAAATGTTCCCATCGCTTCTTTACTCATTTACAACGAAGAAAAGGAATAAAACGAAATAAAACGTTAGTTTGGAAATTAAACTGCCGTGACCGGTATTCGAACATCACGGGTTATTGCGGCCACAACACAACGTACTAACCACACTACGATCACGGCATTACTTGATTGAAACAAATGAAGTTGTCAAATATCATTTTTTTTGAAAATTACAGCAAAGAAAAAATGACATAGAAAGAAAATTTATTCGTATTGTATAAAGAAATCAACCTAAAAACGCACTTCCTGAACCAGATAAAATTAACATAGACGTCGAAGAAATCAGAAATAAAGAAGTTTGATCGACGAGCATGGGATTCGTATCCACGCGTGCAGAGCACATTGGATTAGCAGTCCATCGCCTTAACATGACTCGGCCACCTTGTCGTTGTCGCTCACTCGCATAAAATTTTCCCATCGCTTCTTTATTCATTTATAAATTTAACAATCAATGAAATTATTTTTTCATTAATATATCTCGTATAACTTATACATTTCGTAAAATCTATATTATATATGAAAATTAATGGCTAAAAATAATTTAAGGATTACTGCAAAAAGGTGAACATCTTTATCTGTAGGGAATTCCATCCTAACCATTAAGAAAAACAATCTAACTAAGCGGGAGGATCAGTGTTCTCCTTATAAAACAATGAAAACGAAGAAAAACGATATACGAAGATGAAATACAACGAAAATTAAATAAAACAAAGGAAAAATTACAAAACGAAAAAAATCGAATTAAAACGAAGTACATGAGATTGAAACGGCAAAACAAAGAAACATCAATAGTAACATAGAAAGACTAACTAAAACGAACAATTATGAAAAGGTGATCATCTTTTTCTGCAGGGCATGTGCATCATAACCATTTGGGAAAACCATCTAACTATGCGGAAGGATCAGCGGTCTCCTTATAAAACAATGAAAACGAAGAAAATCGATATAAGAAGAAGAAGTACAATGAAAATGAAATAAAACAAATGAAAATGAACAAAACAAAGAAAATCGAATTAAAACGCAGCGCAAGAGATTGTAACGGAAAAGCAAAGAAACACCAATCATAACAAAAAAGACGAACTAAAACAAACAATTAAAATAAAAACGAATTAAACGAACCCAACGAAGAAAAGAAGTCAAACCAACAAGACAAAGAAAATCGAATTAAAACGAAGCGCAAGAGATTGTAACGGAAAAACAAAGAAACACCAATCACAACAAAGAAAGACGAACTAAAACGAACAATTAAAATAAAAACGAATTAAACAAACTCAACGAAGAAAAGGAGTTAAACCAATTAAAATGTTAGTCTTGAAATTAAACTGCCGTGACCAGGATTCGAACCTGGGTTATTGCGCCCACAACGCAATGTACTAACCACTATACGATCACGGCATTACTTGATCGAATGTAATGTCTTTCGTCTTTAACCGTCCATGGTTCACCAAATTAAATTGTCAAAAATGCTGGTTTTTTTGAAAATTACAGCAAAGAAAAAATTATATAGAAAGAAATGTATTCGTATTTTATCTAGAAATTAACCTAAAAACGCACTTCCTGAACCAGATAAAATTAACATAGACGTCGAAGAAATCAGAAATAAAGAAGTTTGATCGACGAGGATGGGATTCGAACCCACGCGTGCAGAACACAATGGATTAGCAGTCCATAGCCTTAACCACTCGTCCACCTCGTCGTTGTGGTTCAAATGCATAAAATGTTCCCATCGCTTCTTTACTCATTTACAACGAAGAAAAGGAATAAAACGAAATAAAACGTTAGTTTGGAAATTAAACTGCCGTGACCGGTATTCGAACATCACGGGTTATTGCGGCCACAACACAACGTACTAACCACACTACGATCACGGCATTACTTGATTGAAACAAATGAAGTTGTCAAATATCATTTTTTTTGAAAATTACAGCAAAGAAAAAATGACATAGAAAGAAAATTTATTCGTATTGTATAAAGAAATCAACCTAAAAACGCACTTCCTGAACCAGATAAAATTAACATAGACGTCGAAGAAATCAGAAATAAAGAAGTTTGATCGACGAGCATGGGATTCGTATCCACGCGTGCAGAGCACATTGGATTAGCAGTCCATCGCCTTAACATGACTCGGCCACCTTGTCGTTGTCGCTCACTCGCATAAAATTTTCCCATCGCTTCTTTATTCATTTATAAATTTAACAATCAATGAAATTATTTTTTCATTAATATATCTCGTATAACTTATACATTTCGTAAAATCTATATTATATATGAAAATTAATGGCTAAAAATAATTTAAGGATTACTGCAAAAAGGTGAACATCTTTATCTGTAGGGAATTCCATCCTAACCATTAAGAAAAACAATCTAACTAAGCGGGAGGATCAGTGTTCTCCTTATAAAACAATGAAAACGAAGAAAAACGATATACGAAGATGAAATACAACGAAAATTAAATAAAACAAAGGAAAAATTACAAAACGAAGAAAATCGAATTAAAACGAAGTACATGAGATTGAAACGGCAAAACAAAGAAACATCAATAGTAACATAGAAAGACTAACTAAAACGAACAATTATGAAAAGGTGATCATCTTTTTCTGCAGGGCATGTGCATCATAACCATTTGGGAAAACCATCTAACTATGCGGAAGGATCAGCGGTCTCCTTATAAAACAATGAAAACGAAGAAAATCGATATAAGAAGAAGAAGTACAATGAAAATGAAATAAAACAAATGAAAATGAACAAAACAAAGAAAATCGAATTAAAACGCAGCGCAAGAGATTGTAACGGAAAAACAAAGAAACACCAATCATAAAATCGAATTAAAACACAGCGAAAGAAATTGTAACGGAAAAACAAAGAAACACCAATCATAACAAAAAAAGACGAACTAAAACAAACAATTAAAATAAAAACGAATTAAACGAACCCAACGAAGAACAGGAGTAAAACGAATTAAAACGTTGGTTTGGAAATTAAACTTGCGTGACCGGGATTCGAACCTGGGTTATTGCGGCCACACCACAACGTACTAACCACACTACGATCACAGCAATACTTAAAACGTAATGTCTTTCGTGTTTAACACCAAATGAAGTTGTCAAATATCCTTTCTTTTGAAAATTACAGCAAAGAAAAATTGACATAGAAATAAGTCCATTAACTCGGCCACGTTGTCGTTCAAACGCATAACATTTTCCCATCGCTTCTTTATTCATTTACAAATTTAACAATCAATGAAATTATTTTTTTATTAATATATCTCGTATAACTTTTACATTCTATAAAATCTATATTAGTAGTATAGCAAGTAGGGCTGCGAGCTCAATCAACCTCAACCGTGAATATAAATACCAAAACATCGCCAAATTTTGCCAAGTCGCGACTCGACAAATTTGGCGATGTTTTGGTATTTATATTTACGATTAACATCGAATAAGCTCGCAGCCCTACTTGCTATACTACTACAACGATCGTTAGTCAATCTAGACACCCCTCACACATTTTCTACTAAATTGATGTCAAACACATGCGAGATTAGCGAAACAATACCAAATTTATACTAAATAGCGACTCTCGCTAAATTTGACACCATTTCAGCCATATTTAAAAAAATAGAGAGCGTCGTTTCAAAATTCTCACAAATTTATGTCAAATTACATTTAGGAAAAATAGAAAGTGTCATTTCAACATTTTCGCGTGTTAAAAAATAAAATGTGGTACGAGCTCACTCTCACATATTAAAAAATAGAGAGTGTCATTTCAACCGACGCGTTCTGCTGTTGTCTCAACTCACGCGCGAAAAAAGCCACCAGATTTTGACTCTAGTGGATAGCGAAATGGCGCTCTTTTGATTGGTTAACAACATTGACTAACAAATAGCCAATCGTTTTGCGAGTTAGTCCGTTTGCTCACTACTCTCAGTGGTGTCTCTCACTACAATGTTTTTGTGGCCATACGCGTAGGAGTCGACACCATTTTTTAAGAGGTATCGTTTATCGTCAAAACAGGATAACGACACTTTATTAATTTCGTAGCTACCTAGCTGATGTTTGACACTTCTAATGGTCTTCATTGTGTGTCGCAACTGTTTCTGCTCAAGTAACACACTTTTGTAATCTTCGTGTCTGATTACTTTTTTAATTATATTTTTTTCTAATACCTTTAGCGGTTTTCCCACCGCCTCCACCCTCTTTCAAATAGCTGTACATTTTACTGCGCAACCCGACGAACTCGACAATTGGCGTTCCAGCGCACTCGTCCTTCATCTTCCCAATAACTTTCTTATTCTCTCTAAAAAAGAATGGGCTGTCTGCAGGATAGTCGCTATTGTCGAACTTTTCGCACTCCATCATAAAGTCGGAATAAACGTCGTCAGTTTTGATTGAGTACAACAGACTGTCAGTGTCAGTGAAGTGCAATCTACAGGTGTCGCTAGAGTACTTTTTCATAATATAATTGTAGTGAAAATTATACATCAGCGTTTTACTCAAGTCTAGTATGCACATACCCACATACGCAGGTCGATTTAGTGTCAGCGTTTCTTTAACTTTATGGACGGCGACTAAATTCTCGCTAAATATCTTGCAAGACACAAACGTTGGCTTCGAGACAAGCTTTTTAAATTTCTTCGCAGTGATCACTAATCTTACGTCCACACGCTTCCTCAAATTCTCCATTGTTTTTCCGAACACACTGTTATTCATCAACTTGAAGAAGTCCTTCTCAAAAGCGTTCTTAGCCGCGGTTCTTTTGACTGTGTTAAAGTCGATGTACTTACCCAACCACTTGGACTGGTCAAACTGCAGGACCCTGTGAATCTTATTGATTTTTAATCCAAGATCCATGTACAACTGCAGATTTCCGTAGTGACACACATACTTTTTTTTGTCCATCAAATTAGTCACCAGCTTCTTTACACCACCAACACTCACATTAAATTTATTTTTGATTTTCGTGCAGTACTCCGACAACATGTCAACAGTTATCTCCATCTTCTCAGGGGCCAACGGGTAATCGTTGTGTAGGTCATGCAAATGGGCTGGGTACTCCAAGTCGACTTCAAGCAGTAAACCTTTTTTACTATTGTTGTGATAGTCACATAGATTAACCTTTTCTACTTCTTTCTCAGTCAACCACTTGAAGCCACCCGTAGGTAGACTTCGACTCATTGCCCATCCGTACAAATTGTTAGCGTCAAGGTACATCAAATACTTCGACTCTTGCTTTTTGTCATACCCTTCCATGTACTTATTGTTCGCCACGCCATGTCTGTTGCATATGTAGCTCACACCACCACGCATACCTAGTTCTACAAACTGGAACATGTCAATGTCGGACAATAATTCAAGTTCTACTCCAGTCATCTTTAACATGGCATCCCAAGCCAATCCGGGCGATGTGAAATAATGGCAAGGGTCTAATTTATACTCGCGATGGCATGTCTTTCTAAAGTTCTCGAAAACGTCGGCGAGCAAGAGCACATCGCTTTTCAAATACAGGTCGTGGTACCCACCCATACTCTCAACGTTGAAGTAGTCCCACACATCGATGGCGCGCTCATGCATTTCTTCCGTGATGTGCTCATCGTTCAGAACGCTGTAGAAATCTTTTTTGGAGGGTAGCTCGCACTCATCGAATTTTTCAAAGGAGTCCATATAATCGTAGGGATAGACCCCCTTTCTTGTCATAAGTGCCAACCCGTCGTCGCGAAACACTTCTGACGTGTATTTGAAAGCGTCCCTTGGTAGGTTCTTCACCAAGTTGTCTAGACCACTACTCCATGAACTGAAAGCTGTCCAAGAATACCAAGTTTTTTCCAAGCATGAACGCCATGTACTTCTCCATGTTGTTCGGTATCACGTTAATGTCTTGACCAAACTTGCCAATCTCCTGCATGATGAAATGGCTATCGTAACCGCGTAAGTTATGAAAGATCACAGGGATTTTATCAGTCAACTTAAAGTTCACGTTACACTCACGATGTGCGGACCCTCTGTACTTACCTGACGCATGACAGTGGTCCTCTCACTCTAACGTCAGCGCTGGTGTACTCAACGCTACAAATATGACAACTCTTGGCCTCGTCGAAATTCTTCTTATCGTCATCAGTCAGTATCATCTCTTTGTTAAAGTGACTCTCAGATGTTTTTTTACAATATTCAACAATTTCTAACATCTCCCCAATGAACTTGTTGACTGCGTTTTCACCGCGATACACTTTTACTGGCTTACTGTACTCGTTGTCGTAGCAACAAACTAATTTATACCCATAACCGCAGTCAACGTGCCTCTGGTAAGCGTTTGTGTAGCTACACTCGCTCGATGGTGTTGTTGTGTCCACCTTCTGTGTGATAGCCTCAAAGTCTGCGTACACCACAAATGGTACATTTAGCTGTCTACTAAAATTCTCGTATTTCACTTTCACACCTTTTTGCGGCATTTTAATAGCTTGCTTCCCATTGATGACCAAACATACTTCAATGTGACTTTCAAGCACGTCCGCTCGGGTAAAACACTGCAGGCAATATCTACAAAAGTGCTTTCTCGCCTTATACTTTGTCTGACGGTACATAAACTTGTTAAAATCGCGAATGTACACATAATGCTTGTTGCCCACGTCATTAGTTATCAACAATAGGTCCATATGGTCAGGATACGTCTCCTTAGAAACGTACACAGGGAATGGCTGCTTATTTTCATACCCAAAAACATTAATGCTAATTTCGTTAGCCTTTTCGATCTTGTCGTAATCTTTGAGTGTGACTGGGAAGTCAATTCCGTCATAGTTCAGCTTACTGACATGTCTGACGTATTTTGACGTTCTGTCAGAGTTTTTTCCAACAGGAAACTTATATGCAAGGTGACACCATCTAAAGCACTCGTTGTCATCATCGTTATTTACGTTTATCAGACCCTTCATACTGTTGCGCAGCTCCTTTGGCAACGCAATGTAGCTACTCCCATGCAAAGGTCTGTAAATAGCGACATTGACGTAGTGCGCATCTATTTTGTCGATAGTCCATCCAGACCCCTCAGATAGCCACCCAGCTATCCGCGTCAAAATCTGCTCCGACCCACGATTGGCAACACCCTCGATGTCATGCTCGTTAATGACGACAAACGTTTCGCTGTTAAAGTAGGCAGTTTTGTATGTGGTCTTATCGAGTTCTAAAACTTTCTCAAAAGTGACCTTGACTGTCTCCACCACTTTCATTCCATTGGTCTCACCTAATTCACGTCTCAAAAGGTTGGTGACAGCACTTCTACTACCATTTACCTGATTGATGTCTCTGTCGTCAATTACCTCGACTCCATAAGACCTTGTGAACCCTCTCAGTGCTCGATCCAACAGATGCGTTGACGGTGCGAGGTCTTCGACTGCAGGTTGTGTTTCTTGATCTCTAAAAAAGCCGTGAACGTTGGTCGCTTCATCTGTTAGTGAATTGACAACGGCTGCGCTCGTCTTACGCGCCCGTCTTTTTGTCAGTGGGTTTTTCACAGTCCGACTCATTGGCTTATACTTACACTACACTTTTTTTCTTAGCCCACTCATTGTAGTAAATATCACCACTTTCACACCATCCCAGCTTTGGGTACACCACCCCAAACAAATTGTTGTCAAACAAGTCTTTCACCTTCCCGTCTTTGAGGTCTGACACCTTCTTGAGTGTCTCGACTCGTCTTCTATGGCACAACCTAATAATGTAGTATCCATATCTGCTGACATTTCTACCCTTTATCAAATTGCATGAGTACAACACATTGACAACTTTCAAGAAGTCCTCTTTTATCAACTCAAGGTGCTCACCCTTCACGACATTCCGTAGTCTCCTCCCCATCCACCAAGACCGTTTGTGAACGCTTTTTAATCGCGTGAGTCTCATGTCGCTGTAACTCTGAGTGTAACCCCATTCGGTGTCGCCACACTTTGGACATGCGTACCCACCACAGTCACTCAGATGTTTCACAACGTCACAACCCGAGCAGTAGTAAATTCTGAAGGTGTCTCCACACTTAATTTGCGTCTCACTCACGATCTCGTCAATTGTCAAGCCATAACTCATCTGCCTCATAAGTTTGTCCATCACTCTTATACTACTCCAACATATTTTTTTCACCGAACTAGTACCCATAGCGCTATTCCACTACCCAAGCCTAGCGCGCTAACAAACAATAATTGGTATTCCTTCATTTCCGCACTCGGTTGGTAGTAATCCGCAATCTTCGGGAGGTCAGTGAACACTCGTCCGCCGTGCTGAATAGTCATCGCTCTTCCAAGCTCCTCCAACGCGCGGCTTGTGTCATTAATGTCAGCATTAGCATCAGAGAGCTGTTGTCGTAAACGCTGGATCTTATCTCTCTTGGCGACTTCGTTTTCAGACCACGCTTCTTTCGCACTGGCTAGCTGCTCCAACGCGTGGTTGTGTCTTTCCATCTCAGCTTCATAACCCGAGTGATTAAACTTTGAAAACATAAAGCCAGCGCCTGCAAAAGCCACTGCATTAAATATCCCTCCAGCCACGACACTCACCATTAACTTACATTGATTTGAATGGATCTGTCGGTATCCACTTTTTCGATTGCATCCATTTTACTAACAGCGTTCCTGCACCAACAGCTGCAGCAAGTTTCACTGTGCCTTTCACTGTCTCTGGTGTTCCCAATGGTTCTCCCAAAGCCTTTTTAGAAATCATACTCACTGCCACAGCACCAGTCGTGACAAGTAGCGCATCGTACAATTCGTTCATAAGTTCTTTTCGATCGATCGCAGTCATATACATTGTCGTGTGTTTTGTTTAAGAGTCAAATGTGTCTAACGCTGGACGACGAGTTCTATGACTTTCTGACGCAGGTGCTGGTGTAGTACTCACAGGTTCTTTTTCACTGCTAATTGTGTACCATAGAGAAGCACCAGCAATGATTACACCAAGTGTTCCAACAATGTAACCATAGCTCCACTCACCACCCTGTTCCTCGTTGACTATCATTTCACGCATTTTCTTTTCTTTCGCAGCTTTCGATATCTCAGCCAACTTTTTACCAGCAGCGACACGCTTTGGGTCCTTCACCTTAACACTTTTCACATCAGCCGTAATCTTCGCTTCAACAGCCGTCTGTGAGTCCTCAACCATCTAATACATTATCACGTGTTATCTTACTCACAGTTGACCTCACAGGTGTCTCACAGTTGACCTCACAGGTATCTCACAGTTCCAAACCAAACGCACTAAAAAATTAGGATTTTTTCTGGGAGTATAACATAATGACTCAAGCCAGAGAAATCAGCGAAGAAGATATTGCCAACATGCTTAGAGCGGCCTTTACCAGTGTGTCTACCCCACAAGACGCCCCTGGGTCCAATGTCTTAAACGAGTACTTCTCAATATGCTCACCACTCCTTGACCTCAACCCCGACGGAGGGCTACCAAAACGGTTTGGCTCTCAGGTCAACCACACAAGGAGTCTTCTCGACGCTTGGATTGATCTTCGGGAGGAAAGAGCCAACGAGCTCGCTGATAGATTAGCTGACGTAATCCCTGTGTGGTGTTACTCACCATTCAAGTACCTTATGTTAGCGAGTGATGTCTACTTGAACAACCCTTGTGAGTCCACAGCTACATTACTCGGTAACTTCCTCCAAGTGTTCTTAGCGACCCTTATGTGGAAACCATGCCCAACCAAAGCCAAAGCGTGGCTAGAGCTCGCCGCAAACCGCGACGTTCACGTTTGCAAGGTGGGGTGTAATGAGATACTGGGTGCGGATGATATCAGGGACCACGTACTCTCGCCCGCCCACAGACACTTTGCGAGAAATAAAAACGTGTACACCTGTCACCCATGCGGTGTGGTCACCAACGACCCACTGTATCGCTTGAGACACGAGAGCTCGAGGTCCCATCTTGAAAACTTAGAGCTCCAGCGGATATTCAACATGGAACGACGGTTTCCACCAGAGTAAAAAAAATATTTCTCTGGAGGTATAGTAATCATGAGAAAAGTTGGTAAACTAGAGATCGTGATTGGTCCCATGTTTGCAGGAAAAACAACAGAGACTCTTCGTAGGTTAATCACGTTAAGTAAGTCAGGGCTCAAAGTCCTTTACATGAACAACACAGGTGACACTAGGCGAACTGACCACGCGTTCTCCACACATCGTCAGACCATTGTTGTCGGATCAGACAGTTTACCTGTGAAGTTAATCACCAACCTCCCGAGTTCTTCCGAGATAGCTGATTACAACGTCATCGGAATTGATGAAGGCCATTGGTACTCTGATCTACTCCCAATTATTCGCGAATACATTAAAGCTGGCATTCACGTCATTATTTGTGGTCTCATAACAACAGAGCACTTAAAAAAACTTGGCGAGCTTGACACACTGTTCCCAGTGGCAGACGACATCACATTTCTAAAAGCGTATTGCGCCGTTTGTCGTGACACTTACGGAACAACTGTTGACGCACCATTCAATTGGAGATACAACCCAGGACCATCATTCGTTGGTGGTGCTGAGCAATATCGTGCAGTGTGCAGACGTCATCATCCTTCCACACAAAATTAAGGGTGTTCTCGGATACCCCACTTTTTTAAATTTAGACATTGGTCACATGGAGCGTCCAATGTCTCGTAGAAACATTTTTTCACACAGTGGTCAGAAGGTTTGTGAAATAAAGAGAGAGAGTTTCGCAGATATTTTTTACTGAGTTAAAAACGTCTTTAAAAAATGCTAGAGCAGTTGTCGCCTCAAACGTCGTCTCGACAACGAGAACGAGTGCTAACTCGACTCATTACTCACTGTCTAAAAAGTCTCTTTACAATAACGTCTCTCGTGGTTACTCAACGCTGACTTATTTTTAAATTTACGAAAACACTGAGAGCACTGAAACCCAACGTCAAAGAGATATTTTATTACCGTGGTAATAGCGTCGTCGTACGAGTCGCACAAGAGTGTTAGATAACCAGCGGATTTATATCTGAGCAACAGAGACTCCTGCTCTTTGGACGTCTTGCCTGTACCACCCGGGTTCTTGAACTCAATCACGAGCCCGCTGTGCTGTCGGTTTGCATTGGCAATAATCAAGTCAGGTGTTCCACGTTGATAACCTTTTTTCCACGAGTTTATTCTTTTACTTGAAGTGTCTTGATTTTCACCACAAGCGGCTATCAAAATAGCTTCTGGATAATATTTCCTAAGAAAACCGACGACTTTCGTGTGGAGATCGAACTCGGTGATCATTTTAAACTGATTGTGTTTGAGACCAACGTCGGCTAAACTTTTTCTAACGCTTGGTAAGACTTCTGAGTGCACCCACCTTCCAAAGTGTTTCGCGCGCTCCAATTTACTCGAGAACGTCAATGAGTAGACCCCAAGTTCGTTGATAAACGAGGCCTGCTCTATCTTCATTTTACAATCAGGTTCGACGTGGTCGTTGACTGCATCTTTTGGTCGAGCATAACCTAGAGCGCTCGCGACCTCTTTCGCTTTGAACCATATTTCACCGTTGTGATTAACCGTCGTGATTTGGTGACCATCAAATAATTGCACTGAGTTGGTCGCCATTACTATAGCCTCGCAAAAAAACTACTCGACATAGGTGTCAGGTTTTTTATAGATCTGGTTTGTTGTGTACCAATGCAGCAGGTGTGTTTTATTAGTCCTCAGTTTTCTACGTCGTCTGAAAAAGTTTCTAATGTTACGAACCAGTTTTCTAAGCCAACCCATTACATAACTTAGGTCACGTCTCCCACCACTCCTACTTTGTCTGACTCTGGCAACATAATAGGTTTGCCGTAAGTCTTTTTAGACCTCATACCAATCTCAGCGTGGAGCTCGAGAGTAACGTCACCGCGACCAAATGATCCACCAGCTTTGAACATGTGATCAGTCGTCTTATTTATTTTATATATTTCACGTTCTTTTGAAAAACATGCTCCCATTTACTTTACACCATATTCCTTCATCATTTTTCCACCCATGATTATGATGTCTCGGTTCGTCATGTAACCACTCACAATTTTCACACCGTAGAATTCTATCAACGATGGGTACGCATAAGGTGCGAGTGGTATTCTTGGTCGATGTATTCCAAAAATTGTTCCATAGGGTGTGCCTATCTTTCCCATGTTCGCTATGAAGTCTGAATCGGTTGACTTAACGTTGTTGACTCTGACATGTGAATTGTCCATTTGCCAGTGTATTGATATCATATGCATTTTACTTATGTCAATAATACTCGGAATAGTGCATACGCTCTCCATCGCTGGGATGCTACCACCATACGCGAGTCCATTAGTCATACCAGTCTTGTACCCTATGAACTTATCCCACTGACCGTCGTCGTTTGATATAATTGTCTCCCAATTTGATCCAGCGGTGCGAGTAGGTAACCTCACTACGACAAAAATGGAGAGGTCACACCACTGCATACTCGGACAGTTAAAATGGAGACCTGACTCAAGTGGGATTGGTGTTAACACAGGGGATAGAAAACTTTGACTTACACTACTGATGCCGACAATAGGACCATAAGCCGGGTTGTTTTGCACTAATTTACTTGTTTCACCAATGGCTTTCACTTTGTTTGAACCATTGGTGTGAAACTCCACGTTTCTCAAGGCGTGTGTGCTAACGTTGAAGTCGAGCACAACGTTGTAGGACTGGCTCTTGAGGAGACCTGATAGCAATTGCTCTAGAGTTCTTTTATTGATGGCGTCTGAGTCATCGACTGGATCTGCTACGTTTTTTATTGCTGAGCCTTGCATGTCTATTATTCCAGACATCCTTCCACCGGTCGCGCTTAATTTAGGATCTTCGTCCAGATGTCTTTTCGTTCTCTTCAGTATTTTATCGTGAGGGTCGTCAGACTCATACCCATAGTTTAGACTCATTACTACCTGAAGGTGTGTTTGGTTAGCAGATAGCCAGAAGCTGCTGAGAACCCTAAGATTATCACCAACGTCGTCGTGGTGTTTGACTTACTCGCAGTGACTCGCGTAGTGTGCTCTGTTTGATTGGTGATGACCACTGTTTTCTCCACGGGTGGTACTACTAGAGTGTCCAAGTGGGGTTGCGAGTCCTGGTGAACTTTTTTATGCTTCACTTTTGACGCTCGGTGGTAGTTCAACCCATCGTTATACCCAAATGTCATCCCAGTTTCAGACGAAGTTCTGAGCACGTTATTGTAACCAACAATGGGGTCCTTTAACAAGACCATGCTTCTGGGGATCAGCCAAGTGTTGGGTGTCACAGCTGTGTCTAGCTTAACTTTGATCTCACTAATCGCTTTGTTCATAAGGTTGATCCAAACACTCGGTGAATATTGAACCACACCGTCTTCAATGATGTCTCTAAAGATTTGTTGTGTTTCTCGAGCACTAGCTCTAGTTCCCACGATGCTTTGCTTTGACCTCGCTTGGGCTCCAAGAATGGCACGCATGTAAACTTCAATCGATTGGTTTAGTAGTTCTTGTCCTAATGGTGTGAACCCGTCAGAGTGTCTTGGGCAATACCGACGATAATCACCTTGGATGTCCTTGATGTATCTATTGTCAACATCAGTCAATGGTAGGTGACCTTTCAAAAGTCGCCAGTCAGGGAGGTACAGTCTTAAGATGTTGTTAATGTCGACTTGACTCTTACTTAAACGAAACATCACACGACGAATGGTGAAGTACACGTGAAACCTCATGAGACTCACGATTTGCTTTGGGACGTCGACGTGATAACTTAAGTTTTGTAGAGACACCCCTGAGCGATATGTAGCGATGTACATACCTGCGATCGCTTGATAGTAACTCTCCGTTAGAGTCCAAACTGTGTAAACGTTACCACCAATTGCCTTGTCATAGTGACGTCTTTTGGTGTCGATGAGTATTCTCGGTAGATTTGATTTGAAGGAATTATTGTCGTCAACAAAGACGTCAAAATTGTGGGTTGGGTAGTTGAGGACATATGGTGGAAACGTCTCGACTTCTCTGTAGCTCTTGTGGGTCTCTGTCAGTAATAACTTTGGGACACGTCCATCGCTCGACCATATTTTTGGGAATCTTGGTGTGTTGCTAAGGAATTTCGTAAAGCCCTCGTTCTTCGTGAACTTTGATGACTTTATGTTTATCATGTCAGAATACTTTGGACCTGACTTGAAGTAAATGTCGACGGTCTTGACTGTTTTATTGTCGTCTGTGAGGTTGTACCCAAACTCAAACTTATCTAGTTGCGCGTTTGGAAATTCACTAAGAAAAATTAGTTCACCTTGCTTTCTTTTTGTTAGCATCTACATAACACACACTATATTATATGGTCAGGGTCGTAGTGTTGATTAGAGGTCCAACGGAGACTGTGGATCTACCAGAGGCACTCTTGACGTTTGGCTCAGACCCTCACTTACTAGTAAAAAAAGCGACCATCTTTTGGGACTATGTTAACGTGGAGACCGGTGTGAATGATGAAATAAGTTACAACAGCAACAAACACGTTTTTGAGTCTGGGTACCACACTTTTAAAATGATTGCTGACGAGTTGAAGGGATTAGGGGCTATCGAGCTAGTAGCCAACAAACACAATTCAAAGTGTGCGATAAGAACTGACCAACAATTAGAGCTGTTTAAATTTGGAGAACTCTTAGGGTTCAACGATAACACAACGGTGAGTAGTAGTGGTCTGGTCAGCCATAACGTTGTGAACGTTAACAAAGGGCTGAAGTACGTACAAGTGGGTTGCAGCATTGTGAACAGACCTGAGAATATTGTTAATGGCAGCAAAAGCGAGGTTATCGTCGAGTTGCCATTGACCACCACCCAACCACTGAAGAGCTCCGTTCAACACTTCTTCAACATTGAGTCGAAGGTGTCGATAAACAAAGGCGCTTTCACACAGCTGGTGTTTAATGTGACTGACCAAGATGGTAGTGGTGTCAACGTTGGTGACATATTGTTGGATTTGTATGCAACGCTTGAGTAGCTAGACGTGCGCTAATGTAATGAGTCTAAACTATGGGTATGACTCTGGTGGTTACACTGAAAAGCGACGTGTAGACGACAGTCCTCAAAAGTTGACGGTGCTTATTGAAGGTGTGGAGAAAGTCGTAACTTTTGACTACAGTGTAGTAGCCACATACGATAACCCACACGTTGTAGTCAAGACAGCCACTGTGTTTTGGAGCTACAATAACGTGGCGAGTGATGTCGATATTCAATTCATACATACTAGATCAGGAACACCAACGCGAGTGTTTAAGGCGACTCGATTGGGTGGGGGCTACTACGACTTCGACGCGTTGGTTAGAGCTATACGACACACGCTCAGGATGGTTGATGTGGGCTTTGTGGTGGAGAAGCTGATGGCCACAGGTAAAAGTAGGGTCAAAGCTTGGTCTTTGAGGATTTTCAACTCCACCGCATACGAACTTAGGCTAGGTGACATTGGGCTTTTGCTTGGTTTTGCGAAGGATGCAGGAATTGTGTTAGATGGTAAGTGGCACGACAGTCCAAACAAGATTGACATGAATAGAGGTCTAAAGTATGTAGAAGTCTCGTGCGACGCTGTTGAGACGGAGAGCAATGTGGGCACTGATGGGAGTCGTAGTGATGTGATCACAACATTGCCAGTGCCCACCGAGCAGTCTCTAGATGGGGGGATACAGCGCTACGCATACGTTGAGTCCAAGGTGAGAATTAAAAAAGGTATTTACCCAAGTATGACGTTTCGCGTCAAACCAAACAATGGTGACGCTGATGTTGGCGCGGTGTTGTTGGAACTGTATATTGTGTGAATTATATGGAGCTTGGTGTGGAGACAGAACAAGGGTTGAGAGACATCTATTATAATCCCAAGACGGGGTACAGTGGTGCAGAGAGGTTGTATCAAAGTGCATTGGGAGACGGATTGAAAGTAACTAGAAAAACAGTGAAAGAGTGGTTGACAGCGCAGGACACTTACACTAGGTACAAACCTATTGTGAGAAGACATAGATTCCGCGCGACTTTTGTTGGGTTTCTTGGTGAAGAGCTCCAAATGGACTTAGTGGACATGAGTAAGTATTCAAAACAGAATGGAGGTTATTATTGGATATTGACAGGCATTGAAATATTGAGTAGATACGCTTTTGGAATTGCAGTTTATAGAAAAGACACTAAGAACATGACTGAGGCTGTTGGAAAATTGTTGAGCGACTTTAAAGATCGGTTTGGAGCCACGCCTAAGTTAGCGCAATTTGATGATGGACTTGAGTTCTACAATGTTGGTGTTAAAAATTTGTTGAAAAAACATGGTGTTGAATATTTCAGCACTAAGAGTGATAAAAAGGCTGCTGTTGTTGAGCGTTTTAATAGAAGTCTGAAGAGCATTATGTGGAAGTACTTTTATACCCGTGGAACGTACAAATGGATTGACGTTTTGGATCAGTTTGTAAGCAATTACAATAGCAATGTGAACCGCAGTATTATGATGAAGCCGAAGGATGTTGGTAAGTCAAACGAAGGCGAAGTTTGGACTACTTTGTTTGGTCACCAATTTGCAGACAACCCATTGCCAAAGTTTAGAGTTGGTGAGTCAGTGAGAATTAGTAAATACAAGAGTGTGTTCACAAAGGGCTATGAAGCCAACTTCACTGAGGAGCTGTTTAAAGTGGTAAAGGTTATTCGTGGTGATCCGAATGTGTATGAAATTGAGGACATAAGCGGTGAGCAGATTATTGGTAAATTTTATGAACAGGAATTATCGCTGGTCAATAAGAAACGTGGTGGTGACGATGTGTACAGAGTTGAAAAGGTGTTGAAAAGAAAGAAAGTCAGAGGGAAGAAGATGGCGTTGGTCAAATGGTTGGGTTATGAGAGCAAACATAATTCGTGGATACCAGAAAGCGATATTCAAAACGTGAGCTAATGTAATATGGATGAGGGTGGGGAAGGTCCTGACAAGATCGAGATGAAAAACTTTAACGAGTACGAAGACGCCACTGATGAGCAATTAGAAGAGGGACTCACTGACGCTGAGGAGTGGCTCAGCAAGACAACCATTGAGTATGGTATGAGCGAGATTCCGAAAGACGTTCGCGTTGAGTACGATGAACGCCGAGACTACGCGAGAGAGATAAAAGATGAGCTAGCTAGAAGACGAGGTGGGCAAAAAGAGACGTCGTTTATTGACACTGATGATGGTAAGACGGTGACAATAAGGGGAACTAACACAGAAGTCCCACCAGCGGAGTTTGTCAAACAGAGGTCGTATGGTGACGTCAGTGACACAAGCTTCAGTCTAGCTTTTGAAGAGAGGTCGGACGATCTTTATAAAAGATTGAGTGAGCTAAACTCGTTCAACAAAAAGGTAGTAGAAAACGAAGTAAAAAGAATCAAGCTAATAGGTGAGAAAATACGTAAGTTGTATAAAAAAAAACTCGGTCGCGACGACACGTCAAGGGAAATAGTCAACAGGTCGTATGTGACGGGCTCGGGGTCTATTATTTTCAAACCGATAAACAAAGACGGCAAATATGGGAAACACAGACGAATTCTAATACCTGGGAAAAAAGGTTTGGTCTACAGTAAAGACGCTAGTAGTAAAAACGCGATTGAGCAGTTCAAACAGTTAGTTAGTCAAATCCCTGAGAATGCAGAAACAACAGTTGTCACAACAGAAGTGATCCCAGACGACTTCCCAGTAATTGAGACAAGAGTGGATAATAATGACATACCTGGGCTATCACCAGACGAGAACCGCGGGCTGAATGGTGTGCTTAACCCAAGCGATAGCGTGTTGCGTGAATCGAGAATAGGTGACGCTGGTGCGTTGCAAATACAAGCAGACTATTTTCAAGAAGCGATAGACGAATCGAACAAGAGATTGGCAGAGCTTAACAGAAAAGCTGAGCAAAGTGGTCTTACGAGTGATGAAGAGCGAGAGCGCGCCATTTTGTTTGAAAGAGTGGGAGGACTTGAGAGAGCTAGAGACAAAACCTTGGCACAGCGTGAGCTTGAAGAGGTTAGAGCGCAACAAGAAGTCGACATTGACAGATTGCAGAAATTTAAGGAATGGGCTAAAGAAAATATGGTTGGGTTGAGCGCTGTAGCAATTTCAGTGGCTGGAATTATAACAACTATCATTATCGCTGGGAGATCTGCTGTTATGAGAGGCGCTATGGCCACAAAGTCATTCGCACAGGCTGTTAAGAACGCAATCACGAAGATGGGTCCATGGGCTGTTGGGCTGGCTAATTTAGTTTACAATATGTTGACGTTGGGTGCAAAGGGTCTTGC
Source organism: Chrysogorgia sp. JL179-B06 (assembly GCA_035772405.1). Taxonomy (NCBI): domain Eukaryota; kingdom Metazoa; phylum Cnidaria; class Anthozoa; order Scleralcyonacea; family Chrysogorgiidae; genus Chrysogorgia; species Chrysogorgia sp. JL179-B06. The sequence continues at coordinate 3,067,437 of JAYKKM010000360.1, read as the reverse complement.
TTGGTTGGCTCAAAATCTCTGGGTACTCGCGGTGGTACTTGCGTGGTTCGCTTATGATTATTACAAGCTAAAACGGTAGCGATAAAACATATGTAAAGGTATATGAACGTCACGTCGGCAGAGTTGAACCCTGGTTTTAGACGAGCGACCATGGGCGTCATAAAAGGGGTGAGAACACAACACGTAATCACGTTGAACCCTAATAAAGTCAGTCCTGGTGAGGAACTTTACATTGATATACCGAAGCTCAAGGTTAGTAGCTGTTTGGTGCCTGGATCGTTGGGTCTAGTGTTCGACTTTAAGAACGCAAACGCTAAAAGCTGGTTCTTGAACAATGTGAGCAAGTTGTTGGTTGAGAAACTTGTTGTGAGACTAGCCGGGGAGACTGTGTACGACAACAATGGGGAAAATTACACTGGTGTTTATCGCGACCTTTGGGAGAGTGCTACTGCGCGAGACCAATTGATTGACTATGGTGTTGGTGGTGAGAACTTGAGAAAGTTAATTTCTAAGGATGACAGTGGTGCGACGAGTGGGAATGTCGTTAAAGTTAGCGACGCGTTAATGTTTGGTGTGATTGGAACGAAACTGCGGATTAAGCTTGGCAAGATCATGAATGACCATGGGTTGTACGCTCCTTTTAGCATGAACAACAACTTGCAGTATGTGATCACACTCCCGAAGGCCACAGACATCATGGTGGCGCAATCCGGTAGCGCTGTGGGCGGATACACTCTGGAGAACCTCGAGCTTGAGTACGAAACGATTGATAACCAGGAGCTCGCTGACGAAATAGCGTCGGGCTACGCAAGTGGTCGTAGTTTGTCATATGAGCACATCACGTTGATGAAAATCACCGAATGGGACAAAGGCACAACCATCGTGAATGAAAACATTAATCTTCCAAGAAAAAGCATGAAGGCAATCGTGTTGCTATTCACGAATAAGGTGCGAACAGACAGTGAGGAGTTTCTTTATCCAAATATTGAGAGTGTTAGAGTCACAATTGAAGGTGTGCCAAATAGTGTGTACTCACAAGGCATCCCAAAGTCGAAGTTCTATGCAGAAGCGAAACGATTGTTTGGGTTGGGTGAAGAACACGCTCAGTTCATGACCATACAGAAGTTTTATAAAGATGGCTTCGCGTTGGTCATTGACTTGAGGAGCGTTCAAGATAATCGCAATGTCGCCACTGGTAAAAATATTGTGAACACACAATCTGGCGTGCTTCTTGAGATCACTAAGAAAGCGACGACTGCGAACGTCATGTGTAGGGTGTTTGTGGTAAGCGATGGGTTGGTCAACTTTATGAATAATGGGTTGCAATCAATCCAGTATTAAATCAAACGTGGGTTAATGGAGACTCCGTTTAATATGTTAATTGTTGGTATGACAGCTTGTGGTAAGACGCATTATTTGCTGGAAACATTGGAATCTGAGTACTTTAGTAAATTTGACTACATTGTGTTGATTTGTCCTACTTTCGAGTGGAACAAAGCGTACCAAGATTGGAAATATGTGCGTGACCCTGACGTGCTAGCGATAGACTGCACACAGGACAATGTCGACGCTGTTCTCAAGTGTGTAACAAATGTTTTTAAAGGCACTAACACTCTGATCGTGTTGGATGACTGTGCGAGCTCTCAAGATGTTAAGAATAGGACTAGTCAATTGGTCAACTTAGCTTTTAGTGCGCGACATTTTATGTTGAGCGTTATTGTCATCACACAACAACTGACGTCGATCGCAAAACCGTACAGAGAAAATATTAGTAAGCTCGTTTGCTTCTACTGCCCGAGTAGGAGTGATATGAAGGTCGTTATCGACGATTACCTTGGAAACATTAGCAGAGAAAAATCGTCGGCGATTGCGACTGCATTAAAAAATAATAAGTACGCTAGACTCGAAATCTCACTGCGCTATCCATACAGTCACGAAGTTGTTATTCCGCAATAAAATATAGGTATAAGTAATAGCGTGATGGTGAGACGCAAAAGTGAAGAAAACCCCACGATTGAGGAGTTAGTTGAGGACACTGATGATACTTCGACTGTGGAAGACAACGTCGACGTTAGGAGATCCGAACTTATTAGACTGTCCGGTGACGGTGTGGTAAGTCAGTCCGAAGCGTACATTAAAAAAGCGTCCGCAAAGGTTATCGATAAGATATGGCACCAATATGAGTTGAAGAGAATGGAGATCGCAAACGCTTTTCTCACCGACTTGCTAATCAGCAAATTCGCCAGCTTACTAGATGGGTTGAACGCCATTGAGAACCCTGACGAACTAAACGACGAGTTACAAAAAGACCCGTTACTAAAGAAAGACGTCGAGAGCATTGTCGCGATTGTGACGCCGTACGTGCCTTTCTTGGGCTTGTTGTCGGGAGGAATCACAACGTCGAAATATGTGTACGATCACCACTTCAAGAAAGAAACGGTAGACGACGCTGAAAATAGCGAGCGAGTGGACTAATCTACATACTAACAGGTGGCTATTTGTGATCTCGCAAAACAAACGCTAAAAGGTAGCAAAACGGGCGACTACTTTGAGATCTGCCATTGAGGGAGAGACAATCCGGCCCCTAAGCCGTTTGTGGATTATCCCTTGCAAATCTCACTATGAGTGCCCTGCTTGAGAATCTGATGTCACACCGGTCTGCTTTTTCTAGGATCGATGCAAGCTACCTTTTTGGGCACGCCCTCAAGCTTTCGCCGTATTTTATTGTGACACCTTGAGGACTCACTTCTCGCCTCTATAGTTATTTTTTCTCACATCATGGATGCTTATAACCTGGTGTCATATCGGTCTGCTTTTTTCTAGGATCAATACCTTAGGTTTAATGCTATTATGCACGTCCTCAAGCTTTCGCCGTATTTTATTATGACATCCTCAACCTCGTCAAGCTTGTGGGTGTGACCGGACTGGGAAGAGCGCTCTGATTGTGAGCACGAAATCTATCCCGCAGGCCGCCACACCCACAGTCAATTCACTGTCATTTTAGAGTATTTAAGCGAATAAACATGACGGGTGACCATTTCGCTATCCACTAGAGTCAAAATCTGGTGGCTTTTTTCGCGCGTGAGTTGAGACAACAGCAGAACGCGTCGGTTGAAATGACACTCTCTATTTTTTAATATGTGAGAGTGAGCTCGTACCACATTTTATTTTTTAACACGCGAAAATGTTGAAATGACACTTTCTATTTTTCCTAAATGTAATTTGACATAAATTTGTGAGAATTTTGAAACGACGCTCTCTATTTTTTTAAATATGGCTGAAATGGTGTCAAATTTAGCGAGAGTCGCTATTTAGTATAAATTTGGTATTGTTTCGCTAATCTCGCATGTGTTTGACATCAATTTAGTAGAAAATGTGTGAGGGGTGTCTAGATTGACTAACGATCGTTGTAGTAGTATAGCAAGTAGGGCTGCGAGCTTATTCGATGTTAATCGTAAATATAAATACCAAAACATCGCCAAATTTGTCGAGTCGCGACTTGGCAAAATTTGGCGATGTTTTGGTATTTATATTCACGGTTGAGGTTGATTGAGCTCGCAGCCCTACTTGCTATACTACTTATATTATATATGAAAACTAATTGCGAAAAATAATTAGGGATTACTGTATATTTAAAGCATAATTCATGAAAGGTGATCATCTTTTTCTGCAGGGCATGTGCATCATAACTAAGCGGGAGGATCAGTGTTCTCCTTATAAAACAATAAAAACGAAGATGAAATACAACGAAAATGAAATAAAATAAAGGAAAATGAACAAAACGAAGAAAATCGAATTAAAACGAAGTACATGGGATTGAAACGGAAAACAAAGAAACATCAATAGTAACATAGAAAGACTAACTAAAACAAAAAATTATGAAAAGGTGATCATCTTTTTCTGCACGGTATGTGTATGATAACCATTTGGGAAAACCATCAGCCGTCTCCATATAAAACAATGAAAACGAAGAAAAACGATATAAGAAGAAGAAATACAACAAAAATGAAATAAAACAAAGGAAAATGAACAAAACAAAGAAAGTCGAATTAAAACGAAGCCCAAGAGATTGTAACGGAAAAACAACGAAACACCAATCATAACAAAAAAGACGAACTCAAACAAACAATTAAAATAAAAACGAATTAAACGAACCCAACGAAGAAAAGGAGTCAAACCAATTAAAATGTTAGTTTTGAAATTAAACTGCCGTGACCAGGATTCGAACCTGGGTTATTGCGGCCACAACGCAATGTACTAACCACTATACGATCACGGCATTACTTGATTGAACGTAATGTCTTTCGTCTTTAACCGTCCATGGTTCACCAAATTAAATTGTCAAATATGCATGTTTTTGAAAATTACAGCAAAGAAAAAATGACATAGAAAGAAATGTATTCGTATTTTATCTAGAAATTAACCTAAAAACGCACTTCCTCATGAACCAGATAAAATTAACACATTGCGCCCACAACGCAATGTACTAACGGCATTACTTGATTGAATGTAATGTCTTTCGTCTTTAACCGTCCATGGTTCACCAAATTAAATTGTCAAAATGCTGGTTTTTTGAAAATTACAGCAAAGAAAAAATGACATAGAAAGAAATGTATTCGTATTGTATCTAGAAATCAACCTAAAAACGCACTTCCTGAACCAGATAAAATGAACATAGACGTCGAAGAAATCAGAAATAAAGAAGTTTGATCGACGAGGATGGGATTTGAACCCACGCGTACAGAGCACAATGGATTAGCAGTCCATCGCCTTAACCACTCGTCCACCTCGTCGTTGTGGCTCAATCGTATAAAATTTTCCCATCGCTTCTGTATTCATTTACAACGAAGAAAAGGAATAAAACGAATTAAAACGTTAGTTTGGAAATTAAACTGCCGTGACCGGTATTCGAACCTCATGGGTTATTGCGGCCACAACACAACGTACTAACCACACTACGATCACGGCATTAATTGATTGAAACAAATGAAGTTGTCAAATATCTTTTTTTTTGAAAATTACAGCAAAGAAAAAATGACATAGAAAGAAAATTTATTCGTATTGGATCTAGAAATCAACCTAAAAACGCACTTCCTGAACCAGATAAAATGAACATAGACGTCGAATAAATCAGAAATAAAGACGTTTGATCGACGAGGATGGCATTCGAACCGACGCGTGTAGAGCACAATGGATTAGCAAGCCAATGGCCTTAACCACTCGGCCACCTCGTCGTTGTCGCTCAAGCGCATAACATTTTCCCATCGCTTCTTTATTCATTTACGAATTTAACAATCAATGAAATTATTTTTTCATTAATATATCTCGTATAACTTTTACATTCTATAAAATATTTAAAGCATAATAAATGAAAGGTGAACATCTTTTTCTGTAGGGAATCCCATCATAACCATTTGGAAAACGATCTAACTATATGCGGGAGGTTGAGCGTTCTCCTTATAAAACAAGGAAAAACGAAGAAAAACGATATACGAAGAAGAAATACAACGAAAATGAAATAAAATAAAGGAAAATAAACAAAACAAAGAGAATCGAATTAAAACGAAATACATGAGATTGAAACGGAAAAACAAATAAACACCAATCATAACAAAGAAAGACACTATTAAAACGAACAATTACAAATAAAAACGAATTAAACGAACACAACGAAGAAAAGGAGTATGAGGAATTAAAACGTTAGTTTGGAAATGAAACTGCCGTGACCGGTATTCGAACCTGGGTTATTGCGGCCACAACACAACGTACGAACCACACTACGATCACGGCATTACTTGGTTCAAAGTAACGTCTTTCGTGTTTAACACCAAATGAAGTTATCAAATATCCTTTTTTGAAAATTACAGCAAAGAAAAAATGACGTAGAAACAAAATTTATTCGTATTGTATCTAGAAATCAACCTAAAATGCACTTCCTGAACTAGATAAAATTAACATAGATGTCGAGGAAATCAGAAATAAAGATGTTTGATCGACGAGGATGGGATTCGAACCCACGCGTGCAGAGCACAATGGATTAGCAGTCCATCGCCTTAACCACTCGGCCACCTCGTCGTTGTGGCTCAATCGCATAAAATTTTCGCATCGCTTCTTTATTCATTTACAAATTTAACAATCAATGAAATTATTTTTTCATTGATATATCTCGTATAACTTTTACTTTCCATAAAATCTATATTATATATGAAAATTAATGGCTAAAAATAATTTAAGGATTACTGTATATTTAAAGCATAATAAATGAAAAGTTGAACATCTTTTTCTGTAGGGAATTCCATCATAACCATTGAGAAAAACGATCTAACTAAGCGGGAGGATCAGTGTTCTCCTTATAAAACAATGAAAACGAAGATGAAATACAATGAAAATGAAATAAAATAAAGGCAAATGAACAAAACGAAGAAAATCGAATTAAAACGAAGTACATGGGATTGAAACAGAAAAACAAATAAACATCAATAGTAACATATAAAGACTAACTAAAACGAACAATTATGAAAAGGTGATCATCTTTTTCTGCAGGGCATGTGCATTATAACCATTTGGGAAGACCATCCGCGGTCTCCTTATAAAACAATGAAAACGAAGAAAAACGATATAAGAAGAAGTACAACAAAAATGAAATAAAACAAAGGAAAATGAACAAAACAAAGAAAATCGAATTAAAACGCAGCGCAAGAGATTGTAACGGAAAAATAAAGAAACACCAATCATAACAAAAAAGACGAACTGAAACGAACAATTAAAATAAAAGCGAATTAAACGAACCCAACGAAGAAAAGGAGTCAAACAATCAATCAATCAATTTATTCCAGATACCTTAGATACATAAAATTAATAAGGAAAAAATACTAATATACAATAATAAATGTATCAAGGACCTTGCAGGAGAATCCGGAGGTTAACCCTATAATATGAGTCAAACCAATTAAAATGTTTGAAACCAATAAAATGAGTCAATCCAATTAAAATGTTAGTTTTGAAATTAAACTGCCGTGACCAGGATTCGAACCGGGGTTATTGCGGCCACAACGCAATGTACCGTTTGAGAAATATACCTACTATCCCCGCTCACCTCCATGAATACCTCTCCCTCACAATTCACCCATCCACCCCTCAAATCGCCATATAGTCGAAATTGTGACCCGCTGCATGCGAAGTTAAAGTAAATTTAAAAGTTAAAATTAAAAGTTAAAGCAAAGTTAAAGTAAAGTTAAAAGTTAAAGTTAAAAGTTAAAGTAAAGTTAAAAGTTAAAAATCAACGCAAAGTTAAAAGTTAAAGCAAACTTAAAGTTAAAGTGAACATAAAGTTAAAGTAAAGTTAAAAGTTAAAGTAAACATAAAGTTAAAGTAAAGTTAAAAGTTAAAGTTAAAAGTTAAAGTAAAGTTAAAAGTTAAAGTTAAAAGTCAAAAAGTTAAAGTTAAAAGTTAAAGCTAGGTTAAAGTGAAGTTAAATGTTAAAAGTTAAAGTAAAGTTAAAAGTTAAAAGTCAACGCAAAGTTAAAGTAAAAGTTAAAGCAAAGTTAAAGTAAAGTTAAAAGTTAAAGTTAAAAGTCAACGCAAAGTTAAAGTTAAAAGTTAAAGCAAAGTTAAAGTTAAAGTAAACTTAAAGTAAAGTTAAAAGTTAAAGTAAACAAAGTTAAAGCAAAGTTACAGCAAAGTTAAAAGTTGCAAAGTTACAGCAAAGTTAAAGTTAAAAGTTAAAGCAAAGTTAAAAGTTAAAGTAATAACTTTTAATTTACTTTTAACTTTACTTTAACTTTACTTTAACTTTGCTTTAACTTTTAACTTTAACTTTTCTTTAACTTTTAATTTAACTTTGCTTTAACTTTTAACTTTGCTGTAACTTTGCTTTAACTTTGTTTACTTTAACTTTTAACTTTACTTTAACTTTACTTTAACTTTGCTTTAACTTTTAACTTTAACTTTGCTTTAACTTTTAACTTTGCTTTAACTTTTAACTTTAACTTTGCTTTAACTTTATTTTATTTATTTACAAGCTTTGCCACATTGAGTAGCAGGGATACCCCACAGAGCTTATCGCTCCATTACGGGGTCCCTAATTAAAAAAAACTAACAGCACATTTTAACAAGGAGACTAGATAGGGGACGACACAGGTGACATTTTACACATACGGTTTTAAAGGTTTGCGGAATTTGGTTGTGTTTTAGCAGTTCAGATTTGAATTGTCCAATAGAAAGGTTAACGTCTCGCAGATGTGATGGTAGAGAGTTGAATATCCTAGGGGTTCTACAGTAGAAACTGTTCTGAAAAGTTACGCTATTCACTTTAGGGATATTTAAAACAAATGTACGGTGTGTACGTCTTGTTACACGGCTGGAGGAATTAATAGAAATGTAAGAGTCACATGAACCAACTAATGCTTTAAAAAGGTATAGTAAGTCCAGGTACTCGTGCCAGTAGGACAGAGGTAGCAGTCGTAACAGTTTAAACTTTTAACTTTAACTTTAAATTTACTTTAACTTTTTACTTAAACTTTTAACTTTACTTTAATGATGTCAACTGAATAGTTTAGTTCACTGCATAACATTTATATTGATAAGTTTACAAAATTGCACGGAGGGCCTTTTTCGTGGCCCTTTCTGTAGACTCCAATAATTTCGAACACGCACATATCTCGAATTAAATATATTTCCAAAGTCAAAATATCTCCGTTACAAATAGATGCGATTCAACTAATAATAGTACAAAAAAACACGATATTACATATACGACAATATGAACAACTACGATACTTAGAAATGATAAATTATAGGCTAATACAGTACTTACAGATAGTTAACGTCTACATGATGACTTGACATGATAGAATACGAAACTGACTATACACACACAAAAGATATCGACGCTGAACTGTCAACTCGTCACAGCGGTATTACGTCATCGTTCAATTTGGAGCTTACATACCGGCCCCATAAATGTGAACAATATTTACATAGCTAAATCACGAAATCCAAATTGTTGCCTCACACTAAACAATTATTGTTTATGTACAACTTAGAACACGCAGTCTCAATATAGTCATTAAGGCTTCTCTGAGGCTTCTGCTGTCTCCAGTAGAACTATCTTGTCAATAGATCGGTCCAGTACCGATTGCTTGGTCTTTACCGTGACACTTCTCACGCATTCATCCTGTTGGCTTTTGCGGACATCAATGATGCGTCCCAGAGGCCAAGATGATCTAGGCAACCTGCTGTCCACGACCAACACTATGTCGTTTATAGCAAAATTTCTTGAAGGATTTATCCACTTTTGTCGTTCCTGCAATTGAGGTAGGTATTCTTTGACCCAACGGCGCCAAAATATGTCAGCTAAATACTGAACCTGCCGCCATCTTCTACGCGAGTAGGCGTCGTCACTGTTGAAAACTCCAGGAGGAAGGCTCGATCCTGAGCGCAGTAGCAGTAAATGATTCGGTGTTAGGGCTTCTAAGTCCTTTGGATCGTCGGATGATTTTGTTATCGGTCTGCCATTTACTATCGCCTCCACCTCACACATCAATGTTGATAGTCCTTCGTCATCAATCACTTGTTCCTTCATTAAAAAACTTAAAACCTTTCGGACAGTCCTTATGCATCTTTCCCATACACCACCATGGTGGGAACCAGCAGGCGAGTTAAATCTCCACTTTATATTTCGTTGTAGCATAAATTCGTGGATTTGTTTTTCGTTCCATTGAGCAATAGATTGACGCAGCTCCTTGTTTCCGCTGACGAAATTGGTCCCGTTGTCGGACCTCATGACTTCGGGATTACCTCTTCTTGCGATGAAGCGCCTCATTGAATTAAGAAATGAATCAGTATCCATGCTGTGGATTACTTCGATATGGATTGCTCGTACGGACAAACATGTATACAAAACACCATAACGCTTCACTTGACTTCTTCCTCTTCGCACCTCGAATGGTCCGAAACAGTCAACTCCCACGAATGTGAACGGTGGTTTGTCGGGTGTTACTCTATCTTCCGGGAGGTCGGCCATCTTCTGGACTCCCGCGCGACCTTGTCTTCTCTTACAATCGAAACACCGGTTTATAACCTTCTTAACGGCGACTCTTGCTTTAATTAACCAGAAACGTTCGCGGATCATCGATAGCACATGCTCCAAACCGGAATGTCCTGATCTTGAATGGTAATGACTTACTATCAAGTCGACTACGTGGTGCTTCTTTGGTAAAATTACAGGATGTTTCGTGTCAGCTTGGATCGATGCACGTTTTAGACGTCCTCCAACGCACATTATACCATCGATGAGCATTGGATCAAGCTTGTAGATAGTACTCGACTTCTTAACGGAAGTAGCTTCTCGTCTCCGATCACTCCGTGGTTTATCTTTATCCTCGTGCCTTTCTCTTTCTTCCAAGAATGTAATTTCTTTACCAAAGCTTTGTCGTTGGACATACTTCAGAATTTTAACTTCAGCGGAATTCATTTCTTCTGTAGATATAGGATCAACTTTGCCGGTGGAAAAGATGGCGGTCTTTCCATCCTTACGACGTCGAGTCGCGAGTAGAAGCTTCGAGCGATAACGTAGGATCCAGGCAATACATTTCTTCAATCTAAACCACGACGAGAAATGTTGCAGAATTCGGTCCACTTGGTTGCACGTGTCCGTGTTGATAACACCAAATGATTTAACACTTCGAACTTCTGAATCGTCATCTCGCACTTTATCAGCGTTGCGTTGCTTTGGCCATTCTTCTTCTTTCTTCCACAGAAAGTCAGGACCGTGTATCCATCGTTTGTTGCTCACGAGAGCTTCCGCAGACAGTCCTCTAGACGCGTCGTCAGCAGGATTCGAACTTGTGTCGACGTGCTTCCATTGACTTAGTTGAGATCCATCGTGGATTGTTGCAATCCTGTTCGCGACGAACGTTTGAAACCTCCTGTCTTGATTCGCTATATAACTTAACACGCAAGTGCTATCCGTCCAAAAGAAGGTGTCGTCGATCTTCATCTCGAGTTCTTGTTGGATCATACGGTTTAGTCTCGTAGCAACGACAGCTGCTGACAACTCCAGTCGTGGAATAGTCACTGCTTTAAGGGGCGTCAACCTTGACTTGCTCATTACGAATGAACAATGGACATCACCGTCCTTGTTAGAAACTCGGATATAAGACACGGCACCATAACCTTGCTGAGAGGCGTCTGCAAAGTTATGGAGTTGACTCGACACCACATGACCAAAGTCCTTTGGTTTCAAACAACGACTGATTGTAAACTGTTGTAAGGTAGTCAACTGCTCTAACCACGCACGCCATCTATCTTGATCTTCCTCTGGAATCGGATCATCCCAATCCAAACCCTTCCTAGACAAACCTTGTAAGATCGCTTTAGCCTGGAGCAGATAGGGTGACAGAAACCCTAATGGATCATACACTGCGCTGATGACAGAAAGCAAACCTCTTCTCGTTGCTGGTCTGACCTTTACTACGATCTTGAAACCAAACACATCAGACTGAACATCCCAATGTACTCCAAGCACTCTTTCGATCGGGAGGTGTTCAAGATCAAGTTCCCTTATGGAGCCCGCTCTTTCAGATTCGGGGATCGATTCAATCACCTTACGTGAGTTAGAAATCCACTTTGTTAGATGAAATCCTCCCTTTGATAGTAGATGGCGAAGTTGACGTACAAGTTCGATAGCTTTCAGGTCGCTATCAACAGACTTCAAACAGTCGTCGACATAGAAGTTTCGTTTGACTGTCGTGACCGTTTCTTCATCGAAGTCTTCTTCGTTATCATCAGCGGTTCTTTTCAACGCGAAGCTAGCACAGCTTGGCGACGAGACGCCTCCAAATAGATGGACACACATCTGAAATTCTTCGGGCGGACGGGTCAGATCACCTTCGGGCCACCATAGATAACGTAGGTAATTACTATCTCTCGAAGGAACTTGAACCTGATAAAACATGGACTCGACATCTGCCATCACCGCTGCAGTTTCTTCTCTGAACCTCATCAGAACTCCCACCAACGTATTTGTCAAATCAGGCCCGCGCATCAGCTGCTCGTTTAAGGATGTTCCTTGGAACTTGGCCGCGCAATCAAATACCACTCTGACCTTTTCTGGTTTATGTGGGTGAACTACCGAGTGGTGGGGTAAGTACCAGGCTCCTTTGCTATGTGACTGCTCTTCGGTCATTCTACGAGCATAACCTTTCTCCAAAAGGTTATCCATAAACGCCGAGTATTTATGGTGGAGATCATGATTGTTGACAAGCTTCTTCTTCAGAGGAGCCAATCTCTTTTCAGCCATTGATTTGTTGTTTGGGAGATCAGGAGGGAAGTGTCTCCATGGAAGTGATATCTCATAGTGATCGTCTTTAAGGTTGACGGATTGTTCCATTTGACTCAGTGCTCTCTTGTCTTCTTGCGACATTGTCTTGTCGGTTCCACTCTTCACATCATTGAATTCCATCTCGCAGAATTTTTCGAATTGGACATTCAGCTCGGTATCTGCTTGTACACGATTGACCGTTCGACAGGTGTAACCATTTCTGCCTAGTGGGCCATTGATCGTCCAACCAAGTAAAGTTCTTACGGCGTACGGTCCACCATCTTTACTCTCGCGAATCTCCTTTGGTTCAAGAGCTCTAGGAACGTCGCTACCAATCAAGAGATCGATATCAGCATCAATGTAGGGTAGATTAATTCCTCTCAGATACGACCATCTATCAACATCACTTTGGGTTGGTATGTCCTCTTTTGCCACTGGAAGCTTCGCTCTGGAAAACACGATTGGTAAGTCGATAACATTTCTTCCTTGGATGTCGCTAACTTCTAGACTGACCACGAAGCTTTTACTCTTAACATTCTCGTTATCCATTGTCGTCAATGACAAGATTGTTTCTCTCCCAGTGATTTCAAGTTGGTTGGTCAGCCGCTCCGTGCAGAATGATGTATTTGATCCTGGATCAAGAAATGCATATGTTTCAATCAGCTTATCCTTTCCTTTGGCTTTGACTTTAACAGGAACTATTGCTAGGCCAGCGACAAACATTCCGGCCCCAGTGGAGCCGCATACTGCACCGTTCTTAACTTCGTTACCATGCAGGTACATCAGATGAGACGCGAGATTCTTCGACTTTCTTATCGGGTGGTGTACCGCTCATTTTCGTTTCTTCTTTACCTGACGAGGGTTGTTCATTCTTCGGGTGAAGGTAGGTACTATGTTTGCGGTACTTCATCTTGCAATCTACAACCTTGCAATAGCTTTCTCGAGGGCAATTTCTAGCCACATGACCAGACTGAAAACAGTTATCACACAAACCCTTTGCTCGAACGAAGTTGAGTCTCTCAGCGACTGATTTTTGCTTGAACACGATGCAGCTTGAGATCCAATGATTACCACTGCATACTTGACACGTGATCGGTTTGTGTGACTCGCTTTCGTTCTTAAAAGCGTTCGACCTGTTGAGATCGCCTGGTTGATTACGCCATCCCTGTCCGTGCATGTAATACGAAGAGGAATTTCTTGATCGTAAAGATTTCGATTTTTCTTTATCGTCGGTCTTGGAAACGATTTTTCCAAAGATAGGATGATTGGCTGCCCTTGCCTTTCTTTCGACGAAATTCGTAACGTCCTCGATGGTGACTTCTCTTCTTTCTGATTCGGTTATACCATCTGCGACATCTCGCCATCTCTGTCGCAAACCGAAAGGCAGACGTTCTATTATACGTTGCAATGAATCTGAATTCTCGATTTTGTTCATATACCCGATTTCTTTCAAAGTGTTCTTACAACTAGTAAGAAGGACTGAATATCGTTGCAAGGTGGGTCCGTCTTCTGCTTTGATTGGCAACGTACTTGTTACTCGATTGATGTACGCGACCGCAATCTTGTAACTCTGCCCATATCTGGTCTTGAGGAGTTGCCGCGCTGTCTTGTAGCCTTCGTCTTGGTGCATAGCTAGACAGCTACGCATCAACTCTTGAACTTCGCCTGACGTGTATTGTATTAAATAATACAATCTGGCACTTTCACTGCTTGTCTTTGCTTCGATCAAACTTTCGAAAGCTTTTTCAAAGTTACAATAATCGATGGGATCCCCGGAAAACACGGGCAACTGCGGTTGAGGTAGAGTTAGAGCCATTGTTTGCTCCTTTTGCTGAAGAAGTAACTCCTTTACTTGCTGTGTTTGCTGTTGTTGTATGTCGACTATTTTTCTAACCACTTCGTCATTATGATTTTTTTGAAATAACGCTGACTTAACGTTCGTTTGTTCGGAGGTTTCGTCAGGCCGTGAATGTTCATCAGGTTGCCATTCTGTCGCCTTTGGGTCGAGCAGTGCACAGTTTGTATCTAGGGTGGATGTTACCGTAGTTTTAGCGCTTGAGACCAACTTCTCTCGGGACCCCGAGGGAAGTCCAACTTCGTTTTCCGGTGAACTCTCGCCTTTTAAACGATGTGATTTTGACGCTATCTCATGTTTGTTTACATCTAACGCAACGCGTGGGCGTAATTGTCTTGACGGTTGCTGGGCGGAAGTAGGCAGATTTTTGGCTTCATGACAATTATTATTCTCGGCTACGAAATAAACCATAGGTAGCCCAGACACAAATTTCGAGTATGAATAGATATACATAGTTATATTATTATTTTTTTTATAATTCATTTATTTACTGCATAAAAATGCATACTGTTGGCCTGTAATTGTTCATATCTTCTTTCATAACATCAATATATTCTATATGACTTGTTTATAGATCATAAAGCTAGCAGTATTTCAAAATATTCATCAAATACACTGCTACTCTATATTACCCCCTGCGGTGTTCATCTCGCTTTAACCGTCAGATAAACATTGTTATATTACTATTTTTACCGTAAAATATACAGGAAAATCAAATTTACTGGTAGGACTAACTGCCTACTTAATATACCATGCAAGAGGGAAAATTTACACATATACTTACACCTGGTCGACTTCAAACGTGATTTAAAGCCGTCTAATCGTAAGTATATGTGTAAATTTTCCCTCTTGCATGGTATATTAAGTAGGCAGTTAGTCCTACCAGTAAATTTGATTTTCCTGTATATTTTACGGTAAAAATAGTAATATAACAATGTTTATCTGACGGTAAAGCGAGATGAACACCGCAGGGGGTAATATAGAGTAGCAGTGTATTTGATGAATATTTTGAAATACTGCTAGCTTTATGATCTATAAACAAGTCATATAGAATATATTGATGTTATGAAAGAAGATATGAACAATTACAGGCCAACAGTATGCATTTTTATGCAGTAAATAAATGAATTATAAAAAAAATAATAATATAACTATGTATATCTATTCATACTCGAAATTTGTGTCTGGGCTACCTATGGAGTAACTCCTCCCTTTCCTGTTCTAGGTGAAATTTAGCTTCTTCGTGTTCCAATCGATCTCTTTGAAGTTTAGTGTCAAGAAAAAGCTCTTTTCTTTGTAGTGCTTGGCGTCGTTTCAGCACAGCGATTTCGGCTGTCAAAACTGCTTTCTTTGCCGACGCACGTAATTTCGCGCTAGTTGACGAACTAGCTTTCGAAGCTCTCGAAATATCAGTAGATTTAGAACTTTTGGATAACTTGGTCGATTTCGATGCAACGGATGAAATGTTACTCACTGAATCTTCAGGACACAAATCAGGTGAGCCCAATGCCGTTCTTTCAAGCTTAGATTGAGCTGACATTATCCACTGTTCGATTGTTTGTGTCATTTCAATAACCTTTCGTTCTTCGCAAGAATAATACGCACGTGATTCTTGCAAATCAGCCTCGGATATAAGCAGAACGTGAAATTTATTATGCGCATCTTGAAACTTCTTTAAAGCATATTGTAAATCCGAGACTCTTTTTCTTATTCTGTCTACGTCGTTAGAGTCTTGCATGAGTCGTTTCAATTCATTTCGTATTCGGGTAACAATTCCTTTAGCAAACGATCTAGCACGTTTCAGCTGGTGAATCTCTTTCGACCGAACTCGCGGAGGAATAATATCTGTGGCGACGCTTGACAATCTTGACGCACCAGTTTCACTGGGTTCCATTTATTTCGGTAGAAACGAAACCACAGATATTGAATTTCATAGATACAAGCCGTCCCAAATTCAGATATTTACGATTCAAGTTTGCGAAAAACCAGACGTTATCTTTGAACTAATGTAGACTCCAATAATTTCGAACACGCACATATCTCGAATTAAATATATTTCCAAAGTCAAAATATCTCCGTTACAAATAGATGCGATTCAACTAATAATAGTACAAAAAAACACGATATTACATATACGACAATATGAACAACTACGATACTTAGAAATGATAAATTATAGGCTAATACAGTACTTACAGATAGTTAACGTCTACATGATGACTTGACATGATAGAATACGAAACTGACTATACACACACAAAAGATATCGACGCTGAACTGTCAACTCGTCACAGCGGTATTACGTCATCGTTCAATTTGGAGCTTACACTTTCTCTGGGGATAAATCCTTCAAAATGGCCCTGGGGGCCTTTATCGTGGCCCTATGGCCCGTTTGAGAAATATACCTACTATCTCCGCTCACCCCTGACACAGGATCAAATTGTTCATTGCACAAAACATGAAAAACGTTTGTCAAGAAACTGTTAGCGAACGCTCAAGTGATGATCGACCCTGCCTTTAACTTTTAATTTAACTTTTAACTTTTCATTAACTTTTAACTTTACTTTAACTTTGCTTTAACTTTTAACTTTGCGTTGACTTTTAACTTTTCTTTAACTTTTAACTTTACTTTAACTTTGCTTTAACTTTTAACTTTAACTTTGCGTTGACTTTTAACTTTAACTTTTAACTTTACTTTAACTTTTTACTTTAACTTTTAACTTTACTTTAACATTTAACTTTGCTTTAACTTTTAACTTTACTTTAACTTTTAACTTTACTTGAATTTAACTTTACTTTAATTTTTAAATTTAAGTTTAATTTTTAAATTTAACTTTACTTTAACTTTACTTTAACTTTTAACTTTGCTGTAACTTTTAACTTCGCTGTAACTTTACTTTAACTACAATCTTCTCGGATAACGACCTTAAATCGTAGGCCCTCGGAACCCCTATAATTGGGCTTCTAGCCTGTTGGGGTATTCCGTTCACCTAACAGTGAAAAATATAATAAACTAAACTGAACTAAACTTTTAACTTTGCTGTAACTATACTTTAACTTTTAACTTTACTTTAACTTTATGTTTACTTTAACTTTTAACTTTACTTTAAGTTTACTTTAACTTTAACTTTGCTTTAACTTTTAACTTTAACTTTGCGTTGACTTTTAACTTTAACTTTTAACTTTACTTCAACTTTTAACTTTTAACTTTACTTTAACTTTGCTTTAACTTTTACTTTAACTTTGCGTTGACTTTTAACTTTTAACTTTACTTTAACTTTTAACATTTAACTTCACTTTAACCTAGCTTTAACTTTTAACTTTAACTTTTTGACTTTTAACTTTAACTTTTAACTTTACTTTAACTTTTAACTTTAACTTTTAATTTTACTTTAACTTTATGTTTACTTTAACTTTTAACTTTACTTTAACTTTATGTTCACTTTAACTTTAAGTTTGCTTTAACTTTTAACTTTGCGTTGATTTTTAACTTTTAACTTTACTTTAACTTTTAACTTTAACTTTTAACTTTACTTTAACTTTGCTTTAACTTTACTTTAACTTTGCATTAACTTTTAATTTTAACTTTTAAATTTACTTTAACTTCGCATGCAGCGGGTCACAATTTCGGCTATATGGCGATTTGAGGGGTGGATGGGTGAATTGTGAGGGAGAGGTATTCATGGAGGTGAGCGGGGATAGTAGGTATATTTCTCAAACGGGTCACAGGGCCACGAAAAAGGCCCTCCGGGCCCTTTGGTGTGTTTTGGGGGGCATAAGGGGCGATCAACAGTTCTGTAACCGTAGAGTAAATACAGCGTCGTTCCATTCGAGTACTGATTCTCTTCAACGTAATATCACCGCAATGAAGTGTCTTCGTGGAAAACCCGCTTCTACCTCAACAACGAAGAATGGAAGAATGGAGACGAGCGATGAACCTTCGACTTTATATACGAGATCATCAACTTGTGGAGAACCGAAAAGACGAAGATTGAAACACGCAATTACTTCGGGCACACACAATCCTAAAACTAAAGGAAAGAAAAGCACTACAGAAAACGGTTACAAAAGCTAAAGAGGAAACGATACAGCCTTGGAATCCTAATGAGAAACGCAGTTCCTATCGCAACGACAATATATCATATTGGTTAATCAGCTACACCAATATGCAGCGAGAGAAAAAAAGAAGGAAAAGCGAGTTAATGTTTGTCAGAGAAGCCGATAAACATTCTTACCACGCGCATTATTAATTTTAGTGACTGCTGTAACAACACGTTATGTGTATTAGGGAATAAAATGAAATTAAAGTGTATTTTCATCACTCGCCTGACAATTATAGATTGCCTTTCTTCCGAGGGCAGTTGGTGAAAGTCCGACAAATGGTTTGCTAATCTCAATAAGCATTAGCATAGCAACGCTGTAACGTAATGCCGTTTAATTTTATATTGTTTCCAAGTCCATATGTGTGAGATCTTGAACAGTTCTTCGCACTGTTTCCCGAAGTGTTTCTTCATCATAGGAATTGTGTACACTAAAGCGAGATAAGCCATAATACGGAAAAAATGATTAGGGTTCATCTCTTTGTATAGATGTGGCTAGGTTCAGTCGAACGCGGAGACAGACGTATAGGTGCAGTCGAAGACTTAAGCAATCGCACAACTCCCGATGAGAGTCAAGATCGGTGTATTCCTAATATAATTAAATTTAGGGTTATGAACGTGGAATAGGGTAGGAGTCGACAAGGGATGTGAGGCGTTCTTAACGCTAATAGTTACTTTCGTTCGCAACACAGAGAGAGCCGCCTAGCTTTGGCTTGATGGTCTGATTCAGCCAAATAAACCTTAGCAACCGCGTTAAAGTTCTATTACGCTATTATTAAGATGAAATACAACGAAAATGAAATAATAATATTTTTTTATAAAATAACAATTATTATTAAGATGAAATACAACGAAAATGAAATAAAATAAAGGAAAATGAACAAAAAACGAAGTACATCAGATTGTAACAGATGGTAGGGGACTTAGAATAGATGAAGAGCAGGACGGATGCTACCGATGGTACCGATGGTGCAGATGGTAACAGACGGTAACAGACGGTAACAGACGGTAGCAGGTAGTAACAGATCGTAGCAGATGGTAGCAGACGGTAACAGACGGTAACAGATTGTAACAGATGGTAGGGGACTTGGAATAGATGGAGAGTATGACGGATGCTACCGATGGTATCGATGGTAGTACATATACAGTATCATTAGAACCAGTACATCATTTTAACCTCTCTCCATGTTAATCTCGATGGCTCAATGGTTAGAGGCCGTCACTTGCAATAAGGTTAGAATTTTTTCAACCAGGAATATTATATTTTTGACGATATGATCATGTTTTGTATACTGACATGTATTCCATATATAATCTGTGTTTACAGTACTCCATCCATTATGGAACATGTTAGACCTACAGTATTTAGCTGGCCTAGTGGGTCACAACTTATTCTGTCAATGTAAAATACAGCTTATTATTATTATGTTCACATTGGGTATGTTGATACTACTATGTATGCAGAAATTGTTAGGGATTGAACACGTACTGCACTGTGTTAGCTAGATCATTATCGACAAGCAGACTAGGCATGGCATCCTGAATATAGGTTATAATATATATTTGCATGGTGATATAATTTAGATACTATAGTACACAATGCCATATATATGCTTTGTATGGTATCGGCAATCTGCATTAGGCATTATTATTATTAGTATTATTGTTAATACATTATTATTAATAGTATTAAAGGACATTGGCAACAAAAATTAAGTTTGTTTTATTTGAAAGAACTCTTAAAATAATGAAGAATAGTAATTTATAGTTCTTTCATATTTTACTTAGTTCTTGAGATATTTAGACTTATGTGATATTCAAATGAGATGATCTATGACGTCATGAGATGGTTAATACATTTTAACATATTGAAAATCGTGAATATCTTTATGATTATTAAATGAAATTACTTGAAACTTTGCATGTAGATACATACCACTAAACTGAAGATCATCGTTCAAGTCCTATGGTTGCCATGGTAACAGATTAGTTTACAGACCTCTCTTTAGTGCCGAACCTTATTGGGTTGGTACCGTCTGTTACCGTCTGTTACCATCTGCACCATCGGTAGCATCCGTCCTACTCTCCATCTATTCTAAGTTCCCTACCATCTGTTACCATCTGTTACTGTCTGTTACCGTCTGCTACCATCTGCTACGATCTGTTACTACCCGCTACCGTCTGTTACCGTCTGTTACCATCTGCACCATCGGTATCACCCGTCCTACTCTCCATCTATTCTAAGTCCCCTACCATCTGTTACAATCTGTTACCGTCTGTTACCGTCTGCTACCATCTGCTACGATCTGTTACTACTTGCACCGTCTGTTACCGTCTGTTACCATCTGCACCATCGGTACCATCGGTATTATTCGTCATACTATCCATCTATTCTAAGTCCCCTACCATCCATTACAATCTGTTACCATCTGCTACGATCTGTTACTACCTGCACCGTCTGTTACCATCTGTTACCATCTGCACCATCGGTACCATGCGTCCTACTCTCCATCTATTCTAAGTCCCTTCCCATCTGTTACAATCTGTTACCGTCTGCTACGATCTGTTACTACCTGCACCGTCTGTTACCGTCTGTTACCATCTGCACCATCGGTACCATCGGTAGCATGCGTCCTACTCTCCATCTATTCTAAGTCCCCTACCATCTGTTACAATCTGTTACCGTCTGTTACCGTCTGCTACCATCTGCTACGATCTGTTACTACCTGCTACCGTCTGTTACCATCTGCACCATCGGTAGCATCCGTCCTACTCTCCATCTATTCTAAGTCCCCTACCATCTGTTACAATCTGTTACCATCTGTTACCGTCTGCTACCATCTGCTACGATCTGTTACTACCCGCTACCGTCTGTTACCGTCTGTTACCATCTGCACCATCGGTACCATCGGTAGCATCCGTCCTACTCAACATCTATTCTAAGTTTCCTACTATCTGTTACAATCTGTTACCGTCTGCTACCTGCTACCGTCTGTTACCATCTGCACCATCGGTACCATCGGTAGCATCCGTCCTACTCTCCATCTATTCTAAGTCCCCTACCATCTGTTACAATCTGTTACCGTCTGTTACCGTCTGCTACCATCTGCTACGATCTGTTACTACCTGCTACCGTCTGTTACCGTCTGTTACCATCTGCACCATCGGTACCATCGATAGCATCCGTTCTACTCTTTTGAAATTGCGGGCTCACTTGGAACACGTTTTTTAGTAATGGTGGCCTAAATAATAGTGATTTCAGAACTCAAAATACTTACTTCAAAATACCATTTTTTAGTTTTTTTTTTACATCGATGATCACTTTCGACCCTGAAATACTATTCTATGCTAAAGAAAATCTAAAAGACGGGGGTGAATTTTCATCGTAGTGGCACTTTAAGAAATTTCCTCGCCTTTAAATATTACCGTAAATAAGAAATATAAGTGCTTTGGTTAATTGTCAAGAACTGTATTCGATATATACTTGTTCCTCCATGATATTTATATTAGATAATCATGGATGTATTACGAATTAGTTGCTTTTAGGATGAATGTTTTAAATAAACAAGTCTACAGAGCGTTGCATGTTTCTCATTCATTATCAGATCAACAGAGTAAGCAAAGACAAATGACCTAAATTATCATATCAAAACACCCAGATATTCTGGGTGTCGTGTGACCAGCCGATCCCAGGGCCATTTTCGCCGACCTTCCACCGTGGAGGCAAAATGTCCTGGGAACGAGGTTGGCAGCATTCAAGATTTGTTGAACATGAACCTGTCCAACTCAAACAGCTGAAGTACTAGCTGAGCGAGTGCTATGAGCAGTAAAGATTGACGTGTCTACTCTTGATCATTGTACAACATTCTTAAGCCATCGAGCGATAGTATCCTTGCAAAGATAGATATCAGAGGGTTAAACTGAACAATTCGTGTTATTAGGAATGGATGAAGGTACCTGCTGGAGTACCTCAAGGCACAAGACTGGGTCCGTTGCTCTTTCTGGTGATGATCAACGATCGCTCCACGTCAAATACATCGTCATCATTATGGAAATTCGCTGATGACTCGACTATTTCGACTGCTATCCCTTCATCTGATTTGCATTCGCATTCCTTGCAGGAAAATATTGATGATGTTGTTAACTGGTCGGTTATAAATAAATTTCAGCTTAACCCCAAGAAATGCAAGGAACTGACAATTTGCTTCAAGAGACAAAAACCGGTGTTTGATCCAATAATTGTTGCTGGTCAACCGTTAGAAAATGTTTCATCAATAAAAGTTCTGGGTTTAACAATTAGAGATGATCTAAAATGGCTTGATCATGTTGATAACACTACTACCAAAGCAGTCAAGCGTTTATATCTTCTTCGCCAGAGATAGAACGCATTCAAAAACGTGCCATATTGATAATCCATCCTGTTATCTTACAAGAATGCCTTGATTGCCGCCAATCTATCTACCCTCATTTCCCGGAGAGAGATGTTATGCAGAAGGCTATTTTCAAGTATAGTCAACGATCCACTGCATAAATTGACAGACATTTTACCACCTATAGCCAACTCGTATACCAGACATTTAAGAAAACAGAGACTTTTCGAAACGCCTAACCTGAGAACTAACCGTGCGAGGAACTCCTTTATTCACAAATACTGTAGTGACTATAGTGTGTAATATCCATAATATTTTAAGATTTATTTTATATATAGCCTAGAATAATAAGTGTTTTAAAAAATGTTTTACTGTAAATATTGTACATGATCATGCAATTCAGTCTATAACTGCAAGATGTATCATTTTATTAAACGATCTATCTATCTATCTATCTATCTATCTTATACGACCTGGGCCTGGCCTACAATTTTGTAGTATATAAAAAAACATTACTGTATACTGGTCAGTGTAAATATATACATGCTGTAGTGAATAAGGGAGAGCTTGGAGTAGACAGATGATACATGGACGATCGTCAAGCTCATATTCTCAGAAACCCGGACAGGAATCGAACCTGTAACCTGATTGCCGCTGAGATGCTCTAACCATTGAGCTACCAAGACTCAAATGAAGAGTGAAGGTTACAATTACATACATAATACATTCGATTGACATAGGTAATAGTATACGGTACTGCCTATGCAGCTCGCATTTAACACATCCAAGCATTACTGATATAATTATACAGTAGTGACTGCCGTATAGGCAGTACATATATCAATTGAACCAGTACATCATTGTATTCCTTCTCTCCATCGGAGTCTTGATGGCTCAATGGTTAGAGTCACCGGCAATCAGAAGGTTATAATTTTTTTCAACCGGGAATAATTTTTCTGAGACTTGACGATTGTCCATGTATCGTATACTGGTCTATATTCCATGAACAATCTGTGTTTACTGCACCATTATGGAACATTGTTAGGCCTACAGTAGCTGGCCTAGTGGCCATAACTTATTGTGTCTGTGAATAGGCTTGGACAATGTTGGTCCTAGGCTTGTAATGTAAAATACAGCTTATATATGATTATATTGATTTAATGATTTATTGATTTAATAAACTTTCCCAACTATTACATACAACAATGGATTACATATACGATACAATAAATAAATAAATAAATAAAAATAAATAAACAAACAAAGGGAGGATAACAGTAGGAGGAAACTAAATTCCCATTTTAAAACTGCTCTCCTGACATTGGGTATGTTGACATTCACGATGTCAGCAGAAATTGTTAGGGATTGAACAAGTACTGTCAGCTAGGAATGTCATCCTGAACATTGGTTATATATGCACATGGTGATATAATTTAGATACTATAGTACATAATGCCATACCTTGTTGCACACACATGGCTTTTGTATTAATAACCATCAAAATATGGTATCTGCACTAGGCATTTATTATTATCATTATTATTATTATTATTATTATCATTATCATCATCATCATCTCTTTCACAGCTTTGTTCTTATACTGGTTGTTTTTCCTTGGGAGCTGGCTGCAACCAGTAGCCTAAGGTCCCAAATTTTTAGCTTTCCAAGTTTTTTCTCAGTATTCTTGCTGTTCCTAATAATGCTGTCTTTTGAAGAAGTTCTATTCTTATGTGTATTCCCAATTTCTCA
Source organism: Chrysogorgia sp. JL179-B06 (assembly GCA_035772405.1). Taxonomy (NCBI): domain Eukaryota; kingdom Metazoa; phylum Cnidaria; class Anthozoa; order Scleralcyonacea; family Chrysogorgiidae; genus Chrysogorgia; species Chrysogorgia sp. JL179-B06. Next base: position 3,043,041 of record JAYKKM010000360.1, on the reverse strand, counting down.
ATCCACTTATCCAGTTTTTTACTAACTTCTCCTAAGGCACCTACTACTTTTGGAATTACTTCTACTTTCTTCATTGTCCACAATTTTCGGATTTCCCTTTTTAACTCATCATACTTTTCTATCTTCTCTGTTTCTTTTTGACATATTCTGCAATCTCCTGGAACTGCGATGTCTATAATCTTACACTCCTTTTCGTTCTTTAACATCACCACAATATCAGGCAATATATCATTGTCTCTCTGTAAATATAATCTATGAATATCACTTTTTGGGTGAAGAGCACCATACATTGTAATCAATTTACGGATTTTGCGATCCATTGCAGCTACTTCATCTTTTCTCCATTTCAAAACACCAGCTCCATATCTCAACAGCGCAACAGCCCAAGTATTCATTGCCATGATTTTATTTTTGCCATTCAGTTTTGATTTCAGCACCAGTCTTAATCTCCTCTCATATTCCTTTACAAACTTTCTCTTCATTTCATATCAGATTCCATAATTTTATCTAGTTCCAGGATCCCAAGATATTTGTATCCATCTTGCTCTGCTATTTTTATTGTTTCTCCATCAGGTAACTGTATTCCATCGTTTTCCACAATCTTTCCTTTTTTCGTTACAAGCATTGCACATTTCTAGTTTAACCCAAGTTCCATTCCGATATCTTTACTAAATATATGGACAGTTTTCACCAGTGAGTCGATTTGCTCCGCATTCTTTCCAAACAACTTGAGGTCATCCATGAATAGGTGATTAATTTTGAGTTGTTTTCCGCGAAATTCATGCCCTGCGTTAACCTTTCTCAATACCAAGCTTAACGGTATTACAAATAGAAAAGAAGATAAAATACCTTGAAAAATACCTCTTCTTATATTCACTTGTCCCAGACTTTCCCCCGATGATGTTAACTCTGTTTTCCAGCTCTCCATACTGCTTTCAATAAACGTTTTCACGGTCTCAGCTATTCTGAACATCATACATTCCACAATCCACGAATGGGGAACTATATCATACGCCTTACGATAGTCTATCCAGGCCATCGATAGATTTGTACATATTTTATTAGTCTTTTAAAACCAGCTTAACAATTAACAGCTGATCCTTTGTTGCTCTGGTCTTTCTTCTACATCCTTTTTGTTCATTCGGAGTACATCCTTCCACTTCAAAAAGGTGTACATGCTTTCTACAATCACCGCTGTCATCAATTTCCACATCAAAAGTAAGCAGGATATGGGTCTAAAATTATCAACCGCATTGCCTCATGATGGGTATTTTAAGCACAACACTGTCCTTCCGCATGTCATCCATTGGGGCAGTTCAGCCTTATCATTTAGAATCTCATCTAACCGTTCTGCAATCCTTTGATGACAAGAGGTAATTTTCTTTATTCAATATCCCTGGACCCCATCTAGTCCTGGGTTAGGACAAAGAAGACATCACTGCTTTGTGATGTCTTCTTTGTTTATCTTAAAATTTTCTTGGTTTAGATGTCCGATTCCCGGTTTAATTTCATTTAACCATTCAGACTCGTTATTATTATTATTATTTATTTGTTAATCACAGCAAACTATCTTAACGCTGGTGTCTTAAATGAGGCATCAAGCTACTTCCCGTGGCCTTAGGTGCCTTGACAAAACATGCTTCACTCTTATGTATCTAAAACTTTCCTCAAAATCCTAGCTGATCCCAGTAAACATGCCCTCTGCATCAATTCTAACAAGTTTGACATCTCGATTACCCCAAGCCATTTCTCCAAGCCCTTTGGTAGGGTACCCAACGCACCAATTATGATGGGTACGACTTTTACGGTTTTACATTTCCAAATTCGTGTAATCTCCCGTTTCAGATCCTTGTAATTTTCAATTTTCTCCTTTCGCTTGCTGTTTACTCTAGTGTCGAAAGGGCAGGCGATATCCAAAATCAGGCATGTTCTAACTTCTTTGTTCAGCACAACAATATCAGGCTTGTTATGCTCAAGAGGGTGGTCGGTCTGGATCCTAAAGTCCCATAACAATTTCGTTCATTTTGTCTGACTCGAGCACTGGTTCTGGTTCATGATTATACCATTTGGTCTCCCTTTCAAAGTCGTACCGCTCGCAGAACTGCCAGTGGATTATTTGCGCAACCTTATCATGTCTCCACAGCCGGTATTGCTTCTGGGCCAGCATCTTACATTCCGCTACAATATGGCTTATTGACTCCTCTCTCGCCCCACACATCCTGCACGCAGAAGATATATTTTGCTTATCGATCCGATACTTTGTGCTATTTGTCCTTAGGGCTTGATCTTGCGCCGCCATTATCAATCATTCTGTCTCTTTTTTTAACCTTCCTCTTTTGAGCCACTCCCATGATGTTTTATCTCTTACTGCTTCAGTATTCATGAAGAACTGCCCGTGTAGGGGTTTATCCAGTTATCTTTGCTTCCTTGCTTCCATGATCGCTGTCTTATCTTTACCCTCATCTTTCTCTCGTATAACTTTTTCCCGATGAACTGCTTTGAGCATCTTTTCCTTACTACTTTTAATGTATGCATTCAAACTGTTGATTTCAATTGTCACACAGTTCTCAATACTGACCATCCCTCTTCCGCCCTCAGATCGTCTCCAGTATAACCTGTCTACATCCGCTTGTGGGTGTAAGGAGCGGTAAATTGTAAGTAGTGTTCTCGTTTTTCGGTCCATGGTCTGAAGTTCTTCTTTTGTCCAATTGATAATACCGGAACCATACCGCACGATAGAGACAGCTCTAGTGTTGATCGCTTTAATAATATTCCTCCATTCAGTTTGGACTTCAGAATTTTCCTCACACGACGGAAATATTCCTTTTGGACTATTTGCTTCATCTCAGTGTGTTTAATATCGTCTACTTCAAGGTCCCCGAGGTACTTATAGCCATCATCACCATTCAGTGCTCTGATCACCTTGTTATCTGGCATATTTATTCCTTCACAACTAACGAGTTTTCCCCTTTTCATGACCAGGGTTGACACTTTGATATCCCGAACTCCATTCTCAAGTTTTCACTAACAACTCTAACTGACTGCACAAGTAAGTCTACCTGGTTCTCATTTTTGCCATAGATCTTGAGATCGCCCATGAATAACAAATGGTTGATAACTCCATTTCCCTTTCCTAGATCATAACCGGACAGGTGGTCTTCCACACAAAATTCTGAAAAAATCTAGGATATTTAAAAATTTTAAAACCACTTTATTAAAATCTCCAATCATTAGCTTTCTTTTGATGTATCATACTCTATATATTTCTGACTCAAAGTGTGAGTTTTGGAATGTTTTCTGAAGTGAATTGAGATATTTCTCCCTAGCAACAGCATTAGCAACGCGTTGTTATGATAAGAAAGTGTTCATTGGGAAAAGAAAAAACATATGAATAATTAAAATTATACATGTTCTATAATGCCCTACCCCTCCCCAGTAATATTCTGCATTATTCAAGCCTCTATCGTTAGCTTACATGAAGTATTTCACGTTGTTTTTTAGAGGACATTTTGTTGAGATAAAAAACTTGCTTTTTTATTGTTGATTTGGCGCTTTCGTTTTAATATTTTGTTATGGGGAAGAATGGGTAATCAGAGGAAAAGTGGCTATACGAAGAAGCGTAAATTTGTTGCCAACCAGTTTGCCAAAACACCGAAGAAAAGTAAAATTTCAGAGGAAGATCAAGCTGAAGTTCATGGCGAAAGTTCCACATCTGACCAGACAAGTACTTCTGCTTCCGCCCGAAAAATATTGATTGCTACACCTGTATCTCCCCCTGTTACTTCGTGTAAAGATCCAAAACAAAAGGTTTCTGGTTTTCGCTTTGTTGATATGGCAATATTATCTGGTATTTTCGAGCTTTTACCATGTAAAGAGTGTCAGCAATGCAACCTTGAGCTTCTTGAGGACAGTGGCAGACGTAAAGGTTGTGCGACATATCTTTATTTGGCTTGTTCTACCTGCAGCTGGAAGAAGGAATTTTACACATCATCACAAGAATTCCTTTTTTGAAATTAACAGGAGAATGGTGTATTCTATGAGATCAGTTGGATGTGGACCTGCTGCAGCCAAGAGGTTCTGTGGGCTAATGAACATGCCACCACCACCAAGACCTACCCCATACTCATCACACAACCGAGCAATCTTAAAAGCTACGAAAGGAGTATGTCTGGCAACAATGAGTGAAGCTGCTGATGAAATCCATGATTTAAAGAAAACGCCTCATGATAAAATCATAGATTGTGGGATTTCGTGTGATGGAACCTGGCAAAGAAGAGGATTTTCTTCACTCAATGGCTGTGTGGCTGTGATTTCCATGGACAATGGAAAAGTTTTAGATGTGGAAGCTCTCTCCAAGGTTTGCAAGAAGTGCAAGGAATATGAAAAGATGGCAGATACACCTGAAACATCTGCTTTAAAGGCAGACCACAAGTCGAAATGAAAAGAAAATTATCAGGGCTCTGCACCAGCGATGGAGCCCGAAGGTGCTTTGCGGATGTTTAATAGGTCAGCAGAATGTAACAAACTAAGATACTCTGAATTTTTTGGTGATGGAGACAGTAAAAGTTATTCTAGTGTCGAGAATGTATATGAGAAGGATACTATACCACTAACCGTAGTAAAGAAAGAATGTGTTGGTCATGTCCAGAAACGTCTTGGGACTGCATTACGGAAATTAAAAAAAGAAACGAAAGGTCTGGGAGGAAAAGGACGGTTGACTGATGTAATGATCGACAAACTCCAGAATTACTATGGAATAGCTATTCGTAGTAATTCTGGAAATTTAGCAGGAATGAAGAAAGCAATTTATGCCACCCTTTTTCACTGTGCTTCCTCAGAAGCAAAGAAGCTGCACCATCACTGCCCTGAAGGTAAAGATAGCTGGTGTGGTTTTATATGAGGGATAAGGCGACAGGTAAGGAAGAATAGAAACATGGTCCTGGGCTGCCTGTACCAGTTATTGCTGAGTTGAAGCCAGTATTTCTTAGGCTCAGTGATGACAGCCTGTTGTCAAGATGCCTAGATGGCAAAACTCAAAATCAGAACGAATCCCTGAATGAAATGATTTGGGAACGCTTGCCCAAGCAAGTAGTTGTGGGATCAGATGTCCTGCGGCTCGGGGTATATGATGCTGTTGCTCATTTTAACATTGGTGCTAATGCTGCAGTGCAAGTGCTAAACAATATGGGCATTATTCCTGGAGAGTTTTGTTTGCAAGCATGTACTTCCACAGATCAGCTTCGAATCAGGAAGGCAAATTACAAGGCAGATGAAAAGAACAAAAAGCAACGGAAAATTATTCGGGCGAAAAGGAAACAAAAAGGAGACAAAGAACAATTAAAAGAAGGAGTGACATATAATTCTGGTTCATTCACATAGTGACTAGTGAGCATCAGATAGAACATCATAAGATGTATAATATTTGATTTTCATTGATTGTATATGATACAAAACATTTTCTCAAAATTGAGTCACTTTAAAAAGAATATCTTAAAAACTATTTGATGAAACTATCTGAAATTTTCTGAGCTAGCTAAATACTAGATGGCCTAAGGACTGAACCTAAAACTTAATGTTTCATATAAATTGATCATCACTAAATTCAATCCGAACTACCGTCTTGTATGATTAATATGATTCAAACATAAATATTTTGTAAAAAGACAATGAGATTATGTATTTTTTAGGTTCAGCATTTATCTTTCTAGATTGCCCCAATAGCATTTATTTGCTCCATTTAACATTATTTGGCTCTGAATCTTTTTTAAAAAGAGTGGACTTAAATCACCATTGGGGGTCTGTATCTTAGTTACCATGGCAACAATCAGCACATAAACTGTATTGTTTTTATGCTTTCAGCTATATGTATCCAACCAAACCATACGAAATTACATATAGGCTATTTGAAGTAAAATTAAAATTTGTGTGGAAGACCACCTCTTCCTTAGCACTAGTGTTAGTGGGATTAAAGACGTTACAAACAGTAGGGGTGAGAGACTGTCACCTTGGAAGATTCCTCTCTTTATGTTTACTTCACCAAATACTTCATTTCCAGCCGTTAATTCCGTTTTCCATTTTTTCATACTGTTCTGGAGGAGCCCAATCATATTCTTAGCAACTCCGAACATACCATGTCAAAGGCCTTCTTGAAGTCTATCCATGCCATTCCGAGGCCTGTTAGCCTTCTCTTGCAGTTCTTGATTATCATTTTGTCAATTTTGCAGCTTGTGAACTTACCCTCTGCTTCAATTCTTCAAGCACGACTCGATATCCCTTTCTGACTATGTTGTATTTTCTTTCCAGATGTTGACTAAGTTCTTTCCTTGTAGTGGCACCTGATACGACCCTTTCCAATCTACTGATATCTGATCTTAACTGCCTGATCTTCTGCTTGATCCTTCTTTTCCACCATGGCTCTTCCATCCTCTTTCCTGCCCAGCCGTTCAGCGACGACATTTGCTCCAGCGATCAGTAACCTATTCACTTATAGACTGTGTGGGTATGAACCCAATCACCTCGTTAACCTCCCTCACCGCTCTTTTTAGCCTTGATCTTTCCACATTCCTCAAGTTAAAAGGTTTATGCAGTTCTTCCTTCGCCAGCTCTTCTAGAATCATTTGTAAAATGGAAATCTTATCTTCACTCAGCCCTTCATCTCGCATCTTTTCAGCTATATGATCGAACTGGCTGGTATTTTCTGCATTCCTATCTTCCTCACCGGTATCCGCCTCCTCTTCTTCCTCATAGTTACCACAGGTCGTCGCTTCCCTTTCCCCTTGTAAGTCACCCCTTGCCTCTTCCGATCCGATGTTTCTTTTTATTTCTTCAATCTCTATATCAGACAGCCATCCATTTGTTTTAATTGCTCTGGCTTGGTCGGCTAACCTTTGCTCGCTGATCTTAAAAATTCCTATGTCATTCCAAACATCCATCATTCTTTTCCTATAACCTCTTCTACTAGGATCACTCTTGATGTAACATTTCATTACTATCCTGTTGATTTCCTTTGTCCACTTTAATCTAGTAGTAGTTGAGTTACGACTCGGTACTGGCTGCTGTCCCCCAGTCTCCTCGCCGGACATGGCACCACCACCATAGGTTCGGGTTCCATTTACGCCGTTTTCTATATTCGTAGTTTCATTTATCATCACGTTACATTGCGAGATTGCACGGGGAGAAAGTCCATTCTACGTTGCCCGGCTCGTAGGACAAGGCTAGTTACTGCCATGATTCGCCAATCCTGGCAGATATCGTTAGCGACCGCATATCGCTGCGGCCATCCACTCCTGGGCACGATTAACACCTTGAGTTGCGGGGGATTATTTTTTAGAGTGACCTTCTCTTAGATGGGTTGCCAACCAAGGCTAAAGACCCCCATCTACCCTTTCGTTGTAACCCTAACAGGGGTGGCTTTGGGGTAGCTAGCACTTGCCAAAGGTGCTACCCCAGACTCTGGAGTGCGGGAGCGTCCATATTCCCGCAGTAGGCTACAGCCCATGCTGGTCCTACCCCATGCCCATTATTATTATTATTATTATTATCAGTTTTCGCACAGCTCAGACATTATCTTATAGCTGGATTTCATTGCTAAACATCAAGGTACATCCCGCACCCTTAGGTGTCTAGCACATCTCTCAATATTCTTGCAGTTCCCAACAAACAGCTTTTTGAAGTATCTGGAAGTCAATTCTAATGTCGAGCCCTCCTAGCCACATATCGAAATGGTTGCTTACTGTTCCGAGTGTTCCAATAATGATGGGTAGAATTGTTACTTCTTTACATTGCCATATCCTCTTAATTTCTCTTTTTAGATCTTGATACTTTTTCCTTTTCTTTCTGCAGAACTCTTCTATCAAATAGGCATGCAACATATATCAGTGCGCAGCATCTCTTCTTTTTATTTAGTACTAGTATATCTGGCCGGGAATGTTCTATCTTATTATCAGTAAAACCTGGATTTTCATATCCCACAGCAGTACATTTACATTTTAAGTGACACTTTCTGGCTTATGCTCGTACCACTTTTCCGCATGCTCCAGCTTGTATTTCTTACATAACTCCCAATGGATCACCTGAGCAATTTTGTCCTGTCTCCAGTTCTTATACTGCTTTTGGGCTAACATCTTACATTCCAAGCAATACGTGCAATTGTCTCATCACGCTCTCCACATAACCTACAAGTAGCCGATATATCTTCTTTGTCAATCACTTTCCTGATGTACCTAGTTCATAATGCCTGATCTTGTGCCGCCATCAACATTCCTTCTGTTTCTTTCTTCAGGTTTCCTCTTTTTAACCAATCCCAGGTCTTACTATCTCTATACCCTCCTCTGTACTTGTGTAGAATTTCCCATGTAGATTCTTTCCTGTATACTTATCTCGTCTAGAATTCCGGATCTCCTTTTTCTCTTTACCTCCATCTAACATCTCCTTTCCTACTGCTATCAATAGTTTCTCATCACTACATCACTACATTCAACATACATTCGCAAGCTATTTACTTCAACAATTACACAATCCTCCACACTAATTAGCCCTCTACCTCTTTGACTTATTTTTAAGTAAAGCCGATCAACAACGCCCTGGGGGTGGAAGGCTCTATACACTGTTAGTAATTTTCTTGTTTTCCTATCCATCTTTCGAAGTTCTTCCTTTGTCCACTTAATAACTCCTGCACCGTACCTGACAATAGAAACAGCTCTTGGATTTATGGCGGTGCTGCTATTTGTTCCATTAAGTTTGGACTTCAGTATTTTCCTGACTCGTCCGTAATATTCTTTCATGATCTTTTCTTTCATATCCTCATCCTTTATTCCATCTGTCTCCAAAAATTCCCAAATCAACTTCCTTGATTTGTTGTTGGTCAGGGAGTTTGATACCTTCACTTAGTACATGTTTTCCCCGCTTCATTACTAGGATGGCACATTTATTAATACCAGACTCCATTCGTATGTAGTAGTATAGCAGATAGGGCTGCGAGCCCAATCGACCTCAACCGTTAATATAAATACCAAAACATCACCAAATTTGTGCCAAGTCGCGACTCGACAAATTTGGCGATGTTTTGGTATTTATATTAACGATTAACATCGAATAAGCTCGCACCCCCATCTGCTATACTACTACAGCAATCGTTAGTCAAGCTAGACACCCCTCCCACGTTTTCTACTAAATTGATGTCAAACACATGCGAGACTAACGAAACAATACCAAATTATGACTTTCGCTAAATTTGGTATTATTTCAGCCACATTTAAAAATAGAAAGCGTCGTTTCAACATTTTCGCAAATTTATGTCAAATTACATTTAGGAAAAATAGAAAGTGTCATTTCAACATTTTCGCATATTTAAAAAAAGAATGTGTCACTTCATCATTTTCACATATTAAAAAATAGAAAGTGTCATTTCAACATTTTCGCATTTTTTGTTCAACAAACTGCTGTTGTCTCAATTCACGCGCGAAAAAAAAACCACTAGATTTTGATTCTAGTGGTGTTTTATCCAAATGGATAGCGAAATGGTGCTCTTTTGATTGGCTAACAACATTGACTAGCAAATAGCCAGTCGTTTTGTGAATTAGTCCGTTTGCTCACTATTTTCAGTGGTATCTCCCGCTTCGATGTTTTTGTGACCATATGCGTAGGAGTCGATGCCATTTTCTAAAAGGTATCGTTTGTCATCAAAACAGGATAGCGACACTTTATTAATTTCATAGCTACCTAGCTGGTGTTTGACACTTCTAATGGTCTTCATTGTGTGTCGCAACTGTTTCTGCTCGAGTAAAACACTTTTGTAATCTTCGTGTCTGATTACTTTTTTAATTATGTTCTTTCTGATACCTTTAGCAGTTTTCCCACCACCTCCATCCTCTTTCAAATAGCTATACATTTTACTGCGCAACCCAACGAACTCAATAATTGGCGTTCCAGCGCACTCGTCCTTCATCTTCCCAATAACTTTCTTGTTCTCTTTAAAAGCGAATGGGCTGTCTGCAGGGTAGTCGCTATTGTCGAACTTTTCGCACTCCATCATAAAGTCGGAATAAACGTCGCCAGTTTTGATTGAGTACAACAGACTGTCAGTGTCGGTGAAGTGCAATCTGCAGGTGTCGCTAGAGTACTTTTTCATGATATAATTGTAGTGGAAATTGTACATCAGCGTTTTACTCAAGTCTAGTATGCACATACCCACGTATGCGGGTCTATTTAATGTCAGCGTCTCTTTGACTTTGTGGACGGCGACTAAGTTCTCGCTAAATATCTTGCAAGACACAAACGTTGGCTTTGAGACAAGTTTTTTAAATTTCTCCGCAGTGGTCACTAATCTCACGTCCACACGCTTCCTCAAGTTTTCCATCGTTTTTCCGAACACACTGTTATTCATCAACTTGAAGAAGTCCTTCTCAAAAGCGTTCTTAGCCGCAGTTCTTTTGACTGTGTTAAAGTCGATGTACTTACCCAACCACTTGGACTGGTCGAACTGTAGGACCCTATGAACCTTTTTGATTTTTAGTCCAAGACCCGTGTACAACTGTAGATTTCCATAGTGATACACGTACTTTTTTTTGTCCATCAAATTAGTCACCAGCTTTCTCACGCCGCCAACACTCACGTTAAACTTATTTTTGATTTTTGTGCAGTACTCCGACAACATGTCAACAGTTATCTCCATCTTCTCGGGAGCCACCGGGTAATCGTTGTGTAAGTCATGCAAATGGGCTGGATACTCCAAGTCGACTTCAAGCAGTAAGCCCTTTTTACTATTGTTGTGATAGTCGCATAGATTAACCTTTTTTATTTCTTTCTCAGTCAACCACTTGAAGCCACCCGTAGGTAGACTTCGACTCATCGCCCATCCGTACAAATTGTTGGCGTCAAGGTACATCAAATACTTCGACTCTTGCGCTTTATCATACCCCTCCATGTACTTATTATTTGCCACGCCATGTCTGTTGCATATGTAGCTCACACCACCACGCATACCTAATTCTACGAACTGGAACATGTCAATGTCGGACAATAATTCGAGTTCTACTCCAGTCATCTTTAGCATGGCATCCCAAGCCAATCCAGGCGATGTGAAATAGTGACACGGGTCTAATTTATACTCGCGATGGCATGTCTTTCTAAAGTTCTCAAAAACATCGGCAAGCAAGAGCACATCGCTTTTCAAATACAGGTCGTGGTACCCACCCATACTTTCAATGTCGAAGTAGTCCCACACATCGATGGCGCGCTCATGCATTTCTTCCGTAATGTGCTCGTCATTCAGAACGCTGTAGAAGTCCTTTTTGGAGGGTAGCTCGCATTCATCGAATTTATCAAAGGAGTCCATATAATCGTAGGGATAGACTCCCTTTCTTGTCATGAGTGCCAACCCCTCGTCGTGAAACACTTCTGACGTGTATTTGAAAGCGTCCCTTGGTAGGTTCCTCACCAAGTTGTCTAGACCACTACTCATGAACTGGAAGCTGTCCAAGAATACCAAGTTTTTTCCAAGCATGAACGCCATGTACTTCTTCATGTTGTTTGGTATCACATTTATGTCTTGGCCAAACTTGCCAATCTCCTGCATGATGAAATGGCTATCATAGCCGCGCAAGTTATGAAAGATCACAGGGATTTTGTCAGTCAACTTAAAGTTCACATTACAATCGCGATGTGCGGACCCTCTGTACTTACCTGACACGTGACAGTGGTCTCTCACTCTAACGTCAGCGCCAATGTACTCAACACTGCAAATATGACAACTTTTAGCCTCGTCAAAGTTCTTCTTATCGGCATCAGTCAGTATCATTTCTTTGTTAAAGTGACTCTCAGATGTCTCTTTACAATATTCGACAATTTCTAACATCTCCCCAATGAATTTGTTGACTGCGTTTTCACCGCGATACACTTTTACTGGCTTACTGTACTCGTTGTCATAGCAACAAACTAATTTGTACCCATAACCGCAGTCAACGTGCCTCTGGTAAGCGTTTGTGTAGCTATACTTGCTTGATGGTGTTGTTGTGTGCACCTTCTGTGTGATAGCCTCGAAGTCTGCGTACACCACGAATGGTACGTTTAGCTGTCTACTAAAATTCTCGTATTTCACTTTGGTGTCTTTTTGCGGCATTTTAATAGCTTGCTTCCCATTAATAACCAAACATACTTCAATGTGACTTTCAAGCACATCCTCACGACTAAAACACTGCAAACAATACCTACAAAAGTGCTTTCTCGCCTTGTACCTTGTCTGACGGTACATGAATTTGTTGAAGTCGCGAATATACACATAATGCTTGTTGCTATCGGCAGTTATCAACAGTAGGTCCATATGGTCGGGGTACATCTCCTTAGAAACGTACACAGGGAATGGCTGCTTATTTTCATACCCAAAAACATTTATGCTAATATCGTTCGCCTTTTCGATCTTGTTGTAGTCTTTGAGTGTGACTGGGAAATCAATTCCGTCGTAATTCAGCTCACCGACATGCCTAGCGTACTTTGACGTTCTGTCAGAGTGTTTTCCAACAGGAAACTTATGCGCTAGGTGGCACCATCTAAAGCACTCGTTGTCGTCCCCATTATTTACGTTTATCAGACCCTTCATACTGTTGCACAGCTCCTTTGGCAACGCAATGTAGCTACTCCCATGCAAAGGTCTGTAAATAGCGACATTAACGTAGTGTGCATCTATTTTGTCGATAGTCCATCCAGACCCCTCAGATAACCACCCAGCTATCCGCGTCAAAATCTGCTCCGACCCACGATTGGCGACACCCTCGATGTCATGCTCGTTAATGACGACGAACGTTTCGCTGTTAAAGTAGGCAGTTTTGTATGTGGTCTTATCACGCTCTAAAACTTTCTCAAAAGTGACCTTGACTGTCTCTACCACTTTCATTCCGTTGGTCTCACCCAGCTCACGTCTCAAAAGGTTAGTGACAGCACTTCTACTAGCGTTTACCTGATTGATGTCTCTGTCGTCAATTACTTCGACTCCATAGGACCTTGTGAACCCTCTCAGTGCTCGATCCAACAGATGCGTTGACGGTGCGTGGTCTTCGACTACAGGTTGTCCCTCTTGATCTCTAAAGAAGCCGTGAACGTTGGTCGCTTCATCTGTTAGTGAATTGACAACGGCTGCACTCGTCTTATGCGCCCGTCTTTTTGTCAGTGGGTTTTTCACAGTCTGACTCATTGGCTTCTATATACACTACGCTTATTTATTTTTTCCCCAGCCACTCGTTGTAATAACGATCGCCGCTTTTGCACCATCCCAGCTTTGGGTACACCACCCCAAACAAATTGTCGTCGAACTTCTCTTTCACCTTCCCGTCTTTGAGGTCTGACACCTTCTTGAGTGTCTCAAGTCGTCTTCTATGACACAACCTAATAATGTAGTATCCATATCTGCTGACGTTTCTACCCTTTATCAAATTGCATGAGTACAACACATTGACAACTTTCAAGAAGTCCTCTTTTATCAACTCAAGGTGCTCACCCTTCACAACATTCCGTAGTCTCCTCCCCATCCACCAAGACCGCTTGTGAACGCTTTTTGGTCGCGTGAGTCTCACGTCACCATAACTCTGAATGTAGCCCCATTCGATGTCGCCACACTTTGGACACGCATACCCACCACAACCAGTCATGTTTTTCACAACGTCACAATCCGAGCAGTGATAAAACCTGAAGGTGTCTTCACACCCAATTTTCGTTTCATTCGCAATCTCATCAATTGTCAAACCATAACTCATCTGCCTCATAAGTTTGTCCATCACTTATACTACTCCAACATTTTTTTTATCGAGTGAGTACCCACACCGCTATTCCACTACCCAAACCTAGCGCGCCAACAAACAATAATTGGTAATCCTTCATTTCCGCACTCGGTTGGTAGTAATCCGCAATCTTCGGGAGGTCAGTGAACACTCGTCCGCTGTACCGTATGGTCGTTACGCTTCTAAGTTCTTCCAACGCGTGGTTTGTGTCGTTGATGTCAGCGTTAGCATCAGAGAGCTGTTGTCGTAAACGCTGGATCTGATCTTTTTTAGCGATTTCATTTTCATACCACACTTCTTTCGCACTGGCTAACTGTTCCAACGCATGGTTGTGTCTTTTCATCTCAGCTTCATAGCCTGTGTGATTAAACTTCGAGAACATAAAGCCAGCGCCTGCAAAAGCCACTGCATTAAATATCCCTCCAGCCACAACACTCACCATTAACTTACGTTGATTTGAATGGATCTGTCGGTATCCACTTTTTCGATTGCGCCCATTTTACTAGCAACGTTCCTGCACCAACAGCTGCAGCAAGTTTCACTGTGCCTTTCACTGTCTCTGGTGTTCCCAATGGTTCTCCCAAAGCCTTTTTTGAAATCATGCTCACCACCACAGCGCCAGTCGTGACAAGAAGCGCGTCGTACAATTCGTTCATGAGTTCTTTTCGATCGATCGCAGCCATATACATTGTCGTGTGTTTTGTTCAAGAATCAAATGTGTCTAACGCTGGACGACGAGTTTTATGACTCTCTGACGCAGGTGCTGGTGCAGTACTCACAGGTTCTTTTTCACTGCTAATTGTGTACCATAGCGAAGCACCAGCAATGATTACACCAAGTGTTCCGACAATGTAACCATAGCTCCACTCACCACCCTGTTCTTCGTTAACTATCATTTCACGCATTTTCTTTTCTTTCGCAGCTTTCGATATCTCAGCCAACTTTTTACCAGCAGCGACGCGCTTTGGGTCCTTCACCTTAACGCTCTTCACATCAGCTGTGATCTTAGCTTCAACAGCCGTCTGTGAGTCTTCAACCATCTAATACACTATCACGTGTTATCTTACTCACAGTTGACCTCACAGGTGCCTCACAGATGACCCCACAGGTATCTCACAGTTCCAGACCAAACGCACTAAAAAATTAGGATTTTTTCTGGGAGTATAACATAATGACTCAAGCCCGAGAGGTTAGCGAAGAAGATATTGCCAACATGCTGAGAACGGCCTTTACCAGTGTGTCTACCCCACAAGACGCCCCTGGACCCAACGTCTTAAACGAGTACTTCTCAATATGCTCACCACTCCTTGACCTCAACCCCGACGGAGGGTTACCAAAACGGTTTGGCTCTCAGGTCAACCGCACTAGGCATCTTCTCGACGCTTGGATCGATCTTCGGGGGGAAAGAGCCAACGAGCTTGCTGATAGATTAGCCAGCGTAATCCCTGTGTGGTGTCACTCACCATTCAAATACCTTATGTTAGCGAGTGGTGTCTACTTGAACAACCCTCGTGAGTCCAACGCTACATTACTTGGTAACTTCCTCGAAGTGTTCTTAGCGACCCTTATGTGGAAACCATGCCCAACCAAAGCCAAAGCGTGGCTAGAGCTCGCCGCAAACCGCGACGTTCACGTTTGCAAGGTGGGGTGTAATGAGATACTGGGTGCGGATGATATCAGGGACCACGTACTCTCGCCCACCCACAGACACTTTGCGAGAGATGAAAACGTGTACACCTGTCACCCATGCGGTGTGGTCACCAACGACCCACTGCATCGCTTAAGACATGAGAGCTCGAGGTCTCATCTTAAAAACTTAGAGCTCCAGCGGATATTCAACATGGAACGACGGTTTCCACCACAATAAAAAAATATTTCTCTGGGGGTATAGTAACCATGAGAAAAGTTGGTAAACTAGAAATTGTGATTGGCCCCATGTTCGCAGGAAAAACGACAGAGACTCTCCGCAGGTTAGTTGCGTTAAGTAAGTCAGGGCTCAAAGTCCTTTACATGAACAACACAGGTGACACTAGGCGAACTGACCACGCGTTCTCCACACATCGTCAGACCATTGTCGTCGGATCAGACAGTTTACCTGCGAAGTTAATCACCAACCTTCCGAGTTCTTCCAAACTAACTGGCTACGACGTCATAGGAATTGACGAAGGCCATTGGTACTCTGATCTACTCCCAATTATTCGCGAATATGTCAAAGCCGGCATTCACGTCATTATTTGTGGTCTCATAGCGACAGAGCGTTTAAAAATAATTGGTGAGCTTGACACGCTCTTCCCAGTAGCGGACGACATCACATTTCTAAAAGCGTATTGCGCCGTTTGTCGTGACACTTACGGAGCAACTGTTGACGCACCATTCAATTGGAGATATAATCCAGGACCATCGTTTGTTGGTGGTGCTGAGCAATATCGTGCAGTGTGCAGACGTCATCATCCTTCCACGCAAAATTAAGGGTGTTCTCAACACACCCCACTTTTTTTTAAATTTAGACATTGGTCACATGAAGCGTCCAATGTCATAGAAACATTTTTTCACACAGTGGTCAGAAGGTTTGTGAAATAAAGAGAGAGAGTTTCGCAGATATTTTTATCGAGTTAAAAAACGTCTTTAAAAAATGCTAGAGCAGTTGTCGCTTCAAACGTCGTCTCAACAACGAGAACGAGTGCTAATTCGACTTATTACTCGCTGTCTAAAAAGTCTCTTTACAATAGTGTCTCTCGTGGTTACTCAACGCTGATTTATTTTTAAATTTACGAAAACACTGGGAACACTGAGACCCAACGTCAAAGAAATATTTTATTACCGTTGTAATAGCGTCGTCGTATGAGTCGCACAACAATGTTAGATAACCAGCGGATTTGTATCTGAGCAGCAGAGAGTCTTGCTCTTCAGATGTCTTACCTGTGCCACCTGGGTTCTTGAACTCGATCACGAGTCCGCTATGCTGTCGGTTTGCGTTGGCAATAATCAAGTCAGGCGTTCCACGTTGGTAACCTTTTTTCCACGAATTTATTCTTTTACTCGAAGTGTCTTGATTCTCACCACAAGCGGCTATCAAAATAGCTTCTGGATAATACTTCCTAAGAAAACCAACAACTTTCGTGTGAAGATCGAACTCGGTGATCATTTTAAACTGATTGTGTTTGAGACCGACGTCAGCTAAACCCTTTCTAATGCTTGGTAAGACTTCTGTGTGCACCCACCTTCCAAAGTGTTTCGCACGCTCCATTTTTCTCGAGAACGTTAGTGAGTAGACCCCAAGTTCGTTGATAAACGAGGCCTGTTCCATCTTCATTTTGCAATCAGGTTCGACGTGGTCGTTAACTGCATCCTTTGGTCGAGCATAACCTAGAGCGCTCGCGACTTCTCTCGCTTTGAACCATATGTCACCGTTGTGATTAACCGTTGTGATTTGATGACCATCGAAATCGAATAATCGAAGTATCGCGGAAGTCATCACTATATAGTCTCCCACAAAAAAACTACTCGATGTGGGCGCTAGGTTTTTTATAGATCTGGTTTGTTGTGTACCAACGCATCAGGTGTGTTTCATTAGTCTTCGGTTTTCTACGTCGTCTGAAAAAGTTTCTAATGTTACGAACCAGTTTTCTAAGCCAACCCATTTTAACTTAGGTCACGTCTCCTACCACTCCCACAGTGTCTGACTCTGGTAACATAATAGGTTTGCCGTAAGTCTTTTTAGACCTCATACCAATCTCAGCGTGGAGCTCGAGAGTAACGTCACCGCGACCAAATGACCCACCAGCTTTGAACATGTGATCAGTCGTCTTATTTATCTTATATGTTTCATGAGGTCTCGAAATACATGCTCCCATTTACTTTATACCATATTCCTTCATCATTTCTCCACCCATGATTATGATGTCTCGGTTTGTCATGTAGCCACTCACGATTTTCACACCGTAGAATTCTATCAACGATGGGTACGCATAAGGTGCGAGTGGTATTCTTGGTCGATGTATTCCAAAAATTGTTCCATAGGGTGTGCCTATCTTTTTCATATTCGCTATGAAGTCTGAATCGGTTGACTTGATGTTGTTGACTCTGACGTGTGAATTGTCCATTTGCCAGTGTATTGATATCATATGCATTTTACTTATGTCAACGCCACTTGGAATAGTGCATATGCTCTCCATTGCTGGGATGCTGCCACCATACGCGAGTCCATTAGTCATACCAGTCTTGTACCCTATGAACTTATCCCACTGACCGTCGTCGTTTGATATAATTGTCTCCCAATTTGATCCAGCGGTGCGAGTAGGTAACCTCACCACAACAAAAATGGAGAGATCACACCACTGCATACTGGGACAGTTAAAGTGGAGACCTGACTCAAGTGGGAGTGGTGTTAACACAGGGGATAGAAAACTTTGGCTTACACTGCTGATGCCAACAATAGGACCATAGGTTGGGTTGTTTTGCACTAATTTACTTGTTTCACCAATGGCTTTCACTTTGTTTGAACCATTGGTGTGAAATTCCACGTTTTTCAAGGCGTGTGTGCTAACGTTGAAGTCGAGCACAATGTTGTAGGACTGACTCTTGAGGAAGCCTGATAGCAATTGCTCTAGAGTTCTTTTGTTTGCGGCGTCTGAGTCATCGACTGGGTCTGCTACGTTTTTTATCGCCGAGCCTTGCATGTCTATTATTCCAGACATCCTTCCACCGGTCGCGCTTAATTTGGGATCTTCGTCCAGATGTCTTTTCGTTCTCTTTAGTATTTTATCGTGAGGGTCGTCAGACTCATACCCATAGTTTAGACTCATTACTACTTCAAGGTGTATTTGGTTAGTAGATAGCCAGAGACCGCTGAGAACCCTAACACTATCGCCAACGTTGTCGTGTCTGACTCGCTTGTGGTGGTGGCCACTGTTTTTTTCACAGGAAGTGGTGTCACATTTTCTTGGTAAACTTTTTTAGCCACCACATTTTCTTGGTGAACTTTTTTAGCCGCAAGACTCGCTGGCGTTACTAAGTTAGTCACCACATTTTCTTGGTGGACTTTTTTAGCCGCAATCGTTGGTGTTGTCGCATTCAAGCGAGTGTTCACTCCAAATTTCATGGACTCTGTGGCAATCTTTAATAAGTTGTTGTACCCAGCGATTTTGTTCTTGAGAATCACTAGGTTACTTGGCATTAACCATGTACTTGGTGACACTGCAAGATTTTGGACAACGTTGGTGTCTCTAATCGATTTATTCATGTTGAGGATCCATGTTGATACGTCGTAGTTGACAACACTGTCAGAGAACAACTTGCGGAACTCTTGTTGGGTCTCTAGACTTCCTGCAGAACCACCAACGACTGATACACGTGTTCTCGCTTGTGCACCAAGTGTGGAGTACACAAAGGCTTCTATGCTTTGATTTAGATATTGCAGTCCAATGTTGGTAAAGCCGTCTGACAATCGCGCGACATATCGTTTGTAGTCGTTATGGGTGTCGTTGAGTGTGTAGACTCTGGATTCGCCTAAAGTGCCATCGCTCAGGACTTTATTCTGGTAGTAATGTTTTCTGGGGATTTTGGAAATCTTACCATACAATTCGGAAGCGTTAAATTCTCTACTTATTGATCTCATGGTCTCGCCACCTTCCATTCTTCTGAGAAGTCTTCTAGTGGTGAAGTACAAATGAAATCTCATCACACTTGTGACCACAGGGTGAACTTCTTGTGACGCTGATAGATGTTGCAACGACACTCCACAACAGAAACTTGCACAATACGTCGCAAACACAACGCGGTAGTAAGATTCGCTGTCATCCCACTCTGATTTTGTCTTTGACGTGGTGATTTGTAAGGTTGGTAGCTTTGACATGAAGTAGTTATTTTGGTTAACAAAAGCTTTGAAGTTATTCACTGGATAATTCAACACGTTTTCCGTTGGATAGCCATCCCAAAGCCCCCAGTGGTTCTTATGACCTTTTGGTAGTGGTTGGATAGTTCCACCGCCTTGCCATATTATAGGGAACATACTATTGTGTAGCCACTTCCACATGTTTTTATCATTTTTGAAGGTTGTGCTGGTTATGTCTGTGCTGAGGATGTCATTGTTTCTGAAGTACACGTCGACACTCATGATTTCACCGTCTTGTGAAATATTTGGATAGAACTCGAATTTGCTTAAAGTGGCGTGGGGGTACTTTTTGATGAGGTCTGCCTTCGCGTCGTGTGTGGCCTTCGATGTGTTAGCCATCGCACGCTCGTAGTGCTTTCCATAGTAGTTATGAAGGGCTTTCTGCATATAATATACCATATGTTATACATAATGCGAAAGTTGACGGTATTTATTGAAGGCGCAGAGAAAGTCGTGTCCTTTGACAACAGTGTGATGATCACGCACGATAAGCCATGCATTATGGTTAAGACAGCTACTGTGTTTTGGGACTACGACAACGTACTAGCAAACACAATCGACTTTTCCCTCGGTAGTCTCTTGCGGTTCTCAGTGCCTCAGGGACATTATAACTTCAACGCGTTGGTTGAGTACATGAAGCTCCAGGTCTCCGACATTAGACCAAACGTATCAAGTCTTGAGATAGAGAAAATCCCATCTGGTGGATGTAGAGTGAAGACTGTAGCCCCATTTAGATTGCTGGGGGTTGGACCCCTCCTTGGCTTTGCAGAGAACACATTAATCCAAGGGAAGGAGTGGCACACTAGCCCAAACGAAGTCGACATGTACAGAGGTCTGAAGTACATAGAAGTTTCGTGTGACATTGTTGAAACCGAGAGCAATGTGGGTATTGATGGAAAGCGTAGCAATGTGATCACAACGTTACCAATACCTACCGAACAGTCTTTGAAGGGGTCAGTACAACGTCATGTGGACATTGAATCCAAGGTGAATATTAAAAAGGGTGTTTACTCAAGTATGACGTTTCGTGTCAAACCAAATAACGGTGGTCTCAAAATTGGCGCGGTGCTATTGGAACTGTATATTGTGTGAATTATATGGAACTTGGTGTGGAAACAGAACAAGGGTTGCGAGACATTTACTATAATCCCAAGACAGGGTACACTGGTGCAGAGAGGTTGTATCAAAGTGCATTGGGAGACGGATTGAAAGTAACTAGAAAAACAGTGAAAGAATGGTTGACTACGCAGGATACTTACACTAGGTACAAACCTATTGTGAGAAGACATAAGTTCCGCACGACCTTCGTTGGATTTCTTGGTGAGGAGCTCCAAATGGACTTAGTGGACATGAGTAAGTATTCAAAACAGAATGGAGGTTATTATTGGATATTGACAGGCATTGAAATATTGAGTAGATACGCTTTTGGAATTGCAGTTTATAGAAAAGACACTAAGAACATGACTAAGGCTGTTGGAAAGTTGTTGAATGACTTTAAAGATCGGTTTGGAACCATGCCTAAGTTAGCACAATTTGATGATGGACTTGAGTTCTACAATGTTGGTGTGAAAAGTTTGTTGAAAGAACGTGGCGTTGAATATTTCAGCACTAAGAGCGATAAAAAGGCTGCTGTTGTTGAGCGTTTTAATAGAAGTCTGAAGAGCATTATGTGGAAATACTTTTACACCCGTGGAACGTACAAATGGATTGACGTTTTGGATCAGTTTGTGGGCAACTACAATAGCAATGTGAATCGAAGTATTATGATGAAACCGAAGGATGTCAATAAATCAAATGAAGGTGAAGTTTGGACCACTTTGTTTGGTCATCAATTTGCAGACAATCCATTACCGAAGTTTAGGGTTGGCGAATCAGTGAGAATTAGTAAGTACAAGAGTGTGTTCACAAAGGGCTATGAAGCCAACTTCACTGAAGAGCTGTTTAAAGTGGTAAAGGTTATTCGCGGTGACCCGAATGTGTATGAAATTGAGGACATAAGTGGTGAGCAGATTATTGGGAAATTTTACGAACAGGAATTATCGCTGGTCAATAAGAAACGTGGTGGTGACGATGTGTACAGAGTTGAAAAGGTGTTGAAAAGAAAGAAAGTCAGAGGGAAGAAGATGGCGCTGGTCAAATGGTTGGGTTACGAAAGCAAACATAATTCGTGGATACCAGAAAGCGATATTCAAAATGTGAGTTAGTGTAATATGGCTGAGAGTGGCTTCGACGACCTCGAGACGGAGAGCTCTAACGAATACAAAGATGTCACTGACGACGAACTAAAGCATAGTCTCGAAAAAGCCACTCAAGATAGCGAACTAGCTTGGGACGACCCAAACGTCGCAGTCGGCGAGAAAATTAGACTAACTAAAGTGAGGAGTGGGCTGGTTCTTGAACGTGGTAGAAGAATGGGCCAACACATAGAGGAGGACTTTAGTGATATTGAGACGCGGATTAATGACAACGCGAAAGACTACGAAAACATCGCGAGGAGTGCGCCATTGTTAGACACCACACACGCAGAGTACGTCAACATACTTGGACTAACACCAATCGAGAACCGTGAGTTAAGCGCGCTACTCAACCCAAGCGAGAGTGTGTCGCGTGAGTCGAGAATATAGGTGACACTGGTGCGCTACAAATAGAGGCGGATCACTATCGAGACTTGATAAATGAAGCGAACGAAAGAATAGCAGAGCTTGCAGTAAAAGACCTCACAACTGCGGAGGATGAAGAGTTCATCAATCTAGCTGAAAGAGTGATTGGACTTAAAAAAGCTAGAGACATGGTTATTGAACAGCGGGAAATAGAAGAGGTTAGAGAGCAACAGGAAGTCGACATTGACAGATTGCAGAAGTTCAAGAAGTGGGCTAGAGAAAATATGGTTGGGTTGAGCGCTTTAGCGATTTCAGTAGCTGCAATTATAACAACTATTATTATCGCCGGGAGGACTAACGTTATGAAAGGCGCTATGGTCACGAGGTCGTTCGCGCAGGCTATTAAAAACGCGATAATGAAGATGGGTCCATGGGCTGTTGGATTAGCTAACTTAGTTTATGACGCGCTGGTGGTAGGTGCGAAGGGTCTCGCTTGGTTAGCTCAAAATCTGTGGGTGTTTGCGGTGACATTCGCGTGGCTTGCGTACAATTATTTAAACTAAAAGCAAACGTGATTCGTGGATACCGGAAAGCAATATTCAAAATGTGAGCTAATGTAATATGGCTGAAGGTGGGGGAGATTTCGACGAGATTGAGATGGAGAACCTTGGTAGAGTCTACACTGATGATCAAATAGATGCCGAACTTGAAAGTGTTACTCAAGATTACATTTTACTTGACGATAAGTACGCCGGCGATGTTATGCCTGACGTTGAGCGTGTTGAGTACGATAAATTGTTCGAGAAAATGATTAGATTGCAGAATGAGCAAGAGAGGAGGTTTCGAGAAAAAGAGACGTCATTTATCGACACTGATGATGGTGAGACGGTGACAATAAGAGGAACTAACGTTGAAGTCCCCGCGGTAGAGTTTGTTGAGCAGGGGTCATTTGGTGACGTCAATGAC
This sequence comes from Chrysogorgia sp. JL179-B06, assembly GCA_035772405.1. Taxonomy (NCBI): domain Eukaryota; kingdom Metazoa; phylum Cnidaria; class Anthozoa; order Scleralcyonacea; family Chrysogorgiidae; genus Chrysogorgia; species Chrysogorgia sp. JL179-B06. The sequence goes on along the minus strand of JAYKKM010000360.1, from coordinate 3,019,813 downwards.
ACAAGCTTCAATATAGCTACTGGAAAGTCGGATGAAATCGAGAGGAGACTTGGTGAACTAAAAGTGCATAACAAAGAGGTGATAAAAAATCAAGTAAAAAGAATCAGGCTAATAAATAAGAAAATACGTGAGTTGTATAAAAAAAAACTCGGTCGTGACGACACGTCAAGGGAAATAGTCAACAGGTCACAGGTGACGGACTCAGGGTCTATTCTCTTCAAACCGATAAACAAATATGGTGAACGAGGGACACTCAAACGAATTCTAATACCTGGGAAAAATGGCTTGATCTTCAGTAAAGACAAGGGTAGTAAAAACGCGATCGAGCAGTTCAAACAGTTAGTTGACCAAATCCCTGAGAATACAGAAACAACAGTTGTCACAACAGAAGTAATCCCAGATAACTTCCCAGTAATTGAGACAAGAGTGGGCTATGTCGACATACCTGGGCTATCACCAGACGAAAACCGCGAGCTGAATGGTGCGCTTAATCCAAGCGATAGCGTGTTGCGTGAATCAAGAGTGGGTGACGATGGCGCGCTGCAAGCGCAGGTAGACCACTTTCAAGAAACAATAGACGAAACGAATGGGAGATTGGCGGAGCTTGATAGAAAAGCTGACCAAAGTGGTCTCACGAGTGACGAAGAGCGAGAGTACGCCAGTTTGTTTGAAAGAGTGGGAGGACTCAAGCAAGCCAGAGACAGAACTTTAGGACAGCTAGAAATAGAGGAGGTTAGAGAGCAACAAGAAGTCGACATTGACAGGTTTCAGAGATTCAAGGAATGGGCTAAAGAAAATGTGGTTGGGTTGAGTGCCGTAGCAATTTCAGTGGCTGGAATTATAACAACAATTATCATCGCTGGGAGGTCTGCTGTTGTGAAAGGCGCTATGGCCACGAGGTCATTTGCACAGGCTGTTAAAAACGCGATAACGAAGATGGGTCCATGGGCTGTTGGGTTGGCTAATTTAGTTTACAATGCGTTGACGTTGGGTGCGAAGGGTCTCGCCTGGTTGGCTCAAAATCTGTGGGTACTCGCGGTGGTGTTTGCGTGGTTCGCTTATGACTATTACAAGCTAAAACGGTAGTGATAAAACATATGTAAAGTATATGAACGTCACGTCGGCAGAGTTGAGTCCTGGTTTTAGACGAGCGACCATGGGTGTCATAAAAGGGGCGAGAACGCAGCATGTGATCACGTTGAACCCTAATAAAGTCAGTCCTGGTGAGGAACTTTACATTGATGTACCAAAGCTCAAGGTTAGCAGCTGTTTGGTGCCTGGATCGTTGGGTCTAGTGTTTGACTTTAAAAATGCAAATGACAAAAGTTGGTTCTTGAACAATGTGAGTAAGTTGCTTTGTGAGAAACTTGTTGTGAAACTAGCTGGGGAGACTGTGTATGACAACAGTGGGGAAAATTACACTGGTGTTTATCGCGACCTTTGGGAAAGTGTTACTGTGCGAGACCAAATGATTGATTATGGTATTGGTGGTGAGAACTTGAGAAAGCTAATTTCTAAGGACGACAGTGGCGCGACAAGTGGGAACGTTGCTAAAGTTAGTGACGCGTTAATGTTTGGTGTGATTGGAACGAAACAGCGGATAAAGCTCGGCAAGATCATGAATGACCATGGGCTGTACGCTCCTTTTAGCATGAACAACAACTTGCAGTACGTGATCACACTTCCGAAGGCCGCAGACATCATGGTGGCGCAATCCAATGAAAGTGTAGGTGGATACACTCTGGAGAACCTCGAGCTTGAGTACGAAACGATTGATAATCAGGAGCTCTCTGATGAAATAACGTCGGGCTATGCAAGTGGTCGTAGTTTGTCATACGAACACGTTACGTTGATGAAAACCACTGAATGGGACAAAGGCACAACCATTGTGAATGAGTATGTTAATCTACCAAGAAAAAGCATGAAGGCGATTGTGTTGCTATTCACGAACAAGGTGCGAACAGACAGTGAGGAGTTTCTTTACCCAAATATTGAGAGTGTTAGAGTCACGATTGAAGGTGTGCCAAATAGCGTGTACTCACAGGGTATTCCAAAGTCGAAGTTCTACGCAGAAGCGAAGCGACTGTTTGGGTTGGGTGAAGAACACGCTCAGTTCATGACCATACAGAAGTTCTATAAAGATGGCTTTGCGCTAGTCATTGACTTGAGGAGCGTTCAAGATAATTACAACGTCGCCACTGGTAAAAAAATTGTGAACACACAATCTGGTGTGCTTCTTGAGATCACTAAGAAAGCGACGACTGCGAATGTTATGTGTAGGGTGTTTGTGATGAGTGATGGACTGGTCAACTTCATGAACAATGGGTTGCAGTCAATCCAGTATTAAATCAAACGTGAGTTAATGGAGACTCCGTTTAATGCGCTAATTGTTGGGATGACAGCTTGTGGTAAGACGCATTATTTACTCAATACATTGGAATCTGAGTATTGTGGTAAATTTGACTACATTGTGTTGATTTGCCCTACTTTTGAGTGGAACAAAGCATATCAAGATTGGAGATATGTGCGCGACCCTGATGTGTTGGCGATAGACTGTGCACAGGATAACGTTGACGCTGTTCTCAAGTGTGTGACGAACGTTTTTAAAGGCACTAACACTCTGATTGTGTTGGATGACTGTGCGAGTGGGCAGGACGTCAAGAATAGGACTAGTCAATTGGTCAACTTGGCTTTTAGTGCGCGACATTTTACGTTGAGCGTTATTGTCATCACACAACAATTAACGTCAATCGCAAAACCGTATAGAGAAAACATTAGTAAGCTCATTTGCTTTTACTGTCCGAGTAAGAGTGATATGAAGGTCGTTATCGACGATTACCTTGGGTACATTAGCAAAGAGGAAGCGTCGACGATTGTGACCGCACTAAAAAATAATAAGTACGCCAGACTTGAAATCTCACTGCGTTATCCATACAATTACGAAGTTGTTATTCCGCAATAAAATATGGGTATAAGTAGTAACGTGATGGTGAAACGCAAAAGTGACGAAAATCCTACAATTGAGGAATTAGTTGAGGATACTCAAACCGCTAGTACCCCGACTGTGGAAGACGACATTGACGTTAGAAGAGCCGAGCTTATTAGACTGTCTGGTGATGGTGTGGTGAGCCAATCTGAAGCGTACATTAAAAAAGCGTCCGCAAAGGTTATCGACAAGATATGGCGCCAATATGAGTTGAAGAGAATGGAAATTGCAAACGCTTTTCTCACTGACTTGCTAATCAGCAAATTCGCTAACTTACTAGATGGGTTGAACGCTATTGAGAATCCTGACGAACTAAATGATGAGTTGCAAAAAGACCCGTTATTAAAGAAAGACGTTGAGAGCATTGTCGCGGTTGTGACACCGTACGTGCCTTTCTTGGGCTTGTTGTCGGGAGGAATCACAACGTCGAAATATGTGTACGATCACCATTTTAGGAGCGAGGCGACAAACGCTGAAAATAGTGAACAAACGGACTAATCTATTATTAACAGGTGGCAATAACCTAATTTGCATAACAGGTGGCAATTTTATCACGCGTGAGACACTTTTACGATACATAAATTTGTAAAAGCGTTGAAACGACTATTTTCTTAAATGTGATTTGACAAATTTGTGAAAATGTTGAAACGATTATTTTTTAAATGTGATTTAACAAATTTTGTGAAAATGTTGAAACGACTATTTTTTAAATGTGATTTGACAAATTTGTGAAAATGTTGAAACGGCACTTTCTATTTTTTTAAATGTGATTTGACAAATTTGTGAAAATGTTGAAACGATTACTTTTTAAATATGATTTGACAAATTTGTGAAAATGTTGAAATGACACTTTCTATTTTTTAATATGTGAAAATGATGAAGTGACACATTCTTTTTTTAAATATGCGAAAATGTTGAAATGACACTTTCTATTTTTCCTAAATGTAATTTGACATAAATTTGCGAAAATGTTGAAACGACGCTTTCTATTTTTAAATGTGGCTGAAATAATACCAAATTTAGCGAAAGTCATAATTTGGTATTGTTTCGTTAGTCTCGCATGTGTTTGACATCAATTTAGTAGAAAACGTGGGAGGGGTGTCTAGCTTGACTAACGATTGCTGTAGTAGTATAGCAGATGGGGGTGCGAGCTTATTCGATGTTAATCGTTAATATAAATACCAAAACATCGCCAAATTTGTCGAGTCGCGACTTGGCACAAATTTGGTGATGTTTTGGTATTTATATTAACGGTTGAGGTCGATTGGGCTCGCAGCCCTATCTGCTATACTACTGTATGTCTTCACTGAAAATTCTTACAGAATTTACCAATGTGTCCAACTGTCTCTCATTTTTTCCATAAAGCTTCATATCATCCATCAACAATAAATGGTTTATGGTTCCATTATTTCCTCCAAGATCGTATCTTGCTTTTACTTTTCTCAAAATGTTTGACAGAGGTATTAATACTAGAACGAACAACAGAGGAGACAAGCTATCTCCCTGAAAAATCCCTCGCCTTATTTTTACAGTCCCTAATGTCACTTTTCCAGATGTTAGTTCTGTTTCCCAATTCAGCATACTGTTTCTAATCAGATCTCTTATATTGTCGGCTACTTAGCTTTGAATATATCCAAACATCTGAGAATCCAGGAATGAGGTACCATATCGTAAGCCTTGTTATAGTCTATCCATCCCATATATTGCAAGCCCAGTTTGTCGTCTCTTACAATTTCGTAGGATCTCTTATCAATTAGAAGTTGATCCTTCGTCCCTCTTTCGTCCCCCTTCGTCGCGTTCTTTTCTACACCCCTTCTGTTCATCAGGAAGGTTTTCTCTGCAAGATGTTTGTACATTTCTTCTGATAGCATTCCAGTCAACAATTTCCACATAAGTGGAAGACATGTGATAGGTCGAAAATTTGTTACTGCTGCCCCTTTTCTTTGTCCTTTAACACAAGCGTAGTCACTCCTTTTGTTAGCCATTTTGGTACATCACATTGGTTTATACACTATAGATTTTACATGCTTCAACCACAACCCTTGAAGGCCATCTGGTCCAGGAGCTTTCCAGTTGGACAGTTTACATGCTTGTTTTGCAATAAATTCTGGTGTTATTTTAATATCTCTCTGTTTCTCTGTTCTTGCATACTTTCTCCACTTCTTTAACCCATGTCGCCCGATCATTATGTAGCACTTGTTTACTCCATATATTATTCCAATACTCTCACTTTCTTCTGCATCAGGTATGACACCGTCGTCTACCACGGTATCCTCAAGCTTCTCAAATAACCTTTTCTGGTTATTCTGGAACAACCTGTTTTGCTGACACTGGTCTATTCTGTTTTGATCTCTCTTAATCTTGGCTGTTTTTGCTGTAACTCGCTGCTTCAACTCTTCAATCACAACCTTCAAACCTTTCCTATAAATGTTGTACTTTCTCTCCAACCTACTAAGAATACTTCCTCTAACCAGTCTCCCTTTTACCAGGTATTCTAGTCTACTTAAATCTTTTCTTGTATCTTTAATCTGACGTTCCAGCCGTCTTTTCCACCACGGATCCACTGTAATTTACTGATATATACAAAAGTTCACGACAATAGTCCACTCATTATTTTTCGCACTGTTGATTCTCCTTCAAACAGTATCACACGTTGCATCTCTGCCATCGTCCACTCTAGTCTTTCTTTGATTATGAATTTGGACAATGAACTCTTTAGGTTGTGCACCTTCCCAAAACATCCAATGACCAGTGGAACAAACTCAATGTGCCATCCTTGGTTTTGAATCCGCAACTCGTACATAAGGGGGTATGTAGTTATTCTTTTTTCCGTCTTCTTTTAATTCCACATTCTGCTCTTGAGGGCTTGCCATGTCACAGATTACCATTTTCTTTTCATCCAAGTACTCTAAGACCAAGTCAGGCCGACGATGAGTCGATTTCACAGTGGCAAATTCATAATCCCATCTTCATGGTCACGTTTCTGACTCAACCACTCTCCCCCGACACCATTTTTCCTGGTACCACAGGTCGTTGGATTGGCGCACCCTTTCTTGCTTCAGCCATTCGAATGCTGCTACCTGTAGTGCTCGGTCATGCCTAGTTGTCGTCTCTGTTGCAACTATTTTGGGGCATCCTGCAGATAACCAGTGCTGTAAGGATTCTTCGAACTGGTTACACAATCTACATAATGTGGTCTCCACCATTCTTCCAGTCATCTGAATCCTCATTCTGGTTTCCAACTTTGGTTGGCATGTTATTTCTCTTTACCATTGGTATGCCTGCTCACCCTGGTTGCACCACACCATACTTTGAAATCCCTTAGATCTATATTCCTCCATCCACTTCTTCTCTCTCGTATCTTTATATCTGGATTTCACTGACCTCCAAACACTTTTCCAGCTTCCTTCTAATATTGAATCTTCTAATGAGATCGTATTTTCATCAAAGTTTACCTTAATCCGAGATTATACATTCCCTTCTGTGCTTCTTTAAACAGTGATGAGTTTTCTTTACTCAATTCTCTTTCTTTGACAACCTTCATAAAATTACTTCTAGACTATGGATTATTATTATTATTATTATTATTATTATTAACAATACAATATTTAGGTTTGCATGTAAACTACAAGAAAACCGAAAATATGCTATACAACCAACCAGAAGGCGATCTATTCACATTAGAAGGAAACAAGCTAAAGCAAGTAGACAACTTTAAATATCTCGGTTCGTGGATACAATCACTGGATACAATCAGTGCTTCTGTTTTTTCCCCATTCTAGTTGTCTATAATGCAATGGTCCAAACTGGACCCAAGTGAAACTTGATGTCAAAACTACAATAACTGGCAGTATTTGTAGTGCCTTTATTAGTAGCATTTTTTAGATCTAAGCAAGCAGTTCTAATTTTTGTAGCTTGCTCTGTGGTGGATTTACTGACATAGTGATCGAATTGAGCACAAATCCAAGAAAAATTATTTCTTGCGTATAGGGATATTCGGGTGTATGACAAAACCCACTGTAAGGGACATAGTATCTAATGACATTGTGTGTACATTCCTCGAAGTTATCACCTTGCAATTAAGTAAGAGTCGTCGATATAACCAAGCGATGCATGACCCTGGGCTATATTAGTGTTGCGTATATTGGCTTATGTAGATATGCGCGGAGCTAGTCCGTCAGGGAAACATACAAACGTGTATATTGTGTTTCTCCATTGGAATTTCAGATACTTTTGATGAGACTCGTTAATAGGAACCGTGTAGTAGGGGTCCTTGATATCAATTGAAGCCATAAAGCATTTTGGCTTCATTAGTTTTACGGAATTCTACGTCTCTTACTTTCTTTCTCATTTAGTTTAGAGAAAGAAAATAACAACAGTTCTGTGTGGTATGGTCACACCTGGCATTCTAAGATTAGTTCTCGTTTTCACATTGCACACTAAAAATCTCAAGTTCTGTTTCTCACTCGTGCCCTTCAAAACGAGGCATCGTGTCGCCTAGATTCTAATGTAACACGATCGTCTGTTTGCGTGTTTTTTTGCACGTTTTTCAAACACAACAACATATAAAGTCTCAGAGATGCCATTTCACGCATTTATAAAGAACATATTTGACGCACTGGAAAATATTATTTAAATATTTTAATTTTAGCGGCTTGAAACAAAAATGTGAAGTGCACTGCTTTAGTGAATGTGGGAGAGCTGGGAGTAGACAGGCGATACATGGACGATCGTCAAGCTCATATCCTCTGAAAAACGTTTCTAAGAGTCCCGGACAGGAATCGAACATGTAACCTTCTGATTGCCGGTGATTATTATGGAGAGCGTATCATCTGTATACTTCAAGCTGACAAGCTCTCCCACATTCACTACAGCAGTATATATATTAACACATGATATATAGTGACTGCCGCATAGGCAGTATGTATACATATATCAACCAAACCAGTACATCATTGTAACCTTCGCTCAATTCGCTCTCCATCTCTAAGTCTCGGTAGCTCAAAGTGGTTAGAGCGTCTCACCGACAATCATGAGGTTACAATATGTAAAGTGTAACGAAAGAAATATTATTTTCGAAACATCTTGAAATGAAATGATTGAACACAAGGTCTGCAGGGATTCAGTTATATTATCTTTCTTGATTCAACAGCTTTTCCATTGCCACAGGCGTGAGTGTACAAAGCTCCCAGTCTTCTTCTATGATCACGTCTATCCTCTTGTAAAAGTCAACAGCAATTTCATTAAAGTTTAATACGAGCCAACGTATTTTCCCTAAACCATTATCGAGTGCAATCTATGGGGTTAAGAAAAGCAAAAAAAGACAACAGTTGATCAACTATAAATATATATTTTACCACAAGTTACCAACACTAAAGGCCCATAGACCTCTTTCATAATGGCTACCATTTTAAATATTCTTTTATTGTGCATATATAAATCAGCCTTTACAACCTCGTTAGGAAGCAAAGATTATTTTGAATTACTGACACACGAACGAGGCCATAAAGGCTAATTTAGATGCACATAAAGGAATATTTAAATTGATATAGCCATGAAAGAGCTCTATATATATCCACGCGCTCTTTTTCCTTACGATTGTCATTCTGGGGTAAGCCATATTCTTGATTATGATTCGCAGGTAAAAGTTGCAAAACGCATTAGCATTCACGTCAGTGAATCGAATACATCAAGATGACATTCTGGTAAGGAACACTCAGCGGGTGGGGAGAAAAAAGGTGCGTAACATGCACAAACCCGTGTTATCTAACAATTGCAAGGTACAATCTGTTGATACTGTTGTTATATATACCATATACTTAATTCCGTGAGTATAGTTACCTTGGAAAGACATTTCACTAATTCCTTGCCAATTCCCTTTCCTTTAAAAAGGCATAAACGACTGGTAAGATAAAGTGCTCAATACATTGGGGAAAACGCGAAACGCCGGCCGAAGGCCTATATCACGTCCATTTTTGTTGTCTTGGTAACAAAAGGAAATTACAGCACAGAATGAATACTCAACCAGAAGTCCGACTCCCGTGAAAACTTGTCCCATTTTTTTATGCGCATGCGCGAATCGGCCATTTTGCTAGCGAGGACACCAACATCAAAGGCGCCGAAACGGAGTCGGACTTCTGGTTGAGTATTTATTCTGTGATTACAGTGAATGAAGATTTGTTTTCAAAAAGTTTATAAAATGCAGTGTTCAAAAGATACAGTATCGTCGGCGGAAGATGACAAGTTCGTTATTTGGCGTCAAAAGGTAAACCCGTTTTCCCTTTTTTGATGCTGCTAATATAGTCAGGAGGCAGTGTCCAGAAATGTGCTTATTTATGAGTTTCGTTAAACTTTTTGAGTAGAAGCTGGCAACATAGCTTAAAATTTTCGTCTTGTCGTCTTGAACAAGAATATCGCTGTTTCCACTTTCAACTCTTACTATTTTGGCCGCTAGGGGCCGTTTTCTCCAGGCCTTCGCTCCTGCAACATGAAAACGAGGCTTAACTATAAATATTCGTAAAATCATGGAAGGCAGCTGTCAAACTCCCCAATATTTAATAGTATTAATGTACTTATTAGGCCTACTTGGCCACTGACACTTATTAAGAAATAAAGAGGAAAGTCACGTGACTAGTCACGTGCTTAGTTAATTATTTTTTAATGCTATTCAATAACTTCAAAATATTAACTAGAAATTATTCTGAATGGATGATTGTAACGCGAATTTAACATCTTACTATGATATTTAGCATTTTAATAAACTTATTTCAAATATGAATATTGCAGGAGATTTACGACTTGCGGATCTGTGCTTATTGATTAGTTCCCAGGCCACATCGCGGTGAACCTTTACAACTACTCTATACAGGCAGTAATTCTGCATCAAGATCCACAGCTTCAACATCATCGTTGTTTAGCTCCTCATCATATTCAGCATCATCAACATTTCCCTCCACATTTGACTCTTTTAATAAAGAGCGCATGGCGGCTTCGTTTAGATGTGATGAAACTAACAAGAGGGGCTCTGACGGATTCAACGGTTGAACAAACGTAACTTTATCTTGAAGAAATAGCTGAATCTTCTCTTTCAACTTGTTTCCCCTGTAAACGCCCGAATCTAGATGGTAATGCGACTCAAGCCGATGGGAAAAGGATGTCCACACTGCTTTCAGCGAGTAGATACGGCCCCGACATAGTCCCTTTTCAGGTGAGGACATCATTTCTTCAAAGCAGGTATCTCCAGGATCACTGTTCACTTCTTTGAAGCCGGTTGCGTTCTTATCAGTGTTTCTTTGAAACCTTGTGTAACATTTCAGATGATATTTACCAATCGTTCACGCCAGCAAGCTTGCAGCTCATCTCCTATCAAATACGGCTTTCCGGAGTATTTTCGATGATGTTTCCATGGTTTGTACTTGGCTTAAACCTTTGGAATCCATTTGGCAGAACATACATTTAGACCAGTCCATGCGATCAATTGAAGATCTCCTGGAGGCTCCTACATCAGCCGTGTTTTCTTCTGATTCGTTAGACACTCGGTTTTGGAGACGCTGAATAATGAATATGACCTCCAGGAGATCTTCAATTGATCGGATGGACTGGTCTAAATGTATGTTCTGCCAAATGGATTCCAAAGGTTTAAGCTAAGTATAAACCATGGAAACATCAGCGAAAATACTCCGGAAAGCCGTATTTGATAAGGAGATGAGCTGCAAGCTTGCTGGCGTGAACGATTTGATAGCATCAGAAGGTAAATATCATCTGAAATGTCACACAAGGTTTCAAAGAAACACTGATAAGAACGCAACCGGCTTCAAATAAGTGAACAGTGATCCTGGAGATACCTGCTTTGAAGAAATGATGTCCTCACCTGAAAAGGGACTATGTCGGGGCCGTATCTACTCGCTGAAAGCAGTGTGGACATCCTTTTCCCATCGGCTTGAGTCGCATTACCATCTAGATTCGGGCGTTTACAGGGGAAACAAGTTGAAAGAGAAGATTCAGCTATTTCTTCTAGATAAAGTTACGTTTGTTCAACCGTTGAATCCGTCAGAGCCCCTCTTGTTAGTTTCATCACATCTAAACGAAGCCGCCATGCGTTCTTTATTAAAAGAGTCAAATGTGGAGGGAAATGTTGATGATGCTGAATATGACGAGGAGCTAAACAACGATGATGTTGAAGCTGTAGATCTTGATGCAGAATTACTGCCTGTATAGAGTAGCTGTAAAGGTTCACCGCGATGTGGCCTGCAGGGAACTAATCAATAAGCACAGGATCCGCAAATCGTACCTCCTGCAATATTCATATTTGAATATCATAGTAATATGTTAAATTCCCGTTACAATCATCCATTCAGAAGAATTTCTAGTTAATGTTTTGAAGTTATTGAATAGTATTAAAAAATAATTAACTAAGCACGTGACTAGTCACGTGACTTTCCTCTTTATTTCTTAATAAGTGTCAGTGGCCAAGTAGGCCTAATAAGTACATTAATACTATTAAATATTGTGGAGTTTGACAGCTGCCTTCCATGATTTTACGAATATTTATAGTTAAGCCTCGTTTTCATGTTGCAGGAGCGAAGGCCTGGAGAAAACGGCCCCTAGCGGCCAAAATAGTAAGAGTTGAAAGTGGAAACAGCGATATTCTTGTTCAAGACAACAAGGCGAAAATTTTAAGCTATGTTGCCAGCTTCTACTCAAAAAGTTTAACGAAAATCATATTTTTTTCATCTGCCTCCTGACTAATAATCAGTTTATACAAATATGTTATTCAGGCTTTCATATTTTGATGTATAGCACGAGTTGCGAGAGTTATTCAAAATATATCGTCGTCGGAATATCTAATATATTTATCAGAGTTTGTGAATTCAATCCGAGCGTCGTTTTCACTTTTTATAGCTATTTATAGCAATCAGTCCCAATATATAATTTTTGTATATATAGGTATGTTAGAGGCTGTTAATCAAGCTTTCATTAGATATGTAGAATGAGTTCTTAGAGTTAGTACTTTAAAATATATCGTGGTCGGAACATTTTTACAAAACAACAACGCGAGCATGTCAATCACGACATCAGCTAAAGTCAGGACTTGAGTGACTATAAAGGGCTGTCGCTCGAAACGTTGAAGACCTGTTACACACTATTTCGGCAGTGCACCGACCTTTAATAGATCTGTATTTCTACACTGCCTAGTGTCTACACATGAGTATGCAGAACAACATAGTTTTTATAGTACTTCAGACAATAAAACAACCATGCTAACATGGCTATATATTGCTCAGAAATCTTTAGATTAGAGAGATTTATGCTATATACCATTTATTCATAAATAAGTTAGCTACGCACGTCAACAACACAAGAAACCCAGCTAAATGTTAAAAGCAAGCGTGAAAAACAACTATACAATCCACTGAAAGTAAACGGTACATTATAACCAACTTAATTGTTGAGTTAAACATCGACTTAAGAGAACGGGGGAGCTTGGATTTACAAGTAAAACAACATAATAACTTAAGTGTTTTCCACTGGCGTCTCAACCAATCAGGTACAAGTAATTTTGCCCTGGATTTACGAAAAATGCTCTCCTCATTAGTCAATTATATTTGAGTAATTTTGCCCTCTATATGATTAGCTTATATACTGTATAGTGCTGGTAGTTTAGGGTGCAAAAACATGCAGACTATAGCAGTTGTGTTTACGACCTGGGACAATTTTGTAGTATAAACAAGCATGACTGTATAATGGTCAGTGTTTATATATCTGCGCTGCTGTAGTGAGTAAGGGAGAGCTCGGAGTAGACAGACAATGCATGGATGATTGTCAAGCTCATATTCTCAGAAAAATTATTCTGAGTCCTGGACAGTGAGATGCTCTAACCATATTGAGCTAACAACACTCAGATATGGAGAGTGGAGGTGACAATGATGTATATATACTGACTCTATTGATATATGTCCTATGCGGGACCGCAGGTCGCATTTACTACAGCAGTTAACACATCCAAATTAACATAATTTACTGATATATAGTAACTGCCACATAGGCACTTACATCTTTTTTTTTAACAACTTTAATTGGGAATGAAGCTCCATCTGAGTCTCAATGGCTCAAATGGTTAGAGTCACCGGAAATCAGACGGGAATAATTTTACTGAAGATATGAGCTTGACGATCGTCCATGTATTGTATACTGGTCTGTATTCCAAAAACACAGGGGCGGATCCAGGGTACGGCAAACACGGCAAGTGCCGTACTCTAAAATCCCACGTTAATTTGTTCCTGAATTAATTAATTAAAAAGAAAAGAAAAAAGAAAAGAAAATTTGAAATTTTTAAATTTTAAAAATTCCCAAATTTTTAAACATTTCACTTGAATTCTGAGTTCCGACATTGCTCGAAGCCTCGAATTTTCAATAATTTCATCATTATAATTTATAACCATGTTACCGCTGTTTACCGCACAAAGCGCTCATAGCGGCAAAAAATGTCGCGATTTTTTTGGTCGAAGCATTGCTCTTCTGGTCTACTTCATGTAATTTCATCAAACTGTTTATTATATGGGGATTGGAGAGGTTGCCATTTACAATTGTGGATAATCGGAGTACGGCAAAATGGCCGGAGTACGGCAAGATAACGCTCACTGATTGGACAAAACATGAAAATGACGCCGATTTTACGGCGGAAGTGATAGAGGGTACGGCAGAAGTAAAATAATTTTGGTAACTTGTCTTTTGATTGGCTAAAGCCATCGACACGGCACAGACACGTACGGCAAGAGTACGGCATGAGCCAGCACAATATTTAACTCGTCTTCAAACTTTTGCTTGAGACAGAGTTCGGTTTTGCTATTGGCGTCTATAAACGACGTCGCAAAACTTGTAGAAAATGCTCTACAGAGTGGAAACGACAAGTTGCTGAACGACTTATTCAACGATCTGTCGAAAGCTCTTCCGGCCCAGGTAGGTAAAACAGTGTACAGGGATTTCGACGCAGAGACATACATCCCGAAGACAGCGAGGGACAGTGCAGAAAGGAGGAAATGGAAGAATTATATTGCTTTAAGGTGAGTAATGTGCTAATATACTAAATTGTTTGGCATTAAGAAGCGTCAATTATTTAAATACGTGCATATCGTCGAATATTATTTGCATTAATGCATAATATGAATATATCTAAATATCAGCATAATGATAAAAGCCATGGCCCAATGCCCACGCTTTCTTATAGAAAATTCACTGTTTTATTCGATAATGTTGAATATTGACTTGGTAGAACAATACAATTTTAACAATTTATTTATCGCCCGATTGCTTTGGATTGAATTTTCTCTATAAATTATAAAATAAATATAAACTATAAAATAATATTCTCATTGAATCTGAATTGGTGTTTTGCTACCTCATTTATATAGCTCCCAAGCATCTGGGAATTGCTTATACAGCTCTCTTTCCTTGGCTCTGGTAGGTAATAATTCTATTGTTAGAGATCTTCGCCTTTTAACATCTATTGAGTCATATCTGAAAGCAGAATATTATTCTCAGCACCCATATTTTTTGTCTGCCTTACGAAACATGGAGTAAAAATCTCTCATAGTTTTAAAAACCTTTTGCCCATGTCTGTGTCAGCTGGTGCAGTTGATTCTGACCTTTCTGGATGTGAGCTTGTGAAGAAAGAAGCTATTTTAAATTGTTTTGATAAGACATGGTGTAGTTTATTATGTATTTTTGCTTTAGCTTCAGTCACAAAGACAAATATTTTTTCTTATTATCCTGATTGTGGGGAAGAGAAGTATAAATTGCTTTTTAATGGTGAAGTAGAACCTTGCCCGCCTACAAAACCTGTAGCCGATATACATGTCTTGTTTTGCTTTCATGGTATTGTGGAATCAGGTAATGCATTTCAACCTAACCATTTTGTCCCTATTGTATTTCACAACAAGCAAGCTGGTGGTTTAAAGAGAAAACTTCCTTCACAAAAAGTCATCCCCCATCTGCAGTCTAAAAAATCCTATCAGTCAAGGATTAATTTTTCTTCCCTCTCAGCTAAACCCAGTCTTCCTGGCTCATCAACCGAGGTAAGTCAGTCTGGGTCTCTCCCCGCCCAGACAATACATGCACCAATTATTCCCGGTCCATCAACAGAAGTAAGTGGTACTGGTGATAGTGCGACAACTCCTCCGGTTGATTTTGTGCACGAGTATGATGTTGCACATTACAGAGAAAAAGCCAAGAACATGACTAATGTGGAACTTGGAGTACTGATAAAAAATGTTTTTGTACCAGGTAATACCTTCCATTTTCCCATAACAGATGGTAGAAGTTTTTGCCTAAATTGGTTGAAATTGTATCCTTGGTTATGCTATTCACCCATTCATGATGGTGTTTATTGTCTTCCTTGTGTATTGTTCGGTGATCGATTTCCTGCACAAGTTCTGAAAAAAATCTGCCTAAAAATTTCTTTTGTCAACCATTTAAGTATTGTCAACCATTAATCCTGTTTCTAATACTGTGATAAATGACAATATGGAAGTATATAAGTTAAACCATCTTAAAATTTCTCCAACATTTTAGGTAAGGTAAGTGTTGGAGAATACGTTGGTGGGCTTTGTCTCCAGACTCCAGTAACAATTTTTTTAAAAGTGCAGAAGCATTTTTTTTAAAAATCGTAAAATGTGGTATAAAAAACGCAAATTAGAACTGTAAGATTTTTCTAAAAAATCTTGCCAGAATGCGGGAAATGCCATTTCAGGGAGTCAAATTTCAAAAAATTTCCGGGGGGGGGGCCATCGGACCCCCCTGAAATGCGCCACTTCCGTGTTTTGCCGTACCCTAAAAAATTCCTGGATCCGCCCCTGCTATGATAAACAAACTGCGTTTACTCAATAAAATGGAACATGTTAGGCCTATAACTTATTGTCTCTCATAATAGGCTTGAACAATGCTGGTCCTAGGCTTGCAATGTAAAATACAGCTTTATAATACCAGTATAGGATTATGTTGACATTGGGTATGTTGACACTCACTATGTTAGCAGAAATTGTTAGGGATTGAACAAGTACTGTGTCAGCTAGATCATTGTCAATTACAAGCAGGCTATAGGCATGTCATCCTGAATATATATAGTAGGTTTTATGCCATGCTTTGTTGCACGTACATGGCTTTTATATTAATAACCATCAAAATATGATATCTGCATTAGGCATTATTATTATTAATAATAATAATACAATAATTATACAGGATAGCCCCTTCAATGCTAACACTGCAGGTATCAATGGCGGTCTTATTTCCTAACAAATTAAAGTTATTACAAATATAAACACATAATTCATATAATATGTACAGTACGTGTTAATATATACACTGCTGAAGTGAATGTGGGAGAGCTTGGAGTAGACAGACGATACATGGACGATCGTCCAGTACAATGTTACAAAAACTAATTTTAGCTCAAAAGTTGTATATCCTGCAGATTGTGATGTTTATATATGACACAATTCAGCATCATATACACATATAGCCTCATCTTTGTTCTTTTGAATTCCATTGAAAAATGACAAAAGCTCAGAACAATGAGTAAAACTGAATATAATTCAAAAGAATGAAGTAAGTGAGGTTATGCACGTACGCTGTTGCACTGTGGTATTTATGCAATTGGTCAATTCACCAATCAGAATGCCTCAGTGCATTGAATTATCGTTATTAAATAATCCAAACATGTTATTTTTTTACAAACACATATACAGTAGTTATCATTGGTTACAATAATCGTAAAAATCAAACCTCTTGATTCGGGTCTGACATAAATATCTTCAATCCAAAGGCTTTTCCCCTTCCACGTTGAATATGAGTTCACATATATCACAAAGCCTACGACCACACTTTTGCCTTAAAAAAACATTAGTACTTGACACAATGTGCATACGTTTTTATAAGGAGATAATCTGACACTAATGATATACCACGCTGCTAAATCTACTAATGGTGAAATGATACTACGGAGTAATTCTAAAATTAAACGAGACTACCTGTTAGTTGAAGTTTGATTGGGATTCTACTAGTCATCAGTATGGAACGAAGGAGTCAAATGAGATGCGCGCGCGTGCAGATCCAGGCAGTTTTCAACGTGAGTGTGATTAGAGAGAACGGAACGAAGAAGGAGGATGGGAGGGAAATTAAAATAGGGCATGTGACTCCATTGTTCCGGACTGATGACTAGTAGAATCTCAATCAAACTTCAAATTACTAAGGAAGTCTCGTTTAAATTTAGAATTCTACTACGTCATCAGTCAACGTATCATGAACTGTATATATTGTTAGCAAGATTCCAGTCAAAAGGTTAAATTTAAATTAAAACCTTAAATGTTTTCCTTCCCTCCCCCCCCCCCCCCCCCTCAGATTTATTTGATTGCAAACATGATATTACTATATTATCTGGTAATACATATATGGTAAGCAATAAACATATATGAATGTCATTCGCGTAACCATGTTTAGTTGTACAGTAGACTGAACAGTCTATATCTGTTGGGTCTTCATGCAATTTTTAACATTTTGAGCATACCATGGTTTTCATTTACAAAAATGTATTACTGTAATTCCAATTACATCACAATATACTAGACTAACACGTCTATGTAACATTATAGAAGAAAGACTATCATGGCTTTTACGATTGTTTTAATCAGGGACAATTATAAATCGTTTAGGTTACAACCCTACAGTACAAACCGATGTTTGAATTTTTAGGTTCTTGTTATCTACTCACATCAAAATATAGATTCAGAGGTTGGTGATGGTAATAATCTAGATTCAGAGGTTGGTGATGAATCTGCAAATTTAACTTTGAAATATTTATTTAGTATTAGCACTATTTTGCACTATTACAGTATAACTGGAGTTTGTAAACTGCATGTAATGTAAGCTGTTGCACATGTTGTAACAATTAATTTTGATTAATTTAAGCAGTGTTACCTTCATGATATTGACAATTGTAAAAACATAGAATTTGTAATGCAATCTCTAACAACTTACACGTAGTACATGTAGTTGGTCATCTCACAGCTTATGATGTACCATCATAAAAGGTTTAAATAACACTCTTAACTGCTTCAATGGTTATTTCTTTAATTAAACACCTTTTCTTAGTTTTATTCAATCACATTTTAGGTAATTTTTTGATCAATACCAAAAACCCATTGTTAAAGTACATCTATACAATTTGTAGTATCAGGTATATTTATAAAATAACATGTACACAACAAGCAATTTGATTGGTCAATACCCGTGCAGGATGAGAGTATCCTGCACGGAAATTTACAGCAATTTTAAGTGGCGTTTTCCATCTCATTCCGTTTATCGTTATTATCTAAAAAACTCTCAAAAAAAACAGAATATAGTTTTTGTATTGTGAGAAAACTATCACCGAGAAAACTGATCGTCTGATCCATTTTGTGTTCAATAGCGAAGTTAAATAACTGAGAGCAGCAGACGGTCATGAGAAGGCAAAAAGCAAAGGAAACTAGGGATGAGTTTGAAAAACGAGTAGGAATGAAGCAATTGGTGAAAGGCGCAAAAAATCAGCAGCAAATATTCCAAAACACATCCTACAAAGTACAAAACAAATACTTCTTCCAAATGTTCCACAAGAATAGGACTAGCCTTGTGCTTCCTACCATAAAATTGCAGAAAATCAAAAAGTGGTCTGGCACATCCGAAGGAAGTTGTAAATTATCCTGTCCTCTTATCCGATGTGAATTCCAATTGTTATCAAAACTGTTACATGTACATTCTCTTTGGACTATGGAGATACAAACAAATACGGGGAGCTGTCTGTCCATGTGTTCATGTGGATTATAATCTTCGCTAGACAACAGGTCTGACAGCTGTTTTTTTGCAATATTTTCCATCCGTTCGTGAAGGTTACGCCACCATCTTTCTATTTTGTTCGACGTGGATGGACTATAAATCACTGAATTTGTGACGTCGTCCATATAGTCCCCAATTTATCGGTTATATAAACTGTAACGTAGGTATTTTTCCATACCTCTGTTGATTCGCAACATTTTTTGGAAGCATCTTACACGCGTATAAATACTTTAAATACATCTTTCATATAGCTAAGGGATCAGAATTTGATGGCCGTACAGACAAAGGCGACATCTTCCTTGAAAAAGTATCAAGAAAAGTCCAGTTATGAAAACCATGCAAAGAGGCTCATTGTATGACACGGAAACAAGAAAACAATATGAAACAACGTACAGAATAAATGTTTCAGTAACAAAATAAAACTAAAAATTCAATAAATATGCGACAAATTGTTACAGAGATTTTGAATTTATTTTTATTGTACAGTACGTTCTGCCATGCTCCACCAAGTAATATCCGTAGTTTTACAGTTTTAAAAAATATATTAACCAATATATTAACCAATCAAATTGGAGATGTTATTTAGTAAACTAAAATTTTTAAAAAATATATCAACCAATCAAATTGGAGATGTTATTTAGTAAACAATTCATAACACTATATACCCGATACCGTACCATCACTTTCCTCCTCGGCTACCAAACATTTAAAGGATGGCGATTCCCCAAACCCATCTGCCACAAGATCTAGGCAAAATAAAGTAGACAAAAGTTAAATAAATCATTTCCAATATTCATGAAATACAACTGCATATTATGCAAAGCGCCGTTCAGTATTGTATTGTTTTCATCCATACAAGAACAACGTTTTGTGAAAGTTATCAGTTTTTGTGTCTGTTTGCTTTCAAGCAGTAACTACCTGTATGCTATGGGCTTTGTCCTGCTCATACACTGTACGTGGGCAGGGTATGATATATATATAACTATGATCTATATATTGATATATATAGGTCTGGTGTCTGGTGTGTCACGCTCCGTGGCGCTCCGTATAATTACAATTTTTTCCCGTAGTTTTTCTACGCTACTTCAATCAAGTTAACTTATTTTGGTGTTTAAAGTTCTTGTGCTTCTTATATATACTTACTGGATCTTATTTACGAATTTTTACGCGTTATATTTGGAAATACATTATTTCAACTTGGATTACTTTCAACGATATTCGTTTCACTTATTTTCATCGCTCCTATTCATGACAAGATTCTACAACTTGGTCAAAAGTTTACCACTGCTGTCAACTATCTTCAGTCAAAAGTTCGCCTGGATCCACCGTAAGACATTTAAATACTATCATTTTCGTATTTTTACAGTTTGTTATTGCCTTCGCTAATCTGTCTGCTGAG
Organism: Chrysogorgia sp. JL179-B06; assembly: GCA_035772405.1. NCBI lineage: Eukaryota > Metazoa > Cnidaria > Anthozoa > Scleralcyonacea > Chrysogorgiidae > Chrysogorgia > Chrysogorgia sp. JL179-B06. The sequence continues at coordinate 2,999,561 of JAYKKM010000360.1, read as the reverse complement.
GTGACCATTATTCAACTTACTATTTCTCTGGTGTTAATCGACGCCGTCTCTTCAAACTTTCATCGTTTGTTCGTTTTGTGATTATGTACAACGTGTGTAAATTTGGTCTACTCTCGTCAAGATCTTTTTGAATTATCTATACGTTTTATATTTGTCCGTTGGCTTTCCTTGTTATTGTTATTGTTGCCTAGCAACAACGAAATTTGAATTTGTCGCGTTAATCGTCATCGTATTACGTGGATTCGCCATCCTTTTCTCTACGTTTCAGTGGTATTCATATCGTCTCTACAGACTCTACTCACTTACTTTTTGTATTATCGCATTCTACGGCTTTTATCTCAAAGTACTCGCTCAACTGTGAAGTAACCTCTTTCAGTTGAGTTAAAATTCAAAAAAAAGGTAAACAAGTCTACGGACATCAAAACTCACTCAAGACTATGCATTTCAAGACCAAAAACACCCCTGCTGTAAATAGACATGTACAACACTCCAAAAAGTCCCAAACAACGAGATACCACCTAACTCGTTTCTCAAGCATCAACGTTCGTACAGCCGGTAAACAGTCCACGCTAGCCCAACATGTTATAACCATCAAAGAACTTGGCCACGATATCGCGTGCCTACAGGAGACCAGAATACCGGGTCAAGGTGGAGTTATCTTCGAGGAGGAGGCCCTCAAGGGTTGGAAAGTGTTCCACAATGGTGTGAAAACGGCGAAACACGGGGTCGGGATTGTGACTGCACCACATGTAGATATAAAAGAAGTCGCTCACCATCTGGATGGAAGGATAATGTCACTTCGTGTGGTCATTCATGGTATAAAAGTGACAGTGGTTTGCTGCTATGGGCCAACCGAAGAATACGCGGTGTCGACGAAAGAGGCTTTCTACAACACGCTTCAGAAAACGATTTCGTCACTTAAGGCACAAAACCCGTCCTACAAGCTGTTTTTGGGAGGTGATTTCAACGCATCGATCGGCCACGATGCAGTCCCCGCGAACTGGGCTTGTCTTGGTAACAACAACGATGATTGCAAGACCAGTACCAACGGACGCAAGCTCATCGAACTGTGTGAAGCAAACGAGCTTCGGCTGACAAATACCATGTTTGACACGAAAACCGACCAACATCGCTGGAGTTTCAAGTCGAACTTAGGTTATTATCGTAGGCTCGACTACGTTGCGGTTGACGGGTTTCTGCGGAGATATGTCAAGAACAGCCGAGTGTACCCCACCCGAAGTGAAGCGTTTGAGAGCGACCACCGCGCTGTGGTTGCTACGCTATACCTACCGTCTCGTTCTAAACGACGCCAAACCTTCAAATCCCGCGAAAAATCACCGATCAAAAACTTTGACTGCCGCTTTTTACGCGACGACGAGCTGACGCGCGAAAAATACGCCCAAAAACTGGATGAATACCTCGAAAGTTGTAACCGAGACGAGGATTTTGTTGACAACATCGAGACAATGATAACATCGGCGATCCAGTCCGCCTCAGCTGAAACCATCCCAGTTGTTCAAGCCGACCGTCTTGCCAAGCCGTGGCAAAACGAGGAGTACCTAAATCTGATTCAGGCTCGTAAAAATGAAAAAGATGAACAACGACGTCGCGAACTCGGGAAATTGATCAAGAACATGCGGTTTAAACTCGAAAACGAATACTTCAAAGCAAAAGCTGACGAGATCAATCTGGCCTCCGAAGCTCGATCCACCGAAGAAGAATTCCGCCTGGCAAAAAGCTTCACATCACTCAATCGAGTCGATAAGCCGTTGGTTTCGAAGCAGGCATTAGAAGATCATTTCGCCAAACATTTCAGCCAGCGCGAAGTCGAAAAACCGCCTGAAATCATCAACCCCGAGGCCTTCGAACACATCCTCCCCCCCGCCGACCTTCCCACCGTCGACGAGTCAGCACCGGACGAGGCAGAGATCCAACGGATAACTTCCAAGTTCAAAAATGGTAAATGTCAGGGTACCAACAAAATCAAGTCCGAGCAGTTAAAATACTCCACCTCGGCACAACTTCTACTTTATCTCGGTATTCTGATGTCGACTATATCTGGTCCACGATGAAAATACCAGCCAATTGGCTTGCGGCAACCATCACATGCCTGCATAAAAAAGGGTCGAAGAGTCTTGCAGAGAATTACAGAGGCATCTCTATTATGTCGTCTTGTTCGAAACTTCTCTCCATGACTTGTGTCGAAAGAATCAGAGAGCGCTACGAACAGCTCTTGCTTCCAACACAATATGGCTTCAGAGCCAACCGGTCGACAACGGACGCCATCTACATCTTGCGACATGTATTGGAAAAGACCACGACCCCTCTCTTTGTATGTTTTATCGATCTACGAGCAGCCTACGACTGGATACCCCGGGAGTTGCTGTTTGAAGTTTTACTGATACGGCTAAAATCTCCAAAAATCGTCGAGTTGTTGAAGCTCCTTTATACAGGTACGAAGGCATGCATCAAGGGAACCAAAACATACTTCGACACCTGGGTTGGCTGCAGACAAGGAGCTCTGGAATCACCGACAATTTTCAACATCTATTTGGACTTTGTAGTACGAGTCGCTCGCGAGGAAGTCCTCAAAAAGTTGCCCAATGCTGGAGCGCTCATAGAATACATCATTCCGACAGTCGTCGCTCCGCGCCGACTGCGCAAAGGTCCACTGCGTGGTGAAAACCGGATCTTGGAACTTCTTTATGCCGACGACGAAGTTGTTTTCGGGAATTCCCTTGAAGAACTCATCCAAATTCTCGAAATTTATGACAAAACTTTCACCAGGTTTGGCCTAACGATGGCGTACAAGAAAACCGAGACCATGCCTTTCAACGTTCCCCCGGATATGTTAGAGATCGACAGCCTACTTCAAATCAACAACGTTCCCATCAAAAACGTTCGTACCTTCAAATACTTGGGCCAAGGTGTGACAAACGACTCCAAAACTCCATCAAAGTTTCTCCACCTTAGAATTGCCGCGGCTTTTGCAAAATGGTCCGAGTTGAAACACATTTTGATGAACCAAAACATCTATCTTGGTATCAGAATGAAGTTTCTGACGGCATGCGTTCGTTCACGTCTGCTCTACGGAGTACAGGCTTGGGAGCTTTCAGCCAAGGAAATACAAAAGATCGAAATTGTATGGAATGGGTTTCTGCGTAAAATGGTCAGAGGCGGTTTCAAGCGTAAAAATGCACCGGCTAACAAAAAAGCGGCTAAAAATGACGTGGCATACGATTATGCTTTTGTACTGAGCAACGAAAACATCAAGAGAATCACGAAGTCACACAACATCTCTGACTTCTGCCACGTTCAATTCCTAAAATACACAGCACACGTTTGCCGCATGGACAACGATGCTTTGCAGAAACAGGTGTTGTTCGACCTTAGAACCTCCCAAAAAACTTGGAAAAGAACTGAAAATCTACTGGGAGTCGACAGGGAACAAGCCTTGAGAGTGATGATGGTAAAAAAAGACTTCATGGCGCTGTTGGATCGAAGATTTCCCGAAGTAATTCGACCCAAGCAGCACCGCCCCAGATCGAACAGATCGATGAGTGTGAAAAAATGATGATGATGATGGTATTTCCTACTGCGCAAGCGCGTTCTACCAATATTCGCCTCGTCAACCCTCTAGACTTCCTTATTCGCAGCCGCCATTTGCAGGAGATCGGATGAGCCTACTAGACTGGAAGCACTATTCCGTAGCCAGCTTATTTTTCACGTTCGATGGACATTTTGACTTTTGAGTAGAAGCAGGAAGTAGGGCATAATTCGTCTGCTATCCTTACACATATTTTGAATATTTCGTAAAAAGTATTTCCAGCTTGAATTTTGACTGGTATGGCAGTTAAGGCGGGTTTTCTCCAGAGCGTCGCTCCTACAACATGGAATCGAAACTGAACTAATGATCCTTTCTAAAAGTTGGAAAAACGCTTTCCAAACTGCATGGATATTGCACTAAGTGTTTAAATAAAACAAATTGAAATTTTATATACCACGTGGTAGATCACGTGACATTTATTCTTGATTTAGATGACGTTATTTTGGAGGTCAGATAGCCTTGTAACTGTTAAAATGACACTAAATTAACACCTGCTTATAATTCATGTCAAAGCAATGACATATTTTAAAAATAGGTCCGCAATGCGAACATGTGGGTACCTCAATGAGTAATGAGCATGGGATTGGTGTGTGACCAAAACTGAAATATCCAAATCTGTAATACTAACTGAAATATTAGTATTATTTGGGGCATTTAACTCCACTATGGAATCACTGTCATGGAGGCTCTTAATCATTATATTGATGTGGTGCCTTGAAAGTGTCTATGAAATGAAAATTCGCTCCAGTTTTTTTTTACTGTATTTGAATGAACACTTAAAATAATGAAAAATGGCTTTTTATGTTTAATTATTACGCTTTATATCATTTGATCTGTGACGTCACAATATGGACACAGCATTATAAAAACAAAACTGAAAATCAGGCATATATCTTCAGACTGGTTCAACTAAATAGATTCAAACCTTGCTGACTTACTCAGTCAACATTGTCATGGTTCTAATGTGGTTACTATGGTAATGGTTAGTTTCCAGATTACTCTCTTCCTTTATAACAATGCTTTGTTTTCAACCACATTTACAGCAACTTATTTAGTTTTAGGAAGTTGACATCTTTTTCTCATGATTTGCAATGTAACAATACCGTTTAAAACAATAAAACATGCAGTAACTGCAACGACAAAAAGTAGAAAACTTTGTTTCTATACAAAGTAGTGGCCTGGGAACAAAATCTGTTACCATGGGAACCTAATAACAACAATCTCAATGCAGAGTCTTGTTGACTCAGTAAGTCTGCATGGTTTGGTTTGGTATTATTTTATTTGGTTTGGTATTTGGTTTGAGCCGGTTTAGTCAAACCAATCCGAAGATATGCCTGATTTTGAGTTTTGATGTAATGCTGTGTCCATCTTGTTACGTCACAGCTCAAGTTACATGAAATGTATGTATAATAACTCGAGAATGGCATAACATAGTTACGATAGTTGATACATAGATAGTCGATACATAGATACGATAGTTGTGTAAAAGCTATTTTTCATTATTATTGTTGGTAAGCTAACAGCAGATTTAACTAAATCAGTAGAGAATTAATACATTTGTAAAATCCATTTTTAATACAACATACATGTAGGTTCCATTATGTCATGGATAATTCATCGGTTAATGATTCACTGTAGGTTAAGACACGCGTTTTCTCATTTATAATACAATGTTAGGAAACATCTGTCAACAACAACAACAAATTTCACAGAAACTTGAATGCAATTACTGCAGAGAAGAACCATTCTATAATGCTGAAATCATCTTTATAATGATGTTCATAATCTTGGCACAAATTATTACTTGGGAGCTTTTGACCATCTTGAAATAATTGTCTGACATTGCGAACACTGAAATAATCAATTGTTAACAAGCAAAGTTGATTTCTAAACCAAAAAAAAAAGTTTGTAAATGCATTTTTAGACAAACATAATGGCCAGCAGTATAGTTAACAACAAAAAATCTTTATTTACTGAACCTTTAATTGCAACCATACAAACAATTCACATGAAACAAAATATTGTTCAAGCCAGACGAATTCCAATTATAAATATGTTTACCGGTAATGTATTTAACGATCAATGACTTTGCTATACACTGTTTACCAGCATTGTCGCCTAACTTAGACTGACTTCCTCACATGAAACAGATGGATATACATGTATACTGTACAACATTTGAATTTCACGAATAAATATAAAACAAAAACAGCCAGACAGTATAAACATAACTACTCAGAGGAGCGAAGCTAACAGAAATACCTGAAAACGAGAAAGATACAACTTACCTTTAATGTAAACTACACAAGTTCAAGAAAGACAAGACGTTTTGAGTTTGAGGATTGTCGAAAACTTCTCCGAAAAGCAAAAAACGCACAGTCTCGATCAGAACTGACAGAAGACACGCCGGGAATTATTAAGCCAAAAACCATAACGCACTCGATCAGACGACACCACGAAGATCATGAGCGTTGTACCATGGATAGTAAATAGACTGGATAGGAAACTAAGATCACGTGCGACGTTTCCAGCATGCTGATTGGTTTAGGCACCAGTTGGTCGCGTGAAAACCTAGTTGCAAATCGTGATGTCACAAAATCACCATAAATCGCAACGTTTAGCAATAATACAGCTAAAAATGATAGTCAAACTACCAAAAAATATCACAATGCCACTTTACGATGGAATATCCGACTACCATTACTCATTTTAGGCGAAAAGATCCAACTTTAGACGGTGAAAAACGCGTCCCAAATTTCAACTAAAACAACGGTAGTTTTGCGACGCCAGTTTCTTCACCACAAAACGAAAACAGCTGAAACAAAGACGAACAACATTTACCTCGATCATTTGGTCGTGGCTTAGGCAGGTTTGTAAGACGATGAAACATTTTGGAATCTCAATATAGCTACTTGAATACGAAAATATGGAGAAGTCGAAGAGAAACTCATCAAAATCTGTGTACTCGTGACATCTTCGTGACATCACGAATTTCAACTAGGTTTTCACGCTGACGTCAACCAGTTTCCTATCCAGTCTATTTACTATCCATGGTTGTACTTGTCGACAAGTTAAGGTTTTTCGAGATTTTCTTGATCTAACGATGGAGACGATATTTTCCGACGAATTCCGAATTAGCATCTGAGTTGCGCAGTTGTAATTTCGATGTTGATCGAACCCTAGCCTGCGAAACAGGCCCTTTATTTTTTTCGAATCGAACCCCTAAATCAATACCCCGCTACCTCAACGCCATGACTATATGGGTACCGCTAATCAACAATAAGAACCACTAAAAAATTCTAAAGACATGATTTGTGTGATTTTTAAAATAAAATTAAAGCAGATATCTTGACGTATGTTGTTAAATTTTTATTAAAAGAACAATAGTAGCTGGTTAATTGCGCCTTAATAATTGAATCGCGCAAGGTTAGCATGTAAACGAGGTCATCAAGAAAACGAGCCTTCATTTTTAAATTGTTTTCAACGAACAAATGCTTACAGCGAGTCTACAGGGTATAAAGGATTAAATGGAAGGGAATATAGTTTTAGTCAATCTAGATATTAAATGGAAGTTATTGCTTCAGATACAGTACCATACTCGGAGCAAGTTCTGACCACATTTATTGGAAGAGATGTTTTATCAAGCGTCTAAAAATAAATTTCCCCTTTCTCAGGCTAAGTTGAAGGCATCGAACGAGTTACCAATTAGAGCATCTCCTGCTTCTCCAAGAGCATGCATTGGACGAGGAAAATAGTGAAGCTAACGAATAACAATCAGATAAATCCCAACTTGGTGAGAACGTCCCCAATAACCAAGTGCTTTCCGATGCCGAAGCCTTTGACTGAGTTCATTAGGTTGGGAATCGCTTGAGACCAGATGGAAAAAACAACGACTTTGTGATTTCAAAGCGCATTTATGTTTTTGCGGTTCTGAAACCTGGCTTCTTGACAAGAATGCTACCGATACCACCATAGCTGAATTTATCAATACTTTGCACAATTACAAGTTTCTTCATTTGCCAACAACTCATATGAAAGGTGGTGTTGTTGGGGTATTCCTATACGCAAGGGTTTCACAGTAAAGGAAAATGATGTATCAACGTTTTCGTCCATGGAATATATGGATCTTTCAATATCATTGAATAAGAAGCTTATTCGCCTCATCACAGTTTATAGCACTCCGCCGTTTCGTAAGAACAAGCTTACGGAATCGATATGCCACGACGATTTTTCCAGGCTTTTAGAAAAGATAAATTATATAAATTATTATATAATTGTCTCGGATTATCTGTTGATCACTGGAGATTTAAACTTCCATATGGATATTATCAATGATTATGATGCTAATGGATTTACTGACCTGGAATCAACAGGTCGCTTACTGTTATTGATCGCTTGCTGTTTACTGTCTACTGCCACAGTGCTGTTGTTTGCACCATAGATTTTCCGAGACCCCGATCCTCTAAAATGCTTATTCTTGATTCGTAAATCCTTGATTCGCAATTTATAATCACATTGTGTGAAGACGCTACCTTCTAGTGCCAGTCTTCAGGCGACCATCGATAGCATGCCGCATTTACGTGCAGATTCCATCCAGGAGCTAGACCAAGCTCAAACCGGCTCCCTCTGTTGGAGATCCATCGACAGAACTTTAGAATTCAATGATGGGAATATAGTGATGGATAATAAAAAATATATATCTTGTTTATACAGTACAGGTAGGTAGGCGGGATGTGGCTGCGCCCTCCTAACTCCCACACTTGGCCTTCTTCTCCAGACGCTAGTGGCACAATGGAGATCGAGGCGACTTGCAGGATAGGTTGGTCGCAAGGAGATGCCGAATCTTCAATCTGTTGAGGGTCGCCATCATAGCCCTATCCCGGAGGCATGTACTTGTGTGGGTGGCCGTTGGTACTACATCTTCTCCTTGGTCAATCAAAATCAAAAGTAAACAAAATTATCTTCTCCTTAGTCAATCACAATGAAGTAATCTTGTCACCTTTGCTATAAGAAGTAATAAGCTTTCATAAAGTATATGTAGCATGTTTACTGTTTGAAGTGATAAAATTAGTTTCGACGTCGCATTTAAAATTTTTAAAGTTCTTAAAGTCGCATACACAGGGGTTAGATGAGCCATTCCAAAAAATACAACTGTATGTGTTTGTACAACAACAATGTTTCCCAAGACCAATGACATTCGCAGTCTCGACTAATATCATCATGATTCCCCTGATTCACTATGTGCATACAAACATTCATCAATAGCCAATTAATCGCTTTTCAATTGCAAGTTACTAGTTCACTACCAGTTCTAAGCAGACACCTTTATGCATCGCATAGTCAGTACTGTACCTATTTTTTTAAATAAACACTTTTCACGTAATTAAGAATATGTGCCGCTTTTAACAAATATTATTTGATATATACGCCAAGCATTTCTCATTTCTTAACAATAAATACCTGTTATGAGTATTTCTCCAAACACGTGTGCAAATGTGCAAACACGTATGAAATTAGAGATAAGATAAATTTCGAGTGCGAGAATATATTGTCGAATTCGACCCAACCGGGACCAGTTGGGAGGTCGACACTCCTTTGGTCATCTTCAACAGTTTTCTGATGTCAAAATAGTATACTGTACTATACATGTCTACTGGCCACAATTCATATCTAACATCTAACGTTGTTTTTAAATGTTGTTGTTTTTAAATAAAAACAACACAAGTTTTGCAAGACCGGCGTACCTTTTTCAGTTACTTCAACAATAGATTCTTTTTCCTTTTCATGAACAGCTAAATCCTTGACCAAAACAAACAGAAAAAAGAAAAAGTAATTCAAATATCCCCCAATTAAGCCAGTATTTACCCAAAATACGATTCTGCAGCGAGTCCGCATGAGCAATCTCGTCCGGAGTGAAAGAGTTAGCCAGATCATCTTGTGATAAAATATTTGAAGTGTGATATTATATATTGCATAACATTTGTGTAAACACCACATATGATTTATTGCTTTAAATACGAGAAAATCTAATAAACGGTGATAACATTTCATGTTGTTCACGTGTATTACATGTAGTCTAGACAGTAATAGGGACTATCTATTTGGAGGGTACTATACTGTAGATACCAAATTACGCGATCGCTATGTAACACCAAGCACGCAAAATATACTGTACTGCCTTTAAACTAAATGCATTATTGTAGACTAAATGTACAGTACCACTCTGATAAAACGCGACGATTTTCGAGGATCGAATGCGAGAAAATTCCGCGATATAGACCTTTGAATCTCGTTTATCAATTTCAGCAAGAATCGCAATCGATTCTCCAAAACGTTCGTAATTCTGGAATTTTTCATGTAAAATGACTTTCTTCGATCGTGCACGTTCTCCCTCCACGCAACCATGCTTCTGTTGCTTCTCTCCCTTCACACAGACTTTCTCATGATGCTGTACCAGGGAGTTCTCCCACCACATAGAATTTCTCATGCTGTTGCAGAAGGGAGCTCTCCCTCCACACAGACTTTCTCATGTTGTTATAGAAGGGAGCTCTCCCTCCACACAGACCTTCTCGTGTTGCTACAGAAGGGAGCTCTCCTTTCACATAGACTTTCTCATGTTGTTGTAGAAGGGAGCTCCGCTCCACACAGACTTTCTCGTGTTGCTACAGAAGGGAGCTCTCCTTTCACATAGACTTTCTCATGTTGTTGTAGAAGGCAGCTCTCCCTCCACACAGACTTTCTCATGTTGCTGCAGAAGGGAGCTTTCCCTCCACACATAATTTATTATGCTGTTGCACCAGGGAGCTCTCCCTCCACACATACTTTCTCATGTTGCTGCACAAAGGAGCTCTCCCTCCGCATGTAGACCTTCTCAGTAGGAAGGAAGCTCTCTCTTCACATATACTTTCTCATGTTGCTGCAGAAGGGAGCTCTCCCTTCACTCAGTCTTTCTCATGTTGCTGCACCAGGGAGCTCTCCCTCCACACAGACTTTCTCATGCTATTGCAGAAGGGAGCTCTCCCTCCACACAGACTTTCTCATGTTGTTGTAAAAGGAAGCTCTTCCTTCACATAGACTTTCTCATCTTGTTGCAGATGGGAGCTCTCCCTCCAGATGCGGACCTTCTTACATTGCAGTGGGAGGGAGCTCTCCCTCCACACATATTTTCTCATGTTGCTGCAAAAGGGAGCTCTCCCTTCACACACACTTTCTCATGTTGCTGCAGAAGGGAGCTCTCCATTCACATAGACTTTCTCATGTTGTTGTAGAAGGGAGCTTTCCCTTTACACAGACGTGTTCGTGTTGCTGCAGAAGGGAGCTCTCCTTTCACATAGACTTTCTCATGTTGTTGTAGAAGGCAGCTCTCCCTCCACACAGACTTTCTCATATTGCTGCAGAAGGGAGCTTTCCCTTCACACAGACTTTCTCATGTTGTTGTAGAAGGAAGCTCTCCCTCCACACAGACTTTCTCATGTTGTTGCAGAAGGGAGCTCTCCCTCCACACATAATTTCTTATGCTGTTGCACCAGGGAGCTCTCCCTCCACACAGACTCTCTCATGTTGCTGCACAAAGGAGCTCTCCCTCCGCATGTAGACCTTCTCAGTAGGAGGGAGCTCTCGCTTCACATAGACTTTCTCATGTTGCTGCAGAAGGGAGCTCTCCCTCCACACAGACTTTATCATACTACTGTATTGCAGAAGGGAGCTCTCCCTCCACACAGACTTTCTCATGTTGTTGTAAAAGGAAGCTCTTCCTTCACATAGACTTTCTCATGTTGCTGCAGAAGGGAGCTCTCCCTTCACATAGACTTTCTCATCTTGTTGCAGATGGGAGCTCTCCCTCCAGATGCGGACCTTCTTACATTGCAGTGGGAGGGAGCTCTCCCTCCACACATATTTTCTCATGTTGCTGCAAAAGGGAGCTCTCCCTTCACACAGACCTTCTCATGTTACTGCAAGAGGGAGCTCAGACCTGACCAGTTATGTTGCTACAAGAGGGAGCTCACTCTCCACACACACTGCACTGTACCTTCTTGTGTTACTGCGGGACGCAGCTCCCACAAAAGACTGCTCATATTACTGCAGTATACTGTATAGGCTGTACTGGTGTGACAAAATCTAGAAATAACACAAAGTCGGGAAAGGGGAAATGTATCACAATAGATGTTATATTACATACAGTACTTCTCAGAAATAACCTAACGCTGTGTTCTCGTTCCGGACGCGTTCGATTGCGATGGAAACTCTATCGGAAGCTGTTACTGGGTTCGGAAAACTCCGACTGATTAACCAATGTCCCAAATCACGTTTATACGAAGAATGTACGAACGTGAGCCTTATGGCTTACATGTAGATCAAACACATCCTTGAGTGAATAAGAGTTGGCAGTTAAACTACCTACTGTACTTAGTCTAAGTTAAAAATACTTTAAAGGCGGAGCGAGCACATAAGTACTGAATATCATCGCCGAAAATCGCACAACCATAGTTGAACAGTACCCGAGATCACTAATCAGCTATCCTACTGTATTTCGTGATCGGACTTCGCAGGTTGAACGCAACACATTAACTCAGCGATTTATATACTGTAGCTTGGACTACGATTTTTCTCGACTATTCTACGAAAGCTTTCCGTGGCCTTCTACGTCAACCAGCAAAATGTTATATTCGATATATTTCTGTCGATACGGCGATCACTGTCCTTATGCAATTAGGCCCAGGGGCCCTCCTGGCCAAGTTCGATGTGCATCAAGGAACGTTCCCATTCAGTCGTCGGAACGTTACCTCTTAGGTCTGCGATGGCGCAACCAATACTATCGTTGATCTGAATCTCCCATTTGGGCTGCGGTCCGCCCCCCCTTTCTTTTTCGATTCCGTTGTCGCCATGGTCGAATGGATCCTTGCGCTACAACTACAATAAAAAGAAAATCGATCGCGCCGGTGATTCGAGTCAATGCGCGGTCAATGTCGCCAAAGCCCGGTCGGTGTTCGGACGTTTAGGCCTCCTCTCCATCCGGACATGTGTGAGGGTCCCACCACGCGCCTTCGTTTTCTTGGGTATCGAGTAAGACTCGGTCCGTCAACTCGTGCGCCTTCCGTCGTGCAAATTTATGGCTTCCCTCGAGTTGTTTAAACGCTGGGCCACGAAGCGTTGTTGCACCCGCTCCGAACTGGAATCGTTAATCGACTCCCTCCATCACATCTGCAAGGTTGTCCCCCCCGCCCCGGCCGCTCCTTTGTTCGTCAGATGATCGAACTTCTCAGCGCTTTCGTTCGCCCTCGCACCCCCTTCGTCTCAACGTTGCCTTTCGCCGGGATTTGGCGTGGTGGTTAGAATTCTTTCCCGTCGTCGTTGCCGCCCACGTTTGGGGTTCGTTTTTGGGCTCGCACCCGTGGTCCGTTCAATCCGTCCCGCCACTTGTCTTTGGCGGATGTTGAAGTATCTCCTGGTTCCATTCCGCCCGCATTTCGTCTACGTCTTAAATACTCCACAACCTACCCCGTTCAGGTCACGACATCTGCCCAGTATTGGCTCTCCAACACTATCTGGCTTACCGCGGTCTATCACCAGGCCCCCTTTTTATGTGGAGTGATGGTTCCCGTCTTCCTCCAGCTCAAGTAAATTTTTTATCTTCAAGATCTCCTCACTCGTGCTGGCATCACTGGAAACTGGAAAGTACTCCAGTCATAGTTTCCGCATTGGGGCAGCTCGGCTTATCGGGACTACGTTCGCATCGGGACTACGTTCGGGGTTGGAGTCAGTCTTGGGAGGCGGTTCCCAACGGTAACCTTTCTCCAACCCTCCGTATTGGAGGAGGTTCCGTTGGTTGGGAGGTTGTGTGCCCTGCCGGTAGAATTAGCATCGTGGCTCGGCGCTATCGACAGGATAGCTAACCTCGTCCCCCCCTGGAGGCGAGATACCCTGAGGAGGTTCCGTTGGTTGGGGGGTTGTGTGCCCTGCCGGTAGAATTAGCATCGTGGATCGGCGCTATAGACAGGATAGCTAACCTCGTCCCCCCTGGAGGCGAGATACCCCCATCCCCTCCGATCTGCATTACGCCAAAGTACCTAGATAATTCAATATGTGACGTTAGCATGTGTGTCATTAACATAACGCGAGCATTGTTAACTATTCATACAAGGAAGGGGTAACGTATTTGGTATTTACGATTATTGAACACCGTGTGGGTAGTTAATTATGCGTTTCCTTAACTGCAATTAACTTTAAATTAGATAAAAATGTCATCCACACCCTTCCCACCCAACTGGTTTTTGCTTGCCAAGTGTTTGATCCAGTTACCAAACAATCACTGGTTTTACTAGCGTACTGAATTTTATTCAACCGAGTGCTACAGGTCCATGGTGTTTTTTTGGATGTTCACTACCATTATGGAGTGCTGCTATCAAAGCTACGTATTGGTAAAAGAAAACTATAAGGTAACTCTCCCTGTCGTCGTACAGGTGACTTGCAGTGCTAGGGATGGAGAAGGGTTACCGCAAGGTTAGGTCAGGCTCATGAAGGATAAGCCTTGGTAACCTTTCGGTCAGGCTCAAGAATAAGCCTTGGCAACCTTTCTCGGTGATGGATCGACTAACCCGATTCCATCCCCTTCAGCCTGCAATACTCCAAATCTAGACATATGACGTATTGAAGTTAAACCGTACCATAGTACATTGTATACCTGACAGTAAACCGAATTATTATCTCGAGGAATAGAGAGTAGTTAATACATTAATTAAGACACCTATGATAACGTCTCCGCTGGGAATGATCCATCCAGCCCAGACTGTTAAGAGCTTCAGTTGCAGACGAATACAATGGACGGTCCAAAATTATTTTTGCTGCTTTACTCTGAAGGATTTGTAGATTATGCATTATGGTAAAGTTATCTTGTCTCCCCAAACGACGTCTCCATAGTCAAAGAGAGGTTGGATTAAAGTGTTTTTTATTTTATTTGCATCAAAAATAGATGTCTTGTTTTTTGGGGCCTTTTGTGCCACCTTTTGTCCCTTTTTGTGCCTTTTGCACCTTTCAGCACCAGGCATTTGGATTTGGATATTGATTGGCATTCGCCATTGATTGGTCAATTGTTGTATTGCAAGAGGCTACATGTATGCAAACATGGTAAATATGTATATGTATATGTATATATGTATTTAGTATTATACCAAATTTGAAGCAAAGAGACTTCTACAAACAAAAAGGTAAAATTATCTGAAAATTTGGAACAATGTTAGAAAGGTTGTTTATGGTTGATACTAAAACAATTAGACAACTCGCCCTCGTTGTCTATGAGCAGATAGTCAACTCGGGCTTCGCCCTCGTTGACTATCTGCTCATAGACAACTTGTTCTCGTTGTCTAATTGTTAAATATATATATATATATATATATGTATATATATATAGGTAATAGTTGGCATTTCACTCGATCAAACTATATGTTGAAAGGATTTATGGTGAAGGAAAATTTCGAGTGTTGGAATACATACATTTTAAGACCAAACCGGGACCAGTTGCGAAAAATGCAACTTCAAGGCCTTCCGGCTGGAATTGAACCCGTGACCCTGCGATGCTAGTGCAGTGCTCTGACCACTGAGCTACGGAAGCCGTTGCCGAGAGCCTAGTCACGAGTTCTGTATATATGGTGGTAATGCCGGGATAAGATTCTGGGTATATTATAGATAATATTTGGCATTTTTGCGATGCTAGTTGAGGGTCGCAGATGATCTTCAGACAACTGAATCTACGGGTGTGAAACTAGCAGCATATATATACATATATATAAACATATACATATATATACATAAACTAGCATATATATATATATATATTTAACAAATAAAACATAAAGCTCTGTGCATATGTACTCTTATAAAGACACGTTTGACGTCATTTGAACATGAAAGAAGTTGAGTAGAGGCACAAGGCGATAGCCGAGTGCCTTTACACTTCTTTCGTGTACATAATATGCACAGGAGCGGTATGTTTTATTTTATAAAATAAGAAGGAAAAATACAAGTTAAAAAACACAAACAGAAATCATGACGTCATTCATGATCTCTGTCCTCTTATAAAGACACGGAGCCCAGCCAATATGAGCGACTGCGTAGAGGCACCTTATTTTATATATATATATATATATATATATATATAATATATATATATATATATATATATATATATATATATATATATATATATATATATATATATATAATAGGCAATATTTGGCATTTCACTCGATCAAACTACATGTTGAAAGGATTCATGGTGAAGGAAAATTTCGAGTGTTGGAATACATAGATTTTAAGACCAAACCGGGACCAGTTGCGAAAAATGCAACTTACCGGCCTTCCGGCTGTTACTTCAATGAGCTGATTAGAAGCAGATTTATAAGCTGGAAAACCAGTAACACGAACCTTGAATTAACCGCCATATTTGTTCTTCGAGGCCGGACTCATGTAAACAAGCGCTATTAAAATGAACAAATCCGCCGAAAATGTATATAATTGACATATATACACTTCACCATCCACACTTACCTTAATGTACTGCAAAATGGTTCCGCAATCTTCAGGTCTTGCATTCCTAATAGTATAGCAAGCATTTTGAGACTTTTCCTCATTCACGAGAACTCCACAATTACGGTTGTTTGTACTTGTAGCCATTGGTACTGCAACAGTGCCCGCCCAGTGAACTCAATATATATAACTGGAACGATAACTCGTAAAGCAAAAAGTGAGGTAAAAAGTTCCAGGCCCGTACGCGGTTTGCAGGTAGATTTTAGGCCCCGTACGCGGTTTGCAGGTAGATTTTAGGCCCTGATATATTCAGTCTCTGCTTCAAGGTAAACGTTTTTGTAGTTGTAGACCTTATAATATTTTTGGTAAATAAATTACTTGAACCATGGATAGCTAGTAAAATTAATTTATTTCACTATCCATGCTTGAACTGGTGAATCGCTCAGTAACTGACTTCGTAATACGCACGCCATCTTCAAAACAAAAACACAAACTTTCGCCTATGTTTGGCAAACGTTTTCTTCAGAAATAAACCACCCCCAAAGCTATAGAATATATTAAAGGAAAGATAAATTATCTATTAACAATATACGTACAGCTTTATCCCTGTAGCTAACTTAGTTTTCTTTAAAAGCGGTAACCGAACATGCCCAAAAATATAATTTTCGTCACGGATACCATCTTGTAAAAAAAACACGAACTTTCGGCTGTCTTCGACGAACATTTTCTTGAGAAATAATCAACTCCCAAAGCTACAATATATATTAAAACAAAGATAAATTATGTGTTTACAATATGCGTACAGCGTATCCGGCTAGCGAACGTAGTTTTCTTAAAAAGAGCGGATAATCTAACTGTTCTAACATCCAAAAATAAAAAATTCAAAATGTACCTGCAAACCGCGTGGGGGCCTGAAACCTTGCCTCACTTTTCGTTGGACGCGTGCGTGGAGGACACGCGTGGGGGGAACGCTGAAATTCGGCGGGAAGCGCCTCGGAGAATCTGCATTTCAAGATGGCGGATAGTATGCAAGAAAATTCCGAAATAGGTTCCGAAACAAATATAAATAAGGTTTTGACGACGGCGTGCGTTCGATTATCTCTGGAGTGGAACGACCTGTACATAAAGCTTTCTCAGCTGGAAAGGTTTTGTGTCCAAGGGACAATTGTGTTCAGAATTGTGTTCAGAACAGGTGAATCTTTATCAAGACGAAACTTATTTTAAATTTAACTTTTGTTTTAATATGATCAAGTCAGCTCAAGTTTTTATATTCTGGAACTGGAAGCAAAATAAACAACAATCGAGCATTGTTCTGATAAAGTTCTGCTTGTAAATACTGCTTTTTACCACAAAATTTATATTTCCAGTTATCAAACTGCATGGTTACAGCAAATAATATTTTCAACACAATAAATGTCGTAAAATATAGTTAAATATTTCGTGTGTACCAGCGAACAATATAAATTTGTTCCATCAATGACATTAAAATGCCACGTAGTGTGGGAAGCTTGAATATTTATATTTCTGATACAGCTGGCGGCCAAATTTAAATATTTATAAATTTAAATATTTATAAATCCATATATTTGCATATATTTACCTGTAACAGTTATTCTTTTAAAAGACTCATCAATATCATCCATTTTTCGAGACCAAAAGCCAAAACTGCTTCTCAATGGCGTTTGTAACTTTGTGAGTCGCTCCTTTATAGTCCGCTCAATAGTCCGCTCCAGAAATCGACAGCCGCTCCAGAAATCGACACGGTTTCTGCGAGGCGCTACACAGTATTTTCCTGTCAGCACGTCCACGCGTCCCACGCAAAGCCCGCGCAACGTCATACAAGCGCCGAGGGACGAGGCTGGTTCCATATATAGAGTTCACTGTGGCCCGCCCTTGGGCGTTGGGTGAGCACGCGATTTATCCCGGTCAGCGGCAAGCAATCGTTTTCTCTCGACGAACTTTTTTATTATCCGCGAGAGATGCACTTTGACTTAGAACGACCTAACCCTAACCATAACCCCCGCCTAACGAGTTGGCTAACCCTAACCCGCCTCCTAATTAGTTTTCTAACCCTAACACCTGTCTGTCCATTCCTAGGCCGCAGCGCAGCCATCCACTCCCCAGGGGCGTACCGTGCGGGGGGGGGGGGGGGGGGGTCGCCTGGCGTCGTCGGTAAAACCGGTTGGTCAGACCGGAAGTTGGGATAGTAATAGTTAAGGCTGTCCATAGTTAATATAACCTGTCGGTAAACTGTTCGTCATATTAGATCGTTGGTAAAATTGACTTCATCGACTGTTTAAACTTTGTCGGTTGTATAAAATTCGATTTATATGAAATGTAATATTGTTACCATTGCATGGGTTAATCTTAAATTAATATTCCTCCCTTTTCCCGATTTCCGATCCAACCTAGTACCCAAGGTACTTTTCTCCGAAGGAGCGCCGAGTGAAGATTCTGGATACAAGGTAACTGTTACCGGTACGTACAATGCAATAGAAAAAAATCTGCGCCCATGTGTAATTCGTCGGTAAAACTAAGACGATACACCCCCCCCCCCTCCCCCCGCCCCTCTAAAGGACCATAAAGGGACTAGTAATTGCATGACTATTACATTCATGCGCTAACAATCCAATTAACTTATTGATAACTTGCACGTTACGTCACGGCAGTCAGTCACGTTGGTGGAACTTTAACTTCTTTTGTTTGTGGCATCAACATGGCCACCAAATTAACTTTGTCTTCGGAGCTCAAGGGCCTCTCAAGGGATTGATTGCAAATCAAGAATTGGGTATACAATGCTAAAATAATGCAAACCGCGCATTAAAGTCATCCCGGAGAACCTATTACATAATAACATGTTATTATTTACATATTTCATGGCTTGCACTTCGGGCAGTTCATGTTTTTCAATTTTCGCAATATTAATAATGTCAGATAAAAAACAAGTTCAGTTTAATCAGATTCGAAATTCCTACCATCATTCCCTAGATATTCATGCAAAGAGTCTGTGGTGAAGATTTCATTAAAATATATGGATAAATAAGAGAGAAATAGTGTTTGGAAGGGCGAGGTTGCTACAAAATGCATTCTGAGAAAACAATACTACAAGATACTACAATATCATTTTTGCTTGTTTTTTTTTCATTACCATTTCTCTAAACATCGGTATCCATCAGTGAAAGGTATACTTTGTCACTGATTTTTGTTAAAAATACAACTTTTCCTGGAAAATAAAAAACATTAAACAATAAAAAACCTTAAAACCTTATATTTCCCCGACAAAGTCCCGTTAAAACCACGCATAGTCAGTGGATAGTTTATGTTTGATATCTGTGGTCGAGCAATGCAAGATGGCTGCGAATTTTGTAGCTCCACTGTCAATCGTCGTTTTGGCGATTTTATTTAGTCAAAGATGTCTCAACTCGCCAAAATTTATGATTGATATTAATGGTGATGGCTTTAATATTACTTTGGCAAGTACTAAACCATCTACGCAACTGGCATAGAATTAAGCGTTTTATCGTGTACTGCTGCTATGTGGTGATATTCAATTAAATCCTGGACCAAATTGGAAATATCCTTGTGGATCATGTCCAAATCCTGTTAAAGTTAACCAGAAGGTTATCCAGTGTGATAGTTGTGACATGTGGTATCATATACTAAGTGTTGCTCCGTAAGGGACGAAATATATAACATCCTTGCCAATTCAGCATGTGTCTGGATATGTGTAAATTGTGGATTACCGAGCTTTTCGGACTCATTGTTTGATTCATCGCTTGTCTCATGTTTATATAATTCGTTCTCATCGTTGAGCTCATTTGAATCCAACTCTACTTCTATATGACTCCTGCCTATACAAAGCAAAACAAAACCAAAACTATCTGGCCAAACACCAAAGTAGTCGTTAAGCACCGAGCAAAAATAGAATCAAAACATGATCAAAAACTGCAATGGACTAAAAAGCACCGAACATACTACGAAATTTCAAGCTCTACTCGTTCTCCATGATCCTGATTTTGTCCTTGGCACTGAATCTAAGCTACACCCTGATATTCCAAGTTATTCTATATTTCCACCTTCTTACACAGTATATAGAAAGGAGTAGAAATGGCCACGGGGGAGGAGTTTTTCAAGCTATAAAATCCGATCTGGCTTGTATAGAAGAACCTGACTTTCATGTAGAAGACTGTGAAATTATCTGGTCATCTCTTAAAATGGCTAACTGTTAGGACCTTATATCTTTCATCGTTATATAGACTGCACCAAACTCGTCCACTGATGTACTTGATCACTTTAGCGACTCCATCTATCGTGTGTTTACCAAAGTATCAAATCACAGCCAAATATTATCATTGGAGGTGACTTCAATATTGGAGACATTGACTGGAGCATTGAGACACCAACACCCTGTAACCCAGCTACTGCGTCACAACACAATAAATTTCTTACTATTATTAGTGATCATTCGCTAACCCAACATGTCAAAACCCCAACTATAGACCTGCTTCAGGAAAAACCTTAGATTTACTGCTGTCCACATATCCAAACTCTGTTTCTGGAATATCAACCACTACATGATTGATTGACCATCATATTGTTAACTTTGAGGTCAATATGAAACCTACAAGCTCTAACAAGCCCCCTCATAAGTATATTCATATAACAAAGCAAACTTTAAAGGCTTGAATGAATTCATAACAGAGTCTTCGTCTGCTTTCTTTGCATCTAATCCTGAAGCAAATTCGGTAGAGGAAAACTGGAATATTTTCAAGCACACTCTATCAACGACTGGAATTTCTCAGTTCATACCGCAGAAATATTCACGCCCAAGATACAAACTCCCATGGATTAGTTATGAGATCAAACAAGAGATGCGTAAAAAGACCGTCTCCACAAAAAAGCTATTCGCTCAAAAAACAATCACTGACACTGGAAAGTATTCAAATGCCAACGTAACCGGCTTGGTTGCAAAGCTCATCAAAGAATCGCATAACCGTTATCTTAACGAAGTTATTGGTTAACCCCAAAAAATTGTGGTCTTACGTAAAGAATAGCAAAACCGAGAACATCGGTATCCCTCCATTATAAAGTTAGGGGACTCCATAAGTGCACTGATAATCACAAAGCAGAAACCTTGAATTCGTTCTTTTTTGTTGTTTTTACTCGCGAGCAGTTGCCTATTCCGAACATTGGTCCATCACCTTTTCATTCGATTACAGACTTACAGATTTCACAAGAAGAAGTTAGTACCAAACAGTTAACTGAACTAAATCCTCAAAAAGCATATGGGTCCGATGAGATACCGGCAATAGTTCTTAAACTATAGAGGTTTCGCAATCAATTTCTCTGTGGCTCACCTTTATATATCAACAATCATACAATTCTAGCATGGTTCCATCTGACTGGTCTAAAGCACTTGTTACTGCTGTTTACAAAAAGGACAACAAGTCTGACCCAGCAAACTATCGTCCCATTTATTTGACTTGTATTTGTTGCAAGATAATGGAACACATAGTCCTTATAGTCACTTGGCTAAACATCTTTCTGCTAACAACATCCTGATCAACGAACAACATGGCTTCAGACAACGGTACTCCTGTGAAACCCAACTTATCAATAAATCAATGACTGGGCTAAACCCATCAATATACGCAAACAGACTGAATGTTATCCTGCTTTATTTCTCTAAAGCATTTGATTCGTTCCCCCACGAGAGATTACTAACCAAGCTTGATCACTATGGCATCAAAGGAAAAATGCTTATGTGGGTTAAAGTCTTCTTATCTAATCGTTCACAATGGGGTGGTGTCCACTCCTCTTCGAAACCTGTGATCTCTGGCATACCACAGGGCTCAATATTGGGTCCTGTTCTATTCCTACTATATATATTAATGACATTTCCACCATAGTACAATCACGTTTGCACCTTTTTTCCGACGACTGTATCCTCTATAGAGAAGTTAATGTAAACCAAGAAGATTGTTATATTCTACAAAGAGATCTCAACCATCTGCACTCTTGGTCTAAATCATGGCTACTTTTGAGCTGGAATGAACATTGCGATAATATTTGCAAAAAGACCAATTCCACCCTTGGTCTTCTCAGGCGAATTCTAAGGGGCTGTACTTCTGAAGTAAAGCCTGCTTTCTGACACAGCCTAACTATACCGCACCCTTGTACGACCCAAGCTTGAGTATGCTTGTAGTGCATGGAACCCCTACAGTCAGCAAAACATTAGCCAAATAGAAATGATCCAACGACGTGCAGCAAGATTTGTCAATAATGATTATTCCCGCCTTAGTCATGTTATACCCATGATTGAACGGTTGGCTTGGGACAGCTTGGAGGCCTGAAGACTGCTTTTCCAAGCGACAATGTTCTACAAGATCTACATGAATCATGTTGGTATCTATTTCCCTCACGAAGTGCGCCTATTACAAGAACTATACTAGACTGCCGAATAGTTATCCTTTTCATCAACTTGGTGTGTCCAACGATATCTAGTACAAGAATGCTTTTTACCCAAGGACTATAGTTACATGGAATAATCTACCCATAAAAGTAATTCCTGAGACTGTTGATGCATTCAAGGACACTATACTTCCAGCCATTAGATCATTTGTATAATTCATTAGTGATTAGTCAACGAAACTTTCATTACATGATTGTATTTTATTGTATATACATTTATATTTTTAAATATTCATCTTATTTGTATTATTAACATATGTAAATTTTATACTCCTAGTATAGTTTTGCTGTTTTAGGAGAATTCTGATTAAAGATTAAAGATTAAAGTCCTGGAGGCAGGGGCGTGGCGACTGGGGGGGTGTGGGGGGGTGCGACACCCCCCCAATAATTCTAAATAGCAAAAAGTTGGTCACACAAGGGATTGCTGCTGGCCAAAATAAAAATGGTGAGACAGAAAAAAAAGCTAAAATTTGTTTTTTTTATCAATTGTCGGTCAACAGTTGGTCAATAAAATTTATTTTTTTTATCAATTGTCGGTCAACAGTTGGTCAATAGCGCTCAAACATCCCCAGCAAAAATTGTATTTAAGTGAGTACAGTTAATGAATTCCGTAGTGAAGTATTTCCGATCGGGAGACCGCAGACCATTGAAATCCGAGGCTCAATTGTTTGAAGGACACAAGCTCGCATGTCATTTGGCTAATTTACAAACCTTAAGTAAGTTAAGTAAGTCAGTTGTGCAATTTAATGTTGTGATGCATGTTAATATTAGTCTAATTTCATCATTTTAGAAGCGGCCAGCTCAAATTATTCACATACTGACATACGCTTGTCAATGCATTTATTAAACTCGTTTGAACATAAACCCTTGCCAAACCCAACTAAAAACTTCTTAAAAAGGTCATATTTTTATCCTTTCTAAATTTCTCACTGACTTATGTCTCGATCAATTCCAAGCGTGACCATCCCCCCCCCCCCCCCCCGGCGTTTGACGGGCATTCGACGACTCACCTGTTCCCAGGGTCGGGCATTTGCCTCTACAGGTCGTCCCCGGGGTGGGGAATTTGTCAAAGTATCTAAATAGTTAATAGTAGATGCTTGGCTGTTATTTTCTTGAAAAGTAGCCCCGTTCAAAGAAAGCAGATGCGTATCCCGTAAATCTATACTGAATTTCGAACACCGCACATTTCATATAGTCCTTTGCTCTTTAATTTAGCTTTACTCGTCGACTTTTTAATAATATCTTAAAATATATTTCCGCATTCAAATGATATAATATAAAACGTAAACAAGCGCCAAAAAAGTCGCTTGTTTTTAATAATGATTGCGATCGTCAACCTTTTCCCCAGGGCCTTCGCGCAGTACGAGCCCCTCGCACCGCGCGAAGCTTTGGGGAGGAGGCTGATGATCGTTTGCATAAACATTGCTTTGGAAGATTTTTGAGGGGAAAGGTGTGCCGTTTGTGGCTTCCTGGCTCAATGCTTAATACTTTTATTATAAAAAACGTTTATTATAATCCCATGGGTGGGGCATTTGCATCAATTTTACGACTCCTCTGTGGGGATTTTGCATGATTATGTTGACCCAACGGTGGGGCATTTGCAATGCTCTAATGCATAAATGTCAAATGCCCGTCAAACGCCCGGGGGGGGGGAGGGGGAATGGTCACGCTTGGAATTGATCGAGACATTACTCTGTTGCCAGTTCGGCAGCCATTTTGAATAAAGGTTTCATAAGGATGGAAGTGCGATACTTCATGTAATTCGTTTTTGAACTTATTTTATATTTTGGAGACATTTTGGATACTTTTACGCGAACCGCCGCTGAGCAGTAGATATCGCATATTGGCGATTTCGCAAAAAGTTGGTCACTATCATATGACACCCCCCAATCGTGATTCCTTCGCCACGTCCCTGCCTGGAGGTTGAGGTCCTAACCCATTGGGCGGGGTTAGGATCTTTGTTGTTTTGACAATGCTAAAATAATGCCAATAATTTATTGGTAACAACGTGCGGAAGGTTATAATTTTATGTCACGAGGTTCCAAACATATTAGCATATATTAAAGGTGCCGTCAAGTCCGTTCTGCGCATGTTCACGTTTCTGTTTACATCGTTTGTTTACATTGCATTTATATAAACATTGAACATGAAGTATTGCGGATTTGTTTTCCACGCTTGCGCTTTTCCGCCTAAAATGCGTGTTATAAAAAGCTGTTCTGTTCCTAAATGTGGATAATATATCAAACTACCACTCGCGCCTTCGCCACCTTTGACGAATACTCGCTTTCGAACTATCGCGAATCTATTCCGTATGGAGTCCCCCACGTTTGAAATATCACACATGCGCAGACTTTACGGCACCATTAACAACAGAACGATAGATATGTCACGTATTACCTCGTTCTTTAATAAACTCCGCTTTAAATTTCTGTTTTTATTCAGAAAGTTAAGCGGGGTTTTTAAAAGAACGAGGTAACAATAACATATTCTGTTGAAATATATGCTAATATATTTGAAACGTAACATGAAATTATAACCGACGCAACCTCAACTGCCGGGGGGTTAGGGCGAGAAAACCAACTAGGCGGGGGGGTGGTTAGGGTTAGGATTTTTGTTGCGTTGGGGTTGGGTTCTAACATTAGATTAACCATTATCCTTAATTCAGAGCGATTTGTAAATTAAGGATAATAGTTAAGGTTGTAATATTGCTGCAGCCTGGTTCCCAGGCCCCTTTTCGTTGATATACACACGGGCAACCGTAACACGGGCTGTCATGTCGTCAACCTCGTACCCAGGGTCTTCTCAGTGCCCGGGGAGGGAAGGAGGGGAGTGGAGCGAGGGAAGAGAAGACCCCAGTGAACTCTATAAGGACTGGATCGCTAATTCCATTAACCCGGCCGTATGATTGCAATGAAGCCAAAATTCCCGCCATGGAGGCTGACATGTAGGTATAAAACACGCGTGTTGATTTGCGTGTAGTGCACGAAACGGCAGTGGCCAGTGGCTGAACGGAAACTTTTCAACTTTTTTGGAGCTAGGCTGTTTCCCAGTTGCTTTTTAAAAGGGCAAAATGCAATACGTTGGTTGAGCTTTCTTTTCAAGAATTTCTGATCTAGCGATGGATGTGGCTTAACAAATAAAATATCCGTCAAACAAAAGGGAAATATATGCACCGAAATTTGAAAAAATACAGGTTTCTCTTGATTTTCTTTGCTGTCTTTTGAACGTTTGAAGACTTTTATGACAATATTTATTAAGATAAATATCAAAACACAATTTAAGGTTACTTTTTGTGTGTGTTACTTACTGCTAAATCCAATATTTGACGACACGAAAAATAACTCAGTACCTCCAGTAACTACCTCAGTTTATGTAAAACACATTTTCTCTGCGTTTTTCGCAACAGTTGACAATGCTCTTCTGTTATTGTTCCTCTACAATGTCTTTCAGTTTAAAAATGTGTCAATGTGAATCTCGATGTTTTTTCCCAAATTATTCTTGATCAAAATTGCGTTATTTACATTTGTTTGTGGGTTAATCTTTCATATTTATGCTTTTACTGGCTATTTCACCATTGAAATTACATACTGTGAACTAGCAATAAATCTAAACTTGAAATAATGTGATATTATTTACAACCTATATTTCATCAAATTTAATTTCTTTATCACACGGTCACGATCTTCTTTGCTGTCTTTTGAACTTTTGAAGACTTTTATGACAATGATTTATTAAGATAAATATCAAAACACAATTTAAGGTTACTTTTTGTGTGTGTTACTGCTAAATCCAATCTTTGACGACACGAAAAATAACTCAGTACCTCCAGTAAACTACCTCAGTTTATGCATAGGCAACCCAAATGTGAATGCTTTGCAAGCGACAGGAGAGTGAAACGAAAACTCGCCCCACTCTTCGCGCGACGCGGTATGTAGATGATGTAGTATAATATGGAAAGGTTGGCAACTAAATTCAACTTCACACACTAAACACTTCGACAAACACTCAAAATACCAAAAAAATAACACAAGAACCATCAAGAAAATAACAACACATTAAACACTGATAATTTTACTACCTTATCACAAACTAGTTGGGTTATGAATACTTTGGACTGACAAGAAATGAGCAAATGTTTACAGGTTTTTGGCCGAAATTTTCTCAATGTCGATGCGGGATCCACCTAACACCGATCTGAGATGTCGTGATGCAATCTCATTGGACATCAGAAATAAACAAACTATCACGTCTTAGAGATAAAATACGAAGAGCAGGGGGGGAAGCTATTGACATAAAGTCAAGAACCAAGACGAAGCAACGAAGACGTTTTTGTTTTGTCTGGTTCATGGCGGGAATAAACATAAATATAAACAATAGTTTGAATTTCTTATTGATTACACCCTGTTCAAGAGTGAAGAGAAGTTACAGATATGAAAAAGCAGGTTTTTATGGCAGGCTTTTGGACGCGGAGCATGCAGCAAGACATTCGAAAATGTTTAAGCGTAAAAGATATTGTTTTCCCAGCAACCGTTTTTGAAGGTATAAGTTATGAATATCTATTATTGAACATTTCTTTGCCAGGTATTTTCGTTCGATCTGCAGCTTTAATATATATTTCAATGAGATTCGACAGGTTTTTCATCTTTTCAGACTTTTGTCAGTTCCGACATCTTCGTCTCCAAGCGAAGTAGTGGTTTGTTGGTCGAGTTATAGAGCCAAAAAATGACCAAGGAGTATATCATACTGTATGTGTTTGTCATGCCTAGCAAAAAACAAGCAGCAGACAATCTTAGCATTTGGTTTTTGCAATTTGGTTTAGAATTGACTATTGGTAAGTTTCAAGCCGGGCGATTTTTTTTACCGAAGTCATGGTAAAATTGTGAAGACGAAGCCGACGACTGCGTATAGGTTTTGGGGTTTTTCACTCCATTATGTTATTCTCTTTTAAATATTTTTACGGTATTTCACACAACAACTGCAGTGGTTTATAATTAAAAAACGAGAATTACGTATTCAACAACACCCAAGAAAAATAATATACTAGAACGGCAAAATCCCCCGTGACCCTGTAACTTCTCAAAAAAATACTATATGTTTATATGAAAACCTGTCGAATCTCATTGAAATATATATAATAAAAATACCTGGCAAAGAAATGTTCAATAATAGATATTCATAACTTATACCTTACCTTTTCAAAAACGGTTGCTGGGAAAACAATATCTTTTACGCTTAAACATTTTCGAATGTCTTGCTGCATGCTCCGCGTCCAAAAGCCTGCCATAAAAACCTGCTTTTTCATATCTGTAACTTCTCTTCACTCTTGAACAGGGTGTAATCAATAAGAAATTCAAACTATTGTTTATATTTATGTTTATTCCCGCCATGAACCAGACAAAACAAAAACGTCTTCGTTGCTTCGTCTTGGTTCTTGACTTTATGTCAATAGCTTCCCCCCCTGCTCTTCGTATTTTATCTCTAAGACGTGATAGTTTGTTTATTTCTGATGTCCAATGAGATTGCATCACGACATCTCAGATCGGTGTTAGGTGGATCCCGCATCGACATTGAGAAAATTTCGGCCAAAAACCTGTAAACATTTGCTCATTTCTTGTCAGTCCAAAGTATTCATAACCCAACTAGTTTGTGATAAGGTAGTAAAATTATCAGTGTTTAATGTGTTGTTATTTTCTTGATGGTTCTTGTGTTATTTTTTTGGTATTTTGAGTGTTTGTCGAAGTGTTTAGTGTGTGAAGTTGAATTTAGTTGCCAACCTTTCCATATTATACTACAACGTCTACATACCGCGTCGCGCGAAGAGTGGGGCGAGTTTTCGTTTCACTCCTGTCTCTTGCAAAGCATTCACATTTGGGTTGCCTATGGTTTATGTAAAAGTAAAACACATTTTCTCTGCGTTTTTCACAACAGATATTTGACGTACAATGCTCTTCTGTTATTGTTCCTCTACAATGTCTTTCAGTTTGAAAATGTGTCAATGTCAATCTCGATGTTTTTTCCCAAATTATTCTTGATCACATTGTGAGTTATCTTTCAATGTAGGAAATGGTTTTATAGTGTGTATTTCGATACATGTACAATAATTATTTTTGAAAAAAAATGCTATGCATGTTTCACTTTCATTCTCTTTAAAACGTTCACCTTTACAGCCACAGACAACACACTTATATGGCATGTTTAATTGCTAAAAATAACAACTTTTCACATTTTTTAATTGATTTGTTTACAAAAATCCTCGGAAATAACAAATTTATTTGAGCTCTGCCAGCCACAAAAGGACTGGGACGAGAGAAAAACATTGGATTTTTCAAAAATTTGTGTTTTTACTTATTAATTCTCAATTTTTACTTATTAAATTAAGTTTCTGGAAGCTGGGACAGCCAGTATAAATGCATCTAAAATTTATCTTTATAAAAGGTGCTATAATATCTTATAACTCTTCGTGTGTGGGCTCAAAACCCAGAAAAACAATCAATTTTCGCGCGGTTTTTTGCTCAACTTTCGTCTTGTTCTCTGTATATTTCAATAGGTAAACAACTTTTGAGTATTGTATATACCCCATTTAAAAGTTGTGTTGGCCTAGTGTGCTCTGGGGTAAAAAATAAATGCATTAAAAGTTGCGAAAGTGGTGAAATTTATCGATTTTCAAACTATATTTTTCGACGCCATTTTGAAAAAAGGACTGGGGCTACCTACAAAAATATCACCATTGAACTCTTCAAAGAGGGTCTTACTACATCCGGGCGTTCTTTGTCAGCGCCCGCGAGCACTCGTCTTCTGGACGATCCTTTTATTAGTATTAAGGAAACCCAACCGCAACACAACAAAAGATCCTAACCCTAACCCCCCGCCTAACGGGTTAACGGGTTTTCTAACCCTAACCCCCCGCCTAATTGGTTTACTAACCTAGTAAACTAATTAGGCGGGGGGTTAGGGTTAGAAAACCCGTTAGGCGGGGGGTTAGGGTTAGGATCTTTTGTTGTGTTGGGGTTGGGTTTCCTTAATACTAATAAAAGGATCGTCCAGAAGACGAGTGCTCGCGGGCGCTGACAAAGAACGCCCGGATGTAGTAAGACCCCTTCAAAGATGGCGGCCAAGTTATCGTTCCAGTCTTTATAGAGTTCACTGGCCTCCATCAGTGAACTTATATATATTGAGTTCACTGGCCTCCATAGACAATCTCGTTCCCAGAGCCTGCGTTCCCCCTGACCTGCGGGGGGAAACTGAGACTCTGGGATAATCCATCGCCGGAAGTATTTTGATTGGCTGACTATAATTGGAATAGTTAACACTTTTTCTGTCATGGATTTATAATAAAAACAAACAAGAACAATGTTGTTCGAACAGGCGTTTACAAAATGTTTTGGAAGACCTCTCTATCTTCTATTAAGGCTTCTATGTGAGCGAATATTATTTGGCTTGGCTGGACAATCTGCTCAATACGGACAACGAAAGGTCGGCAACGGCAGTGAAAGAAATATAAATTTTAGTATTTGAATTAAACCACGGTCGATTGACTAGCGTATTTAACACTCGCAGCTTGTTTTATGATCTCCAAAACGCTTCAATATTCCTAAAACGATTATAGTGTCTGTGTTTAAGGCAGTCTTAAGTCACATCTCTCCGCGAGTTTATACCGTCGTCCTAAAGACGTGAAAATACTCTCAGTGGCGTTGTAAACAGAACGAGAACGGCGTTGAAATTACTCTTGGGAATAAAAATTATTCATTCTTATTGTTTCGCATGAAGATTCTTTTGTTTGAACGATCCCCGTCCTAGGTTGCCGTCGTAGATCTTAAAGTCCCTAATGTTCATCTTATGACAGCAACAAATGTCCGTAAATCAACGCATTTTTCGAAGTAATCCACCATCTTTCAACTTCTGTCTGCAGTCCGTACTGTCTTTCCAATAAATTGTAATATTTTTAAATTATCCATATACTGTTTATACTTTCAATTATAGAAGTTTGTGGTATGTTTTCACAGCGATCCGACCCCCCGGATGATATAAGCGAGATCTCGCTGGCATTTTTTACTGCGGGCGTGTTTCCAAGATTGTTACCATGGATACCAAGTAGGCTTGTGAAAAATGGAGAACGACAAAGAAAAATCAGCTCAAGAATATTTAGCAAAACACAAGATTCTAGAGCTGTTTGAGAATCTTACAGCTAATCTAGTGTTTGAAAGGCCTGGTAAGTAGCTTTTGACTGAATCTCTGTGGTTTTTACTGTATATCATTTGCAATTTTAACCTGAACCTGATAGATTCTCATTACTCCTAAACTTGGCTCAATTTCTTTTGGACATTTTCACTTCAAAACAATGAGCAAATAAAAGTATAGTCTGTATAGATTTAAACCGACCCATTCTGTTGTATTTCCTTGCCAGCTCCTTTCAGGTTTAGGTTTCATATATGAGGAAATTAGAAGCTTTGAAATGTTAAGTAGTTTTAAGTCTGCAGTTAAGACTTTTCTTTTTTTAAATTAATAGTTATTGCTCATAGTGTTAATATATGTAGTAGGCTTTAATTATCTTATAATGAAACTGTAATTAGTTTTAAAAGTAACTTTAAGAATATATATATTGTTGTAAGAGTATTGAGACTTGTATAATGCTCCTAATACGTCTTTATTATTATTATTATTATTATTAACATTTTAACATGATAACTATTTTTGACAGAGAATCCAAGGGCATACATGTTTGCTTACATAAAGAAGTTAATGGATTCAAGAACAACACAAATGAACCATCCAAGCCTTTTTGATGACAGCAATGTGAAGTCATTGTTTGGAATGTTAGATGTTACAAATCATGGCTATATCAATTATGAACAGTATAAACAAGGTATCAAAAGTTATCCATTTCAACCAAATTTATCATCACGCTTTCACATGATTTACACACTCTGGATGAAACCGGCCATTCCACTCCCTCATATCTAGTTATTTATGTACCTCTTAAATTTATTTTTGAGATATTGACTTGCAATCGAATTGAACAAACTGCACAAGCAGTAAATTAGGAGCCTAAACAATGCACTATTGCATGCGAGAACATGCTCATGAAGAACAGAAACATGGACAGATCACAGAAGTTCAATCTGACATTCAAATTTAGCCTGTTGTTTCTCATATGAGCTTGACATACTGACTAGTTGTCTGTTAACTCCAAGCTTTCAAATCCCACATTACTCAAACTACAGTATGCGAACGCCACACGCAGGAAATTTTAAAAAGCCACACGAAATTTTTTAGGTTGAAAATTTGGAACTTTGAAATTTGAAGAAAGACTTTACATTACATATCTCATGATGGGCCCAAGAACCCATTGGTTGACAGGAAATTCATAAAAGCAGCCGACTCGATGCTAATTTCTTTGATAATGTTTCTGCGTTGATGTTACACGGGATGTATTTTTAACGAAATTTCAGGCTTGGTCGTCTGATTTTCAGTAGGTGAGCGGGCAATTGCTCGCCTTAGTGAGTCTATATATAGGCAAGCCATTTTTTCCAAAGCAAAAATTCACCTTCAAAACCAAGAGGCAGTGGAACTAAACATATAATTAAACAAAACGCCCGCTAGGCGTTAACTTGGGCTACTTTTAGGGACATGGCGCGCATATTGCCTGCGGAGATGGGTATGCATTGGTGGCATATACGCATGTTAGACAGTTGGAATTAGAAAACCCGCTCACTTGTCTTATAGAACAAAGGATAATTTTTAATGCATTGATTTCTGTAATCAGGCGCTGAAGAAAAATCAGGCGTCTATACGCAGGCTAGCCCCCCACCCGAATGCAGAACACCTGACACGCAGACGAAATTTAATGTAAACAACACCGCCACGGCAATGCTATTTTTTCTAATATCTGTTCTATTGAAGGTCTTCGTGTGTCAAAATTTATATAAAAATCAACGGCAAGGTATACGAAACATATCTGTTACGAAATTACATCGGTTTAATGGATATAAAAGCTGATTAAATAATTGAAGCCATGTCCTTTGATTTTAAAGACGAATTTAATTTACTTTAAATTACTTTAATTTAATTTACTTTAATCGCTTTAATATATAACATCTGATCTTCACATCTTAAGTAGACGAAACCTACAGTGTTCGATTCGCCAGATTCAAGTGATCATTTCGATATAGAATTGATTTAAATCGGACAAAAACACAACGTTTCATAATGATAAATATTACGGAGGGATAAAATGATAAATGTCAACACAGCATAATAATATTTCCTTGCCCTTCGGCTGTCCATTCTGTCTTCATGATTGATCTCTTATCTGTGTTTCTTTCATCTTGGAGAGAATCTTTGCAATGGTTTGCAGGTTTACAGGTCTCGGTAAACTTTCCAACTGCGATTCATTGTCAATAAAACGAAAGTCCGAAATCACTTTGCCTTGCAACGACTATCTCTGTTATGTTGACGTTTCGTCCACGGTTCTCTCTTTAATCTCTCATCTGTGTTTCTCTCAGTCATCTAGTTATCTTGGAGAGAATCTTTGCATTAATTTGCGGGTTTACAGGTCTCGTAAATGCTTTTCAGACTGCGATTCATTGACAATAAAACTGGCCGAAATAGCTTTAATTCGCTATTTATACGCCCACGCAATAATTACATTCTCTCGACGTATAAAACGACGAACATGACGATGACGACGAACACGACGAACACAGAAATCAAGCTGGATTTAAGACTTGTGCTCACCACAGGTGGCCCAAGTAATAAACATATAATTATATACTTGAAAAATAATATAGTACATTATTATATAATACTTAACTATTAAATAATATTTTTCAAGTACAGGTATGTTCCTCGGAAAATCCCCGGTGCCCGAAGTTAGATGCCTAGTAGAGATGAGCCGATTAATCAGTCAATTTAAAATAATGCATAATCGGCCGATTATTGCATAATAATTGGCAAAATAATCAGTGCATTAACTTTTCACGAACGACGCGCCGCGAGTCCATAAATTCATAATCATGAACAAAATGGTCTTTATTTCACAATAAAATCCAACTGTTCTCCACTCGTCCCAATCATAAAGGTGACAATTTTTAATCCGAATACTGTACATGTCATTCATGTGCTAAAGGTAACAAGTAGTTCCTAATTGCACCATTCCAACACTTTCAAACTGTGATTAAAGTACCAATTACTGTGCGGTTTGACTGTATAAAATCGGCGAGAAAATGCGTAATATTTACCCGCACCACATTGAAAAGGTTAAATACCAAAGCCCCATAATATGTCAGAAGTGTTTACATAATTGCGTCTGCGCTTGACAAGAATAGAAAGTTGAGTCATGGACTTCGAAACTTGGTAGCTGTCAAAACCATTGAATATTCTAGTATCTACGCATGCTCTACATATGGTACGTATAAAAGCTTAGAAATATAAAGGAGAGATTGATCTACAGTATATAATGGAAGACTTAGTTTAAAAATGTGTCCTATATATGGGGGGGGGGGGGGGGGCGGGGGGGGGCGTAATATTTACCCGCAATCCGTGCATGCGTAACAACCATCTACCCATCCATTCATGTATTTTTCTTCTCTTTTTTTGTATTATGAGTGGTAAAGTGTTATTAAACTATTAAACTAAACTCCCTGACTATACAGTAGTTGACGGATAAATAGTACTGCAATAAGAGGTCACCATGACAACTTTGCCAAGGCAGACGTACCTCCCAAGACTCATGGTCAGTCCTTCAAGCCCCATGATGTCTGCCATTTGACATCCAGTGGCGGATCCAGGGTTGTTCGAAAGGGGGAGAGCACATGAAGAATCAGTACGTTGTGGTGTACAGTATGTTCGCGGCGTAGCCGGGTTTGCAAAGCCCAGAAGTGCATTTCCGGCGATTTCTGATAAGAATTTTTGCAAAATTAGGGCACCACGCCGTTGCTAAAAATGCACAATTACAAAGCCGCATCAAGATTATGAAACACTTTAATATAAACTCAGATTAAGTTACCAGGACATGCCAAAAAACGCAAGCGAAACCAATTGAACTGACAGCTTTTGAACGTCCGTCGTTTTATAAAAATCTTATCTTGGAACCCATGTTAAAATATCTATGAGTGCATGCAAACTGGCTTTTGCAATGAAAATTGGATAAGCTACAAAAACATTGTACTTATAATCTGCAGTCATATAATATTGCATTTATCACTGACATCGACTTCTTCATCTTGACATGGTAAAAAACAGAACTTGTGAAACACTTGTTTGCGGGATTTTAATTACGAAAAAACGCAGAGCTTTATTGGCACTTCCAGTATATTAGTACTTCCAGTATATTAGTACATGAGCTAAGAAACGTTAACTAAAATGCTGCGGGGAGTCCGGATATGCTGTAAGACTGATATGCGTTACTACTCTAGTTCACCGTCCCAATGTTTGGATCATCAGGAACACCTGCAACCGCTTTCCACGGGTACAGTAGCTGCCCCGATTCGAAAAGGCACAACCGACCGCATTGAAAGAGGCCCAGGCAGACCTCATCGTCCTGTTAGGTACTTAGTATGATTTCATTGCTTCCACTGGGCAGACCGGAAAGCTAGACCATGAGTGATCACTTGGATGCAAGATGTGCTAGAGTGACTGTCCACCGAAATATCAGCAACTGATAGATGTAGATTGGGCAAGAATGTATTTCCAGGTGGTAAGGTGAACTTAGTGGATCATAGAAAGCCAAAGAAAGCGCGGCAACGCGAGATCGCCCAAAACATTAGATCGTTGTATAAGGTTAGGTCAAGGCTAGAGTGTATGACACGAAAGATTCGTCGCGTTATCGGGAGTTTTTTGTCTGACGAAGACCCTTTACATATTTTGATGCCCTTAACTACCCTTTGCAAGTGGAAACAACCTCTTATAGGGTCGGCATATTAGGGTCCACTCATATAGGGCCATTCCTCCACAGAAAAATGAGATATACATTGGAGTGAACATGGCCATGCAGTCATCTGTTATCTGGCAAATATTCAGAAAAATTATCTGGCAAATATCAAGAAAAGACTTTTGCGCCGAGCTACATGTACAGTATATAAGTTCTGCGTGTAGTACGTGTAGAGTAGATGGAGCAAGGTACAGTACATGTATATAGGAGATCCTCTGGGATAAGTGTTGGCTGCGACGAGGCATCTGGAGTGAGCTGTAGAAAAACCTGCCAATTGAAACGTGAAAAGGTAAAGTTAAAACAAGCTGCAATCATTACCAGAGAACGCAATATTTGCGTGGGTCTTTCGATGTGCGAGAGTTAAGGATTGACGCATTACAGTATCTATATACGATCGGCTTTAAGGACTCCCAAAGAAGTTGGGAAGTTCGCTGGCCAACTACGTCTGAAGTTAACTTTTCTTAAATTCATTTAACCACATTCTTCTTTTGATATAGTACATGTACTACATGTATTTACTTCTTGGTCACCATCCTGTACGACTCGCAACCTCCTTTGTGTGTAATCCCCTCGCAAGCGACCGAGCGAAGCGAGGCTGATAATTTCGCCGCGGCAGGGATCTATTTATTTTTCAAGTGTAACATGGTCGTTTTGGGCGATCCGTTTGAATTGGACAATAATATTTGGGTAGACAACGCGAAGCGGCCATTGGCGATTTGTGATCTGACGAACTACATAAAGAGTTTTTTACGAATGGTATACACGTTTGCGTAATATAATACGCACGTATGTTATGTATTTAGACTCGGTAATTCCAAATCTGTTTTCAGAATTGAATACGGTTAAAAATTGAATAAGGTTCAAAATAATATACGACGAAGCGGCCGCCTTATTGCCGACTAATTTCTAAGCACATAAACCGTTTTTATGAAGGGTATGCACGTTCTCGTAATATAATAGACACGTATATGTTATGTATTTAGACCGGTAATTCCAAATCTGTTTTCAGAATTGAATACGGTTAAATATTGATCGAGATAAGGTTCAAAATAATATACGACGAAGCGGCGGCCTTATTGCCGACTACATAAGTACATAAACCGTTTTTCCGAAGGGTACACTGCACGTTCTCGTAATATAATAGGCACGTATGTTGTGTATTTAGACAATTCCAAATATGTTTTCAGAATTGAAATCGAGTAAATATTGGCCGAGATAACGTTCAAAATCTACGTGCGATTTGTTATCTGCAGACAATAAAATAAATACACGGCGTAGGCGGTTGGGCCTTGGGGACCATGGCTGGGGAAACGATACTCGTGGGGGGGGGGGGGGGGAGCGGGGTAGAAAAGGCGGGCGATATGTTATTGCGGAACGTATTTCTAGTATTAGTGTTTTCTTCAACATTGTGTGCAGTTGCACTGTGTGTGTCCTCGCCGTTAGTTATAGTAAAATAATATACCAGTTTAATCATACATGTAGACTAAGTTAGGTCAACCACCTGTTACATGTAATTAACCTCGATAACACAAGGGTACCTTACGATCTTAATTTTTAAAATCCTTTTACATGTTCTAATTTTAGCTCTTGGAAATGTAGGTATCAAGAATTTTGATCGCAATCCCACTGGATCTGATACCGACGAAATTTCAATAGACGTGTTTCTGAGAGAAGCGTGAGTGTACAGTTGTACTAATGTTATCATACACGCAGCAATTCTTATTGTGGAATATGAAACAAAACTTCCCCTAAAACTTTCCCTCTCCGCTCAGAACGATAACACAAACCGATGCCTTGATCATTCTTATCATGCTCAACCTCATCCAGTTCATTCACAAACGATAAAACGATTGTAAACGATATACATTATAAGCTTTATACTGTCAAGTATGTTTCAGGATGAAAATAAAACTGAAATAAATTTCGGCTTCGGCAGCTAATCAAACCTCGGCCTTGATAATTCTCGATATCACGCTTCACCTCATCCAATAACAAGCCTAACGAGTTTTTAATAACCGACCCCAAAACAACAATTAAGATCCTAACCCTAACCCCCTGCCTAACGAGTTTTCAAACCCTAACCACCCGCCTAACTAGCTTTAAGACACGTTTCGCAAATTGTTGTTTCGTTTCACAAAATACCATAAACCACTTTGTCAAGCATTTCAGCCGCGATCATATCGTTTTCTCAGGATGTTGCAGCAACAATGACCAGTTCCTCGTGTGTGTGCATTGCTGAATGAATGAATGAATGAATGAAACATTTATTTAAAGAGGAAACCTCAGTCATCCAACGATGATTTTCATGAGGGACCTCAAAACAATCAAAACAAATTATAATAAAATACATAGATGTACAAAGATGTACATGAAATACATGCAATGCAAGCATATATGGTCTATCGATGACGGCCGTGCTGTCATTTCCTAACATACAAAATTTGCGTATGTACCGAGAAATCGTTTCCTTCGATAACTGTAAATAAATGCTCACTCCTCAACATGAAACTCAGAGTAGTGACGAAAATATTTTAAGTAAATCTTTATATGACACTTAAAATGATAGAGTAACATCTTTTGTGGTGTTTCGTTTCCTTGCTTCGTTCTTGAGATATTTCAGTTTGTATTATATGCAAATGCATTAATGGTCAACCTCGTACCCAGGGCATTTTGCCTCCACGGTGGAAGGTCGGCGAAAATGGCCCTGGGATCGGCTGGTCACATGACACCCAGAATTTCTGGGTGTTTAGATATGATAATTTTTGTGGTCTTAATTGAGAAATGTTCAATGCTCTTCAGAGTTGTTCATGTCAGCATTGGTAGGCATAAAAGCAGCTAACAAGCTTAATAATCCACCATACATCCATGGTTATTTCTTACAAAAGATATGAATTAGAATCATATATCCAATTTAGCGAAAGCTATCACTTCTAATTTGCTGTAAAATTTGGCATTCAGATTTAGATGAATAAATTATACTCGGCTGAATTCATTGAGATTTGTGAAAACCAATCGGATTATAGAATGGACCAGCCGATCCCAGGGCCATTTTCGCCGACCATCCGCCGTTGGAGGCAAAATGCCCTGGGAACGAGGTTGAGTATATTACGTGTATGCTCACATCCAATCAAAATCGAGAAATTAGACATTTTATTTTAAATAAAATTAAACATTTTATTTTTTGTTTTAAAATTTGTTACCCGATAATAAATAATGAACGCTCCCTAACCTTTATCCTGCAGTACATGCTAACGTCCATATTACCATAGTAATGTGAACGCCAAACACGAAACGCAAAACGAAAGCGCGTGACAAGAGAAAAATTTCATCATATAACAATAAAGTAGAGCGGCGGGGTTTCACATTTGTGTGTAGCTAGCAACTTCCTACGGTGGCCCACAAGTGCAACACGTCAAATTAAAAGAAAACCTTAATACAATTACTAACACCGAATTCCAATTCACGACACTTAATTCCAATTCACGACACTTAATTCTAATTCGCAACACTTAATTCCAATTCACGACACTTAATTCCAATTCGCAACACTTAATTCCAATTCGCGACACTTAATTCCAATTCGCGACACTTAATTCCAATTCGCGACACTTAATTCCAATTCGCGACACTTAATTCCAATTCAGTTTGTTGGTCAGCGGTTGTCAACGCAAGTAATTCATGTAATAGTTTTATTAGTATCAACTATCAAATGGCGGCTGTATTGAATTGTGAGATTTGCGAAACAGAATTGGCGTTGGATGATAACTTCTGTTTCTCTTGTGGTACTCGGCTTTCTCGTGAGACAGCTGCTCTGAAATACTATTTTAAACAGGGCTACGAATACAACGTGATCTTGGAATTTATGTCCAAGTTTCACGGTATTTCTATGTGTCTGAGGACGCTGAAGAACCGACTGAAGATGCTTGGTCTCCACCGAAGATCCGCAGATTTTGACGAACAAGAAGTTCGGACACGGATTCAACAAGAAATAGATGGTCCGGGTTGTATGACCGGTTATCGAGGTATGTGGCACACTCTTCGAAGGGAAGGTTACACGATACCGAGAGGAAAAGTCGAGAGTTTGTTGAAAGAATTAGATCCTGAAGGTTGTGAAACCAGACGCGCGCATCGTTTGAAAAGAAGAGCTTATGTTAACCAAGGCCCAAACTACTGTTGGCACTTAGACGGATACGACAAACTCAAACCATATGGGTTTCCTGTTCATGGCTGTATCGATGGTTTTAGTCGTAAGATGTTGTGGTTAAAGTTATCAAGATCCAATAACCCTCGGGTTATATTGAAATTCTATTTGGAAACTGTTAGAGAGTATGGTGGATGTCCCAAGAAGCTAAGAACTGACTATGGTACAGAGAATGGCCTAGCTGCAGCTGCACAGTGTTATTTTACAGACAACGACGAAGCCCATATGTATGGTACTTCTCAACATAACCAACGAATTGAAGGCTGGTGGTCATATCTGAGGCGAAACAGAACCACATGGTGGATGAATTTTTTCAAAGATTTATTTGAACGTGCAGTGTGTACCAGTGGGAATGAGCTTGAGATGGAGTGTTTATGGTTCTGTTTTTCCAGTCTAATTCAGCAGGATTTGGATCATGTTAAAGACCACTGGAATACACATTATATTCGCAGATCAAGGCATGACACAGTTCCTGGGAGACCTGATGAACTATTTCATCTGCCTGAAATGCACAATGCTGAAGATTGTATACAAGTTGTAAGTGAGCAACAATGCCAGGATGTCTCAGAGAACTATCCAAACATCCAGGAAGCTGCAAATGAATATGAGGAGTATTTTAACTATGTTTTGGATGAATGTGGTCTGAGCCAACCTCACAACTGGAGGGAAGGTTTAGAGTTATACCATCTTCTCAAAAATCATGCAAATGACCAGTAACAATTACTCCCCAAATCAGGCAAAGTGTATTTTACTATTTTATTCCATCTAAAAGCAGACAGTTATAATTGTCAAAGGGAGACCTACCGTATTCTAGGTACCTCTTCTACCTCATACCCAGGTTCTTATCTTCTCTCCTCTCCCGCCATGAAAAGAACCCTGGTTTCCGCTGGTCACATGGCACCCAAAATCTGGGTGCTAACAAAATCGTATCGAAGGAAACATACAGCAAAAAATATAGTAGGATAACTAATCAATAATTTTGACACTGCCCATATTGACTTAAGAGAAATCTACCTCCCATCTCCTTCGATTAGATTTTGTTGGCACCCAGATTTTAAGAGCCACGTGACCAGCCGAAACCAGGTTTTTTCCATATCAGGAAATGAGCCGGCCCTCTAAGGGTTATGGGAAGGTGACAATTTCGAGAGGGCCTACCAGATCTTGTGTAAAAGTTAGACATGAAAACGAGGCCCGGAGGCCAATTTGTCATAATAATCCCACCATATTTGTTGATGGAAGATGGCTAATAAAGTCCAAACTACATATGGTAGAAGTACATTGTGTATGTATGTTGTTAAGCTTTTCATAAGCTTTCATTTGATGTATAGTTCAGGGTTCTGTGTCGTGTGTAACTTTTTAAAATGTCAAAAATGTTTGCAACCACTACTCGTCGAGTAATAATATCGACTTCTCACAACTGTTGTAGAATTTTGAATATTGTTTTTAAAAGACTTAACGCACAAGTTTGAAACCGATATTAAACAGAAGATACTATAAAATGCTATTTGAGGTAGAACTTTCAATTTTCTAGCTCGAGGGAAAGTATTTTAAAAATGATAAAACGTGCTGTTATTTTGGTCATGTTAAGGTTGTTTTGTTTGAGAAATTCACCAAACTCAGATGAAGATAATAGGACGTTTTGCAATTTTTAAAATATTTTCCCTTAAGCTAGAAACTTGAAAGTTCTACCTCAAATAGCATTTTACAGTATCTTCTGTTTAATATACGTTTCAAACTTGTGCGTTAAGTATTTTAAAAACAATATTCAAAATTCTACAACAGTTGTGAGAAGTCGATATTATTACTTGACTCAAGCAATGGTGCCAACATTTTGGACATTTTAGAAAGTTACAACACAGAAGCTTGAAGTATACAGCTGTACATCAAATCAAAGCTTATGAAATGCCTAACAACATACGTAAAAAAATGTATTTCTACCACATGTTGTTTGGACATATCAACCCAGAACTAATATCTATTAATATTATTTTAATTTGTCTAATCAATCAGTTATTTAAAATCTATTAAACTATTAGAAGCAATTTTTTCATACAAGATGCTTGCGCACGCAAGATTGTGCAAGATAAAAACTTTGTTACGTTACTTTCTCTGAAGACAACCCGAGTGCACAAGTCGAAACCTTAGAAGTTAAAATTAAAACATGGTGTAAAACCTACAAACGTTTATGATTTAATTATGTATAGTATAATACAATGCTTTAATACATCAAGTCAACCAAGTTCGCAGAAGGTCCATTGTCCAACCAAAAGCATATAAATATAAGTTGATTATGGAGTTGAGAAGATAGTTGTCTTAAAAATGCATTATCGTCACAAGAGTCAGAACTGTTGGTAACATCAGTACACTAAAACAGTTTTCTTAAACTATAATATTGAAAAA
Source organism: Chrysogorgia sp. JL179-B06 (assembly GCA_035772405.1). NCBI lineage: Eukaryota > Metazoa > Cnidaria > Anthozoa > Scleralcyonacea > Chrysogorgiidae > Chrysogorgia > Chrysogorgia sp. JL179-B06. The sequence continues at coordinate 2,957,432 of JAYKKM010000360.1, read as the reverse complement.
CTTTAAATACATGTAGCTCACTAAATTTGTACGTAACTTTTACTTTTTAAACGTAATATTTGAAAACTCTTAGTTAGTAAACTCACAAACTGTAAGTTTATTTATAGGAACTGAATATGAACGGTATAGTTAATATATATTGCAGTATATAAAATAAAAGTTACTATGTTTATTGAAGCCAAAATTAAGTCCTTGCTTTAAACATTTGCAAAGGTCCCACCCTTGCAATATGCTAGTAAAAAACAGCTCTCTAAACTGCTCGCTATTTATCATGTGCGCAACTGGCAATGTTAAAACTCTACCACAGGCTCCAACGATGGGGAAACAAATGGTATGATTCGGGTTGCGCACCATACAATCATGATCAAAATTGACAGAAACTTCCAGAGATTCTCCATTCAGTGGAATGTGTTGTTGTCCTGTAAGCCATCCTAGAACACCTGCAGGGGTAAGATCTGCCATTTGAAATTGAGAATTCAACTATTGGGTAAACATTATTACCCTTGTCTATGGTTTCTTGGTATTTGTCAAAAGCATTAAGATTGAGAATATAAAATTATTATCTAATGACACTTTCCCTGGCTAAAATACCCCCCTTTGGAAGAGACAAAGTATAAAATGCCAGCCATACACACCTCACCTGGATTTGACTGATGCAAAACACACATATAAAATAATTTATGCGTTTTTTGGTTATTATTTTACTCCCATGTTTAATATCTTATACAAGCCTGTTTAAGGGCCAGTCACTACAAAACACAAGTTTACATACACATTTTTGTAGGCCAGGGGGGGGGGCTGCTAACAAAAAATGTAGCAGTGTATTTAACAAGCAATTCACTCTCCTCTACTCTGAAGTCTCGGAATATTATATGCCACTCACCAATTCCACATTTCGAGCAAAAATTGGCGTCTTCTGGCGTTTTTCCTCCACATGTTCGACAAAACATGCTTAAAACGAGCCAAACCACGTGTCAAATTATGTTCCCATAACTCAAAAAATCACAATAAATTGCGTTATCTGCCTTGCATACTGTATATATATCTTAAACGAAGTAGTCAATTGTATTTAATATGCTACCGCTGACCGTCGCGAATTGGAATTAAGTGTCGCGAATTGGAATTAAGTGTTGCGAATTGGAATTAAGTGTCGTGAATTGGAATTAAGTGTCGCGAATTGGAATGAAGTGTAGTGAATTGGAATTAAGTGTCGTGAATTGGAATTAAGTGTTGCGAATTAGAATTAAGTGTCGTGAATTGGAATTAAGTGTCGCGAATTGGAATTAAGTGTAGTGAATTGGAATTAAGTGTAGTGAATTGGAATTAAGTGTCGTGAATTGGAATTAAGTGTCGTGAATTGGAATTAAGTGTTGCGAATTAGAATTAAGTGTCGCGAATTGGAATTAAGTGTCGCGAATTGGAATTAAGTGTAGTGAATTGGAATTAAGTATAGTGAATTGGAATTAAGTGTCGTGAATTGGAATTAAGTGTCGTGAATTGGAATTCGGTGTTAGTAATTGTATTAAGGTTTTCTTTTAATTTGACGTGTTGCACTTGTGGGCCACCGTAACTTCCGGCTGTTTTTATTCTCCATGTCATTACTTTGTATTCTTAGTGAATTACTAAATTTTTGTCTTAATTTTTAGGAGGGATGGAATATCGAAATCATCTGCTACATTTGCGTCGACGTAGACTGGAATTATGTATATTTATGAACATATAGTTATAAAATATTTATTTGTTTAAAGTACATTTTGCATTAATAAGTTCACATAACTGTAATTTGTTTATTCTATTTTCATCATTGTGTTTTGTGTGGGATATAGGCGTGTAGTTTAAATATTTTTAATCTATTAAAGGTTTATTAACCAAAAGGTATGTTTGTACGAGAAAGTATATTTGCCTCTGGATAATCGATTTTATATAAGTAATACCATGACATGAGGGATATTAGTGATTATATGTCTTCGAAAGCCGATGGAAATTTGTGGAAGACCCGAGGGACTTTCACAAATCCTCCCAGGGCTTGACAGACATTCAATCACTGATTTTCCGACATGTCATATTAAAGACGAGGTCTGTGCGGGAAAGTATTTGTCAAGCGAGGTTTGTGAGATAAAACTGAAGGCAAATACTTTCCAATATATACCGAACAAACGAGGTTAATAAGTTATTTATTATAATAATAATAATAAAGACGTATTAGGGGCATCATTATACAATAGTCTCAATGCTCTTACAACAATATATTCTTAATGTTACTTATAGAACTAATTACAGTTTAATTATAAGATAAAGCCTACTGCATATATTACCACTATGAACAAAAAACTATTAATTAATTATTATTAATTATTACGTAACAAGGCCACCAGGTTCTCCTCCGTATGACGAATCCCGCGAAGAACCAACCAAACAAAATGGATAACGTGGATTGTTCTGAGCAAAATCATGGCGCGTGTGTCTAACAAACACCTATAACTGTGATAATCCTAGATCCTTTAAAACTATCTGCTTGAAGTGTAATTCGTCTCGTAGCATTACTCGTACCATCACTTGTTGTTCTTAATATTAGACTAATCAAATACAGAACGGCTGTGGATCCGGGGGGCGGCAATGGTGTGTTTCTGCGCTTCGCTTTGGTTATCTCGATCCTTACCATCTGATGATGAATTATTGATCATAAATAATCTTGGCGTGGTGTAGAAATGGAGTATTGCGGCTCTCCTGAGCTACAGTTGTTGTGTATTATTATTAAATTAACAGTAATTATTTATTATTATTATTTGTAAATATACTTTTAAATTCTGGGTCCGCAGTAATTGGCTATGCTGTTGTGGTCACCCTGCCATTGTTTTATTACTATATAATGTAATCTATGTTAGGTTTGATTTTTTTTTTTGCACAATGGTGAAGCTAATAAAATAAAATAAAATACAGCGAGTACAGTTCGATGAGTTTTATTCCAAGTTAATTACTGCACGCACGCGCACAGATAAAATCCCCTGGATCAAATTGAAGCACGCGCACTGTCGTCAGTATACGTAACCGTTTTTGCGCGAGCTTGAAAAACAAACGTTAACAATCTCAGTATAGACAATCCGAAAAGGATACTTGGAGTTTCCCAGATTCCAATAGAAGAACACTTTACCGACCACTTTGAGAAGTATCCCGTTCAAAATCGTACAGGAAAAACGAAATAATTCGCTGAGCACTTTAGTGCACGTCCAAACAGCTTCACGTCTATTATATGGCTTATAGTTAATTTTCTTCTCTGTTGTAACGCTCATGTTTTCATCTTCAATTTCTTCAGATGCAAGGTCGCTTTTCGCTTCCTTTTACATCAGTTACTGTAGGCATTAATTTTCCGTGCTTTCAGATTGAAAACTTTAAAGAAAAGCAATAATGATGTTCCAGTAGATTTTATTGCTCGGTATTTTCAATAAAGATGGATAGCTCTCTTTTATCTTCATTTAAATCAACTCGCCAAAATTTCACAGCCAAAACCTACCGATCTGGAAAAAGCGTATTGCCCAGCTCGCAGCCTATAGGGGGAGGGCAATATCGTAGATTCCGGACCTTTCAGTAACCAATGCGTACAGACCTGAAAACGAACTCAGTCATAAAATAATAGTTTGTAATACCATGTTGAACTGCAATAGTGTTTGTCCAAGGAAAAGCAAAATCAACTATAGTAGACTTGAATCACTTGATTGAAATTCACAATCCCGATATCATATGTGGACAGGAATCTAAACTTGACAGCTCAATGCAGAACCCCGAGATATATTTCCAAATGCATTTTCAGTCCAATTATTTCGTAAAGACTACAGAGGCGTGGAACGAGGAGTGTTTATTGCAGTAAAAGAGGATATTTTATCAAGTCAAGTTCGTAGCTTAAAATCGGGTGCTGATGCAGTGTGGGCACTATAGCGTCATCAGTCTACTGGCACACTGATATTTATCCCATGAAGAACTTAGTACGGTGATAGAAAAACTTAACGATACGATGCGCAACGCAGCGATAACAGGGGACTTTAATGTTCCCAGTGTGAGCTGGTCTGCTAAAACATACAGTTAATTGTCCCCAACTCCCAGTATGGAAGAGCAGGTGCAGTATGGCAATTAACAACGGTTTACATCAGGTACAGCGACTGACCAACGCATGTGTAGCAGATGTGAACTTTAAAGTCAAAAGTAAATGGTTTGAACCCAGGAGTATCATTAGAAGTGTGAAGTTGATCGTGCAGGTTGTTGTAGTCTTGAGAAACGGCCTCAGATCTGCGGCGGTCATCTTCAGAGTCGAGTAAAGCGTGTTTGTCAGGTTTTCCGACTGACGCCTCGCCGAGGCAATTTTCCGTTTCGTAAACGGTTGCCACCAGCTAGAAAGAACCTCATGCCAACCACACACCAGGCACCCTTACGTGTAATTATGGAGCATATTGTATACCATTACGTTATGGGCCACTTTTATGGGCCATCATAACATCTTACTTTCAACACGGTTTCCGAAGAGGAAGATCATGTTAAAGCCAGCTTATCGTCACAGTAGAGGACATGCATAGCCAGAGCGCGCTAGATAATATACGATCTGTCGCAAGTCGATCTAATATAATTATAACTATTGCCCCCCCACGAATCAATTTTTTCCCCCCCTCCCCCCCATGAAAAGTCTCTTTTCTTGAATTTAATACAAAGTATAATAATATATACAACAATTGTCCTAGCTATGAATTAAGTAATAGTTTTGGCACTTTCCACTAAATTAAAATCCACTTACAAACAAAATAATGTTCATTCCTTTCTCTAGTCAAATACGTATAGCTCATTACTATAACTGTTAATACAGTCACCGTCAGAGCCTGTTCTTCCCTATTTATTTTTGCAAGATTATTCAACTCTTCTTCCAACTTTTCTTTGACAGCCACAGGCACCCGTCTTGGAGGATGAACAACGTTACTGGTTGGATCCACTTCCAGATGATATTCACCTTCTAACAGCCCTGTTCCCTAAAATACATACAAATACATGTGAGCACCTTGGTTTGTTGTTGCTGCTGCTTGTTGCTCGCCGCACAATTACAAGTTCCATCTGTTGGATGGCTTTACTCCCCAGCAAAGGTGTACAATGGGGTCAATAACCACAAAGTTGACTTTGGGTTAACCATCTTTACCTGACATCTTCCCAATGGTCTCACAGTTGTTTTGTTAAACATGGACAACACTTGGTCAGTGGTCCTTAACTGATAATTTACTAGATCGCCGAGTATGCCAGTGATAACATTATACATGCGGCACAACTATATCAAGCTGGAACTGTACTGGCTTTGAGTGATTTAAATATTAGCATTTTCTGCATCTCTTTCCTAATGCTGGGCAATGTTCTTTCTTTAGTTCATGCTTCTGCCCACAGTACTTGCACATTGGATACTGCTTTGAAGGTGTATATCTCCCCTCACGAACATTGCGCTGATACTTCTTCTCGTCTCTCAGCTTATAGACGGACTCGACCTTCTCAAGATCTCGAATTCTCGACAACTCTACTGCTCTGAAAATTTGTAGACACTTCTTGAGATCCAGATTTCCCTCTCTCAACAATATTTCTCTCAAGTTAATCGAATCAAGAATCCCATATACCACTCGATCACGAAGCAATGTTTCCTCCAGGTCAAGCCTTTTCAGGTTCCTGATTTCTCGTGACGAATTTATACCGTCAGTATACATGAGTCATTCTTTTTCGGGTGGCAATATTCGTCGAAGGCGGCGAATAATCATTCCGCGGTTCTATCCTTTTTTCGGTGTCAAACTTCATCGTTGCATATATCTCTCTTCCTTGACCCCCAATAAGATATTTAGACATTTTCACCTGCATCTTCTCCGTCTGTTCAGCCATAGTTACAACTTTTGCACTGGGCAGCCAAGTTTAACATCGATAAGCAGGGACGCCGGAGCTGGGGGGCAGGAGGGGCGGCTGAAAGAAAGAAAAGAGGGGCAGGGGGGGCAGAGGTGCCGGCCTAATTCATGTGCTTAGCTTCGAAACAAACACTGACACAATAGACACATTCAGGTTATAACTCAAAACAGTCAAAATCAGTGCATAAGTTGGGGATCTCATGAGTAAAAATATACTACATATACGTTTTCCGCCTGGCGAATCACCGAATTCTCAGTAATCACAACGGTCAACAGATGATCGCATGATTAATGAAATGACCATGCAACTGAAGCCGAAGGAAGCGTTGTTAGCGCGCCAAACTCCTTTATCCTGCATGCATGCAGGTGCCAAGAGAAGAACGAAAAAGAAATGCTGCTACAAGAGCACTTGCGGAGGCCGCCGCTAAGCCCGGTCAATCAAAACTAACATCGCTTTTCACTGTAGAAAGCACGGAACGTAGAACTGTGTCGTCCGACCAAAGTAAACCACAGCCATTAACTATAGTAGCACAGATGAGACAACTGTCACTAACAGTGCATGTGTACATTATATAAAGACATACTGTTTTCAGTTTCTTCTTTTCATATATTCAAACTAAAGCATATACTTTACTGTCTTTACTTTACTTTACTTTACTTTACTTTAGAACTTGAAAAATTCATTATCATTAATCTTACTTATAGCTCTATTCTATATATACACAATTTCTGCACGATCAAGGTTTCCCTTATTATTACCTCCCTTAAAATATTGTAAAAAAAAAAATTTATTATTACGTTATCGGAATGTTTTTGCCCGAACCGGGACTTTTTGACCGCATTATGATTTTAATTTAACCGAAACTCTGACTATTTTTTCTCTTGCTTTTTCTTACAATATTTATTATTTTTTACTTCCCTTAAAATATTGTAAAAAAAAGAAAAAAAGCACGACGACGCGTCTATTTTGGAGAGTTACTCTGACCAGAAACAGAAGACTTCTTTTTTTGGGGGGTTAACTCCTAAGTTAAAATAACCTAGCTCATAGTCGAAGAATAGATATCAATGAAAGTGCTATGCTTTGATGAGAACCTGCCCCTCTTGCCCTTTTAACGTTCCGGCGTCCCTGTCGATAAGTGTAAGATACTAACTGTGACTATAGGAAGCCGAGAACCCAGCTCCCATACGAAATCAACGGTATAAGGCACTTGAAGCAATATGAAGCGGTGAGAAGCCATCCATATCTTGGCGTTAATTTTTGAATTTTACGAAGACCTGCATATATGAGATACCTTATTTCTTAGCATCTATTAATTGTCTTCCTTTTATCGCTTGTTAAGCCTGGTTTCCATATGATCGCTACGATCGCTACGATCGCTGCGATCGCTCAATTTTAAAACCAGCGATCGTGGCGATCGTCATGGACGAAGTAAACAAAGACATTAACTTTACTATCGCAACTCGCAAGCACAGCGGCTTTTTATTCTAGTTGCTCTTATCAAGGTTCGACAAAATTCGACGTCGGTTTCAAACATGATCGAATTTATCGTGTGTCGAACGTATAATCGAACGTATAATCGAACGTATACTGATCCTATAAAAAGAACTCGTTCGGATTGCATTTTAAAAGTACTGCCTTAAATCTCGTCCTAGTTTGTTTGGACGAACTTGCGCCAAGGAAACGTCGTTTTTGAGTTCGACAGATATTTCGAATGAGAGAAGAGCTTGGAGCTTTTCACACTCTTGTCCCACAGCTTCGGGCACAGCTATACGTCTTCAAGACAGATAAAATTATTTTACAGCTATTTACATAAAACATTTACATAAAATGCTTTAGTTTCACTGATTCATCTAAATTTGCGTGATGTATACAATGAATTAAGGAACCATTTAATCTTACCACAGTAATGTGTTTTATAGATATATAGCCGAATGTCGCTGGAGTAGCTACATACAGATCGCTGAGATCGCCAGGATCGCTGAACCAGTGTTTCCATTCTATTTTCTTAACCAGTGTTTTCATTCTATTTTCATAACATTTTCTATCTCGGCGATCGCGATCGCTGCGATCGCCAGGATCGCTGAGCGTGTGGTTTCCATATGATCGCTACGATCGCCGGTTTTAAAATTGAGCGATCGCAGCGATCGTAGCGATCATATGGAAACCAGGCTTAACTTTTATTTTAACACCTCTCTCTGATTGGTTAATTTTAGAGATGTTGTACTATGTGAGTATATTAACATTGTGTATATTAACGCATCCAAGCATTACCGATATATAGTGACTGAGCATAGGCAGTGCATTGTAACCTTCGCTCTCCATCTGAGTCTCGTTAGCATCTGAGTCTCGTCAGATGGTTACAGGTTAGATTCCTGTACGGGCAGGGGCGCACATTAGGGGGGGTGTGGGGGGGTGTCACACCCCCCAACATTTGGGAATCGGTCCGAAAAGTCGGTCCCAAATTGTCTGTCAGACTGCCATATTCGGTCCCGATCGACCAGTATAAGTATTACGTACTAATATGATCATTTCCGTGCCCAAGAAAGATAAAAACTGGTTACACAATTTCTGATTGCGTTAAGGACTTCGTGACACTTGGATGCGAAAAAGATATGACTGACTCAATTGATCTTGAAAAACTTGTTGATCATTGGGCAGAGCTTCCACAAACCCGACGCATTATTAGTGTTTGATAATTTGAGTAGGCTAGTTTTTGCTCCAGCTTCCAGGCATTTTAAGTAAAAAACTCAAGCTAATATCTTCTTTTCAACAATAAAAATACTGTAATATATAATATTATGGTCCATTCGCAAAAAAAAATTAAGAACTTGTTAAAAAACCTTAATATTTTTTTATTAAAACCACCCTCAAGATGCAGGAAATACGAATTTAGGGGTTTAGATAAATCAAAAATTTTCGGGGGAGCATGCCCCCGGTCCCCCCTAAAGGGCACGTGCATTAGCCTCTCCACTTTGAAACCCGCATATATATATAAATATATATATATAAATATATATATATATATATATATATATATATATATATATATATATATATATATATATATATATTAAATTTCCCATTGTTATTAGGGTTATTAGATCGTCAGGGGTGGTACTGCAAGCTTATCAAACAGGAACATCAAGAAAGTCGGTCCCAGAATAAAGAGCACCCCCCAAAAAAATTTTTGGATGTGCGCCCCTGTGTACGGGACTCTGACGATCGTGTATCGTCTGTCTACTCCGAACTCTCCCACAATCACATTCACTACAGCATTGTGTATATTAACGCAGAAAGAGGTTATCTTGCTCAGTAGCTGTATTGTAACTAGCATCTTTAACTTTAACGTTGACTAACGTTGACTTTGGCAAGGCTGTCGACAATGTTCGTTGAGAATGAAAGTCATTGAAAATGAAAATTAGTACCGAGACGGAGGTTTGGATATATGATAAAGACCTTCAATGAACCAAACTTTTTCTTGATTTTCTCTTAAAATGCTAATTCGTTCGAGATATATCTATATCGAAGACAGAGTGTTCCATCCTCTATCCAAACACCTCGAAGTTGGTTAACAAAACTCGGTTTCGCCGCGTTTCAGTAACCCACTTCTTGGATATCGGATGAGACACCTTTTCTCTTGTTTCATCTATTACTTACTAAATGCTGAGGAATAGTTTTAAAAATGCCATTAATAAGTGTTTTTGAAAATTTATCTAATCAGCGCTCTAAGTCAGACAATTTTCGGATTTTTTTATTTTAATATATAAATTTTTTTTAATTAAAAATTTCCTACACAGATAACCATTTGAATTATGAGATAATTCATAATTATTTGATGTTCATGTTACCCTGAGCATGCAAATTTTTATTGGAATAGAGACGGAGCTATAGGCAAATTATAAATCGTCGTCACGAATGGGTGTTGAAACTTAATAAAATGGTGGCGCGAGAATTTCGAACTGATTCGTAGAAATAAATCATATTTCTGTTTTTCATGCAAACTAACTGACAATAGCACTTTGTATAAGGAATACAATGAAAAGAAAAACTTGTAAATTAAAATAACGTTAAATTGAATAATATTCTTATATCAGCAGGTGAACCTGACCGGATATTAATTCTTAGCAACGACAACAACGACTTTAGGGGTCAATGTCGCTCTTGATTACAACGTAAAGATGCCGTCGGCTGTTTAAAATACGAATTAATGCATATTATGAATCCATATTTTTATTTTCAACATTTCGAATCACTCAAAAATGTTTAAACATTTTTGGAATACCCATTATTGTTATGTATTTTATAAAATCACTCAGTGGTATTAACCGTACGTGTGTCAATGCGTGCGTGTTACCTTGACTGATGATTTGCACTTTTTAAAGCGCATCGACCTCGTTTTGATATCACACTGGCTTTCAAAACCACTTTCCAGGCAAAAATAACGAAAAATAAAAATGAATAAGAAACTCTGCTAAGTTCTCAAAAGAACTGGACATGTATAAAAAAGAGAAATAATTAAGAGAACTTCAATAATTAGAAAAAATGCATATAAACCTCCATAGTTTTCAGTTGTCTGTATAAAGGACGCCAAAATAGCTGATAAGGTCTTTTATAGTTTTTGATTTGGTTGATTCGTTTCGGAAATATCTCTCTTCGAACATTGCCAAAAAGCGCAATTTTGAATTACTCGTGAATCTGTGATATGATAAATTTTCGCAAATGGCATAGCCTAGGGTCTGGTACTACCTTACATGACGAGGGACGTCATATTTGCTCGTGTATTCCGTTGTGTAGTATATATATCATCGAAGCGAGCAAAATGCCAGATATAGTATAGATGTGTTGTGTTTGGGTTTTGGTGAATCAGATTTAGACCGATCACCTGCAAATTGATTGGACTTGAGTTTGTAACACTCTAATGACGCTATTGTGAGTGTTGTTTATCAGAACAGGAAATCAATGTTTTAATTTAATATTAATGACGTTAGTGAGCGCGATAACTCTTGCAGGCCGCACAAACAATAGCACAGCTGATATGTAGTCTTCTAATTTTGTTATCGGATGACAGGTATAATAACTTCGTCGACTAATATTTAGTGCCAAACCGTACACGATATATTGAACAGAAAGACGGACCTTCATTGGTGTTAAGACTACAGCTTCTAACGGACGCTATATATGGTAGTAAGTTTTCAAGTTTCGGCTATTATATATATTACACTTTATTAATATATTACACTTATTTAAGATGATTCGTTTTAATTTTTTTGGCGAACATTTTTAATGTGTTAGTAAAGCCTTGGCCACTGCTTATCTAACTAATGTTTTAATATTCTAAGGATTTATGGTGAAGGAAAATTTCGAGTGTTGGAATATATATATTTTAAGACGAAACCGGGAGCAGTTGCGAAAAATTGCACAGCAAGTCGTCCGGCTGGAATTGAATCCGCGACGCTGCGATGTCACCACTGAACTACGGAGGCCGTTGTTGAGAGCCTATAGTCACGAGTTCTGTATATATGATGGTAATAATGCTGTCATATATACCATTTTTATAGACGCGAATATAAATGGAGGCGCTATAGTCCAACTCAAATTATCCCCAGAAATTTTTCTGAATCTTGGATAGGATGGGAATTGAATCGTTATATAACTTAATGCTGGTAGTGGCATAGAAATCTAACATGAATACAAAACATTCGATGGCTATCAGATCCTTTAAAATTTCTATTATTTTGATAAAGCAAACTCGGAACTGTAATTTGTTTTATCTAGATCTGTAGAACTGTATTGTTTCTTTACATTTATTTCATATATTTATTTATTTACTGCTTCGGAGGTCCGTATAGAAAAATATTTGCCCGATGTCTCATAAACTGTTTAAGTATGTAGGCCAAGGTTCGTTTGTGCAAATAATTTTCTCTTCTACGGACCTAGTAAAAATTTCAAATAACAGTTATTTATTTTTATTATCTCAGACAAAAAACGTGTTAACAAATTACGCAAGAAGCCGTGTTGAGTTCGGTAAAACTTCATTTAATATTATAGAATAAGAAAAGAAAAATAAACCAAAATACTTTAATCTTTGTAAACTAAGTTATTTGATTCCAGCTTAATTGAATGAGTTTTGTATTCATTTTCCGTTTTCCAGACAAAAATAAAAATAAATCGAGATATGGTCTGGAAACTCGGCAAACTTCAAAGCGACTATAATGAGCTACGTTTTGATGTTGAACCGTACCTTACACCGTGCACATCCTTTGTTTTAGGTTTATTAATATTTAAACAACACAGTTGAGCGATTAAACCCAAACGATTCTATTGGATGATTGCTTCATTATATACTAAAATACAATAGGTTCAGTGACCGTGCACCGTGCACAAAATTGCATAAAGACGAACAAAAAGATAGAACAAAGACTTTAGCTGAGTTTCCAGACCATATCTCGATTGACTATGGACAAACAAACCCAAGGGCGGCGGAAGCGGGGGGCAGTGGGGGCAGCCGCCCCCACGAAACCTAAAGTGTGGGGGCATCGCCCCCACGATTGAGCCCAGCCTTATACTCATAATTTATTAATATACTCGCGAGAGACTCGCGTGTCTTAATGGCATGACTATATAGGATGGAAAATTAGGCCCAAAAACTAATGTTCAGGACTTCAGGATGTATTAAGAATACATTGATATACATAAAAGGAAGATTTTATTAAAAAGGATTAAAACATCCACAATAATCAATAAGAAAAGCTGTGCATATATGAAAGCTTGTGCAATCTACGTGATTTTTCTCCTTATATTTCCCTGAAAACTGGCCCCAAAATGCAGGAAATCCTGTTTCCGAGACTTTCTAATACAACAGATGCCGGATCCCCTTCTGCCCTCGCCCCCCCCCCCCCCCCCCCAATATTTAAACTGTTCCGCCGCCCTTGAACAAACCTTTATAGAACATCAACGCAAAGCTCAAATTATAAAACATTTTGACATTCAACTATATCAGTAATATCGTATTTGGGGTTAGAGGTACTTCAACCTATGTGGATTAATGAAATTCTGTGTTAATGCATGAGTCTGATTCATTTGAAAACCCAAACACAACACATCCGTTTCTGAAGTCTTATGAGCGACTTCCGTCGTTTAAGTTACATCACGTAAGGTAGTTACCAGACCCTTCGCCATTTGCGAACTTTCGCTGTCGCCCTTACACCCTATACAAGCTTATTGCAGAATCATCTCTCGGCAAATGTAGATATATACCTTTGCATATAGTTGTGATAGTGTCGTAAAGCTGTGAAACAATTGCGAACGAGCTAGCGCTGTGAACGCCATTAATATTCATCATTGATTTGTTATAAAAGGTAAAAATGAAGGAACTGTCTCTAAGCCTATGATTATTTCTTTAAAGCACTTTTTTAAATTTACATTTAAAATCTTAAAGCATATTTATATCGGGTAGCGCTATGAAAATGCTCGTAAGACATTTTAAAATAATTGAATAAACCATTTAAAAATGGTTAGGTTATTGTGCAGCCATTTTGAATATGACCACGATATCATGTTCTGGTAAGGTAATATAAGGTAGAGCCATTATAATTTATATAAATATAGATTACAAAATAACGCGTTGTCATAATACGTACTTACCTGCATTTTTACAACCTTAAACTATTATATTTCGACACATACTTTTATATAAAAGGTATACTTCTTTTCTGTTAGTGTCCTTTACATTTTTGTTTCTGTGCATGTCATGAAGATGCTTTACTTCTTTCCCTTAGAGCAGGTTATGATTGGATTTTGTTCTCGAATTTTATCAAGGTATAGTTATCGCGAGAATGGAAATATTTAAATCGATGATGAGGATCTTGATCATCAGCGCATTTTTTCCCGTTATCCTTTTCCACCACATTAAGATCTTCAACTAACCCCGGTAAGTTCGTCATATTTTTAACATTTTTAGGGAAATTTCAATGCAAGGTTATAACGTCCCACTTCCCTAACAAGCAAGAGGCGGTATTTTTTAATCCATATATTGAGTATAAACTGGTTCACATACATGCTGGATCTATAACTTCGCGTATAGAGACTGGGGCTTGCATGATAGCGTAAATCATATTTAAACTCCAATCCATAACTGCAGATATAGTTTATGCTTGACACTTTTTAGTGTTATATTTAGTGTTGAGAGTAAACTAAACTAAAACTTGTAGCGGTTGACACCGTCTACAGAACATAAAAATACTCTAACGATAACTGTCGACCTTTTGTTCCACATAATTTAATTAAAGTGAAGACTGCGACATAAGATCGACATAAGAATAAGATCATAGTCCAAGCATAAGCCAAGAGCAGAACAAAAGACGAAACAAAGAAAAATTCTCGTTGTTTTGTCTTCGCAATTCCCAGAGGAGAAATCATGCTTTGTTTTCATATTGATCTTGTTCTAAAAATGCTTATGTTCAAGCGAGAACCAAAAAAGAGAACTCATTTTAAATTGCTTTTGTTTGTAACACCAATTACATGTCTGTCAAACCTTTGTCTTTTGATTTTTAACAGATTAGTTTTAAATCATCTATAAGTAATTAATTACATACTAAATTATTATGAGTGATTTATATTCTCACAGCTATCGATGTCGCTATTTTTAAAATATTTTTTTATCAAATTTCAACGTTGATCAATTAAATTACTCACTCTGCAGGATTCAAATAAAATTCTGTTTAGTATATGTAACTAAACCATAGTCCCTAGAATTAAACTAAATTTGTATTTATATATTTTTTTGTATTTTTATCGACGTCGACATGATGGAACATTGTTAACTATAGTCGCACTTTCGCGATTGCGGTCCGCTGTCGACGATTTTCCATCGACTCAACAGTGTACGTAGGTTAATCATGTCGATAAATTTTCATGTTATGATGATCAGAAATATATTTGTAAGATTCAAACAACTCTGTATATAGTAACTGAGTGTATAGTGGTAGATAGCAGACTGTATATAGTATAAACGCTCGATTTATCGGTTTTCTTCCTCTGGTTTCTTAGTTTCATGTATATTGCTTAAATATAATTTGTGTATTATATAGACATAGTACATACATTATTGTAGCTATATAGTATAAAGTGTATATAGTATGCACCTTCTTTCTTTTCTATCGAGTGGTTCGAACTGAAGTGTTTTTGCTAGCTGCTTTGCTTGGAAGTGTTTGAAGTAAGTTATGTTGCTGGGAATTCTTGTTGCATCAGAGTCCCTTCGCAGGCTAAAGTAGCCCGAGTTAACACCCAGCGGGCGTCTTGTTAATGACATAGAAAGTTAATTAAAAAGAACGACTATAGATTTAATGAAAATCTTTGAGCTTTTTTATTTAAAGTTTTTTAATTTCCTCTATAGTTATAATTGAAGGAGATATTGTCTATTCAAAGAACGTCAAAGATCTCATCAGTATTTCCGAATCAGATCCCAGTGGAAATGATGCGGGTCAAAAGAGAAAAGTTATCAGAGGATTAATACATTACTGGACCAATGGAATAATACCGTATGTTATCTCATCAAATTTAGGTAAGATTAAAAAAAGTTTTATACTTTTATTGATAATATTGGTTAACAACTGACTATTTGAAACTAACAACTTCAATTGGTTGTCTGAGGTGTATACCAAATCTATTGGCAAGAACAATCGAATCGATCTATTAGTTAACATGAACTTTTGGTTCGTGACAACCAGAAAGAATTGTAAAATGCAGAGCATCTGAAGAGATTATTTTAACCAGTCAATTTTGACAGTCCAATTACAGTCGAACTTGGAACTCCTACTGAATGGCAATAGTTAACCCACAACAACACGATCAGAATTTGCAGCTGTATTAACTGTACATGTGTAGAACGACCTGTATTAACTGTACATGTGTAGAATGGGCGCTACCATGGCCGTAGGAAGCAGGGGGCGCGGGGGGCCGGTACCCCCTATTCTCTGGAAGCAGCTGCGGGTCGAGCCCCCCTAAAAAGTCGAAGTCAAAGCACATGTTTTCTGCTGCCAGTTAGGACAGGCGTATGGCGCAGAGGAATTATATAGGATCTTTCCATCCAACCTGGTATTTTCTTCGCTACAATTCTAGCTAGAAAATCAAATAAGCAATTACTGCTGATGCCTCAGATTGCACCAGCATTAAACTCGAAGCATATAGATTTCAAACAAATTGCGGGGGCGGGTGGCACTTACTCGTACATTAAGTTTTAAACACAGACAAATTCAACCATGTGCAACTAGTTTCCAGAAACTAGTCAGATATTGACGAAGGAAGTAAAGGTAATCTAAAATTATGCTGTTTATCATCATAATATTTTGTTGTAAAACTGACCTCAAAATGCAGGAAATCGCGTTTCAGAGAGTGAGTAAATCAAAAATTTCGGGGCACTATATTATCTATTTTATTTTGAATACTAGAAATACGAATTCGCAATAATCCCCTCGCCCGCCTTTTCTACCCCAACCCCCCCCCCCCCCCCCCCCTACGGGAATTTCTCCATCCATGGTGCCCAGACCTCGCACGCCGTGGCCGTGTATTATTTCTGTTTTTCAAATATTCACAATTTCCAAAAGCCCGTTTCGTCGAAGAAATGTTTGAACGTTATCTCGGCCAATATTTAACCGATTTAAACTCTGAAAACAGATTTGGAATTAGCGAGTCAAAATACATAACATATGTGTCTACTATATTACGAGAACGTGAATACCCTTCGTAAAAATGGTTTATGTACTTAGAAAGTTAGTCGGCTTTGTCGGCTAAATAATGATTAGCCGGTCACTTCGTCGAATATTATGTTGAATATCTCGATCAATATGTAACCGTTTTCAATTCTGAAAACAGATTTGGAATTAGCGAGTCAAAATACATAACATATGTGTCTACTGTATTGCGAGAACGTGAATACCCTTCGTAAAAATGGTTTATGTACTTAGAAATTAGTCCGGGCTTGGTCAGCTATGATAGTCTCGATCAATATATAACCGTTTTCAATTCTGAAAACAGATTTGGAATTAGCGAGTCAAAATACATACTCGGGCTCGGATTTCTATTTCCTCAAAAAACTATGTCTCTTGTGACGGTTCAATTTAATCTGAGTATCTAGTTACCAGTGCCACATTTTCCGATCCCGCGCACGAGGACGGTTGATCATATATATATATATATATATATATATATATATATATATATACCTATAAAGCCGATCCGAGATCAGGATCCGCTTGGATCTCGCGTGATAAGGGACTAAACGGCGGTCGATATTAGCACCCTCGCCCTCAGGCCTTCGGCCTTCGGCCGGCGCTTCGCGCCGGGCGAGGGGATTAAATACTTCTGATGGTTTTCAACCAAAATAAGGACGTTACAAAGGTTTTGCTGCGTAAGTTGTGTTAAGTTGTCAATAAATAATATGTATTAAAATGTATACATTAAAAGTCGCGAAAATTAGATACTGAACCAGCATTGGAGTGGCCAGCAAACTGCACTATAAGTTTCGTAGGTACTGCATCTTATGGGATATAGTGGATTCGTATAGTTAGCTGTATAGGTTTAGGATTATGATTAGGTCTATGTTTAGGTTTAGGTTCAGTATATGGATCCACTTCCAAAAGATGAAGTACTCCATAAGTTTGGCCAAATTTAATAACTGTATGCAATTCGGTATCGTGTGGTGAGGGAAAAGAAATGCCCATAACCTATGGAAAAAACTATATGAATATATAGTGCGTGATCGTGCTTCCATAAACCTCGTACCCAGTGTATTTTTGGTTAATTGTCAACAACTGCATTCGGTATATACTTGTTTGTGCATGATTTGTTCACGTCAATACATCAACAAACACAAAGGACCTAAGGTCCAAGTGATCATAAATTATCTTATTAAACACCCAGAAATTCTGGCGAGTTGTGTTTCCCTAGATTTTTTGAATTTGCTAATTACTAAAGTATTCTAAATTACTTATGTTCTTTCAAGCTGATCCTACCCGAAGAAGCATCCGGTTGGCATGTCGTCGCCTTCAGGATAAAACATGTATAAGGTTCAAACCACGAACGACCGCTGACAAAGATTACATTTCTTTTGTA
Source organism: Chrysogorgia sp. JL179-B06 (assembly GCA_035772405.1). Classification (NCBI taxonomy): domain Eukaryota; kingdom Metazoa; phylum Cnidaria; class Anthozoa; order Scleralcyonacea; family Chrysogorgiidae; genus Chrysogorgia; species Chrysogorgia sp. JL179-B06. The sequence continues at coordinate 2,939,408 of JAYKKM010000360.1, read as the reverse complement.
AATGAGAACGGGTAGGTTGCTATAGAAGCTGTTTATATGTATGGTCCAATCTAGCTAACCCGTTTTGCGATAATACGTCCTACCTATAGAGATAACTTGAATTAACTTTGAGCTGTTTCTATAGCCAAACTAAATCAAAACTACTTTTTAAATTCAGTTATTTTTGGGGTGTCTTTTACTGCCATGTTAAGATTTTAATCAAACATTAATGAAATCACGGAGTCAACACGGCTCAGCTAGCTAACTAACCCACCGGCTCACGTAAACAAGCCCTTAATAATATAAAAGTATATAGTGCTGCGTATAATAGGCAGCCCTAGATGAATTATATATATATATTTATTATATACATGACAAAATTACTGGATTCTGATTGGCTGAGAGGAGTGCAATAAAATCATTTATTGCCACTCGAGTGCAATAAATGAAAAGAGAGAAGACACTGGGAACAAGTTTGACAATAAAATTCAAAATGGTGGCCTATTCTGCAATGGAAAGTTTTCACTTTTCCAACGACTTCTGGTACACTATGAATTAAAAATTCCATGTAAATATTTTGAAATGAGTACAAAGAACACCAAGAGTGAAAAGGTTTGTTGTCAACTAATGAGACAAGACGTTTTTAAAGACTTGGAAGAAGATGAAGCGTGTGTGTCGTAATTTTGTCAAGCATATAATAAATGAGTAATCATATGATTTTGCTTGTGCAATTAAGGATTTACACTACTCGTGGTATTTGAAAATTATGCCAAATTGCACTCGCCTAACAGCTCGTGCAATTTTGGCACAATTTTCAAATATCACTCGTGGTGTAAATCCTTAATTGCAATCGCTATCATACGATTACCTATATATATATTATATATATATATATATATATATATATATATATATATATAATATATATTATATATATACATATATATAGGCAGTATTTAATATAACTGGCAAAGTTCTGAGAGTGCTCAATATCTTGAAAGATAGAGCAATTTAATAGATTTACGGTAAAAACTTAGAAAATGTTCGTTGCTACTCCGAGTTTCACGCCGATTGACGATCTTCAGGCAACTGAGATTGGATACTGATTAACTATTCTTATATACTGTCCGGAACATCATTAACAAAATAGAGTGATGACGGAATCATCTTTTCTTCACGGAGATTAAGTTATTTGCATAGAATTTGTTTTGGTGGCGGCATTTCGATATTATTTCAGATCTTTTGTTCAACAGGTTCCTTTGTCGGCTTTCATAATGGCGAGCTTCTCTTCTAAACAAAGATTGCATCGTTTTCTTCCTGCCACCTCGTGTACCAAACAAAACACTATTACTCGTTTATTAAACATTATGTAATCTATTCTTTAATCTTAATCTATTTCTTTATGATTGTTTAACAAGTCTGTTTGAAAGTTATTTCACATTACGTTTACTCTCTGACGACGGGCCTTCCCTCGAAACCTTGAAGGACATTGGCAAAAAAAATAACTACTTTGGTAGCTCCCTATCGTTTTATCCCCGCATGCAAGCTGGTTGCTAATTTGGCAGGAAATTACTGATAATCGGGAAATTTTATGATCGACGAAGGTAAAATAATTTTTGAAATTTTAATTCTATTTTTTCATTAAATTCTATCGGACAAATTTTGCTTAATGTTAAACAAAATTAAATTAGGTGATCAATACAACATTTATTTCTCACTAAAATGTTTCTTGAAGCAATTCCCACAAGACTGTGAAGTTTGAAGAAATTTCACCGAAGGAAACGCGAGAACTGGCAGGAAAAAGATGACTGAAAATATCAAAAAAAAATTATAATTTAGACTCGTTGATGCCATGGTAACGATCTTGAAAAGTTAAAAAACAATACAAAAGTACGTAATTGAGAAAATGTCATTAATGGAGAGTTTCATGAACATAAGTCACAAGGGGGAAAAAACTAGGTTTCTTTAAACACTTTAGACCAATATCATTATGCATTATGTAGAAAACCTAAGGGATCCACCTTTTTTCTAGTCGGAATATAGTAGTTTAGCGCTATGAGAATGCTGGTAACACATTTAAAAAATTGAATAAACCATCTAAAAACAGACTCTTGGGCCGAGCAATTTTATAATGTATATAAAAAATTGGTTTCGATACATCGATATCCACTTTCAAGGAATGTCGACAAATATTGATAAATAATAAAGATTTTTGAATATGATCGTGACGTCATATGCTAGTAAGCGTTGTATTTCGTACTGTTGTGATACCTATCGTAGAACCATATATTGCCCAGTTTTTATTGTAATAGCCATTACGAAAATAACGTTAAAATAAGCTTAATTTCTTTGCATTTACACCAACTGACTGCTTTACGCAGCACATGACGTCACAGGTCATTTGGTAGAATAACCCTAATTATTTTTAATATGCATTATACGAGCATTCAATTCAACCTACTATATTCAGGCTATTTAAGTCACATACATGAAGTAAACTTATTTTTTGTTGCCAATGTTCTTTCCTGAAAGTCGATCCCTATTATATTTGACATTATTAAACACTTATTGATATCGAGCAGGAGGTCTTTACCGCAAAATTATCCTGCCAGCGGTCTTTCAGTACAGACCGAGCGACGAAGGAGCGAGGTCTGTGCAAAAAGACCAAGGGCAGGACATTTTTGCTGTAAAGACTGGCCAAACTATGTTAATAAGATTTTTATTATATGGCTCTTTTAAATTTCTTACATTTCTTTAATTTTTCGTAATTTTTCAAACATTTTCGTCATTTTTTAATTTTCCGTAATGACCGGTCTTTATCGGTTTGTAAAGAACCAATAAGATTGCAGAAAAGCTGCATTAATACCGCTCACGAGCCATTTATTTTTATTTATTAAGTTTTGTTTTCGTTTTGTTTACCTTTAATTTGTTTTGGTTTTGTGTATGTCAGGTGTTTTTCTTCAGTTGGTCGACAAGGTGGAGAACAAAAGATCTCCTTAGGCAAAGGATGTTCATCTACACAGAAAGTGATACACGAGATTTTACACGCACTTGGATTCTTCCACGAGCACTCGAGATATGATCGCGACATATATCTGAAAGTTTTGTGGTGGAATATCACACCTGGTAGGGCGTCAGGTTGCTTGTTTTAATTCAGGGTTTAATAAATCAAACTATTTAATAGAAACGTTAGGGACCGGTCATTATTTATGGCTGGAGGGCGAAGAGAAAATGGTTGGGAAACTGAAAATACTAAGACCTGTTGGGTATAGCAACATTTTCATGACTATTTACATAAAAAAAATTAAATTAAGAGTTCATCACTTGAAATTTCGTCATCAATTCTTCTTAGTCATTATTGCACATTAGCTTTTGTTATTGTTTTCCTCTCCTTGTTTTCCTTGGATTCCTGCTCTGTATAGGGAGATTATGATAATAATCTGAAAGTTACAGTATAGGATCTCACTGTATATCTATTTATGTTTGTTATTAAAACTTGTATCGACGATAATTTGGGTTTTTATGGAATTGGGCTTTATCTAACGTTTTCTTCTTGGGATGGGTAAAATATTTTCTTTATCCATAAATGGTTCAGACGATTACAATTCTGATCATAATTTGGTTTGGAAAAATATCTCTTATATATATATATATTTTTTTTTTGGGCCTCATCAGTGTAGTGCTGATGAGCAGGATGAAGGTAACTGCTATTTACAGTCACCCTTGATGCCACACAAATGTGGGACATCAAAAACCATGCCAGAGTGCTCAAACTGCAAGCAGTGAGCGTGCGCACAATGCATAAGCGACAATGATTTTCATCCTGTTAGAGTGCTCAATATGACCTAAAGGTCATAGAGCGATATCTAACTACAGACGGTACCATTTCGGCCTTTTGGGCCTCATCAGTGTAGTGCTGATGAGCAGGATGAAGGTAACTGCTATTTACAGTCACCCTTGATGCCACACAAATGTGGGACATCAAAAACCATGCCAGAGTGCTCAAACTGCAAGCAGTGAGCGTGCGCACAATGTATAAGCGACAATGGTTTATTAGAGAGGATATTTATTTATTAGAGAGGTTTATTATTTATTATCAGAGAGGATTTAATATAGTCAAATACATATATGGAAAAAGTGACTGCCCCAACCGGAAATCGAACTCTGGTCTCCGAATCAACGTTTCGGCGCTCATATACATATATATATGTTGGAAAGGTAACTACCTTCTCAAACTCATTAATAATTCATGATGAAAATTCAACATAAATTAATATTTAATGATATTTAGAAATAGAGGAAAATTACGGTCAAATTTTGCTAACTTTAACCTCGATTTTCTCACAAAATATGGATTCGTTTCAGAAGCAAGTTCGAACACTCGCAATTGTTCATCCTCTGATGTCTAAATACGCCCGGACAAACCGGTTAAAAAAACTCGGCTGCGCCTTGTATTTTCAACCAGCTTGTCCGTATTTAGAAATCAGACGAAGAACGCTTACTCGTGTTAGAACTATTACTTCCAAATCATGTTAATGTGGTTATATACGTTTCGTTTCGTAACACGCCGTAACATCACGAGAGTGACAAAATACAATGAACGAAGTAGGCATAAATTACTAAATAGCTGCTACATAAATAGAAAGTGATAAAGTTTCTATTTATGTAACATTTTAGCAATTTATGTCTCCTTCATTCATCGTAATCTATCACTGTGATAGTGTGACGAGTTAGACGACGAAACGTACTTAGTATATTACTAGAAATACGAATCCGCAATAATCCTGTCGCTCGCCTTTCTACCTACCCCTAGAGTTTCTTTTCCCCATCCATGGTCCCCAGTGCCCTGCAGATCGCGTATTTGTATTTGTAGTCTCTGTCGATAAGATTTTGACGTTATCTCGGCCAATATTTACTCGATTTCAATTCTGAAAACAGATTTGGAATTACCGAGTCTAAATACATCACACACGTACCTATTATATTACGCGAACGTGCATACCCTTCGTAAAAACGGTTTATGTACTTAGAAATTAGTCGGCAATCAGCCAGCATGCGCGGCCGCTTCGTCGTATACTTTGAACGTTTTCTCGATCAATATTTAACCGTTTTCAATTCTGAAAACAGATTTGCAATTTATATTAGCCACTCTAAATACATAACACGCGTACCTATTATATTACGCAAACGTGTATACCTTTCGTTCGAACACCACTCGCCAATGGTCGCCCTTCGTGTTGCAAAAATTATATTGTCCGATTCAAATGGATCACCCAAAACGACTTTTTACTTCCTTATAAGGAATTGGTCCTACCATGCTCCGCTTAAATATATAAATATATACAAACCTTTCGTGAGAAAGGGGATCCCTGCCGCGGCGAGATTATCTCCGTCGCTTGCGAGGGGATTAAAATATTTTCAAAATTATGTTGTGTTATGAATCAGTTTAAAACTATATTTGCTGGGCAATAATATTCCAACTTGACTTGTTATAGGCAAGGAGAAGAATTTTAACACCTATAGTCACGACCATATGGACGACCTTGGTTATCCCTACGATCTGACGAGTATCATGCATTACGACAATAAAGCTTTCAGTATTAACGGTAGAGATACTTTGGAAAAGATGGGAGATCCATTGTTCAGGTTTGGAAGACAACAAAAAATGAGTTCGCTTGACGTTAAACAAATTCAAACGTTGTACAAATGTAAACAACCTCATTCACAAGGTTAGTTATATATTTTTTGAATTGAGATGTTGCACCTTGGAAATATCGTAACACGTTTTACGTTTGCTATAGTCAAACTGTTAATAATCAGGAAAAACCTGAACCCAGGATCAAATCCGTAACCGTCCCAACACCAGTCTTCCGCTCTAACCATTGATAAATCGAACCACGTTTTTAATGCTTATAAATTATGGGTTTCCTCATAAGAGAAAAATAAATCATTGAAAGGAACACAGTTGTATGTTAAAGTTCACTAAATTCAAGTATATCTTAAAAATAACACTATCATACAAAGAAAGAAAACAAGGTCCATAACATGTAAGGGGAAAAATAACTAATAACATACAATAAATTAAGGTTACATTATATGATGAAACACTGATTTTCGTCATTTTTACATTTTTATATATTTATATCGAGGGGCTGGAGTTCTTTCGATTGCCGCAAGTTTTTTTCGAAAATATTAAAATGCGACCGAGATATAACTAAAAATCTAACGACCACTATTTTTTTGCCGCGAAAGTTGTAATTGTAATTGACAGGTTTAGCGGCGTGTTTGTTTATTTAGAAAGATATCCTTTATCATACTTTGTATACTGTCCATACAACACAGCGAAATTTTCTTTTTCGAGCGTTAACAAGTGATTTTTCCCGATCGTAAGTACGCGTGCTTCATGTCTCCGAAATCAAAGGGACAGAGAAAGAATACAAGTCCATTTTGCTTTACACGGAGAAAGAAAAAAGCTGAGCGAAAGGAATTTATTGCGAACGAGAAACAAGCTCTGGCGAATAGTGACATGGGCTCATGGTTTTCTCAAGAAGAACAGTGGCCAGAACAATTCAACGATTCCAGAGCTTGTTCTTCAGCGACAACTGAAGCAGCAACCGCGAGCGCGAGTAAGAGGAAGATAGAAGAAAGCATGAAAGCGTTTCTCTCTGAAGACACAGGTGGCCGCGTTACAGAATCAACTGATCGTTCTGATTTTGAATCACTATCGTACTTTCCTCGGCGGCTTTCCTCTTTTCTGCCGATCAGCCACGCTTGCTTCAAGATTCTCTATGAAAATTGAGCCATCGAATCTGCATTTTGAAAATTATATATTGTTAAAAAATAGTTCGGAGATTTTTTAAGTTTAGAAACCAGGAAGCTCGCTATAAATGGGAAATATATACATACCCAATAGCTCTCATGTCCTCAAGAAGAACTTCTCTGCTATTAGTGTCGCTAGCGCTTGACTCCCCATTTGACTCTCCGTCGCGCACGGCAGATCTTCTCCTGCATTTTCGTTTGGCCGATTTGGATTGCGCTGAATTTCGCAGACTAGCTGAAGCTTTGCTTTCTTTACATTTGCGCTTCGCCGGCATATTTGTATGTGTTCCTGTTTGGTTTGTAACCTTGCCAAGTTACCCACTTAGATAAGTTGAACCTGATTGGTTCACAGTTTGAGGTGATGACAGAGGGCGGAGAAACACAACAGAGAGCAGGAAAACCCCGCCAAAGCTCTTTTCATCTTTTATAGAGAATGAAATATTGTCAGATTGTCCTCACAAAAAAAGATTAGTACAGCGTATGTTTTATTCGATTTTCTCCAAACTTGGCCACAATGTAGAACAGTACTACAGGAGCAAAACCGTGTTCGCGTTTTTGATTTAGTGCTATACTTTTCAAGTTATAGGCGTCTGTTCCATCGTCTTTACAAAATTTTGATCAGTTAACTTGTCTGCTTTATATCTCAGCAAATACAATACCTGTCAAAAAACGAGAACACGGTTTTGTTCTTTGATCATTTGAGATGGGAAATATGATGTTTCGGAAGCCTTTGAGCTAAATCAGAAGCGTGCGGATCTTGTGGCGCAAAGGCTGTCATATTTTAAAAAGCTACTCGTAACAACTACAGTTTTAAAAAATGTGGAGTTTTTGCTACATCACTAGCTCCAGCAATTAATTATTGTTATGCTTGCCAAATTTGAAGGGGAAAACGTAAAAATTGAACGCGCGGTGGGCATTTTAGTGAAACGGGTTTTCATCATGTGGAGTAACCTTAATGAATAAGTATCATGAAAGTAGAAACGACTTCAATTTAGATTTAAAGGATAAAATGGAAGTAGAAAACGAATGGAAAACTGCCTGATATTTAGATGCCAAAATGCGGTTTGTGATTTAAGCTTTGCGTTGATGTTCTAAGATTTGTTTGTCCGAAATGCTAAAATCAGCCATAATTTCGAATATAATATTCTACTGCTAGAGAAATGTGACCTAATTCAAACGTTGATGATATACTTGAACGCTCTACTGGAGATGTTATCAACTTTTTCACTCAAATCCTCATGAACAGTCTATCGCGGTGAAGGCTAAAAAGGATGATTCAAAAGGACCTTCACATTTTCTAGAATTTCTAATCCTAACCCTAATCTCAATCCTAACCCTAACCCTAACCTTAACCTTAAACCTAACCGTTGCTAACCCTAACCTAACGAAAAATAAAGACCAGACAAAAACAGAAAGGTCCTTTTGAGTCATCCATTTTAGCCATCCCCGTCTATCGCACGAAAAGCAGAAAAACCCAATTCCCGAGACACGCTCATTAGCATTTCGGACAAACAAATCTCTATGGAACATCAACTCAAAGCTCTTATCATAAAACATTTTGGAATCCACATCAGTAATAACGTATTATAGGGATGATAGCTACTTTAAAGATAATGCATCACAGTTATGAATTGACCAGTAGAGTACGTGTCGCAATGTCTAACTATATTTATTAACAGAAGAAGACGATCTTGGAAGTTCCCTTTCAGGACGCATTTTTGAACATTAGAAAATAGCAAATTTTGTGCAAAGTTTTCCCATCAGAAAAGGGGGTTCCACCCATAGAGATCATAAATAAAACTAGAGGGGGCATCCAATCTTCATTTCAGTCAATCCCGGGTAACCAATTGGGCGCTGCCATCTTGGATAAATTGGCGGCAAGATAGCACACCCGGATGTAAAAAATATCTGGTGATTGTCGTGAGGTCAAAGGTCGCTCGTTGTTTTTCATGTCTTTTGACAGTGTAGAAAACAAAAACCGTGTTGAAACTGCACATGTGCTAATACACCTTTTTTCCCGGAAACCAGCCATGGTCAATTCATGCTCGTTTGTAGACTGCTCAAACAGGTAGACAGGAGAATAGAGGACAGATGCACAGTCACGTCAACTCACGCCAGATCACGTCAGCCGACTGCTTTTATCTTTTTTCATGCCCCAGAAATCGCCAAAGAGCTAATAGGCCCTAATAAGCCTTTTGAATGGTTTGTTTCCAATTTTTATTGTATAAAACAAATTGATTCCATTTTGCCGTTGTCTGTTCAGTTATAGACGTCAGACGTAATGTTAAAAACATTAAAATTCTCCTCCTACTTGTGGTCTAGGCAGAGGTCTGGGAGCTGGTAATTGTACATCCGGGTGAGTTATTGTGCCGCCAACTGAGCAATGGCGGCGCCCAATTGGCTACCCGATTTTCCTCAAAGTGCCCCCTCTAGTTTTATTTATGATCTCTATGGTTCCACCCCCTAGATCTGTCACTGTATAGGGGATGATTAGAATTTACGCCGGCCCACAAAAAATGTTACACAGTTGATTGATGTTGAATGTACAGTATTTCAATGTAATTTTGCAAATATAGTCAATTTTTGCATCCCAACGACAACCTTATTATTTGTCGTCTTCATAGTTACATGAAACCATTACTCAAGTTGCGTATTATCTGGTTGCCGATGGATGACTTGCTAATATCCTCAACAATTGATGTTATTTAGGACGAAAATGCTTCGATAAAATACCAGGATGTGATCATTACAGTCTACATGGCGATGCCTGTGAATCTAATTTCACATTCATGAACAGATTCTGCAAAAAGTCCTGTGGCTTTTGTAAGTCTTTATTCTATGAAATTAATCTTCACATTTAGGCCGGCGCTAAATTACGATGCAATGCATAACAGAAAAATATAATTCAGACGAATTTAATTGCTCAATTATATTCGACGCAACTTCGACGTATAACTCGATTAAATTCGATAGTTTCAATTATATTCGTTTCACTCGCATTATCCATGTGATTCAGACGAATAATACGACGGAAATGCGTCCCGAGTTACACTCAGGGGTTGATACTCAGAGGTATTAAGGCATGGCTCTTGACTTCGACACTGACATTTATTTACTATTTAATTACTATTTTCCAGAGATTTTGTCCAAACTAAGTCAAACTTACCAAACATATTCATCATACAGTAGGAACTAATTTACGATTTTGTTTCCATGACAACAAGGTCAAGTGACTCATTGACGGCGATATTGGATGAAAACTTAAAACGTTCTTGAGGCACGCGAATATATATAATTTAAACAATTAAACAGCATAATTTGATGCAAATATTGATCTAGTGTATCAAGCTAAGTTGCAAGATTGTATAGGTTTACAGCTTTGCCGTAAATGGAAACTTTTAGCTTCGCCCCCCAACCAATTAAGCTGTTAGCTGTTACCTCATCTTAGCGGTTATTTGCATGGTTAAGTGACAAAATTCTGACGATTATATACCTCGATTCCCTTGATGTTATCCAGGCCACAGGCCTGATGAGACCACAGGCCGAAATGTCAAACGACAGGTCGTGGCAAAGCTAATAATTGCGTGGCCTTTAATACGACTGTTTTACTCATCCACTTTTACGTTTATTCGCTGACTTACTGAATAAATGTTAATAATTTCTTTTTTATAGGTTATGCTTAGTGAAGAAATTAAAGTAATTTAAAGACGTATTCGCGATCAACAACCAAGTGTAAAAAATAAAATAGTGAGAAAGTATCAAGAGCCCGAAGTTAATATGCACTACGAGTGACTATATCGATAAAAGTGTCTTGAATGCGATTTTTACGTTTTTCTAATGCAAGATTGCACCCGGTATATAGTTCAAACGTTGCGCATTTGCGGAATTTGTTTAGTATTTCTTTGTCGATTGTCAGTTGTTCTCACTACGGCCGGTTGGAGTTCTTGAGTTAGGATTCACGTTATATGTATAACAAGAAAATTATTGGTTTTTAGTCGAGAGGGTAATGTTATGTATCTAAAACTTGAAATACGTATACGCAACAACCCCTCGCCCGCTACTGTTTCAAACTTTTATAGCGTAGTTGTTTACAGCATAGTTCTTTTACTTGAATTGCATGGGTAATAGCCCATTCATTTACCAAACCGTGAATAGATTTTCAGTGGACAATGTCTCTGAGAGCTTTGTGTTGTCTGAATTTAATTGTTTCATAACTAAATAACTATTAAATAGCCCAAACTTTTCAATTTTTGGGTTCAGTACCTGCACTGGACAGAATACATGGGGAAGTCTACTGCTGTTTCTACCATCACCAAGAAAGAAATTACTTGTCATGCACTATTAATGATTCATGAAATAATTAATTCAGTAGTTAGCATATCTTTATCATGCAATAATGGTCCCCTTTAAAAAAATTAAATTCGTTCAAATGTCTAGGCGGGTACATATAGTGCAAATGTATAGGGGTCCATTCAAATTGGGTTTACCAAGACGTATTAGAGATTCTACCCCGATTGTTGGTGTGCATAGATTATATAAAGAAAGTTGATAAGACTACTGCGATATGGAGCTGGCAGGGATTTGGATAACTTGACATTGATGCTCTTGAGAGTTCTCAGCGCAACTTGAAACTGATCGGTTAGAAGAAAGTTACTATACATGTGTAATGCTAGTTACGAATTCCTTGAAGGCATTTTACCACCATATCCAAAGATTACTATTTTCATCTCAATGAGTCTGTTCACACATATGTATACGAGCAATATATGCAGGATTTATACAACTTTTGAGTTAAAATTAGTTTTTGTAACATTGTACAAATATGAATGTGTTTATATTTGTAATAATTGTAATTTGGATCCCCATTGATACCAGTGTTAGCATTGAAGGGGCTATCCTGTATAAATATTATTGTATTATTATTATTATATTATTTTTATTATTATTATAATAATTATAATTATTATTATTATTAATGCCTCAAGTTTCCCCAATCCCAGAATGTTGTTAGACTATGGGGGTATTTATATGGATTAGGTCTAGCCCTCTTTACCGAGATCCTGCCTCTCAGTCAAACCCTGTGTAAAATTTGTTTTCGTTTATACGAGAGCAGGGCGAGATCTCGCTATTGAAATTTTCCATGTAAACGCACTCAAGAGGGCTGGCAAGTCAAAGCTCCGTACACGCGACAAAGTTGGTCTTCGCCAGTATATTTTAAGTCAACTCTTTATTTCACAAGTTCTGTTTGTTCATACGTAGGTTTTAAATTGAAAACTTGTGCAGGAAAATGGGATTCAGCGGGTTACGTAGGAAAATACATGTTGTCAACTCGGTAAACAAGTCAGCCCTCCTACAAGGGCTAGCCCTCCTCGAAAGGCTAGAATATTTCCATGTAAACGTGAGGTAAAATGCATCCCTTTTACTAGGTTCAGCCCTACAAAGAGGGCTAGCCCTCCTTCATATAAACACCCCCCTATGTGTACCGGTTCTAATACATTTGATTAACCTTTTATTCTGCTGGAAAATCTCTATTGCTTTCCTAATATTAATTAACAGATTTCAATGGTTATTAATACAAAACGGCATTGTGTACTACAGTACCTAAATAATATCACCATGCACATATATAACTGTACATGCAGCTAGCTTCACCTGCTTGTTGAAAATGGTCTAGCTCACACAGCTTGTTCAATCCCCCTAACAATTTCTGCTGATATAGTGAGTGCATGTCAACATAGTACATACCCAATGTCAATATAATTCTATACATAAGCTGTATTTTACATTGTAAGCCTAGGACCAGCATGGTCCAAGCCTATGCACAGACACAATAAGTTGTGGCCCACTAGGCCAGCTACTGTAGGCGAAACATGTTCCATAATATGGATGGAGTAACACAGATTGTTTATGGAATACAGATCAGTATAGGGTATGATACATGGACGATCGTCAGGCTCCGATCACATACTCAAAGTCCCGGCCGGTGACTCTATCCATTGAGCCATCAAGACTCAGGTTACAATATGATATACTGGTTAGATTGATGTGTGCTGCCTATGCGGCAGTTTGTAATAGACTTTCATTCAATTATTAAATACATATTACAAAAATAATAATACTTTAAACAAAAGAAGTCTTCGATGATTTTTTAGTAAGCGTTTTAGTCTCGAGCAATAACATGTCAATCAAATTTATGTAAACAACGCAACGTGAAGTGCTCACCAGATTCAGCACCGATTCATACGTATGTCCGGTATTCAAAGTTCTTTACACAGTTAATTACTATATATCAGTAATGCTTGGATGTGTTAATATATACACTGCTGTAGTGAATGCGAGCCGCAAAGGCAGTGATATATCAATTGAACCAATTGTCACATTCGCTCTCCATCTGAGTCTCAGTAGCTCAATCGTTATAATCACGGGCAATCAGAAAGTTCCATCTTCAACTCCTGTTTTTCTAAGGATATGAGCACGGTGTACTGTTAACCTTTTAGGGTTTGCCATTTTTCATGAATACGAATTTATTTACTGATGCAAAGGTCCATAGATGAACGCACGTGCCATACATAAATACATAATGGCGGTACGAAAATCTGCGAGCCTGTCAAGTGATAGTCACGTTTGTTATTGCAGCAACATTATTTTTATATTTATATAATATATATATATATATTTATATTTAGACAAAAGGCTTATACTTTCACCTCGCCTTGCAATAAATGCGCTAAAAATACATTTTCGCGGGAAAAGAATTTATGCCGGTCGATATTGGCACCCTCTTGGACGCGTCAGGGCGAGGGGATTAAATACGGAATCTAACTCAGAATGTTATGCTTTTCCTTGGAGCTGTATATGTCCGCATTCTTCACGCTACCTATACATGAAATCGAATACTCTTAGTGTATTGCCAAAATAGTGTGTAGGTCTTTACGTTTCACTCTGACGAGGATGTAGACAACATATATATGGGAAAGAGGTATGCACCTTTTCTTTCAATTGAAGGGAGTAATCAACCTTTTTCTTGCCTCACAAGACATCATTTGGACAGAAGAGTTGATCGAGGAAACATCAAGGTGATTGCAAGACGTTCATGCAACTGTGACAATGATGCAACATCATATTTCTCACGTTCTCGAAAGTAATGATTCACTAAAAGGATGCTTACAGAACATGTTAGGACACATCCAGTCCAATCTCCTCTCTTGTGAAAATTCGTCAACTAATGCAAACCCTTCCGATTCATTTTCAACAAAATTATGGAGCGCAGCGGTACCTGGAGACCAAGTTTAGATGTAACTCAATCTCATACCCAGAGCCTGCGCGCCAAGATGAGCACTTCATTTATCCCGGTCAGCGGCAAGCAATCGTCTTCTGGACGATCTTTTTTAGTATCTGCGAGAGATGCCTATATATTATGATATAATATAATATACATCAGAACTGCATGCTAACCCAAAAACAACTTAGATTCTAACCCTAACCTCCCGCCCAATGGGTTTTCTAATCCTAACCCCTGCGACACAGGAAAGCTAAGTAAAAATACTAATACAAAACCTTAATACTAATAAAAGGATCGTCCAGAAGACGATTGCTTGCCGCTGACCAGGATAAAAGGGGGAACTACGATGAAAAAGTCCTTTCAAGGCCATCCCTAAGCCTGCACCGTATCCACTCCCCTATGGAGGGCAATCTATTTGCTCGTCAATTGCCTTGTATTTGCCTTTTTGTATTTGTCAATGCCTTTGTATTTGCCTTTTTTTTCGTAGGCCACTTCCTTATATGGAATACGTTGCAAAATTGGGTCTTTCGTTCCCAGTTCCCTATAATGTGTTACTGTCATCGACGATCTTTAGTTTGTTCGAAGACCAGGAAAAATATTTGTTTACCGATAAAGAATGGCCCAGTGTGTTTTACAAAGCTCTTGAATGGTAAAACGTTGCTTTCTTAGCTTTTCTCTAAATCGTCAACCGGACAATTTGACGAGAGTGTTTTATATGTCCGCGTCGCCGTCGGCACTCGGGAGTGATCGGCTCAGGTTACAATTGCTACACACGTATTATAATGTAAGGAATTGTACTTTCTGTCAAGAACTTTGGCTACACTACATCGACCTTGTAGTCTCTAATATAATTTTAAAGTTCTGAGGCGAAACTGCGAAGAATTACGAGACGAGTCAGACGATGGATGAACGTTTGTTTGGCGACGAAGCGAGAATAATAATAGTTTTAAGTTTAAACTTGTAAATTGTCGGATTTTTGCTGTTTTGAATTACATTTGATTTTTGCTGTTTTGAATTACATTTGATTTTTGCTGTTTTGAGTGGTACAGGTGTATAGAATAAATCTTTACCAGCCATTAGTTCTGAAAAGAATTGTTTATTTACCGCGATTCGAAAATGTAAAACTTCACGAGCAAACGTAGCAATACTGCAATAGCTCCAAAGGAAACTGGTGCGAGAGCTCAGCATCAACCAATCAAATGACGAGTTTCGTCAGAGTTCACGAGATTGGATGTAACTAAGAACTTACATGGGAGAAAATAGCCCAGTACTTGGCGGTAAGTAAGGAACTCGAAGGATTTTTCGCGCGACAATAGTAGCAATAGTTCTCTTTCTTAAATTAACCATTATCCTTAATATATACACTGCTGTATATTCTGAGGATACGAGCTTGACGATCACCCATGTATCGTCCAGTATCCTTAAGTTAGAAATCGCTCTAAATTAAGGATAATGGTTAATTATTATAATTAATTATAATTATGTAAATTATGTAACACTGCAAATGTAAATTTTATATTAAAATAACTAATATACAATTTTCAACAAGTACAGGAAGTTCAGAGGACAATGTAGCGGACAATATGTCTATATTGCATTATATTTACAGGTAGTGGTTTTGATAATTTCTTTCCTTCTTTCCCTTTTTGCTCGTTGTTAGAATTCATCAAGCATGCATGTTAATTCATTTGAAGTATCCAGTCCACGACTTCCAACAAATATTCGAATTTGTAGTACCTAGTACAAGAACAAAAACATTTCTTCACTTATTTTATGTGGTGAATTATTAAAGTGCTGCTGCGATGAAAATTGTGCCAAATGTTGAGCATATTTTCTCAAATTTAACGGTTTTGCATGACCGCTATTAATGCATTGTCATAATTACCATTAATTAAGGCTATATGTGCCCCAATTCAATCACCGAACCGAGTTTGTGAAAAATGCAACTGACCACGGTGCTGAAACCACGGCCTGAGTTAAATTATATATGGATGACATTTAGAGCTATTTTTACTATATATCAACATGTTGTGGGGTAGAACCAGTTGGACTGCGTCTACCACGGGAAAAGTAAAACGCTCCCGCCCTCCACGAGTTTGGGGTAGTACCTTAGGCAAGTACTAGTAACCTCTAGCCTCCCAAATCAGGGTTACGATTCCCAATCCAAGGTGTTTACCGTGCCGAGGAATGAATGGCTAAAGGATAAAGACAGTCGCGAACGGTTCCTGTTCTGAAATGGCGATTCTGAACAGTATTAAGCCCTGTCCTACGCACCAGGGTACGTAGGATGGAATGTAGAAGTCCTGGGATCTCACAACTTATTATGATGTAATATATAATGACAGACCAAACAATAAATTTGGATAACGGCGTAAATGAGACCCAAACAAATGGATTGGGTGTCTTGCCCGACACGGTGGAGGACACCGAGCAGCCAATACCGGGTCGTCACCAAACTACTGCTCGGAGAGGGTGGGGATATAGGATAACAAGTTAGTAATGGAATGCTATTTTACTGGGATCAGCCCGAATCCTCAGAAGAACCCTCACGATCTAAGGCAGCTGGTTGCTGCCCGACGGAGGAGTTTCCAGTGTCTATTTACACTGTGATTATGTGACATAATAATAATTTTAATAATAATAATATTTAATTTCCTTTATAACAATAATGTCAAAATATTTTACATTCAAGGTACTGATGATAAAATTTGTTCAATACACCGTAGAATAGTTATTATTTCTTAATAATAATAATAATAATAATAATAATAATAATAATAATAATAATAATGAAAACTTTTATTCAATTCAATCAGTTAAGGTATTTACAAATAGGAAAACTAGGTTATATAAGAAGATAAAAAAGAGAAAAAACTGTTTATCTCTTACGAAAATCGTAAGGCAGTCCAAGTACTGACAAGATCAAACAATTAGTAAAACTTCAACAAATCTGGATTGGTCAACGATTTGTTGCGTCGTATATACAAATATAAGGAGGCGCGTATGCATGGACACTTCCATGCACTCTCTAACATTCTTGTACAGTTTATTTCGGTACCGTTAAAGAGATGTTTTAATTGTTTTATGTGTTTTGTGATATGGCCAAGAGTAGTAATTTCTACGAAAATCTTCTTGAAATGTTTAAAAGTAAGTAAGCAATCTCGTTCGATTTGGTTGTATTTTTCCATTTTATAGTTCCTTCTTTTTTCAATGTTCGTTTCGAAACAGCAAGTAAGTTCTAACGACGTCAGGACGAAACGACTGGAATAGCTCACTGGGACATCGATAATCCTGAAGGTCGCCATAAATTTTGAAGCAGTACGAACTCAGCTGGCTCAGATATCTCAACATAGTGTAAAATATCGAGTCGTGTCTCCATGTGTGACGGCCTTTCTCCACAGCTACTGAACAATTTGATAGCATATGGCGTTGTGTTTGTCGCTCAGAGGTCGCATGAAGCAACTTCAATTTCCCCCCAGCGATGCAAATTTGAATTGTTGGGTAAGCTATATATTAAAGCTCTTCTATCGAAAACATAAATATTTTTCGGCATTTGGTCACTAATGGCTTTCCAGCTTGATATTTGCTTGCCTGTGGATACTTTCTTGATGTGCCTCATTATAGAGTTCTGTTCCTTTAACGTTGATAGATGGTCAAGCACATTGTTCTCAATCTGATGTTGTAGCGCCGATTTAGGGTTTCTCTCGTTGTTAATTATAATTGAATCCGTCATGTTGTTATAATTTGTAATTTTGAACAGCGCTCTGATCTCGGCATTTATTGATTTACTGAGGATCTTCCTTATACTTAATTTACAGTATTGGAAAACATCAGCGAGTAGTTGGAGGCCAAAACCAAATTTACTGACCGGTAACTTCAAAAGCCATCTCTTAACGTATGATACGATCTTGTCGTCCAAAATTTGAGTTATCGAAGTCGTAGATAGGTGGCACACAGATAGTCTCCATCGGATTTTATTGCATACATATTTAGTAATTATTGAGATTTTATGCTTTGGATGAAGAGGTAAATTGTGTATTTTCTCGAGATAATCTACTATTTCAGTTCCAATTCCTGTTCAACTGGTTTGTAGCTCATTTTGTAGCTCATTTTGTAGTTGAAATGTTTTCCTAAGTACTTGAATGATTCACCCAGTTCTACGGGAGGAATCATTGGGTAGCAGCTTTTGATCCATCTTTTTTTAATAATAATAACAATAATAATAACAATAACAATAACAATAATAATAATAATAATAAAAATAATAATAATAACAATAATAATAATAATAATACATTGTAGCCGTGTAAACGAGGCTTAGAAACTGTTTCGTTCTCGACCAGCTTTCGAAGTCACGTGACTGTGAACTTTCCAAATATGGTCGGGGTGTAAACGTAACTTTAGCAAGCATTGTTTAACAGAGGCATTTTATTCCACAAACCTGGCGATATTTTGAAATGTTTTCATTTTTTCACGAAACGTTTCTCTTTGAATGATATTAACAAAACCTCCGGCACAGCGGCAGTACGAAGCCAGATTGGTATGTTTCACCTAATTAATAGGAAAAATATCAAATGCAACAATTGATACATTCAATTGATGTACGTCATCGAGTGTTTGTCCTTTGTTCCTTGCACTCAATGACGACAAAATAAAAAAAACAACCTGTACATTGAGTTTGAGCCGTCGAGTAAACTCTAAGGCCTTGTCCACACGTTATGCGTTTTCATAGCGTTTTTATATTGTTCTGAGTCCTCAGGGGAGCAGGAAACAGTGGTCCCATCACCTGAAACAATATGAAAACGCTAGGAAAACGTATACGTGTGGATGGGGTCTAAAACGACGGCGTAGAAAAGCATAAAATACGAGAATGAAAACGTTATTTCTAAAGAACAAGAGCAGTTATCGTCAAATTATTAACATTTCTAAACATAATACTTGAAGGTCTTTGATTTCAATATTATTTATTTTTCGACTACTGTTCTCCTTTAAGGCACCGGTCATTATTTATGGTCGGGGCAGAAGAGAAACAGATTTCGAAAACATTTTTTACGAAACCAAATTAAGATCAGAAATTTAACCGTCCCAACGGATATGGGTAAAGAAGATCTTTTACCCAACCCAAGAAGAAAAAAGTGATAAAGCCCAATTAACAGCATATCGTCGATACAAGTTTTAATAACAAACCCAAATAGATATACAGACAGATCCTACTGTAACTTTCAGATTATTATCTCCCTATGTAGAGCAGGAATCCAAGGTAAACAAGGAGAGGAATACAATAACAAAAGCTATTGTGCAAGAGAGCATTCTCGGTTGCAGCACCAAAACTGTGGAATTCATTACCACAGGAAATTAGAAGCTTTGAAATGTTAAGTAGTTTTAAGTCTGCAGTTAAGACTTTTATTTTTTAAAATTAATAGTTAATATTGTTCATAGTGTTAATATATGTAGAAGGCTTTATCTTATGAAACTGTAATTAGTGAAACTGTAATTAATGAAACTGTAATTAGTTTTAAAAGTAACTTTAAGAATATAAAATTGTTGTAAGAGCATTGAGACTATTGTATAATGCTCCTAATACGTCTTTGTTATTATTATTATTATTATAATTTTCAGTTACCCAACCATTTTCTCTTCGGCCCCCAACCTGGCCATCAATAATGACCGATCCCTAAGCAAAACAAAATAATCTTTACTTACACCACGACACTTTGTGCAAGCAACATCTTGTAAAACGAATGCCATCGACTTCTGTTGAGCTGTGTTAACGAGTTGTTGTTGGATTGCTTCCATGTCGTACTCGTTTTGACAATAAGGACATTGCAGAGCAAAACTACAAACAACAAATTGATTGTGACCACTAGAATTGAGTAAATATATAAATATGACGATATGACCATGATTTTTAAATTATTTTTAACAAAAACTTTATAATTCGTTTTTTAAATGACTTATGTTGCATTATTGAACAAAAGATTCACATAGACCTCTTTCATATTATTTTATATGCATGCAAATTAGCCTTTCTGGCCTCGTTACAAAGTAAAGATTATTTGGAATTACAGACACACGAACGAGGTCAAAAAGGCTAATTTAAATGAATATAAAAGAATATTTAATTTGGGTGCCATTATGAAAGAGGTCTATACAGCACGCAAGCTCAAATGACATGCCATAGCCACAAGAAAATAGTCACGGATGCATTGCGGTAGAACCAGCATATTTGTATTTAGTACTAGGGATACGCAGGCCATATTATAAAATTGGGCGCGTCTTACGCACCTGTGATTGGTTAGTAAAGCGGGTTTTCCTGACTAAGCAAATTTGTTGGCGCGAACCGATATTTCTATTGTGAAAATTGAATAGATCGTTAATTAGTTCGCAAGACAACAGAAAAAGTCACTTCCCGCGAACAAATTCGCCTAGTCAGGAAAACCGCCTATACCGTGCTTGCATCAGGCTATGTTATGACGTCACGCTACATTTCTTTGTCTTATTTTAGAAAAGCATGAGAAATTGACGTTTTGTGTTTACATAACCCAAAGGTGCCAACCACTCGAGGGAGTTTGGGAAAATCCGATTTCAAATTTTTGGTTTTCTGTATTTTTACATATTCGTAAAGATCATGTCCTTATTTCACTTGCCAAATTTCAAATTATTACGAGTATGGAAAGTTACCCTTTCGACTGTTTTTATACATGATTATATACCAAATTTGTTACTCTGTTGAGTCTTTGACGTCACAAATTATTTTGAAATCACGGGCTCGTTAGGAACAGGTTTTGAGCAATGGCGAACAAAGTTTAGGTGAGTTTGGAGCTTGAATTACTTGCGATAAAATGTTCATAGTTAACTTCTTTTGCAAATGAGAACACTAAAATGATATTCGGTAATAAAAAAACGACAGAGAAATGTCCCTCATATTTCGTCTTAGCTGGTGCATTTTAAATAAAACCTCGCTTATGAAGTTATGGCTCAGGTTTACATCACTTTCGAATTCTCCCAAACTCCCTCTCGTGTTTGCATTAGGCTATGTAAACACGGGTGGCCATTGTAGGTGAACAAACTAGCATACTTTGCAGTACGATGTACCGGCTAAGGAGGGCAAACGTTACAGAAAATCGCATGCGGCAATAATGTAATCTGCATGTTACTGAAAGCCGCCGAGACCAACTTGTAGAAAATAAACAAAAAAGGAAGAACTCACGTTCTATTTCCTTCGGGCAAGACGATGTAAGAGTCTCGACAGAGATCTATGTCACGACAACCATTACAATACGTACATATTACCTAAAAATAAATAAATAAATAAACTTACGTATGAATCAATGAACAAACGAATGAATAAATGGAATGATGTGGAAAGAGTGTCCATTCCCGCGTTTGCGAGAATATTGCGTTTGCCAGATAGTGGTGTTTGCATTTATATCAGTGATTTACTGACTTAATATAACCCTAATGTACTTGCACTTTAAGTTCATCGAATTGAAATCTGCTATTTGTACCAAAATCGAACACCGTTAGCCATGGAGACAGAACATTCTCGGTTGCCACTGCAAAACTCTGGAATTCATTACCAGAGAAAATTAGAAGAACTGACTGTTCCTAGCCCCCAAAATGATAATGCTATGTTTGAAAGGGAACTTAAAATGATGAAGAATGGCACTAACAGTTCTTCGATATCTATTTTCGTTCTTGAGATATGTGATATGTCAATGAGGCACAGGATGACGTCATAGCAGGCAAACAACGTTGTTGCAATTCTAAAATTTGTGTATATCTTTATTTATCAAGTTATCCAACGAAATTACTTGAAACTTTGCACGTGGATACATACCACCAAACTAAAGAATATGGTTCAAGTTATGTTGTCACCATAGTAACAGATTAGCTTCCAGACCTCCTAGTCTCAAAAACAAAATAATTTGTTTTCTCTCAAATGCAGAACATGTTGAGATTGGCAGTTCTCAATAACTTTTGCAATACATTTTCCAATGCAATACCCAAGTTTGAAATCGAAAACGTTGCTTGCGACGACAGAAAATGAAGACTTCTGTATGGGAACGAAGAGGTTTGGAAGCTAATCTGTTACTATGGTGCCAACATAACTTGAACCACGTTCTTTAGTTTGGTGGTATGTATCCACGTGCAATGTTTTAACTTGAAGATATACACAAATTTTAGAATTGCAACGTTGTTTGCCTGCTATGACGTCATCATGTGCCTCTTATCATTTATAGATCCGGAGCGAGGGGAATTCGACGAAATATTACGGTAATATTTCGACGAATTCCCCGAGCGGAGAGTCTATAAATGATATATTATACCGAAACAATCTTGAATGCCGTCTTGAAACGTCTAGAAACGTCTTGTTGTTCCTCCATTGTTTTACAGGCTCGTCTTGGTTTACGCGCGAGCACTGGGTACGAGCGGGGTATTCGAACTCGAATTACCCGCTGATTACGTCATCAGCGGGGAATTCGAACTCGAATTACCCGCTGATGACGTCATCAGCGGGGAATTCGAGGTTAAAGCGGGAAATTCGAGTTTAAATTGACTGGTCACGTAGTACAAATCTAGCTCTTTGATTGGACAATTTATAGTTGAGGTATAATATATTAACATATCACATATAACTGAATACCTCAAGAACGAAAATAGATATCGAAGAACTGTTAGTGCGATTTTCATCATTCATCATGAAAGTGCCCTTTCAAACGTAGCGTTATCATTTTTGGGGTTAGGTGCACTTTAAATAGTTTTAAGTTTTAAGTCAGCACTTAAGACTTTCCTTTTTCAAATTAATAGTTTTTGTAGTTATCATAAAACTTTATTGGTTATATACATGTAGTAGTTTTGATTATATAATGAAATAAGTAACTTAAGTAACTTTAAGAATGTATTGTTGTAAGAGCATAGAACGTAGTATGAACCAATAGTACAGATGCCTAATATGACAAGTGCACAATTTTAACATTTGAATTGAATGTCACATCGTATCCAAGCAACTCAATGCCCAAACTTAATGCGACCCCGATAACTCCTCTTCATGGAGTGAAAAGGCGCTGCTCATGGGTTAACAGTTTGAGTGCATCTAAACAGTAAGTTCACTTTTATGGTTTTTGCTTCTTAACAATATCATATCGGCGTTAAGGTGGATTTCCACAGGACTAGAACATGATCCTGAAGAACGATCTTGTTCGACATCTTGTCTTGTCGTTGGCTGTAATGAGTCTGAGGTCGCTGCTCCTTCAGTCATCCTTTTTCTGTTGGGGTTGGCCCCTTAGCCTTTGCCCAGTCAAGGGCGACCTACAAGGCAGCAGCTGGTGCTATTTAATCCATAGCTGGTACTATGTGACCCATAGCAGGGAGGCATAGAGGATACTCACACTTGCCCAATCTGGGTCCCCAGACTATGGAGGGAAGGAGTCGTCTTACTTCTCCTATCATGAGCTACGGAAAACCGGTCTCATGCCATACCCAACAAGTGATTTTCAATAAAGCCAAGATAAGGACCAGATTGGAAGATATTACAGTTCGATCCAGTCGAACAAATCATTTTTATTCCGCCCGGCATTTTGCATGTAAACAAATATGACAGCGACCATATTGTATGGGAAAATTCATTCTCCATGTGACCTGAAGGACACATCGTCCGAAACGTCGTCCATGAATAAAGTACTCTTACTTAAGTATTTTTCGACACATTGAAGTTCTCTTATTTGGTATCCTTATATATGTCCTTTGAGAACTTAGCAGCTTTCATATTTATTCTTAAAACAATAAGGAGTACATCACACTTCCAAAAGGGAATACTTGTTTCATCAATAGAACTATCTCATAATTAAATAGATCTAGCACTTTATCTAAATAATTGGTATATTACAAGTAATATTTGGCATTTCACTCGATTAAACTGCATATTCTAAGGATTTATGGTGAAGGAAAATTTTGAGTGTTGAAATTATATATTCCAACACTCGAAATTTTCCTTAACCACAAACCCTCTGAACATAGACCTCTTCATAATGGCGCCCAAATTAAATATTATTTTATATTAATTTAAATTAGCCTTTCTGACCTCGTTCGTGTGTCTGTAATTCCAAAGAATCAAAGAGGACAGAAAGGCTAATTTGCATGGATATAAAATAATATTTAAGATGGCCACCATTATGAAAGAGGTCTATATATGCACTTTATAGAAAGCCCTGGTATGGCAGCAACCGTCCATCTTGTTTTTCCATGTGATGCAACTACGGCAGTTTCATTGGAAGAGATAATAGATCCGCATGTCAGGACCAAAAGTTTATCCAAACTGCAGAATGAGCAGATCGGAACGGTAACTTCCTACCAAAGTAGCGTGCGCGGATTTGATTTTGTTCGGCTGCTGTCGCATCCGGTGCCAACTTTCCCGTGTGGAAATCCGCTTTTATACGTTATTATTATTGTTAGTGCAGGCAGATTATTAAACTCTTACCTCAGGAAGAACGAATGATAAACAAGGATCACAAAACGTCGCTTCAACAGAAAATTCTCCAACACCAATAAGTTTCAGAAGATCGCGCCTGTGAGGATATTAAGTGTAAAGTCAAACGGTACCCCGAAAACTATATTATTTATAAACATTCTATATGAGGCAAATACTAAATAGTTGAACTGTAAAATATTTCTTTGATTAGATCTTTCACGCGGGAAATTGCGAGACTGGAGGAAAGCGTAAAAAAACACGAGCCGATAGGCGAGTGTTTTTTAGCTTTTCGAAAGTCGAGCAACTTCCCAAGTGTTCGCATCACAGTATCCAAACACTGAAAAACCATCAGGTATTTCTTTTATAAAATAATACAAGAGAACGAGCAGCAAAACATAAGGAAATGTTTGGCGGGAAATTTCCGTGTTTGGATGGCTTGATCCAAACACGGGTATTGACCAATCAGAGCCTGCGTAGCATATATGTTATTTATTAATATTATATCAGAAATGGGGACTGGTTTGACATCAACACAAAGTTCAAATCATAAAACATTTTGACATTCAACTATTCACTTCATGAAGAATCTATATCAGCAATATTGCATTTGGGGTTGTGGACACTTTAAATTGTTTATGAAATGAAAATTTCAACATTCCATATTCTTTTTCCTTCAAAAGTATGTTTGGAATAATCCCATAGACCTCTTTCATAATGGCAGCCAATTTAAATATTCCTTTATATACATCTAAATTAGCCTTTATGGCCTCGTTTGTATGTCAGCAATTCAAAAGAATCTTTGCTTCCGAATGAGGTTGTAAAGGCTAATTTATATGCACATAAAAGAATATTTCAAATGGTAGCCATTATGAAAGAGGTCAATTCCAATTTTTTAACTATCATTTGCCGTTGTCTTGATGTAAGCATGACATTTTAGCTTGATGACGTCACCAGTGGTACAAACTAGTACAAGCTAGTGCTAGTAGTGTATTACACAAAGGGAAAGGTTTTTAATTTATAAATTTTTGATGATAAGTACATATTCATTGAAAAGTTTTGGCAAAATTTGGAAATACTTTAGCTGGAACTTTAAACCCTTTGACAAATTCAGCTTTATAGGGATTAATTCAGCTTTTTTTTCAAAAAATAGAAATGAAGTTTTCACTTTGTTTATGTTGTAACATTTGTATAACTTTTTTATAGGTTTTTCACTTCGAAATTTCTGATATTGGTAATTAGCTTATTAATATTGCATATTCATCAGAATTCTATTCAGATTGGCGAATGGATGGGTTATATATATCTACACTATAAAACCTTCAAACAGTAAGAGGAGAGGGGTTGTTGGGTACACGTATACCTAGTTTATATACTAAACAGAACAATATATGGATGCTTGGAAATATGGAATATATTTATCGTGTTGAACTGGATATCTCACTCGAAATAAATTTCAGATTTCCGTACATATGTTGCACACCTGACACGTATTACCTGAGCATCTCAAACTCATTAATAATTCATGAGCCGAAAACAAAGGAAATCAGTACCGAGACAGACAACTGGATACCTGGTCTTAATTAGCAAAGGATTTTGACAATTTCCACCTCAAATTTCTCTTAAAATACTGATTCGTTCGAGATGTAATATCAAACACTCGAAACAGTGTTCCATCCTCTATCCAGTCACCTCGAATTCGGTTAAAAAACTCGGCTGTCGCCTCGTTTTTCAACCTACTGTACTTCTCGGGGACTGGATATCTGATGAAACACTCTTTCTCGTGTTTGATCTATTACTTATATTTATGAGAAAATTACCTGAGCTTATTCACTTGATTTTGCGTATTGGAATCCAAAGATAGCACCTAAAACGTTTTTGACACTTTAAAATATTATACAGAAAAACCATTTACCTTATGTACTTATATACCTTGTATATAAATTACCTTGCAAATATATTTGACAAACTCTAAAGCTGGATTATTCAAAGGTAAATGCGATCCAGGAAGGACAGGAAATTCAGAGCTCGGATCTTCTCGCAAATGTATATCACCGGATAAAGTTTTTTTAATCTTCTGAGTTATACTACAAAATAGAAAAAAAACAATTAGAAACCTTCAGCATACACAACGTAAACCTCAATGACGACATCTCAAAATTCTTTAAATCAAAGAGAATGAACATTTTTTAGTCCTAAGAATAATCCCAACATCGTTATTGTTCTCCATACGTCACTCAGAAACTTTTCACGTCTCCATGGACAACTTACGGTCCCTAGTAATTGACAAGTTACTTAAAGTGCACATAAACCTTCCACAGTTGTTCCTTCTCTGTGTAGAGGATGCAAAAACAGCTTATAAGTTATTTTACAGTTTTCGATTATGTCCATTGGATTCCGAGATATCTCTCTTTATGTATTATGTATTTTATTATTATTATTATTAAACATTGCCAAAAATGAATTTCCAGCTAGAAATTTCCGCAAATGCTATAGCCATAGGGTTTGCTTAATACCTGATGTGACGTCATCTCAGGAACGCCAACCGGACGCGAACTCCATGATCTCGGTTACAGAACTGCATCCCATCAGGTTAACTGGAGATTTTTGGATAATAATGCCAGATACATTACGGATGTTCAAACGCAGCAAGTTTGAAGAATAAAATATCCGTCTTTCGTATACAGTTTTGGAACGATGATTTAACAGTTGTGAAGAGTAGAAGAAAGAAGGATAGCCTTAGAAGAGACAAGTGGACGCAAACAAACAATTAAGTTGTATGTTCAGAGCATTCCACGTCGGATAGTTTTGAGCAGTTGCATTACCACAACGAGATATAAAACGCGAAGCCTGATGCGAAACAGCTACACCGACTATTTACGCTAAGAAGTATGAAACATCACAACTCCAACAAAGCTGACAAAAGCGATCGTAGAAGTAAGATCTATTACTATTAGCATACGTTCTTTACATGAGGGATATAATTTTAAATAATTAAAAAAACTTTAAACGAAGCGTCCACTTCAACAATTGTTCATGCTACATGGCAATGATACAAGCAGGATGTTGGGTGTTAGTCGATATATAAAATAAAATTATACCACGCGTATAGCGAATGGATATGCCAATGAATCAATTTGGAATCCGCCACTCGACTACACTGGTCTTAGTTAATATATATTTATATATTCGCGCGATGAACAAGAAACAAGAATTGGTGGGTTTAGCAACATCCCACCTACGTGTAAGTTGTTCTAACTGTCTTTTGTCCTCGTTTTTGGTAGTATACGGCAAGCCATTCTTCATCAGCCAACAGTTCGTCAGCGTATGCGTCCAAGAAGTCGTCTGCGTCATCTGCCTCATGCATCGTCGTATTCTGTTCGATATTGACCTGGTTCTTCAATCGTATAATCAGAACCAATGAATATTACTCCATACCGGAGTCCGAGTTTGAGCGTGACATCGGTACTATTCTGCTCAATATAAGCGTTTTTGATAGGTTTGTGGTCAAAACATAGTTGTTTTCCTTCTTGTGAGCAATCTACTCGTTCCTGAATCCCAGGCCTCTTTAATGCGCGGCTTTTTCATACAAATAGCAATGTTTAAAGAGAGATATTTCGGAAATGAATGGACCAAATCGAAAACTGTAAAAGAACTTATCAGCTATTTCTGTGTCCTCTATATAGAAAACTAAAAACTGTGGAAAGTTCAGCACTTTAAATAATGTGTCCCTAATCCATAAATTTAACATTAATTTAACTAATTATTTCTTCTCGAGTATTTCTGCGAAAACAACTTTTGATTTAGTTATATCCTTGCTTTTCTGGGCCCTGTTAATGTTAACGCATAGTTGGTCAACGACCGCGTAATGGAGATCTGAGGAGATAAAAGGTTGTAACCTAAATCCAAAAACGAAGCGCAAAGTATATATCTACAGCCGCCTACGTCTGCCATTTCGTCGCACTTCTTGAGTCGCACAATCACAGTAGTCAGTAGACCCATTCTCCTCGGCCATTGTCCAAAATGGCGACGCTTTCATTTCGATTTTCCGTATTTGAACAGGGGACAGAAACTCGAGCATTTAACAAAATCAAAACATTTTTGCGCAAAAATACTCGAGAAGAGAAAACAATTTATGCTATGAAAAAAATTGGGGTTATGGCCACTATAACGAATATAATTCAGTCAGTATTTTTTACGCATTAGTAATTTTACGTAGTTCAAGGATGATGTGCATTGGTGGGGTAATTTCTAATATATGTAAACTTACGTAAAAAGCTGTTGAGTCAGGTCTTCTTCAATTCTTTTTTGGGTAAAAGAAACAAGGCTTGGGGTTGCCGAGGAATCAGCCATTTTCTGTCAACGTGAAAAAAAGAGAAACGTTAACAGTTACCATAAAATACGAGAATATTTAGATGAATAACTTTAATAATTTCCATATACTAGATGAAACTTGGATAAACGGAAAAATATATACCAAATAGCACACAACATTAGAACTTGTTATAGTGGACGATCATTTTGTGACAAAAACGTTGTACAATATAACATCCTAAACTGAGGGAGGTAATTTTGTAAGGGAGTATACAGAATGAGTATAATTGAGAGTAAATTGCAAATGATTTGCGACTTGTCTTAAACGGACACTCCATCCCAAAAACAAGTATTGCTTAAATGAAAGTTCTTTGTCGCCTTACACGAGAATGGGTATTAGTTTTCTTCTAATCGTTTTAGTTTTAGAGAAATTTGGCTTTGTTTATTGTATTTTTGTAAATTGAAGGCCGCCATTTTTGTTCTGATTGCGGGCGAATGCTGTCGCTCTCATTAATTTTTGACGTCATTGAGTGATAGAAACACTTTGAAAAGAAATCTTTCACAATAGCATGAATAGAAACCCTGCACAATAGACTGAGACCACGTTATTGTCATGCTATTGTGAAGGTTTCTTTTTTATTGTTTATTATTTTTATTGTTTATTGGTGATGTTGAACCTAATCCTGGCCCACATTACAAATACCCATGTGGAATATGCTCAAAGCCAGTAAAATGTAATAAAAAAGGAGTACAATGCGACAACTGCGATACTTGGTATCATACACGCTGTATGTTAATGTGTTCCGCCGAATATGAGGGACTGGCTAAGAAGACGGTGTGGATTTGTACAAACTGTGCTTTACCGAACCTCTCGAGCTCGCTGTCTGTCTCTGCAGGCCAACCTCTGGAACTATCCAATTCATTTTCTAGTCTGGACACAAGTGTTGGATCACTTACAGTTCCTTCGACTAGCCCATTGCAGGCCACATCATCACCAAACCACCACAACGTCCCACGCCGAAGGCAAAAGTTGCAATGTATGGAAATAAATTGTGGTAGCATAAGAAGCGCTGACAGAGCGGCTTTACTAGCTGGGCTATAGTAGCTGAGCACCATAATCCTGACATTATATTCGGGTCTGAATCCATGCTAAATGAAAACATTCCATCACCAGCCGTTTTCCCCCCGGGATTTAACATATTTCGTAAAGATCGCTGCAAATCAGGGGGTGGTGGCCTATTTATAGCAGTGAAGACGGGCATCCCATCTCCTTCATTAGATTATTTATCTAATGACCCTGATGATGAGTCTTTATGGGTATCTGTCCGGGTTTCTAGATCCAAAGAACTCTTTCTATGCGTGTTTTACAAACCTCCATCTGCTCCTGCAACACGACTGGACCTATTATCTCAATCTATACTTAAGGTTTTTGCCAAATGTCGCAAGTCCCATCCGCAAACATAATAATTTCTGGTGACTTTAACTGTGGGGATATTGACTGGCATTTGGATCCACCAGCATGCACAAACCCTGCAACCGCACCCCTCATGAACAAACTGTTGGGTTTTGTAAGCGAACATGCACTCCATCAACATGTCTCTGGTCCTACTCGCCCAGCATCAATGAAGACTTTGGATCTTGTCCTATCATGACTTTGGATCTTGTCCTGGTGTCAGATGCAGGAGTGCATCACGCCAGGCATGAGTGATCATGATATTGTGAATTTCTACATCAATTCAAATCCTCGCCGAGCTACCAGACCTCCTCACAAAATCTACCTCTACGATCGCATGGACCTGTCTACCATTCGTAAACATATGCAGTCTATCAGTAATCAATTTATGGCTTCCTTTCCCAGTTCCAGGTCCATTGAAGAGAACTGGCTTTATTTTAAGAACAACTTACAATGCATTATGACACTCATGTCCCTACAAGAATAACTAAATGGAGACCAAATCTCCCATGGATGTCACCAGCCATCAAGCGTCAGATGAGGAAACGCGAGCGTCTCCTTAAAAAAGGCAAACGAAGCCATAAATCATCCCCGGCCTGGGCCATGTATAAGTCCTTACGCAATAAAGTCAACAAAGCCATGAAAGTTGCACACGACAGCTATCTTAATGACGCTATTGGGGAAAGCCTAACGTCAAATCCAAAGAAGTTCTGGAGCAACGTCAAACAGTTTCGTAACGAAGCACCTGGGGTTCCAACACTTTGTCGTGGTGCTGCCATGTTTATTTCATCAAAGGATAAAGCTGAAATCCTCAACCAGCATTTCCAGAGCATCTCCCCGATCTGGGTCCACCTTTGAATTCTGAGATTGGTGACATTATTTTCTCAGCAGATGGAATTAAGAAGCAATTGGATAATTTAAACACTCACAAGGCAGCAGGCCCTGATGGGATTTCTGCCCGTATCCTGCATATCTGTCCGCAGAAATATCTCCAATGCTGTCCTTTATTTATCAGCAAAGTTTTGATGATGGTGATCTGCCTCTTGATTGGTTGAATGCAAAGATTACTCCTGTCTTTAAGAAAAACAAACGTGAAGACCCGACAAACTATCGTCCTATTTCTCTTACGTGTCTTACTTGTAAAGTGATGGAACATGTTGTACTTAGTCATTTGCTCAAATATGTTAGTGATAATGACATTCTGTCAAGTCTTCAACATGGCTTTCGTACAGGCTACTCTTGTGAAACGCAACTCGTCCTTGCAGTCCATGATTGGGCTACGTCCCTGAATAATCGTGCCCAAATCGATGCCCTTGTGCTAGATTTTAGCAAAGCCTTTGACAAAGTTTCTCACCCCAAGCTTCTTCACAAACTATCACATTATGGAATCAGAGGTAAATTCCTGTGCTGGATCAGAGCCTTCTCGTCCAATCGATCGCAGTTTGTCGTAGTAGAGGGTTCCTTTTCATCCCGTGTAGCTGTTACGTCAGGAGTTCCCCAGGGTAGTGTTCTTGGTCCCTGCCTATTCCTTTTGTACATCAATGACATTGTCAATAATTGCAGTTCACAGATGAGACTATTTGCTGATGATTCAATGATTTATCGTGAAATTAAGTCGACAACTGACCACGTAGCATTGCAGCAGGATCTGAATAACCTCACGAGATGGGCCAGTACCTGGCAGATGGATTATGCCACCTCCTTACAATAACTAATAAACGGAAGAGCAGCTTATACACCTATTACATAAATTCCCAGGCCCTTACGTCTGTTGATTCTCATGACTATTTGGGGGTACAATGTTCACGAGATCTTCGTTGGTATGGCCACTGCGACAAAATTGCGACTAAAGCTAATAGAACCATTGGGCTTTTACGTAGGAACCTTAGATCAGGCAGTAGTAAAGTTAAAGATTCGGCGTACAAAGCAATGGTTAGACCAGTCTGGAGTCCTTATACCCAAAGTGGAGTGAGAAGAATCGAACAAATCCAGAAGAACGCCGCAAGATTTGTCTCAAATAATTATAATTACAGGTCCAGTACAACCGATTTGGTATCCTCCTTGGATTGGGACACTAAAAATAGACGTTTACTCTCTCAAACAGTACTTTTCTATAAGTTTTGTAATAATCTTATTAATCAGTCTTTTCCCCCGTGTGTTGTCCCTAATTTAAGACCCATGACTAGACATAATGAACTTAAGTACTTGCAACCATCCTCTAACATTTTAGCGTATAGTTATTCCTTCTTCCCTAGGTCAATTAGAACTTGGAACTTGCTGCCGAACAATGTAGTGACCGCTACCAGCTTGTAGTCCTTTAAAAGTGCCGCCATGCCCGCAATAAGATCTATGCGGGTCCCTGGCCACCTGCGCAGCCTAGTAATTAGTGTAAACTATATTTAGGCGTAATTTATTAAAGATAAAGATTAAAGATGTAGTGTTTGTATCACTCAATGACGTCAAAAATTAATGGGAGCGACCGCAATCGCCCGCAATCAGATAACAAATGGCGGCCTTCAATTTACAAAAACACGATAAACAAAGCCAAATTTCTCTAAAACTAAAACGATTAGAAGAAAACTAATACCCATTCTCATATACCTGTAAGGCGACAAAGAACTTTTATTTAAGCAAAACTTTTTTTGGGGGGGGGGGGGGGCGGGGGGGGGGGGTGGACAAAGGAATTTAAAGGTATCTTCGTCTTACTTAGACGTGCGAGTAAGCCCACCTCCGGCCTATTGTGCCCAATCGAAAACTCTAAAAAGTTAGTATACTACCGAAATAGTGTATAGGAGGTCTAACGTTTCGAGCAAAGGCTGTTGGTTACAGAGTGAATACATTATGTTATGTGGTATATGGTTGACTGTTGAAAGTTATATTCTTGAGACATAACCAAAACCATGAGTATAGTTGCACAATTTACGGAAACCGTTATGGCATATATTAAATCAATATTTGGCATTTGAACTCGATGTTCGTGATAGTATACATGATGGTTGGTTGAGGAAAATTTTCGAATGCTGGAAGTTGTCCCAATAGCTAAAGTCGATTTCTGATCATGATTTGTGATGAAACAAGACTCCGAAGGTTGCAGCTTACCTGCGACTGCGACGACCCTGTCCGTTTTCTAATCGGAGTTGTACCAGGTTCTATAAGTCTTTTCTCATCCAAGAGATGTTTGTATATTGCGTGAATATGACCAGCAATCACTATCTGTATAACAACGAAAAGCCGTAAGCAATAGGTTTCAAAAAAGACGATAGCCATCTTTAATATGTTTGCTGTCTTAAATCCCTGAATCCCTATGCGCGCGTAGATACAATGCTGTCATGCATGCTGAAAACGTAGAGCAAAAACTCGGAATCAATAGAAATAGCAACAATCAAGAAACCAAAGTGAAGGCTCAAGATTGATGTACAGCGGTGGTATTCTTTTCAATTTGACGTCATTGAGTGCTTGTCTTTTGTTCCTTGCACTCAAGTGACGTCAAAATGGAAAATAAATCCCCGCTGGATCTCGAGTCTGAACCGACGAGCAAACTCGAAAATGACGGCGTCCAGAAGCAAAAAATACGAGAATGAAAACGTTATTTCTCGAGTATACAAGAGCAGATATGGTAAAACTATTAACATTTCTAAACATTATACTTAAAGCCCTTTTATTTAAACTACTATATATAATATACTATATATTAGGCGTATAAATACATTAGGTGATTATAGAAATTGCGTGTGCTGATTGGTAGCGTTTTTTCAAGATGGCCGCCTGCCGATTTGTCAAAGTGACAGGCTCACTTCACAATTCACCTCAGGTTCAGTGAATATCGGTGAATAAAAACCTCGACTTCGTCTCTGTTTTTATTCACCGATATTCACCTCGCCTTCGGCGAATAATTGTTAAATAGACAGTATTTTATTGATGGTTCCGCCACTAATAAAACTGATAATCACACATGTGCGATTATTTATGGTAATAACACATGTGTTGATTATCGTGTTTTAAAATGTTTGTAAATTACACTCTTGTGCTCTATTTTTGTTGATTAACTCGTTCACTCGATATTCACTCGATGATTCACTCGATATTCACTCGTTCGCTGCGCTCATTCGTTCAATATCCTGGTCAACACTGGAAATAAATTTCATATTTCCGCACATCCATGTAATATTCTCTATTTTATAACATTTCAAATAAATTTTACACATTACGAAATTCTACTGAGAAAGCGAAAATTAAAATTACCAAAATTATTTTAAACTTAAAGTAACTTGTAAATTTTGTGCAAGAGAAAGTACGAGTAACTAAAATTGATTGAAATATTATTATAAAGATTAAAAACAAGAAAAATATCTCACTTGAAAAACGTTTTGGCAAGAAGCGGATAAAGGTAAATACTTGCAGATATTCCAATTCATTTCAACTTGTGCCTGAAAATGAAAAAAGTGTAAAGTTATACGCCCTATTAATCCTTCATATCCAAATAGATAAATAGACTTGTGAGGAGTCCAAGGAAGACCAATGGAATGGTACAAAATTATTGGGTTGCGTAGTCAGTGTTGAAATACATATTGAACAGTCCAAAAGGTTCGTGTGCTGCCTAAATAATGTGTACATGAGGAGGTCTAACGTTTCGAACGAAGGCCCTTCGAACGCATTTCACTCTCTGGCAATGTAATAGCAGATGTCCTTCTAGTTTTACCATTTCATGAATTATTTTGTTACTGCTCCTTGTCTTTGATTGGTCATTTTTCTTTATACATGCACTTACACTTGCACTTTCAATATACAAATTTACTAGAAAGGTTAACATCTTGCGTGTGTACACCAAACTCTGTCACCCTGGGACCGGTTGTTCAAAGCCTGCATGGATAACTTATCTGATGAATAAGGGACCAGCTATTCAAAACCTGGATAACTTATCCGGTGAATAAGGGACCGGCTATTCAAGGCCTGGATAACTTATCCAATGAATAAGGGAATGGCTATTAAGTTATCCGGTAAGGAGCCGGCTTTTCAACGCCTGGATAACTTATCCGATAAATAATGCACCGGCCATTCAAAGCCTGTATAACTTATCCGGTGAATAAGGGACCGGCTATTCAAAGCCTGGATAACTTATCCGATGAAAGAGTCGCATCCAAAGGATTAATCTATACTAAAACTATAGTACAGATACGATTTATATAGCAAGTTATCAAAGCATCGAATAACCAACTCCTGTTTCACAAGCGTATTTGATGTATGACAAATATCTCTTGTCTTTTCTCCACATGTCTGAGAAACATGAGAAAACATGAGAAACATTATATAAAAAATAGTTAAGAACTCAATTTTTACGAACATATTGTAAACGAACAATACATATAGAATGCTGAAAAAAGTAACTACAGTAGAATACCTCGCCTTCGCTATTCTCTTCATTAATTTCCTCGATATCCGATCCATCGTCATGTTCATGGTCCTCATCTGGTGCATCACCAGAATTATATTTCTCTGGCACTTTACTCCCTATCCCGCCATGATTTGCCTGGAAAGTTGTACAAAAATATAATTTCTTACTGAGCGAGTTGTCGTTGAATCCGACGCAAATGAATTTTTGGGTTTCTCTACTAAGGGCTGCTTTCCAGTGCTGCATTTTTCATATTTATCTTTTTACGTACGTATACACTCTTAAAACAAGTGTGTACATACACCATATGTGTAAGTATAACACACCTTGTTAAGGTGTGTTGAATACACCAATTTAAGGTGTGTTATAGAAAACACACTCACAAAGCAACATGCACCTTTCTACATTAAAGATTAAATAAATATAATTAAAAACATTTAGCTAAAAAGGCATAATATACGATATTTTCATGCAGTACAAAATATCTTAAAACTAACTACATGCATGTCTGGAAAAAAGAAATAACCAGCACTGGAAAGCAGCCTTTAGTCTCACCCGAATTAGCCTCCCTCGCAAACGTTCGTGCAGGGGTCCGATAGACCTCTTTCATAATGGCGGCCAATCTAAATATTATTTTATACGCATGCAAATTAGCCTTTCTGGCCTTGTTACAAAGCAAAGATTCTTTGGAATTATACAGACGCACGAACGAGGTCAGAAAGGCTAATTTAAATGAATATAAAAGAATATTTAATTTGGGCCATTATGGAAGAGGTCTATATATCTTTCTCTCTCGCGCACGAACTTAAAGGGGTACTCCAGTCAAAATAGAAGTGGATTTCATATGAAAGATCTCACACTGATTTTAGTTTATTTCTAAAGTTTCAGCATTCAAATTAAGTTAAGAAGATATCGTGAGTTGAAGTTGGAGAGTTTGTTCAATTTCGACGCCATATTTCTCAAATATCACGTACTGAGCGCTTCTATTTCATATTTATTTATTATTAGAACATATGGATGACCTCTTCAGTTTAAAAAAAACTGCTTTAAAATAACCTGTTATGCCTAGGGAAGCTCCACTACTTTCCCGCACGAGAAAATTGTGAAAATGTGAAACCACAATCCTTTATATTGTTCGTGAAAACATGAAAATAAAATCCTGAGGCCACTAAAATTGACAAATGCTAGCAATTATGCTCAAAGTTTAACCACAATGTTCCAATAAAAGTTCAGATCAATTTAGGAATGCTCAAAATAGTATAGGAATACTGTTGGTAGTAACAGTTTATGACAAAAAGTTTAATAGTTAAACTAGTTAAATTAAAATAGTTTGTTTTATCATATTGAGTCAACTTAATTTATCAGAACGCCGAAACTTCGAAAATAATCTAAAGTCAGTAAGATTTTTCATATGAACCCCACCATAACCCTACTTAATATCACAATAATTTGCAGTCGTTGTTTCTGTGAAATAATTACCTGGTCCATCCAAAGCAGATATTCCCAACATGTTGTAGGGGTAATGTCAAGACTCTGAAATAACTCCTTTGACTGAATGCTCCGTAAAATATAATTGATATAGCCAAATGCATCTGATACGCTGAAAAAACGAAATGTTCTTCCTCAAAAAATATGTTATTCCTCAAGATTTCAGCGATTGACCTACCAGGCGGAAAGGGTAGTCTTGTAATGAAAATTATTGAACAGCAAATAATTCTTAAGATAGCCACAATAAAACATCAAGAGACGTGGATAAACATAAGTACAAGAGCAGATATACCGTAAAATCATTAACATTTCTTATTATATGCATGACAAAATTACTGCATTCTGATTGGTTGAGAGGAGTATAATTATTTTATTAATTGTACTGCAGTACAATTAATGATTTTCCCAAAACAAACAAAATGACAGATCAAATCTTGTCATAATCATATGATATTGCTGGTACAATTTTTGCACTACTCGTGATATTTGAAAATTGGCCTAACGCCTCGTGCAATTTGGGCGCAATTTTCAAATATCACTCGTAGTGCAAATCCTTAAACATACTTAAAGGCGTTTTATTTAAAAGTAATCTTCTCCTTTAAGAAATGGTTTATGGTTTGGCCTGCTCCATCGAGTTATGGATGCTTCCCAAGTGCGTAACTTGACGAGAGAAGTTGGGAGATCACAAAGAAAGTGTGAGACTTCCCAAGTGCATAACTTGACGGAGAACGCCAAACGCTGCGTGAACCATTTCTTTTATAATATAGAAATTTTGCAACGAAAATTCGTAACGTTTCTTATTTGGTCGCTTCAAATTGCCGTGCACCATCGAGAAATGCTGCACACCCAACAGCCAATCAGAAGCGGTGAAGCTATGTTATAATTATATACATGTTCAATATCAAATATTATAATGCAAGATTGCAAGTATATTACAACTCGTTAAACTAACCTTCTTTTCTTAGTACATATAATGATTTTGTTGAAGTTTGCAAAAACTACGGTAGATCCAAGGCGTTGGAATTCGGCTACAAGCTTAAGAAATTGATATGGTCAATTTGATGAACAAGAGAGTTTGATATCTCAAGGGGAAGAAAAATATGTGTAAGACACTTCAACGCTGTGTTCTGATGCTAAAAATGGTTGACGTTTCTCAATAAAACACGTTTGATAATAGAATAGTGAGTGAACAAACGAACGAACACGGGAACGAACAATAAAACAAGGGAACAAACAATAGACATTATTCCAAAATGGCTGCCAATTTAATATTCTTTTATATGCATATAAATTAGCCCTTGTAGCCTCGTTATTGTGTACGAAATTCAAAATAATTTTCTTCTTCTGAAACGAGGATATAAGGGCTAATTTAAATGCACATAAAAGAATATTAAATTGGCAGCCATTTTGGAATAAGACGACAATAAGTGAAAGAAATTTAGTGAACGAAGGAACAAATTAACAAACGAACGAAAGATCGAACGGACGATCCAACGACATCCTACCTGTAAAAATAATTTCTTCATCATTCCTTGAACTAGACGACAAAGAGCTGGATCATAAAGCAACGATGCAGGGTTACTAAGCCACCTGAGGTAAAGCAAATAAGATTAAAGCAATTTCTGCAATCATATTTAATATCTTAATTTTGCTTTTCGCTTGAGAAAATAACACGTTTATCAGATTAAAGGACTAGCGAAACAACATTCGACAATATTTTCTTTTTTAAGGTCGTTTCTGAAGTTCGCTTTACACGGAAATTTTCCCGCCATTTTTGAATTTAAACAAAAAGTTGCTAAAACGTTTTTAAAAACTTTAAAAAATGGCAAATTCTGATCTTTTAAGATAACATTCCTCTATTTCTTGTCGAACGATTTGCTTTTGCTTTGGAAGTGATTTTTGCGCGAGTAAGGATAATTTATATTTTCATGATTTTAATAAATGAACCTTATTCCTACGTCTTAACTATTTTTAAAATGTAATTTTATAAAAGATATATACAGAAATAAATTTCCGTGTTCCCATACAGCTATAGAAACATGCCTCGTGAATTTTTTGGGAGAACTCGAAATCGCAGTGGAAACACTCGAAGATATAATTCGTATCTCAGCACGATCATGCAATGTTTAATGTTTAATAACACTTTGCCAAACTTACAAAAACAACAAAGATATAGATAATAAAAGGGTTCAAAGAAAGAAAAAATCAAATAAATTCAACGGACCTCATAACATAAAATAAACGGATAAAAAACGGATAAAAAACTAAAAAAATTAATGAAATATAAATGGATAAAAGTCATTCCTTCAAAAAGTCTAATAAAGCACGTATCAATATCCTCTATTTCTCCCAAACTTCCACTCATGTTTCTATAACTGTATGGAAACACAGAAAATGTATAACTGAAATTCTATAACTGTATGGAATCACATAAACAACACAGACGTCACCTTTCTAAGCTTTTTAAGCTCAAGTACAATTTTCTCTAGAGCATACCTGTAAAAATGAACCAACTGAAGATCTGCGTATGGATTCTTGAAGGCTGAAACTTCGTGTAGCCAGTTATGTATCATACTTTTAAGCACCCTATTTCACAAAAAAATAATGGTATATGTCTGTCTGTCCGTCCATCCGTTGGTTGGTAGGATGGTTGGTAGATAGAAGAGGGACATTTTGTGAGTGCTGAAAGTATATATTTGAGACACACGAGTTCGATATATATGTGTTGTTATTTCACCGGTGATTGAACTAGATATTCGAGATGGAAATGTAGCAGAGCAAAATGTTATAGTAAGGGCCTGGATATAGTAATAAGGGAACTTCAATATGTCGAACAATACTTAAGGTGGCTCGATAGTTTAAATCATGAGAAATTGCATTTTCCGCATAAAAACG
The DNA here is from genome assembly GCA_035772405.1 of Chrysogorgia sp. JL179-B06. NCBI lineage: Eukaryota > Metazoa > Cnidaria > Anthozoa > Scleralcyonacea > Chrysogorgiidae > Chrysogorgia > Chrysogorgia sp. JL179-B06. Next base: position 2,899,321 of record JAYKKM010000360.1, on the reverse strand, counting down.
TTTGTAATGCAGATCTGAGCTTCATCGTGGTTCATTGCATAGCTCTAGTGGTGGTCTTGTTTATTGAAAAGTTTTATACCCTAATGCTACAAGTGTGAAACGTTTCAATAATCTCGACCACCGCTTGAGCTATGCAATGAACTAAAATAAAGCTCAGATCTGCATTACAAAACTTTTTATGGGAAAAAATGCAATTTCTCGTGATTTAGACTATCGAGCCACCTTAAGTAAGAGTATACTTACGTATTTGCACAGACGACGTTTAGGATAGTGTCCTTCTTCAGGAGGAAGTACACGTCACACGAAACGTCGTCTATGGAAATATGTATAAGTTAGTGTACTTTTACTCGAGTATTTTGCGACATATTGAAGTTCTCTTATTTCTTTTTTTATTCTATATCCAGTTATTTTGGGAACTCAGCATCTTTCGTATTTACTCTTACTAGTTTTACACTCGCATATCTCATATTAAAGTGCATATAACGTCTGTGGGAATTTAACATATATGTAATCTATCAATTGTCCTGAAAAAAAAATGGAATATATCTTGTCAGCTGAAAATTTCATCTTCATAGACTTGTTTGCTGTTAAAGTTGACGGAAATAACGTCATAGCGGGAATCTGTAAAGAGGTTTTCATATAGACAGATGCCCGCTATGACATCATTTCCGTCAACTTTAACAGCAAAAAAGTCTATGAAGATGAAATTTTCAGCTGACAAGATATATTACAATCTTTCTCAGGAGAATCGATAGATTAGATATATGTTAAATCCCCACAGACGTTATATGCACTTTAACGTTAAAATCACCTATCTTACATGTACCTGAAAGCACTAGCACAAAGAGCAGCCTCGTCATAGGCTGTTAAGCTACTAACTGCAGCACCACCAGCACCAGTGACCATCTCCTCAAGAGAAGCCTGTTAAAAAATAATGTAATGTGAGTTATGACTAGAAAGCAATGTGTAATATTGTAGGAACATTGTACATGTTTGGTGATCTTGACTGTCATTATTCTAGTGTATCGCTTATATACACTGATGTAGTGAATATGGGAGCTAGGAGTAGACAGACGATAGTCAATCTCAATCCTCAGAAAACGTTTCTGAGTACCGGATAGGAATCGAACCTGGATGTAACCTTCTGATTGCAGGTGAAACGCTTTAACCATTGAGCCACCGAGACTCAGATGGAGAGCGAAGGTTCCAGTGACTACCGGTTCGAATGATATATGTACTTCCTGGTGTGTCGTATATACATACTGATGTAGTGAATGTGGGAGTTTGGATTAGACAGACAACATCATTGTAACCTTCGCTCTCCATCTTAGTCTCGGTAGCTCAATGGTTAGAGGAATCGAACCTGTAACCTTCTGGTGTTTGTCCGGGACTCAGAAACGTTTTCTGAGGATTGAGCTTGACTATCATCCATGATAAGTCTATTTTAGTGAAGTTGGAAGTTACTAAATGGCCACTAGTTAAGTACTGCTTGAGTCACTTTACGAAGCAATGTTTAAACTTATCAATCTGAAAACATCAAGTCTTCGATTTGGCTTTCGAACCTTTGCAAACAACGTGACGTCACGTTTTTGAAAACTTGGTCCCAGTCTCCGGATAAGTTTTTATTGAAATTAACGACATTTAAAGGCAAATATAAGGTTGATCCATGATAAATTAACTCGCTAAATGGTCGAATATAGAATTTAGAAGTATTAAATCATACAAACAACACATAAAACGTTTGGTTTCATGCGCACTTTAAAGCATGCAATAGCTTAAGAAATATTCAACAAGCCTAAACCCTAGGAGACTTTTCTTTGCTCAAATGTAAAACTGACAGATATAAACAACTTTTATTCCAGCTAATATTTACAAACTGAAGTGAACTTCTGAGTATCCTTGTTGGGTGCTCTTTTCCGATTCAATTTTTATTATTCTAATTACATAGTGTATGTAGTTAATTATCACATTTTTTGTAATTATTGTGTAATTCAACATTTGGGTTGTTTAAGGCAATTTTATTAAACGATCTATCTATCTAGTTAAAGGGCTACTGCGATGAAAAATTGTGTTGCGATTTTCCCCCAGAAAATCAGAGAGTAACACTAAATAAGTACACTAACTTGATATTACAGCAAAATAATAATTTCCACAAATGGAGACAATCCATTAATAGAGGCCCTGAAATACGGTCAAATTTGAGAAAATAATCTCCAACTTTGGCAGCCGTAAATTTATTATCTCACTTCAATATTACGTGAACGTAGTTATTTGGTGATGTTCTTCAATTATATGAAAAAATCGCACAGAATTTTCATCGCAGTAGCACTTTTGTAATTAATTGAAATACTAACCTGAGCGACGTTTTCGAAGCTCACAACTGATCCTGAACCACCTTCGTAATCATTAATATGCGATGACTAAACGGAGATATAAAGATTACAAAAACTAAGAACACGATTATTTGGCACAGAAAGTGAGGATACATGAGAACGTTTTAATGAAATACAGGTATGACATCAAATAATACATATACATACATACATACATACATACATACATACATACATACATACTTAATTGATACTCCCCAGGGGCTTTTCAGTAACAATGTTTTGTAGCTCGAACGTGGCCGAGTCGAAGGTATGTCAAAGGTGCGGCAGGCTGCCACCATACGACCCATGTCTGACCACAGAGCACAGCTATGATCTAATGTTGATTTTATTGAAGGAGGAAAACCGGAGACCCTGGAGGAAAACCCTCGAAGCACGGGATCGAGATATCAACTAATAACTCTACGTGAGTTTAAGCTCGCGAATCGACACGAGGTTATTCCCAGATGGTCACCCATTCAGTACTAACCCCGTCCGACCAGGCTTGACTTAGCGGTGAGTGGCAGCGCCCTAATAGCACACGCCACCCGTAAGCAGTTCATACACATAGCGTGAGGTAATACGAGCAAAACATTTCTGCAACTTGGAACACAACAATGTTTCATTTAAGTTGCTCGCAATATTCCTCGTATTACTACCCACGTGCAACTTGGCACGCAACAACTTATTTTTGTTGCAGGTTGCAACAAAATTGGACCAAAAAATTGGGAAAATTAGAAGTCACTTCGCCGCAACTTGCACATTTCGCCGCAACTTGCAACACGGAATTTGTTGCGCGAGAAACACGCAAAGATGTTGCACATTGATTGAACAATGAAATACGAAGAGAGTTTGCTCTGAACTTTAAATAAACCTATGTAGAAAAAATTCACTCAATTTCCAAACTCTCTTCGTATTTCACTGTTAAACCAACTTTAGTTGGGGAAAGAGACAGATAAATATTTAGTTCATATAATAATTTGAAGCACGTTTTATCTGAAAGCGCAAAAGAGTATAAATATTAAAAAAAACATGATAGACAAAGCCGAGAATTTACCCAAATGAAAATATTTTGCGCAGAAATACTTTAAAAAATAAGTTAGACCAAAAATAAAATGGGATTAGGTGGACTTTAAATGATGACACGTGATTTTTTAAAATCTATTTGTGATGCAAAATAGCGCCAAAACGTTCTATAAACGTTGGTCTAACGAATACAATAATTTCCTTGTTTCTTCAGCACTTGTTTACCTGTAACAGGGCGTTTACTGCAAGTCCATCCAAAGATAATTCAATACAAACAGTTGGATACGCTCCAGAGCTATTGACTTCAACGACGGAGTCTTCTTCAAATTCTAATCCTGGTCTGCAAAAAATATTAGTAAAATTAATTGATTGGATGTTTTGTTGATATGCAGGTCGACTTTGATGGTTGGTTACTAGCTTGGTTCTTTGGTCAGTTAGATGTTTATTTTTCATCGTTATAGAAGATTGATTGGTTGGCCGTTCGGGTCCGGTCGTTTGTCTGTTTTTCGGTTCAGTCGTTTGTACGTTTGTCTGCTCGTTGGTTTGTCTGTTGGCCTGTTTGTTTGTTTGCTATTGTCTGTTTGTTTCGATATTAGTTTGATTTCGATTACTGTGGGTATTGAGATGATGGAGGAAACTATCTGCAGTAAGTTGGTTTTCTGTTTGAAGGCGATAATAATTCTCAAAACAACTGAATATAGTATAAAAAAGAAATAAGAGAACTTCAATATGTCGAAAACTACTTAAGTAAAAGTACTTACTGTACGTATTTGTATAAACGTTTCGATGTGCCCTTCTGAAGAAAGGCGCATCAGATGACCTGAAGAAGGGCACGTTGTCCAAAACGTCGTCCATGGAAATACGTAAATACTTTTACTTAACTATTTTTCGACATATTTCGATATAATTAGTATTTATTAGGGTTAGTCCCTAATACTGTGCCTAATACCAACCCTAATACCAACCCTAATACTAATCCTAATATTACCCTTAATACAACCCTAATACTAACCCTAATAATAACAACCCTAATACTAACCCTAAGCCTAATACTAAACGTAATACTATATATACCTGTAGTGAAATGGACTAATGCTGTGCTAATGCAAGTGAGGCTGTCTGTCGGAGTCTGTTGCGCAGACTAATAATGTGTCCGACCATCAACGAGGTGTTCGACCGTGTAATGAGTGACGTTGTATGCAGAATCAGGACGATGTTGGGATTAGTTGCAAGGACAAAAGAAGATATGGCCAGTCGAGGATTATGACGCCATATTTGTTTTGAAAATATGAAATCAACGCGGAGTGCTTCTTTATCCACAGTGGAGTTGTTTTAATGGCGATCACATAGTGATAGCTGTTGTGAGTGCTCTTTGGATGGAAATTAGTCGAAATAAGCTACATGTATTTTATTTTCTCATGCGGGAAAGTGAAGGAGCTTCTTATAGGCATAATACTCGATAGAAGCACTCAGTGACGTCGTATCTGAGAAACAATTATGGCCTCGAAACTGGACAAACTTCAACCTGCGATATCTTTTTAACTTCATTGATTTGAATGCTGATACTTTGGAAATAAACTAAAGTCAGCAAGAGTAGTATAGTAAGTAGGGCTGCGAGCTCAATCGACCTCAACTGTGAATATAAACACCAAAACGTCACCAAATTTGGCCAAGTCGCGACTCGACAAATTTGGCGATGTTTTGGTGTTTATATTCACGATTGACGTCGAATAAGCTCGCAGCCCTACTTACTATACTACTACAGCGATCGTTAGTCAATCTAGACATCCCTCCCACGTTTTCTACTAAATTGATGTCAAACACATGCGAGATTAGCGAGACAATACCAAATTTATACTAAATAGCGACTCTCGCTAAATTTGACGCCATTTCAGCCATATTTAAAAAATAGAGAGCGTCGTTTCAAAGTTCTCACAAATTACATTTAGGAAAAATAGAAAGTGTCGTTTCAACATTTTCGCGTGTTAAAAAAATAAAATGTGGTACGAGCTCACTCTCACATATTAAAAAATAGAGAGTATCATTTCAACATTTTCACAAATTTGTCGAATCACATTTAAAAAATGGAAAGTGCCGTCTCAACATTTTCACAAATTTGTCAAACCACATTTAAAAAATAGAAAGCGCCGTTTAAATATTTTCACATTTTTGTCAAATCATATTTTCACAAATTTGCCAAATCACATTTAAAAAATAGAAAGTGTCGTTTCAACATTTTCACAAATTTGTCAAATCACATTTTTACAAATTTATGTATCGTAAAAGTGTCTCACGCGTGATAAAATTGCCACCTGTTATGCAAATTAGGTTATTGCCACCTGTTAATAATAGATTAGTCCGTTTGTTCACTATTTTCAGCGTTTGTCGCCTCTTTTCTAAAATGGTGATCGTACACATATTTCGACGTTGTGATTCCTCCCGACAACAAGCCCAAGAAGGGCACGTACGGTGTCACAATCGCGACAATGCTCTCAACGTCTTTCTTTAGTAACGGGTCTTTTTGTAGTTCATCATTTAGCTCGTCAGGGTTCTCGATAGCGTTCAACCCATCTAGTAAGCTGGCGAATTTGCTGATTAGCAAGTCGGTGAGAAAAGCGTTTGCGATCTCCATTCTCTTCAACTCGTATTGGTGCCATATCTTATCAATAACTTTTGCGGACGCTTTTTTAATGTATGCTTCAGATTGGCTTACCATACCATCACCAGACAGTCTAATAAGTTCAGCTCTCCTAACGTCAATGTCGTCTTCCACAGTCGAGGCACTAGCGGCTTGAGTATCCTCAACTAACTCCTCAATCGTAGGATTTTCTTCACTTTTGCGTTTTACCATCGCGCTATTACTTATACCCATATTTTATTGCGGAATAACAACTTCGTGACTGTATGGGTAGCGCAGTGAGATTTCAAGTCTAGCGTACTTATTATTTTTTAATGCGGTCACAATCGCCGACGATTTCTCTCTGCTAATGTTTCCAAGGTAATCGTCGATAACGACCTTCATATCACTTCTGCTCGGACAGTAAAAGCAAATGAGCTTACTAATGTTTTCTCTATACGGTTTTGCGATCGACGTCAGTTGTTGTGTGATGACAATAACGCTCAACATAAAATGTCGCGCACTAAAAGCCAAGTTGACCAACTGACTAGTCCTATTCTTGACGTCCTGCCCACTTGCACAGTCGTCCAACACAATCAGAGTGTTAGTGCCTTTAAAAACATTTGTTACGCACTTGAGAACAGCGTCGACACTGTCTTGCGCGCAGTCTATCGCTAACACGTCGGGGTCGCGCACATATTTCCAATCTTGGTACGCTTTGTTCCACTCGAAAGTAGGACAAATCAACACAATGTAGTCAAACTTACTAAAGTACTCAGATTCCAATGTTTCCAGCAAATAATGCGTCTTACCACAAGCTGTCATACCAACAATTAACATATTAAACGGAGTCTCCATTAACTCACGTTTGATTTAATACCCGATTGAATGCAGCCCATTGTTCATGAAGTTGACCAACCCATCACTTATCACAAACACCCTGCACATGACATTTGCAGTCGTCGCTTTCTTAGTGATCTCAAGAAGCACACCGGATTGTGTGTTTACAATGTTCTTGCCAGTGGCAACATTGCGATTATCTTGAACACTCCTCAAGTCGATGACTAGCGCAAAGCCGTCTTTATAGAACTTCTGTATGGTCATGAACTGAGCGTGTTCTTCACCCAACCCAAACAATCGTTTCGCTTCTGCATAGAACTTCGACTTTGGGATGCCTTGTGAGTACACACTATTTGGCACACCTTCAATTGTGACTCTAACGCTATCAATATTTGGGTAAAGAAACTCCTCGCTGTCTGTTCGCACCTTATTCGTGAATAGCAACACAATTGCCTTCATGCTTTTTCTTGGAAGATTAATGTTTTCATTCACAATGGTCGTACCTTTATCCCATTCGGTGGTTTTCATCAATGTAACGTGCTCATATGACAAACTACGACCACTTGCATAGCCCGACGCTATTTCGTCAGCGAGCTCCTGGTTATCAATCGTTTCGTACTCAAGCTCGAGGTTCTCCAGAGTGTATCCACCCACAGCGCTACCGGATTGTGCCACCATGATGTCTGTGGCCTTCGGAAGTGTGATCACATACTGCAAGTTGTTGTTCATGCTAAAAGGAGCGTACAACCCGTGGTCATTCATGATTTTACCAAGTTTTATTCGCTGTTTCGTTCCAATCACACCAAACATTAACGCGTCACTAACTTTAGCAACGTTCCCACTCGTCGCACCACTGTCATCCTTAGAAACTAGCTTTCTCAAGTTCTCACCACCAATACCATAGTCAATCATTTGGTCTCGCGCAGTGACACTCTCCCAAAGGTCACGATAGACACCAGTGTAATTTTCCCCATTGTTGTCGTACACAGTTTCCCCGGCTAGTCTCACAACAAGCTTCTCAACCAACAACTTGCTCACATTGTTCAAGAACCAGCTTTTGGCGTTTGCATTCTTAAAGTCGAACACTAGACCCAACGATCCAGGCACCAAACAGCTGCTAACCTTAAGCTTCGGTATATCAATGTAAAGTTCCTCGCCAGGACTGACCTTATTAGGGTTCAACGTGATTACGTGTTGCGTTCTCACCCCTTTTATGACACCCATGGTCGCTCGTCTAAAACCAGGGCTCAACTCTGCTGACGTGGCGTTCATATACCTTTACATATGTTTTATCATCTTCGAAGCTGAGACTACCGTTTTAGCTTGTAATAATCATAAGCGAACCATGCAAGCACCACCGCGAGTACCCACAGATTTTGAGCCAACCATGCGAGACCCTTCGCGCCCAACGTCAACGCATTGTAAACTAAATTAGCCAACCCAACAGCCCATGGACCCATCTTCATTATCGCGTTTTTAACAGCCTGTGCGAATGACCTCGTGGCCATAGCGCCTTTCATAACAGCGGACCTCCCAGCGATAATAATAGTTGTTATAATCCCAGCTACTGAAATCGCTACAGCGCTCAACCCGACTACATTTTCTTTAGCCCATTCCTTAAATCTCTGAAACCTGTCAATGTCGATTTCTTGTTGCTCTCTAACCTCCTCTATTTCTCGCTGTTCAATAGTTCTGTCTCTGGCTTGCTTGAGTCCTGACTCTCTTTCAACCAAACCAACGTGCTCTCGCTCTTCGTCGGGCGTGAGACCAGTTTGGTTAGTTTTTTTATCAAGCTTTGCCAATCTCCCACTCGTCTCATCTATCGTCTCTTGAAAGTGGTCTACCTGCGCTTGCAACGCACCATCGTCACCTGTTCTTGACTCAAGCACCACACTATCGCTTGGATTAACCACACCACTCAGATCACGGTTCTCGTCTGGTGATAACCCAGGTATGTCGTCGTGACCCACTCTTGTTTCAATCACTGGGAAGTCATCTGGGATTGCTTCTGTTGTGACAACTGTTGTCTCTGCGCTCTTGGGGATTTGTTTAACTAACTCTCTGAACTGATCAATAGCTCTTTTACTATTGCTATCTTTACTGTAGATCAAATCATCTCCTTTAGATTTTAGAATTAGCCTGGGCCCTCCATACTTACCATGTGTACCTATTGGTTTGAAAAGAATGGCCCCTGTGTCCGTGACCTGTGACCTGTTAACTATTTCCCTTGACGCGACGTCGTGGCCAAGCGCTTTTTTGTACAACTCATTTATTTTCTTATTCATTAGCTTGATTCTTTCCACTTCATTTTTTATTAGCTCTTTGTTGAATGCTTTTAGTCCACCCAGTCTTCTCTCAATTTCTCCCGACTCTTCAAAAGCTATACTGAAGCTTGCGTCATCGACGTCACCATATGACTCCTGATCAACAAACTCTACTGCGGGGACTTCTGTGTTGGCTCCCCTTATTGTCACCGTCTTACCATCATCAGTGTCGATAAACGACGTCTCTGTTTCTCGAGACCTTCTATCCAGTTCGCCCTGCAATCTATTCGCTCTCTCATTCAATTTCTCATACTCGACACGTTTGATGTGTGGTATATCGTCGTCGGTGTGCGTTTTCTCAATTGAGTTTATACGTTTAGTGAGTTCTTCAAGTTTGACGTTTATTTGATCATCAGTGTAAGCTCTACCAAGGTTCTCCATCTCAATCTCGTCAAAAACTTCCCCACCTTCAGCCATATTACATTAGCTCACATTTTGAATATCACTCTCTGACTCCCACGAATCACATTTTCTCTCTAGTTTAGATAATTGTACGCAAGCCACGCGAATGTCACCGCAAACACCCACAGATTTTGAGCTAACCAGGCAAGACCCTTTGCTCCTGTTACCAACGCATTGTAAACTAAATTAGCCAACCCAACAGCCCATGGACCCATCTTCATTATCGCGTTTTTAACAGCCTGTGCGAATGACCTCGTGGCCATAGCGCCTTTCATAACAGCGGACCTCCCAGCGATAATAATAGTTGTTATAATTGCGGCTACTGAAATTGCTAGAGCGCTCGACCCAACCACATTTTCTTTAGCCCATTCCTTGAACTTCTGAAACCTATCAATGTCAACTCCCTGTCGCTCTCTAACTTCTTCAAGCTTGCGCTGCTCAATAAGCATGTCTTTAGCCTGTATAAGTCCAATCACTCTCTCAGCTAGATCAATGTGCTCTTCACTCCTCACAGTCGTGAGATCTTTTTTTTTTTTTTTTGCTAAGCTCTGCCATTCTCTCGCCTGCTTTGTCTATCAAGTCTCGAAAATGGTTTGCTTTTATTTGCAATGCACCAGCGTCGCCTACTCTAGACTCACGCAGCATATTCTCGCTTGGATTGAGTGTGCTATTCAACTCGCGGTTCTCGATTGGTGTTAGTCCAGGTATGTCGGCGTGCTCCGCGCGTGTGATGTCTAACAATGACGCACTCCTCGCGACGTCTTCGTAGTCTTTTGCGTTGTTATTAATCCGCGTCTCAATATTGCTAAAGGCCTCCTCCACGCGTTGGCGCTCCCTTCTACCATGTTCGCGAGCCAGCCCACTCCTCACTTTAGTTAGTCTAACTCTCTCGCCGACTGCGACGTTTGGGTCGTCCCAAGCTAGCTCGCTATCTTTAGTGGCTTTTTCAAGACTACGCTCTAGTTCGTCGTCGGCGACATCTTTGTATTCGTTAGAGCTACCCATCTCAAGGTTGTCGAAACCACCCTCGGTCATATTACACTAACCTACATTTTGAATATCGCTTTCTGGTATCCACGAATTATGTTTGCTCTCGTAACCCAACCATTTGACCAACGCCATCTTCTTCCCTCTGACTTTCTTTCTTTTCAACACCTTTTCAACTCTGTACACATCGTCACCAGGTTTCTTGTTGGCCAGCGATAATTCCTGTTCATAAAATTTACCAATAATCTGTTCACCGGTGTGATCCTCAATTTCGTACACATTCGGATCACCACGAATAACCTTTACCACTTTAAACAGCTCCTCAGTGAAGTTGGCTTCGTAACCCTTTGTGAACACACTCTTGTATTTACTAATTCTCACCGATTCACCAACTCTAAACTTTGGCAATGGGTTGTCTGCAAATTGGTGACCAAACAAAGTGGTCCACACTTCGCCTTCGTTTGACTTATCGACATCCCTCGGCTTCATCATAATGCTTCGATTCACGTTGCTATTGTAATTGTCCACAAATTTATCCAAAGCGTCAATCCACTTGTATGTCCCACGAGCGTAAAAGTACTTCCACATAATACTCTTGAGACTTCTATTAAAACGCTCAACAACAGCAGCCTTTTTATCGCTCTTAGTGCTGAAATATTCAACACCATGTTCTTTCAGCAAACTTTTAACACCAACGTTATAGAACTCGAGCCCATCGTCAAATTGCGCTAACTTAGGTGTGGTTCCAAACCGATCTTTGAAGTCGTTCAACAATTTTCCAACAGCCTTAGTCATGTTCTTAGTGTCTTTTCTGTAAACTGCAATTCCAAAAGCATATCTACTCAATATTTCAATGCCTGTCAATATCCAATAATATCCACCATTCTGTTTTGAATACTTACTCATGTCCACTAAGTCCATTTGGAGCTCTTCACCAAGAAATCCAACAAAAGTCGCACGGAACTTATGTCTTCTCACAATAGGTTTGTACCTAGTGTAAGTGTCCTGCGCTGTCAACCATTCTTTCACTGTTTTTCTAGTTACTTTCAATCCGTCTCCCAACGCACTTTGATACAACCTCTCTACACCAGTGTACCCTGTCTTGGGATTGTAGTAAATGTCTCTCAACCCCTGCTCTGTTTCCACACCGAGCTCCATATAATTCACACAATATACAATTCCAATAACACCGCGCCAATTTTAATAGCGCCGTTATTTGGTTTGATGCGAAACGTCATACTTGAGTAAACACCTTTTTTAACACTCACCTTGGACTCGATGTCCACATGACGTTGCACTGACCCATTCAAAGACTGTTTAGTGGGTATTGGCAACGTTGTGATCACACTGCTTCGCTTCCCATCAATACCCACATTGCTCCCAGTTTCAACAATATCACATAAGATTTCTATGTACTTCAGACCTCTGAGCATGTCGACCTCGTTTGGACTAGTGTACCACCGTGAGTCACCCTCAATCACCCTACCCCTCACGAAACCAAATAGAGGCCCAAGTCTGCCAAGCTTAAATGGGACGCTAACCTTAATCGCGCATCTACCTGTGAACGGTATTTTCTCCATCTCAAGGTCCGCACCCTTCCTTTCTTTAAAGTCTTTTTTTAATAGTCTGACTAGTGTGTCGAAGCTAGTGTACCCTCCACTCGTTATTGTACTTTTAAGATCACTCGAAGGGTGACTAAACTCGGAGAGATGAGGGGCGTCGCCATCTAATATGTTATTGTAGTCCCAAAACACAGTGGCTGTCTTGACCATAATGCATGGGTTATCGTGCGTAACCATCACGCTGTTGTCAAAGGACACAACTTTTTCTAAGCCTTCAATGAATACCGTCAACTTTCGCGTCATGTATAACATATGGTATATTATATGCAGAAAGCCCTTCATGATTACTATGGAAAGTACTACAAACTCGCGATGGCTAACACATCGAAGGCTGCACACGACGCGAAGGCAGACCTCATCAAAAAGTACCCCCACGCTACTTTAAGCAAATTCGAGTTCTATCCAAATATTTCGCAAGATGGTAAAATCATGAGTGTCGACGTGTATTTCAGAAACAACGACATCCTCAGCACGGACATAACCAGCACAACCTTCAAAAATGATAAAAGTATGTGGAAGTGGCTACACAATAGTAAGTTCCCAATAATATGGCAAGGTGGTGGAACTATCCAACCACTGCCAAAAGGTCATAAAAACCACTGGGGGCTTTGGGATGGCTATCCAACGGAAAATGTGTTAAATTATCCAGTGAATAACTTCAAAGTTTTTGTTAACCAAAATAGCTACTTCATGTCAAAGTTACCAACCTTGCGAGTCACCACGTCAAAGACAAAATCAGAGTGGGATGACAGCGAATCTTACTACCGCGTTGTGTTTGCGACGTATTGCGCGAGTTTCTGTTGTGGAGTGTCGTTGCAACATTTATCAGTGTCACAAGAAGTTCACCCCGTGGTCACAAGTGTAATGAGATTTCATTTGTACTTCACCATTAGGAGACTTCTCAGAAGAATGGAAGGTGGTGAGACCATGAGATCAATAAGTAGAGAATTTAACGCTTCCGAATTGTATGGTAAGATTTCCAAGATTCCCAGAAGGCACTACTACCAGAATAAAGTCCTGAGCGATGGCACTTTAGGCGAATCCAGAGTGTTCACACTCAACGACGTTCAGAACGATTACAAACGATACGTCGCACGACTCTCAGATGGTTTTACCAACATTGGACTGCAATATCTAAATCAGAGCATAGAAGCCTTTGTGTACTCCACACTTGGTGCGCAAGCGAGAACACGTGTATCAGTCGTTGGTGGTTCTGCGGGAAGTCTAGAGACCCAACAAGAATTCCGCAAGTTGTTTTCTGACAGTGTTATCAACTACGATGTATCGACATGGATTCTCAACATGAATAAATCGATTAGAGACACCAACGTTGTCCAAAATCTTGCAGTGTCGCCAAGTACATGGTTAATGCCAAGTAACGTGGTGATTCTCAAGAATAAAATCGCTGGGTACAACAACTTACTAAAGGTTGCCACAGAGTCCATGAGATTTGGGGTGAACACTCGCTTGAATGCAACAACACCAACAATTACGGCTAAAAAAGTCCACCAAGAAAATGTGGTGACTCACTCGTTAGTAGTACCAACAATCGTGAAGAAAAAAGCTCACCAAGAAAATGTGACGGCGTCAACTAATCTCGTGGCTAAAAAAGTTTACCAAGAAAATGCGGCACCACTTCCCATGAGAAAAGCAGTGGTCACGAGTGAGTCAGACACGACAACGCTGGCGATAGTGTTAGGGTTCTCAGCAGTCTCTGGTTATCTGCTAACCAAATACACCTTGAAGTAGTAATGAGTCTAAACTATGGGTATGAGTCTGACGACCCTCACGATAAAATACTAAAGAGAACGAAAAGGCATCTGGACGAAGATCCTAAATTAAGCGCGACCGGTGGAAGGATGTCTGGAATAATAGACATGCAAGGCTCAGCGATAAAAAACGTAGCAGACCCAGTCGATGACTCAGATGCTACCAATAAAAGAACCCTAGAGCAATTGCTATCAAGCTACCTCAAGAGTCAGTCCTACAATGTTGTGCTCGACTTCAACGTTAGCACACACGCCTTGAAAAACGTGGAATTTCACACCAATGGTTCAAACAAAGTGAAAGCCATTGGTGAAACAAGCAAATTAGTGCAAAACAACCCGGCTTATGGTCCTATTGTCGGCATCAGCAGTGTGAGTCAAAGTTTTGTATCCCCTGTGTTGACACCAATCCCACTTGAGTCAGGTCTCCATTTTAACTGTCCGAGTATGCAGTGGTGTGACCTCTCCATTTTTGTCGTGGTGAGGTTACCTACTCGCACCGCTGGATCAAATTGGGAGACAATTATATCGAACGACGATGGTCAGTGGGATAAGTTCATAGGGTACAAGACTGGTGTGACTAATGGACTCGCATATGGTGGTAGCATCCCAGCGGTGGAGAGCATATGCACTATTCCAAGTGGCGTTGACATAAGTAAAATGCATATGATATCGATACACTGGCAAATGAGTAATTCACACGTTAGAGTCAATAACGTTAAGTCAACCGACTCAGACTTCGTAGCGAATATGAAAAAGATAGGCACACCCTATGGAACAATTTTTGGAATACATCGACCAAGAATACCACTCGCACCTTATGCATACCCATCGTTGATAGAATTCTACGGTGTGAAAATTGTGAGTGGTTACATGACGAACCGAGACATCATAATCATGGGTGGAGAAATGATGAAGGAATATGGTGTAAAGTAAATGGGAGCGTGTATTTCGAGACCTCATGAAATATATAAAATAAATAAGACGACTGATCACATGTTCAAAGCTGGTGGGTCATTTGGTCGCGGTGACGCTACTCTCGAGCTCCACGCTGAGATTGGTATGAGGTCTAAAAAGACTTACGGTGAACCTATTATGTTACCCGCAGAGTCAGACGCTGTGGGAGTGGTAGGAGACGTGACCTAAGTTATGTGATGGGTTGGCTTAGAAAACTGGTTCGTAACATTAGAAACTTTTTCAGACGACGTAGAAAACTGAGGGCTAATAAAACGTATTTGCTGCATTGGTACACAACAAACCAGATCTATAAAAAACCTGACACCTATGTCGAGTAGTTTTTTTTTGTAGGAGACTATAATATAGTGATGACTCCCATAGCGCCTCAACTGTTTGATTTCGATGGTCACCAAATCACGACGGTTAATCACAACGGTGAAATATGGTTCAAAGCGAAAGAAGTCGCGAGCGCTCTAGGTTACGCTCGACCAAAAGATGCAGTCAATGACCACGTCGAACCTGATTGTAAAATGAAGATAGAGCAAGCCTCGTTTATCAACGAACTTGGTGTCTACTCGTTAGTGTTCTCGAGTAAAATGGAGCGTGCGAAACACTTTGGAAGGTGGGTGCACTCAGAGGTCTTACCAAGCGTTAGAAAAAGTTTAGCTGACGTTGGTCTCAAACACAATCAATTTAAAATGATCACTGAGTTCGACCTTCACACGAAAGTTGTTGGTTTTCTTAGGAAATATTATCCAGAGGCTATTTTGATAGCTGCTTGTGGTGAAAATCAAGACACTTCGAGTAAAAGAATAAACTCGTGGAAAAAAGGTTACCAACGTGGAACACCTGACTTGATTATTGCCAATGTAAACCGACAGCACAGCGGACTAGTGATTGAGTTCAAGAACCCAGGTGGTACAGGTAAGACGTCCAAAGAGCAGGAGTCTCTGTTGCTCAGATATAAATCCGCTGGTTATCTAACACTCTTGTGCGACTCGTACGACGACGCTATTACCACAGTAATAAAATATCTCTTTGACGTTGGGTTTCAGTGCTCCCAGTGTTTTCGTAAATTTAAAAATAAATCAGCGTTGAGTAACCACGAGAGACGCTATTGTAAAGAGACTTTTTAGACAGCGAGTGATAAGTCGAATTAGCGCTCGTTCTCGTTGTTGAGACGACGTTTGAAGCGACAACTGTTCTAGCATTTTTTAAAGACGTTTTTTAACTCGATAAAAATATCTGCGAAACTTTCTCTCTTTATTTCACAAACCTTCTGACCACTGTGTGAAAAAATGTTTCTACGGCACATTGGACGCTTCATGTGACCAATGTCTAAATTTAAAAAAGTGGGGTATCCGAGAACACCCTTAATTTTGTGTGGAAGGATGATGACGTCTGCACACTGCGCGATATTGCTCAGCACCACCAACGAACGATGGTCCTGGGTTGTATCTCCAATTGAATGGCGCTTCGACAGTCGTTCCGCGAGTGTCGCGACAAACGGCGCAATACGCTTTT
This sequence comes from Chrysogorgia sp. JL179-B06, assembly GCA_035772405.1. Classification (NCBI taxonomy): domain Eukaryota; kingdom Metazoa; phylum Cnidaria; class Anthozoa; order Scleralcyonacea; family Chrysogorgiidae; genus Chrysogorgia; species Chrysogorgia sp. JL179-B06. The sequence continues at coordinate 2,882,884 of JAYKKM010000360.1, read as the reverse complement.
AGAAATGTGATGTCGTCTGCTACTGGGAACAGTGTGTCGAGCTCACCAATTCTTTTTAAGCGCTCTGTTGTTATGAGACCACAAATAATGACGTGAATGCCAGCTTTGATGTATTCGTGAATAATTGGGAGTAACCCAGAGTACCAATGGCCTTCATCAATGCCGATGACGTCATAATCAGCTATCTCGGAAGAACTTGGAAGGTTGGTGATTAACTTCGCAGGTAAACTGTCTGATCCAACAACAATGGTCTGACGATGTGTGGAGAACGCGTGGTCAGTTCGCCTAGTGTCACCTGTGTTGTTCATGTAGAGGACTTTAAGCCCTGACTTACTTAACGTGATTAACCTACGAAGAGTCTCTGTTGTTTTTCCTGCGAACATGGGACCAATCACGATTTCTAGTTTACCGATTTTCTTCATGATTACTATACCTCCAGAGAAATGTTCTCTCCTGTTGCGGCAACTGTTGCTCGTTGTTAAATATCCGCTGAAGCTCCAAGTTTTTAAGATGGGACCTCGAGCTCTCGTGTCTTGAGCGATGCATTGGGTTGTTGGTAACCACACCACATGGGTAACAATTGTACGACGCGCCGCCGTGCGCAAAATCCAGGTGAGTGTGTGAGAGTATGTGACTCATAATATCGCCCGCACTCAGTATCTCATTACACCCCACCCTACAAACGTTGACGTCACAGTTTGCGGCGAGCTCTAGCCACGCTTTGGCTTTGGTTGAGCATGGTTTCCATAGAAGGGTCGCCAAGAACACTTCGAGGTAGTTACCGAGTAGTGTAGCGGCGGACTCGCAAGGGTTGCTCAAGTAGTGGCTACTTGCTAACGTAAGACGTTTGAATGGTGAGTAGCACCACACAGGGATCATCTTGGCTAGTTCGTTAACCATCTTGTTGGCTCTAACTTCATCAAGCTCGACCCAAGCCTCATGAGCGAACTTTGTATAGAGAATCTGGGTACCAAATTGTCTTGACACCTCTTCGTTTCTACGATCGGGGTCGCACAACTTGAAGACTTGCGAGTACCCTTTTAAGACGTTGGGTCCAGAGGCGCCTTGTGGGGTAGACGCATCGACAAAGGACATTCTCCGCATTGCGTCGATCTCCTCTTCTTGGCGGGCTTGGTCTTGAGTCATCTCTTCTGCGATGTCTTGGACTTGAGTCATTATGTTATACTCCCAGAAAAAATCCTAATTTTTAGCGCGTTTGGTCTGGAGCTGTGAGATACCTGTGAGGTCAACTGTGAGACACCTGTGAGGCCAACTGTGAGTAAGATAACACGTGATAGTGTATTAGATGGTTGAGGACTCACAGACGGCTGTTGAAGCGAAGATCACGGCTGATGTGAAAAGTGTTAAGGTGAAGGACCCAAAGCGCGTCGCCGCTGGTAAAAAGTTGGCTGAGATATCGAAAGCTGCGAAAGAAAAGAAAATGCGCGAAATGATAGTCAACGAAGAACAGGGTGGTGAGTGGGGTTATGGATATGTTGTCGGAACACTTGGTGTAATCATCGCTGGTGCTTCGTTATGGTACACAATTAGCAGTGAAAAAGAGACACGACTAGAGCCTGTGAGTACTGCACCAGCTGTGTCAGAGAGTTGTGGAACTCGTCGTCCAACACTTGACACATTTGATTCTTGAACAAAACACACGACGATGTATATATGGCTGCGATCGATCGAAAAGAACTTATGAACGAATTGTACGACGCGCTACTTGTCACGACTGGCGCTGTGGTAGTGAGTATGATTTCTAAAAAGGCTTTGGGGGAACCATTGGGAACACCAGAGACTGTGAAAGGCACAGTTAAACTTGCTGCAGCTGTTGGTGCAGGAACGCTGCTAGTAAAATGGGCACAATCGAAAAAGTGGATACCGACAGATCCATTCAAATCAATGTAAGTTAATGGCGAGCGTTGTGGCTGGAGGGATATTTAATGCAGTGGCTTTTGCAGGCGCTGGCTTTATGTTTTCGAAATTTAATCACTCAGGCTATGAAGCTGAGATGAAAAGACACAACCATGCGTTGGAACAGTTAGCCAGTGCGAAAGAAGTGTGGTATGAGAATGAAATCGCTAAGAAAGATAAGATCCAGCGTTTACGACAACGGCTATCTGACGCTAATGCTGACATCAATGACACAAACCACGCGTTGGAAGAACTTAGAAGCGTAATGACCATACGGTACAGCGGACGAGTGTTCACTGACCTCCCGAAGATTGCGGATTACTACCAACCGAGTGCGGAAATGAAGGAATATCAATTGTTGTTTGTTGGTGCGCTAGGTTTGGGTAGCGGAATAGCGGTATGGGTGCTAACTCGATAAAAAATGTTGGAGTAGTATAAGAGTGATGGACAAACTTATGAGGCAGATGAGCTACGGCTTGACAATTGACGAGATCGCCAGCGAGACGCAAACTGAGTGTGGAGACACCTTCAGAATTTACTACTGCTCGGATTGTGACGTTGTGAAACATGTGACTGACTGTGGTGGGTACGCGTGTCCAAAGTGTGGCGACATCGAATGGGGTTACACTCAGAGTTACAGCGACATGAGACTCACACGACTAAAAAGCGTTCACAAACGGTCTTGGTGGATGGGGAGAAGACTACGGAACGTTGTGAAGGGTGAGCACCTTGAGTTGATAAAAGAGGACTTCCTGAAAGTTGTCAATGCGTTGTACTCATGCAATTTGGTAAAGGGTAGAAATGTCAGCAGATATGGATACTACATTATTAGGTTGTGTCATAGAAGACGAGTCAAGACACTCAAGAAGGTGTCAGACCTCAAAGACGGGAGGGTGAAAGACTTGTTTGACGACAATTTGTTTGGGGTGGTGTACCCAAAGCTGGGATGGTGTGAAAGTGATGACAATTATTACAACGAGTGGGCTAAGAAAAAAAGTGTAGTGTAAGTATAAGCCAATGAGTCGGACTGTGAAAAACCCGCTGAAAAAAAGACGGGCGCATAAGACGAGTGCAGCCGTTGTCAATTCACTAACAGATGAAGCGACCAACGTTCACGGCTTCTTTAGAGACCAAGAAACACAACCTGCAGTCGAAGACCTCACGCCGTCAACACATCTGTTGGATCGAGCACTGAGAGGGTTCACAAGGTCCTATGGAGTCGAAGTGATTGACGACAGAGACATCAATCAGGTAAATGGTAGTAGAAGTGCTGTCACTAACCTTTTGAGACGTGAACTAGGTGAGACCAACGGAATGAAAGTGGTGGAGACAGTCAAGGTCACTTTTGAAAAAGTTTTAGAACTCAATAAGACCACATACAAAACTGCCTACTTTAACAGCGAAACGTTCGTCGTCATTAACGAGCACGACATCGAGGGTGTTGCCAATCGTGGGTCGGAGCAGATTTTGACGCGGATAGCTGGGTGGTTATCTGAGGGGTCTGGATGGACTATCGACAAAATAGATGCGCACTACGTTAATGTCGCTATTTACAGACCTTTGCATGGGAGTAGCTACATTGTGTTGCCAAAGGAGCTGCGCAACAGTATGAGGGGTCTGATAAACGTAAATAACGATGATGACAACGAGTGCTTTAGATGGTGTCACCTTGCACATAAGTTTCCCGTTGGAAAAAACTCTGATAGAACGTCAAAGTATGTCAGACATGTCAGTGAGCTGAATTATGACGGAATTGACTTCCCAGTCACACTCAAAGATTACAACAAGATCGAAAAGGCTAACGAAATTAGCATCAATGTTTTTGGGTATGAAAATAAGCAGCCATTCCCTGTGTACGTTTCTAAGGAGACGTATCCTGACCATATGGACCTACTGTTGATAACTAATGACGTGGGCAACAAGCATTATGTGTACATTCGCGATTTCGACAAATTCATGTACCGTCAGACAAAGTATAAGGCGAGAAAGCACTTTTGTAGGTGTTGTTTGCAGTGTTTCACCCGTGCGGACGTGCTTGAAAGTCATATTGAAGTGTGTTTGGTCATTAATGGGAAGCAAGCTATTAAAATGCCACAAAAAGGCGCGAGAGTGAAATATGAGAATTTTAGCAGACAATTAAATGTACCATTTGTGGTGTATGCAGACTTCGAGGCTATCACACAGAAGGTGCACACAACAAAGCTGTCAAGCGAGAGTAGCTACACAAATGCTTACCAGAGACACGTTGACTGCGGTTATGGGTATAAATTAGTTTGTTGCTACGACAACGAGTACAGTAAGCCAGTAAAAGTGTATCGCGGTGAAAACGCAGTCAACAAGTTCATTGGGGAGATGTTAGAAATTGTCGAATATTGTAAAGAGACATCTGAGAGTCACTTTAACAAAGAGATGATACTGACTGATGACGATAAACAAAACTTTGACGAGGCTAAGAGTTGCCATATTTGCAGTGTTGAGTACACTGGTGCTGACGTTAGAGTGAGAGACCACTGTCACGTGTCAGGTAAGTACAGAGGGTCTGCGCATCGTGAATGTAATGTGAACTTTAAGTTGACTGACAAAATTCCTGTGATCTTTCATAACTTGCGCGGTTACGATAGTCATTTCATTATGCAGGAGATTGGCAAGTTTGGTCAAGACATAAATGTGATACCGAACAACATGGAGAAGTACATGGCGTTCATGCTTGGGAAAAACTTGGTATTCTTGGACAGCTTTCAGTTCATGGGTAGTGGTCTAGACAACTTGGTGAGGAACCTACCAAGGGACGCTTTCAAATACACGTCAGAAGTGTTTCGTGAAACAGGGTTGGCACTTATGACAAGAAAGGGGGTCTATCCCTACGATTATATGGACTCCTTTGAAAAATTCGACGAGCGCGAGCTACCCTCCAAAAAAGATTTCTACAGCGTTCTGAACGATGAGCACATCACGGAAGAGATGCACGAGCGCGCCATCGATGTGTGGGACTACTTCGACGTTGAAAGTATGGGTGAGTATCACGACCTGTATTTGAAAAGCGATGTGCTCTTGCTTGCCGACGTTTTTGAGAACTTTAGAAAGACATGCCATCGCGAGTATAAATTAGACCCTTGCCATTATTTCACATCGCCCGGATTGGCTTGGGATGCCATGTTAAAGATGACTGGAGTAGAACTCGAATTATTGTCCGACATCGACATGTTCCAGTTCGTAGAATTAGGTATGCGTGGTGGTGTGAGCTACATATGCAACAGACATGGCGTGGCGAATAATAAGTACATGGAAGGGTATGACAAAGAGCAAGAGTCGAAGTATTTGATGTACCTTGACGCCAACAATTTGTACGGATGGGCGATGAGCCAAAGTTTACCTACGGGTGGCTTCAAGTGGTTGACTGAGAAAGAGATAAAAAAGGTTAATCTGCGTGAGTATCACGACGGTAGTGAAAAGGGCCTGCTGCTCGAAGTCGACTTGGAGTATCCAGCCCATTTGCATGACCTACATAACGACTACCCGCTGGCTCCTGAGAAGATGGAGATAACCGTTGACATGTTGTCGGAGTACTGCACGAAAATCAAAAATAAGTTTAACGTGAGTGTTGGTGGTGTGAAGAAGCTGGTGACTAATTTGATGGACAAAAAAAAGTATGTGTGTCACTACGGAAATCTGCAGTTGTACATGGATCTTGGATTAAAAATCAATAAGATTCACAGGGTCCTACAGTTTGACCAGTCCAAGTGGTTGGGCAAGTACATCGACTTTAACACAGTCAAAAGAACCGCAGCTAAGAACGCTTTTGAGAAGGATTTCTTCAAGTTGATGAATAACAGTGTGTTCGGAAAAACGATGGAAAACTTGAGGAAGCGTGTGGACGTGAGATTAGTGACCACCGAGAAAAAATTAGAAAAGCTTGTCTCAAAGCCTACGTTTGTGTCTTGCAAGATATTTAGCGAGAACTTAGTCGCCGTCCACAAAGTCAAAGAGACGCTGACATTAAATCGACCTGCATATGTGGGTATGTGCATACTAGACTTGAGCAAAACGCTGATGTACAATTTTCACTACAACTATATTATGAAAAAGTACTCTAGCGACACCTGTAGATTGCACTTCACTGACACTGACAGTCTGTTGTACTCGATCAAAACTGATGACGTTTATTCCGACTTTATGATGGAGTGCGAAAAGTTCGACAATAGCGACTATCCTGCAGACAGCCCATTCTTTTTTAGAGAGAACAAGAAAGTCATTGGTAAGATGAAAGACGAGTGCGCTGGAACACCAATTATCGAGTTCGTTGGTTTGCGTAGTAAGATGTACAGTTATTTGAAAGAGGATGGAGGTGGTGGGAAAACTGCTAAAGGTATCAGAAAGAACATAATTAAAAAGGTGATCAGACACGAAGATTACAAAAGTGTGTTACTCGAGCAGAAACAGTTGCGACACACAATGAAGACCATTAGAAGTGTCAAACATCAGCTCGGTAGCTACGAAATTAATAAAGTATCGCTATCCTGCTTCGACGATAAACGATACCTTTTAGAAAATGGTATTGACTCCTACGCATATGGTCACAAAAACATTGTAGTGAGAGACACCACTGAAAACAGTGAGCAAACGGACTAATTCGCAAAACGACTGGCTATTTGTTAGTCAATGTTGTTAGCCAATCAAAAGAGCGCCATTTCGCTATCCATTTGGATAAACATCACCACTAGAATCAAAATCTAGTGGTTTTTTTCGCGCGTGAATTGAGACAACAGCAGAACGCGTCGGTTGAAATGATACTCTCTATTTTTTAATATGTGAGAGTGAGCTCGTACCACATTTTATTTTTTTAACACGCGAAAATGTTGAAACGACACTTTCTATTTTTTCCTAAATGTAATTTGTGAGAACTTTGAAACGACGCTCTCTATTTTTTAAATATGGCTGAAATGGCGTCAAATTTAGCGAGAGTCGCTATTTAGTATAAATTTGGTATTGTCTCGCTAATCTCGCATGTGTTTGACATCAATTTAGTAGAAAACGTGGGAGGGATGTCTAGATTGACTAACGATCGCTGTAGTAGTATAGTAAGTAGGGCTGCGAGCTTATTCGACGTCAATCGTGAATATAAACACCAAAACATCGCCAAATTTGTCGAGTCGCGACTTGGCCAAATTTGGTGACGTTTTGGTGTTTATATTCACAGTTGAGGTCGATTGAGCTCGCAGCCCTACTTACTATACTACTAGCAAGATCTTTCATATGAATTGCACTTGTATTTTGACTGGAGTGTCCCTTGAAGAGGCGCGTCATGATTGGTTCATCATCAGGTTCCCGTTATATTTGCTTAAGGTCCTTAATAACATAATGCGCGCTAACAAAAATCCGCTCACCTGTTATCATCCTCTTCTTTGCCTCCCAGGTCTGGCCGTTCTCCCGGAGACAGCCAGAGAAGGTGATTATTTTTATGAAGATTACGGGCAAAAAATACGTCACATGCAAAAGCTGCAGTGTCTGTAGATAAATTTCCAACTGGAATATGGCAATATCTTGCATGGTCAACTTGGGCCTATGGGTAGAATTATACATGTTGTGTAGTTTAAAGTGCTACTGTTATGAAAATTCAGCTGCCATTTTTTTCATAGAATCGAAGTACAGCACGAAATAACTACGTTCATGATAAATTTAAGAAAAAAGGCTGGCAAATTTTGAACTTATTTTCTCAAATTTGACCATTTTGCATGGCCTGGATATAATATGAAAAACAGAATTTCAATGTGTCGAAAACTACTTAAGTAAGAGTACTCGTGTATCTTCATGGAAGACGTTTCGGACGATGTGATGTGTCCTTATGTCGCCATTTGTGAAAATAATTAGCTGCAAGTTTGCAGCCTAAACTCAAAATTTTTTATTGTCTTATTTGGAAGAACCTTTAAAATGATAACGTTTTCTTTTGAAGATTTTCGTTTCTTCGCTTTCTTTTTGAGATATATCAGTTTGTTTGATGCGTGCATGCATGACTTATTGGAGAAATGTGTACATCTCTTTCATTCTCGAACGAAATCCTTTAAAATCGAGAAGTTTGGTGTAGTGAGAGAAACACGCACACCTATTATTCACACTTTAGTGTTTTTATTTGATGAACGCAAATATATATAACATTCTCTGATAACTCATTATGCATGTGTGACGTAAATTCCGTACATTTGCATATCAAACAAACTGATATATCTCAAAAAGAAAGCGAAGAAACGAAAATCTTTAAAAGAAGTTACTTTATCATTTTAAAAGTTCTTCCAAATAAGACAATATAAATTTTGAGGTTAGGGCACTTTAAATTTATTATTTTGATTTAATATTAAATGAGTGTATTTATTTGGTGTTGTACTTTCTGAAAAAAATCTCCAAAACATTTTTATCGCAGTAGCCTTGAAGAAAAATAAACATTGCTTTTATTTGTTTATTAATACGTGAAAACGGAGTATAAACATTACACTGCTCATAAATTAAATCCAAAATACATAGATGAAATACAATTGTCAAACTCGCCTTGGCAATTGTGCGCTGAAACAAAAAAGCTTTATTAAAGGAAAATTGTAGTAAAAAAACCCATTTTTTTTCAATTTGACGTCAAGAAACTCCCGCTGAACATCAACTTTGAGCCATCAAAACTCACAAACTCGAGAATAACACAAAATGGCGGCGTCCAGAAGCATAAAATACGAGAATAAAAACGTTATTTCTCGAGTACAAGAACAGATACCGTAAAACTATTAACATTTCTAAACATTATACTTAAAAGCCCTTCATTTAAAAGTAATTTATTTTTTGGGTAAAGTTCCCTTCTTCAGATCTCGGGTTAGACGCAGGAGGTTGCTGGTTCGATTCCCGTCTGGGGCTCAGAAATATTTTCCGAGTTTGCGTTAAAGCTTGAGTAGAAACAATTTTTGAAATAACCAAGCTGCAAGTTATACAGTTCCATCTTAAAGTACATATGAAAAGAAAATTAAGTTTGTCTTATTTAAATGCACTCCGAAAATTATTTGGAATGGTAATTTAGAGTTCTTTCGTATCTCTCGTAGTTCTTGAGATATTTAGACTTGTGTGATATGCAAATGAAGTAGCCTATGCACGTCGTAGCCTATGCAAATATGTGATATGCAAATCAGATAACCTACAGTATGACGTCGAGATATTTCTACATTGTTATAAAATCAAGTATATCTTTGAGATTATTCAACGAAATCACTTGAAACTTTGCACATTACGACACTTCGTGACACCTAACATCATTACATCGAAATAGCGATCCCAAATTAATTTACTATTTCTAATTTCTTAATTTTTTAAATGTAGAAATATCTTGACGTCATAGGCTACTCATTTACATATCACAAAAGTCTAAATATCTCAAGAACGACGTGAGATATGAAAGCGCTCTAAATTACCGTTCCTCGTGACAAACTTAATTTTCATTTCATAGACAGCTTAACAGCTCCAACTAAATTAATATCTTACCTGTAACCATGTATCGCTATATAAATAATGTTGAATAACTCTCCGGGCAGCATGACGTTGCCAGTCCAAGATGTTGAACGAATTATCACTAAAAAATGAAAATTGAAAGCCTCAAACCCCCAATTAGTAAAACAAATTAGTTTAGCCCCAATATAAGACAGCAATAGCTGGTTCACAAATAATTGTAATATAAAGTTGAAAAGACCATGTTAACAGACCTTTCACAAATTCACGACAATGCATGCCTAAGAACAACGGTTTGAAATATAAGTTGGAGATGAAAGATAACAATGAGTGCATTACCATCTCATTACAAACGTTGACTTGGAGTCAGTGGTGAGCGTTGAAGCAAATTAGCTTGCCTGAGGTTTCCCTACAGACCCAGCGACAAGGGAGTGAGGTTTGTGCGAAAAAATCGAAGGCAAATACTTTCCAGTATATGCATGTACACCAGCTATTTTGGTCTAGTGGTTACCACACATGTCTATATGAGCTGGGAAACACAGGTTCATATCCTGGGTCGAACCACCACTCAGGTCTCAGGGTCTTAAAAATAATTAGGGAGGAAGTGCTGCCTTTGCAACAATACCAGCAAATGTTAAGACTTTCGTGTCTTCTCGAAAAACGAATTTAAATCGTAGGCCCTCGGAATCCAAGAGTGATAAACTGGAATAGCTATCCAGCGTTTAATACATGAGCCTCTGGCTCGGATAAATAGGGCAACCTTATCCTGCGTGATCATACAGCAGACAAAAGACAAGACAGATCGACACTCTATTACATCGATCACTATGACACCGTTGCGATCGTGGCAACCAAAGTAAATTTAGCCTATCAGATTTGAAAACATTTTTTTTCCGTTTCTACTAAATGTCATTATTTCACCACAATACACACCTTTCATTGCTAGGGATTGAGACTATAGGAAAATCATTTAGTACAGGAATAACTGAAGCCAAATGTTCTTTTCCTAGAGAAAAGTAAAAAAAAACAAGATCAGATGACAAGCAGATATCATGTAATCCTCCAAAGGTTTTCCTCCGTTTTTCGTACCCCATTGTGACTGAACCAACATCAGCGTGGGACCTTTTTTATCGTTTTTGTAACTCGAAAGTGTTCGTTGAATGGCACGAATTGCCTGAAAGAAAAGACAAGATACAGATTTAATAAAGGGAAAAGCGTTTACTTAAAAGGGAAACTGCAGTAAAAAAAATAATATATATTTAAATCAAACCCTGAAGTGTTATGTTTAGAAATTATAATAATTTGACGATATCTGCTCTTCTATTCGAGAAATGACGTTTTCATTCTCGTATTTTATGCTTCTGGACGCCGTCAATTTTAGAGTTTGCACGACGGCTCAAATTTGATGCACAGCGACTGTATCTTTTCAATTTTGACGTCATTGGGTGCAAGGAGCAAAAGACAAGTACTTAATGACGTCAAAATTTAAAAGAAAACTACCGCTGTACATCAACTCTGAGCCATCGAGCAAACTCTAAAATGGCGGCGTCCAGAAGCATAAAATATGAGAATGAAAACGCTATTTCTCGAGTATAAGAACAGATACCGTAAAACTATTAATATTTCTAAACATTATACTTAAAGGTCTTTTAAAAGTAATTAGTTTATTTTTCACTGCAGTTCCCCTTTAGGTAAGCTTAGGTCCAACGCAAGATTGCAAACCAGGTTACGGTTAAATAAAACACTGACAAACATACACGACTTTTCATTCTGAAATTACAACCATCAATAAATCCCACTACACACAGTTATAGATTAAGAACAATCCTGACTAAATTATTACTTTCGTGCTACAACTTTACTTAGAACTTTATTCCACGTCTGCAATATTGCAACAGGCGCTGGAATTACCATTATGACGTATGAATTATATTAGTGACTGCTACCACCATAATTCCTTGCGAGATTTCCTTTCTCATGTTAATGTTTGACTCCCTCTGGGAAATGTAAAACAATTTCTGGACTTTAAATCCAAATAGGATACGAAAAAGATTCTGATAGCATAGTAGTCACTAATAAGATTCACGAATCATGAGTATTAAGGTATATTCAGTCATTCCGTTCAATTTTGCCAGCAATGTTTCATCAATTATCCGCGTTTTAAAGTGCCACTACGATCAAATTTTTACCTATCGATATTTTTACGTATTTATATCGATGATCACTTTCGACCCTGATTTTTACATCGATGATCACTTTCGACCCTGAAATACTATTCTATGCTAAAGAAAATCTAAAAGACGGGGGTGAAGTTTCATCGTAGTGGCACTTTAAGGAATCTTAAAAATTCTTACATGTTTTGAGTCCGTATCGACTCTAACTTCAAATTGAATCTTCGTCGGTGGCAGCAGAGGTTCTTCTTCACCCTCCTCCGAAGCTTTATTTATTCTGAAAGAAATAGATAGGTACTTATAATACGTATTCCATATAAGGAAGACCAAATACGCTGCCAGAGGTATAACCCTAATCCTAACATTAAACCAAACCCTTAAACTTAAACCTCAAATGAGATCTTCCCATCGCTAGCTCCCTTCCCTACTTAGTTGTCCAAACTTGTAGAATAAGTAATAGATAAATACTGAGAACAAGGGATTTATGCGGCATACAGTACAACCCCGAGGACGCGTAGCGTCCGAGGGCTGTATATCGCATAAATCCCGACATTCGAGGTGTTTATCTGACTTATTGTTACATTGAGGAGGTTTCCAACAAAGTTTTGTCGATTTTGTCCACCTTGGACAAAGATTTTCCTAGTTTTTTCTTCGTTTCTTATCTTATTAGTATTCATAGGGATGTATGGCGCATACATCCCGCGGTACATCAAAGGAAACCGACTCAATGTAATAATGTTGGACATAACCCTTGTGGAATGCACAGATCATGTAAAAGTTACGGCAATGTATTTACTCGTCAGGGCAATGTATTTGCTCGTCAGGGCAATGTATTTACTCGTCAGGGCAATGAATTTGCTCGTCAGGGTAATGTATTTACTCTTTAGGGCAATGTATTTGCTGGTTAGGGCAATGTGGATTAGCTCGTCAGGGCAATGTATTTACTCTTCAGGGCAATGTATTTACTCTTCAGGGCAATGTATTAGCTCATTAGGGCAATGTATTTACTCTTCAGGGCAATGTATTCGCTCTTCAGGGCAATGTATTAGCTCATTAGGGCAATGTATTTGCTCGTCAGGGCAATGTATTTACTCTTCAGGGCAATGTATTAGCTCATTAGGGCAATGTATTTGCTCGTCAGGGAAATGTATTATAAGTCCATATGAAAAATTTCGTTTATATATGTGAACTAAAGGAGTAAACTCGAAATTGACAGAAGTTTTTTTTAAAAAATAAATAATCTCATTTGATGTCATATATAGTGGCACCTATATATGACACTCAAAACCAGAAATATTATTTGTATTTGCTAATTAGCTTGCCCACAAAAAATGAATGTTAAAAAAATGAATGTTAAAAAATGTTGTATAACTATTAATTTTGATACACTTTGTTTTGCTTTGGTTTTAATGAAAATTAATAGTGATACAACTCAAACGCGTGATATTTACCTAGATTTTTCATGCCCCACTTTTTGGTTTTGCAATTTCCCTGGAAACCAGCCTTAAATATCCTATACAATTTTTAAGTTAACTAGTTGAATGATGAAAAGTCGATGCAACTAACCTGCCATTTCTTTCAGACTGGTACATTGAATCAAGGTTGGGCAACCGATTTTGCCTCACAGTATCCACAACAAATATGTGTGCCTAAAATAAAAAGAAAACCACAAAGAGCACTGAGTGACTAAGGAAAAATCAGAAAACTGTCTGTAATCTAAAGATACTAAAATCAACTCTTATTACAAATATTGTTTGGGGTGTACTGGGCATGAATATCAATGAAAGAGTGACCACGATTAAAGTGCCCCTAACCTCAAACTTTTTTATTGTCTTATTTGGAAGAACTTTTAAAATGATAAAGTAACTACTTTTGAAGATTTTCGTATCTTCGCTTTCTTTTTGAGATATATCAGTTTGTTTGATATGCAAATGTCCGGAATTTACGTCACACATGCATAATGACTTATTGGAGAAATGTATGTAACTCTTTCATTCTCGAACGAAATCCTTTAAAATCGAGAAGTTTGGTGTTGTGGGAGAAACACGCACACGTGTTATTCACACTTTAGTGTTTTTATTTGATGAACGCAAATATATATAACATTCTCTGATCACTGATTATGCATGTGTGACGTAAATTCCAGATATTGGCATATCAAACAAACTGATATATCTCAAAAAGAAAGCGAAGAAACGAAAATCTTCAAAAGTTACTTTATCATTTTAAAAGTTCTTCGAAATAAGGTTAAGGGCACTTTAACTAATCATAAATAACGGCAGAAAATGTATGCAGCCAATCGCTAAGAATCTCTTGAATCAAATTAAAGATACTGAATTATAAAATTGCAAATGATACATGGACGATCGTCAAGCTCAAATCCTCAGCGTTTACCTCCGTGGAGTGGCATGCAGATAAGATATCGACTTCACTACGTTTGTTAATATCATAGCGAGCAGGCGAATGGCAAGTCCAATACTAGTTCCTATATGCTTGGTATATATCCACGAATTAATAAAAAAAGTAAAATTAGTAGAAGAGAAAGTATTTAATAGAGATATATTAAAAGTAATACCATGATCGCCTCGGATTCTTTTGTTCTCTCCGGGAATTTAATCGCTAATTTCCCTCATTGCTCATGCAAGAGGGAAATTTTGCCATTGTCTTCTAAATTTCCCTCATTCCTACGATATGCATGCGGGAAATTTAGTAGAACACAAAGGATTTCTTTGTCTACTCATTTTCCCGTGCATGTGAATGAGGGAAAATTAGAAGACAAACAAATCCTTTGTTTTCCACTAAATTTCCCGCTTGCATATCATATCCAGACGGGAATCTTATAAGACAAAGGACTCTGCCTCCAACCACGGGCTAGATAAGGTTCTCAAAGTTTTCCTCGGCGATCATAATATTACAAACTGATACCATGACTTGTCGTGAAATTAGCGATTAAATTGCCCTTCGCCTCGGGAAGATTTGTAAAAGTCCTCGGGCTTCGCCCTCGGACTTTCACAAATCTTCCCTCGACGGCGGGCAATTTAATCGCTAATTTCCCTCAAGTCATGGTATTACTTATAATAAATTACATTCAGATAATCAGATGAAGGATAAGTTATGGTAAATTTCGAGTGTTGAGTTATACTTTCGAGATCCAATCGGGACCAGATGCGAAAAATGAAACTTCAAGGCCTTCTGGATGGTAATTAAATCCGCGACCCTGGACCTTTATACCAGCGCTCTAATCGACTGAGCTCGTTGCCGAGAGTTTGGTCACGAGTTTGGTATTGATTTGGTATAGATTTGACTACGAGTACGAGATTCGCCATTTTCGGCGCCAATTGATTACGCCATCTCGTGCTGACATTATAAAGTCGTAGCCATCGTCTATTCGAGTACGAGTTTTGAGGAAAATCAAGTGAACTCTATAAGGACTGGAACGCTAACTCCAATAACCCGGCCGTATGGTTGGATGAAGCCAAAATTCCCGCTCATGGTGGCTGACATGTAGGTATAAAACACGCGTGTTTACCGCGTGTAGTGCACGAAAACGGCAGTGGCAGGAAAAATCGTAGGTTGGCCGAACGGAACATTTTCAACTTTTTTGGAACTAAGCTGTTTCCAAGTTGTTTTTTAAAAAGACAAAATGCAATACGTGGGTGGAGCTTTCTTTTCAAGAATTTCTAGCGATGAATGTGGCTTAACAAATAATTTTGAACTTTTGAAGACTTTTGTTACATTATTTATTAAGATAAACATCAAAATACAATTTAAAAATTCAACCCCGAGTTATCGTTCCAGTCCTTATAGAGTTCACTGGGAAAATCTCGTAGTCAAATGAGCAACAACTACGACTTTATCACGTCAGCACGAGATGACGCAAGTCAGGATCTTCTGAGATCAGCAAATTTCCTGCGAAGTGGAAACACTGCCAAAAATGGCGAATCTCGTACTTGTAGTCAAATCTAAAGCTCGCTAATATATACCAAACTCGTGACCAAACTCTCAGCAACGGCCTATATTATTATTATTATATATTATTAAAAATCTTTACTTATTTATTCTGCTTCCATTGTACATATCAAAGAATAGCAAGTGTTAACAAACATTTAGTACAATGTGGCAAGTTTATAACAGGCTCTAGACCCAACAAGATAAACTGCCAAAATAATAAGTTAAATCATTAAATTTAAAATTAGTTTTACAGTCAGTTAAAAACATCTATGAACTGATGATTTGACAGGTAAGGAGACATGTTTGTGACATTTTGTACAAATAGATTTCCAAGTATAAACATCGTCTACATTAAAGTAATTAATAAAAGTATCAATCAAGTAATTATTAGTGTTTGACTAAAAAGAGCTGGATGAAAAACTGGATTTAACTAAGAGAGGAAGTGAGTTCCAGAGGAGGAGGAGGAGTAGTAGTCAAATCTAAAGATCCCTGTTATATACCAAACGCGTGACCAAACTCTAATCAACCGCCTCAAATCTAAAGCTCCTAATATATACCAAACTCGAGACCAAACTCTCAGCAACGGCCCCTAATCTAATGGTGGTAATATTTGGCATTTACACTCAGATAATCAGATGAAAGAAACGTTATGGTAAATTTTAAGTGTTGAATTATTTACTTTTGAGTCCAGAAAGTATATAATTCAATAGTCGAAATTGAATAACTTTTCCTTTAAGTCGTATAACGTCTGTGAGAATTTAACATATATGTAATCTATGGATTCTCCTGAGAAAAATTGTAATATATTTTGTTAGACGAACATTTCATCTTCATAGACATTTTTGCTGTTAAGGTTGACGGAAGTGATGTCATAACGGGCATCTGTCTACATGAAAACCTCTTTACAGGTGCCCGCTATGACATCACTTCCGTCAATCTTAACAGCAAAAAAGTCTACGAAGATGAAATATTCGTCTGAGAAGATATATTACAATTTTCCTCAGGAGAATCCATGCTAGATTCCCACAGACATTATACGACCTTTAAAAGAGATACTGTATATATCGTTTGAACATCATATTTTTCCAATGTAGAAGCCGATGAACAAACAGGAAAGGCAAATAACAATAGAAAAACCTTTTCAAAAATAGTGGTAGCTAAATGAAGAGGATAACATTAAAGCTGAGTAAAACAAACGGGAATTAATATACCTTTTCGGTTGGATTAAAAAACAAGCCGAACACTGCACGATTATTTCTGAAAGATAAAGAACAAAAAACACCAGTTATAATTTATTCGCTCGAAGCTTCGAGAGTTTATTCAATTAAACTTTACTCAACTTCAGATTTTTGTTTTACTTAACCGTTGATACAAGGACGATCAAGACTGAAAGTTGACTGAAAGTTGGGAGAACACTCAAAAGTCTAGAGCTATCGCCTCGAGTACACTTATGCTTTCTTCGTGCTCTACCAAGTTCCAAGTGCATCTATTTAACAAATAGATTCCATTTTGCCGTTGTCTGTTCAGTTATAGATGCATACCTGTAGATGACGTCAGGTACGTGGTAAGAACAAAAAAGTGGTCCACGAGACGAAAGTCGAGTATAACTGAACAGACAACGACAAAATGGAATCTATTTGTTTTAAACAATATAAATTGAAGACAAACCATTCAAAATGCAAAATGCTTATTGAAGCTCTTAGGGATTTCTGGGGCATGGAAAAGACAAAAGCAGTTATCTGACATGATTGCATGGACGTGAACCGTCATGAGCTGACGTAAGTTGTGCGTCTGTCCTCTAATAGATCATGGCTAACAACCAATGAGAATGCACATAGAAAACAGGTTATTGTATAAAACCCGACGGATCACGCCGGACACTCCACCCTAATGTAAGGCGTCAACAAATTTCATTTAATCAACACTGGTTTTGGAGTTAGAATGTTCCTTAGAGACTCGTGTTTCCATGCACGGCTGCGAGAATCTGCGAGAGAGAACATTTCAAATATTATTCTGAATTCCTTCGTAAATAAATGGAAAATATAATGAGGCCGAGCGTAATACAAGACATGTATTATCCTAAACAAATTATTATGTCTGTACAAAGATTAAGATTTTAATGCAGAGATAATATTTTTACACATACTGTACTTACCCGTAACTATGATATAAATAAATATGTTTTACGCTCCCTTCCCCCAAATATCCACTTTCCGCCACAGATTTGAATTCTAACTGATCAAGTTCAAATGCGTCCACTTCCTAAATATTAGGGAAATTAACAAAGTAAACAATCCAATATCATGATAACAAAACAAAAATAAAACAATCAAACAAAAACGAAATCAAACAAACAAACGATTCAAAATAAGTTAAATAAATTTGCTATATGTATGACAAAATTACTACATTCTGATGATTTGTCAAGAGGAGTGCAATTATTGATTATTTGCACACTAGTGCAATTTTTTCTAAAACAAACAAAATGGCAGAAATACGCTATTCAAACATTAACTAAACTTACTGTACAGAAGCTTAAAGAAATAAAACGCAAATACGACCAGCAGCACTCAAAATTGGTTAGGTGGCTCGATATAGAAATTTTTATCAAATCCATACTGTATATCTGAGTCACTTTGCAAGATATCAACAAACTCGCGGGATCATTCGTGTGGGCGAGAAGTCTAGCCAATCAGGACCATCAAAATGACGAATGTGAGTTTCTGACAACAGAAACGAATTCTCCGAGCCAATACTTTATATTCGCGTATTATACCCTTTCGATTCCGGTCTCATTACCACCATTAGTAGCGCTGCGAAATTTTAATTTCAAAATTCGTTGAGAAAGAGGTTATATTTTACGTGTAAAACGTCAATTTTGTAAGCCGCCATTAAAATGGGAAATGTGGATTAAATGGAAAGTTATGACGTCATGACCTCAAACGTTAAACACAGACGGTCATTTTAATGGCGAATCCTAAAATGCAAACTTAATCTTATATTTCAACGAATATCGAGATCAAACTTTGCACGATTATACTAAATGGCATGATATAACATTAACATTATTTATATATTAACATTATTTATATAACATTATTTGAAATATAATGGATTGACTGAAAACCTACCCTTCCAGAATAAAGTTTGGCATACGTTTTATTCACGGCACACATGCAACCAAGAGATGCAATTCCACGGAAAAGCAAAGGTACCTAAAGTATTCAACGTGTTTGTTAAAGGGAACCAATGCTGCTACTTTCAAAACGTTGAAGATATATTAAGTTAAAAATGACTGAGAAAAATCATTAGTTATAGTTTTACAATGTATTTGAAATTGTGAGACGTTGTCGGCTACTAATTTCATGGTGCTGCCATCTTGGCTTGAATGACGCAGCACGGTTGATGAGGCATTTATTATTCCAAAACATCGTGGAACAATAAGTGCAACCGTGTTACGTCGTCAAATCAAGGATGGTAGTGCGCAAAAACATATTTTGGGATCACTTTCCATGTGACGTCTAATAATAACCCTAACCTCAGTGTTATTTTATAAAAGAAATAAAAAACATCTTTCCGTGTTCCCATACGTTATAGAAACACTCGTGGAAGTTTGGGAGAACTCAAAATTGCGTGGAAACACTCGCCCTTCGGGCTCGTGTTCCGCACTATAATACAATTTCTCGTTCTCCCAAACTTCCCCTCGTGTTTCTATAACTCGATGGAAACACGAAAAATGTTTTGTAAAGTAAAATATAAAACAACCAGATAACAAATAAGACATGGTGTAACGCTACTCTGGTCAGAGATAAATTCAGATGAAGTAATGTATTTGAAATTACCTTTTCCTGAATTTATCTCTGACCAGAGTAGCGTTAAACCATGTCTTAATTATTAATTTTTCTCTTTTAATTTCGTATAAATTTACAAGGCTAACTTGTCTTACAGCAAGTGGTTTACATTAAAAATGTTAAAAAAAGGATAACTCTAATAACAACCAACTGCAAAATAAGAAGCCAGATTGAGCAATTGCAACAGGTTAAACTGAACGTTGTCTATTGTTACACCCACACTCGTGCAACGGCACAGATTAAGCCATTGCGGGGGAAATTAGTGGCGGATCTAGGATTGTGAAAGGGGTTGGGGTGCACCACTGCCTCAGAAAATTTTCGATTCTTAGGATCTCTGTAAAACCTTTTCCTGTATTTTGAGAAGTGTTTGAGGAGATTTAACAATCATAAATCACACGATCCGGCTCCACCGTGGTCCAGGACATGTATCCTTATATAAGGCTAACCTTATTGATTCATGTTCTACGCATTTGTTGGCCGTGATTGCCAAATTTCATGACATAACTCTGCATAAGTTAAACGTATTTCACTCAGCGTGTTATCATATGCAATAATTGAATCACAATGTGGCGCGAAGATTTCGATGAATAAAATTATTATCAGAATTGAAAGGAATAGCGGTGCCCGGGTACCCAATGCACCCCCTAGATCCGCGACAGAAAAAAACTTGTCTAGTCTTAGGGGGTGTTTACATGAGGCTGGCCCGATCTCAGACCGGCCTGGCTTTTCTGACTTCAATTCCTAATTACATGGGGCCGGACTGACTGTCAAGCTTAATTATGGGTCAATTATGGAACCATTATGGCGTCGAATTCAACGGAATTGAATAGAGTTAGGCCGGCTTGGAATATTCGGTTCGGTCTAGCAGGCGACCTGAGATTAGGCCAGCATGAACTGAACCTCAGGTCGGACTCATGAAAACGACCTACAGAGAAAACACTATAGCCGACCTAAAGTCAGGCCGGTCTGAATTCGGGCCGGCCTCATGTAAACACCCCCTTAGACCGCACTCAACAAATATGGTTCATCCATTGCTAGAACACAGTGCAGGTTGTTAGATGAACCAGATTCAAACTACTTCTAAATGTAGTCACGTTTTCACGTTCTACAAACCAAATCTCCGACCAGAAACAGTGATCGGTACCGTACTAAACGAGTTTGATTTTTCCCCAGCTATGTCCTTCAAAGCTCACGGTACCACATAGGATTTGTACATTATTGATGACTTAGACATATTGTATATTGTATGCTTTTACAAAAACACACAAAAACACAAGATAAAATCCGTATCTGCGCACGGCCATTTATTAATAAGTGATGTACCATTTGAACATAACTACTGCATACCTGCGACTCATAAATTCCTTCAATATTTGGAGAAGAAAGATCTGTCGCTAATTCACTAAAAAATGATAAAGAGATGAAATGCAATAATATCACCTAATCATTTAGATTGTTAAGCACTAATTTATTCAATTCACAACACATTCCAGAAACATCCATCGAGAAACAGGCACAAATCAATTTTCAAAAAGAACGCATTGTAATGCCTAGTTATCACTAGCGACATAAGCATAAGCATAACAACATACGCAAGCGCAGTTTGCACTTCATGGTCAATTTAACACTTTGTTCTTCCTGAAGGATCGCAATGATCGCAAGGATCGCAGAAATAAAGAGTTCTGCGATCATTGCGATCCTTGCGATCATATGGAAACCATAAACCTGGCGATCATTGCGATCGCGATCGCAGAGATAGAAAAATTTCTATCTCTGCGATCGTTGCGATCGAAGCCCGATTTCTATATGAATGCAACGATCGCAAGGATTGCGATCATATGGAAACTGGGCTTTAGTACAAAGGGGTTAACCTACCATGAAATGCTAACTGCGCTTGCGTATGACGTCATATGAAAAAACTAGGCATAAAGCATTAACAATACCTTGCATGCTCCTTGTATAACGCTTCTGATACAGAATATTCATAAAGATGTCCCGCAGGTTGAGATCTGGGTAGAGTTCTACCAACACGATGCCATGCTAGAAAATAAAATGATTAATAATGTTATTAAAGTGCCTATCCAGGGTTTGGGGATTTTATATATTTGTCATCTTTGGAATCTCTTGAGAAGAATTGTAAAATATCTTGTCGTGCGAAAATGTCATCTTCATACCTTTCCCTCTGCTAAAGTGATTTACTATTCACAGTAAATGACGTCAAAGCAGGGACACACAAATACATTGCACACTGATTCAGCAGTGAAATACAAAGAAAGTTTGGGAATTGGGCTAATTTTGTCTATACAGGTGTGTTTAAAGTTCAGAGCCAAACTTTCTTTGTATTTCACTGTTGAATTAGTGTGCAATGAGTCGCGTGTCCCTGCTTTGACATCATTTCCTGTGAATAGTAAATCAACTTTAGCAGGCATGGAGATGAAATTTTCGAACGACAAGATATATTACATTTCTTCTTGGTAGAACCCAAAGATTACGAATATATAAAATCCCCAAACCCCGGATAGGAACTTTAATATATAATAGGGAAGAATAGCCACTCACTCAATACGCCTCTGGGAAGGACAATGGTACTTACTTGAACTTGTTCCAAATTTCGAGGAAGAACAATTTACATAAAATACTCTTGGAATGTTTAGTTTAATTGCGTGAAGATCAGAGCCAATAAGAGCCCAAAGTTTAAATAATCCTGGCGTATTCGTCTGGGCGATCTGGAAAATGAAACAAAAAATTGAACTACTCGTACCATCACCATCATCATCATCATCATCACCATCATCATCATCATCACCATCACCATCGTCATCGTCATCGTCATCACCATATCTTATTACACAGGCAAACTTCTTTCGTCTGGTGACGTAATTTGATGACGTCACATTGACGTCATCGACAAAAACACCTTATGCCATATTTGTGAGTGTCGTGTAAACCTAAATTACTTCCTACAAAAAAGTGCGTATACATTTGTTGATAAATTAAATAAAAATGAAGTTATCAATATTTTATTTGGTTTATTCACCTTAAAAATTCGATATCCTGGGTAAAAAAAATCCATACATGTACGTAATTAAAAACCTTCGAAAATTATAGAAATTTTAATTTTTCGGTGACGTCATGATGACGTCATCATATGGTATTACCAAACGAAATAGTGTTGCCCACATATATCACATACAGAATGTCTTGATGGATTCTTAAATCTGTGAAATTATATGGCAAATATGTTAGTTCTAAGCTTCCTTAGCAACGGATATGAGGTCTGCAAATCTAAATACATGTACAAGTGCCTATGAAACGAAAATTAAGTTTGTTTTATTTGAAATAACTTTTAAAATAATAAAGAATATTAATTTACAGCTCTTTCATATTTCACTTGGTTCTTGAGATACACCAAAGTTAAACTTCAGGGGCCGGTTGTTTGAAGCGCGGATAGATTTTCCGGTGGAAAAGTCCTATCCAGACGATTAATTTTCTATCCATTCAATAGTTTTCCATGCAAAAATATCCATTCAAAAATATGGAGTGGTATTCGCTCGCTATTTTTCTCATATGACCATTCAGTGGATAGAAAATATATTCACTGGATAAGATTTATTCACTGGATAAGCCATCCAAGCTTTGAACAACCGACTCCAGTTTCGGTTAATTTAGTGAAAATATGCTCAACCAGTACCAACCCGAAAATGTTTGGGACGGAAGAGAAAACAAATATTTTAGAAATCAAGATGTTTGAAAACTAATTTGTTACCATGGCGACGATAAATCTAGAACGATGTTCTCCAATTTAGTGGTTTGTATCCACATGCAAAGTTTCAAGTGATATCGTGTAATAATCTTAAAGATATACACGATTTTCCAATATGTTAAAATGTATTGCAAACCTTTTGGCGTCATAGGTTATCTCATTTGAATATCACATAAATCTAAATAACTCAAGAACTAAGTGAAATATGAAAGAGCTGTGAATTAACATTCTTCATTATTTTATAAAATAAAACAAACTTAATTTTCGTTTCATAGGCACTTTAAGGTATCATTTGAAGTAATCATTTTTACTTGTATCAACTGCCAGTTATGATCCATAATTGACTTTGCCTGACGATGTAAGAATGATGACAATCCAGTCATTGGTCTGTCTTTTACATTCCGGGTACCCATTCCCATTTCCGTGATTTGAGCTCTCAGTCGTTTTCTTTCAGCTTTTTGTTTCCTTTGGAATTCCCATTTTCGTTTTTGGAATTTTACCCACTCCAGACGCTCGTCCTAAGACAATGAAAAAAAGGTTCCATAATGGCTTCCGGATCGCTATGGTACGAGGACAAGGTTATTTGTTATGGAAAAATCGAAGATGGCGTTATAACTGATAAGTTTTCAGCAAGAGGTGTCGGGAGTTTATAACTTTTTACATGTAAGGTCCATCGCCTTTATCATGATACGGTATCAAACTTGACACCGTGTAAGATCGATAAATTTATTATAGCCCGCTGCAATACCTTGTAAATATGTTCGCGCAAATAAAACGCTTACTGTAGGAATTGGAGCGCCATACTGTATATGCAATCTTTAGGATTGTAAATTAGTTAAAATTGATTTAAGATATAAGTGCATGTTTGTTGACGTAACTACGATCGTAAAGAATGTAGCCTTAGGACTAATTAGTCATTACAGTCAGGATTGTTCGAGTGAAAGGAGCTACCTCGGGAGACATCTGTGAGTACACTTATATTGTTTAGTCATAGCTATTTTATATTAATTTAGATTTATGTAATTTCTTTGGTCGAACCACACTCATTGTTCAACGTTGTCTATTTCATTTGGTACATGAGTTTGTTACTATCGCGATCGTGTAGTTGGTAATAAAGTAAAGGCATATACTGTACACCAGGACACTGCGATTCTATTTGCAACAATTCGAAAGTCTGAATCAGCTTGACTGTATTCACCCGTAAGCCCTTGCACCAAGTGAACTTTCAAATCGACCCTGTTAGGGCTTACACCTACAATTTATCATCCTGTTGCAAATAGGGTAACAAGACATGTAACCGAAGATCCTGGGGCCGGTTGTGCAAAGCCTGGATAACTTATCCTGTGAATATCTTATCCCACGGATAAATTCGATATAAAAAATATAAGGTAGATAAAAATGTCCCACCGCATAGCGAGTCATCCAGGCTTTGAACAACCGACTCTTGCATGATTTCAAAATGATGGTCGGATAATTTATAACCTGGCCAGTCCTACCTTTGTTTCGCCCTGCGAAGGAGGAGATCCTAGCACGTCTTTCCAAGATTTCGAGAAATCTGAATCAGAACTCTCGGGGATCGAGCTTAGAGAGTTTTCTAAAGCTCCACTTTTCCTCTTCGTGAACACCGGTGGCTTAGACTGTGACGAAGTGGATTTCTGACCCATATCTTCTAGATCACCAAGTTCGCCAGAGTCGTTGTTATTGCGTTCATCGTTCTAAGAGGGATCACATGATACTGTAGTTACAGAATGAATCGCAAGAATGAAAGGTTATACTGATTACACGGATTAGCGATTACGTAATAAGCAAGGCCGGACTCAACCTCGCAAAGGGTTCAGAGTGGAATTATAACCAGGGCCCTGTCATACAAAAGCCGATTAGCTTGATCCAGATTTGTGAACGATTACAACGCATATCATTGTTATGTGTATCCGGATATATTTTCTCACGGCGTTCGACATTCGACGCAAACCGGGTTAAGTAGCTCAGCCATTTTTAAAACACAACGACATAAGGAAAATATTGTTTTATTAATATTGTCATCACTAAGACTACTTACCTGGGCGAATTTAGGCTTAGGAACAACCGAAAACATTTGGTTGATCCGTTGCTGTTTAAAGACATCGTTTTTCTCTAACAACCGTTTGTGCAACCAATCTGGATGGAGACACCTTGGAACTGGGTTTGATATCTTGAAAAGAATGTTTATCAAAAATATTACTACTGCAATCAAAGCAGACCTATGCATATTAGCAAAAACAGAACAAGTTAATAAGCGCGTAACATGCTAACTGTAAATTAATAGCAACCTTTCCTGCACATTATAGATTATAAATATGTACATACATGTATGTTCATCATCCATGCGTGGTTTTTTATCTAAAGCTATACGTTTACACTAAAAGGGCCGATTTCGTATTGTGCAGGTACATGTTACTTTGTTAAGAAAATTAAAGCCTGCAGGCATAAAACACGAAGAGAAGGCACAATAAAGTTTTAATAAGATCTAACGTTTCGTTGTCATATAAACATCTACAGAGATAATATTTACATAATGCCTAAGCCTATAGCTATATGTATATATATTTAAGAACGACGTGAGATATAGAGAAGCTCTAAAATTACCATTTCTAATTATTTTCGGAGTTCATTTAAATAACTACAACTTAATTTTCGTTTCATTGGCACTTTAAATATGGAGGACATGAAGGTGATTTTATACGTCAGTTTTAGCATTCCCTTTTCTGTAAAAAGTTTCTATAGATAAACAACCTTCATAGAACAAAAGCAACAAGTTCACACATTATATCCCACAGGGGGTAAGGATGAAACTCTAAAGGGTGTTAGGGTTAGGATGACACTCTAGACCGGGGTTTAGATTTATTTGAGGTAGGGTTTGCATTGGGATTTTCGATATATGTAAGTGCATGTGTGATATACGATATCAGTAAATTCAGAGTAATTTTTCATTTTATTGATATAATAAATTTGGAATAGGAGCTCATGTATGGGAGAGAACATGAGACGGGCGAGGGGTTATTGTGGATACGTATTTCTAGTAGTTTTACGGTATCTGCTCTTGTGCTCGAGAAATAACGTTTATGCTCCGGTTAAAATTTAAGATAAGTTCCAATTATCTGTGGAACTCAGTGACACTACCCCGACAGTTTGTCCTGTGGGGATACACTGCAATACGAGCACTAGTCTGAATAGAATTTAGATAGTATCCGTGACTATACCTACCCCCTGTAGTGCAGCCGGTATGGTAATAATTTTCTGAATGGTGCTGTTGAGTCTTTCAATGTAGTAATCCCAGTCTAGAATGCTACTGACGGAAAAATCTGTTAAACCAGGACTCTTGAGCCATCGTCTCAAATAGTGTTTCTTTACTCCATCTTCTGTCTGAAATATAGCCAAAGGAATGGCACGCTCTGTCACTGGTGCCCCATCTGGTTTCTTCGAGATAATAAACTTACAACTGAGGCCTTTGTCTTTGACCATTTGATCTCCAAGAAACTCAGCTAATCTTTTCGCAGTACTAATCGACGTTGACTTTTGTGTCCCATACTCTTCTAGTTTACGGGACATGCTTCGGTTTTCAGAAATGAGGTCACACAATTCAGACTCGGGCATACTTTCCGCCTATCGAACAATACATTGAAACATTTTTTTACTATAGATTATAGAACCCACGGTCAACAAACAATGATATATTTGCATGAGGCTGAGTACGATATTTAACATATTATACCATGAGTTAGAGCCTATATGAGCTCAAATTAGGTAGTTTCAATACTTTTATATATTATATATTTTTTTAATATAGACACTCGTAGTATTTTTAGGTATTTTGTGTTGCTTTATCAACCATTATTAATACAATATGGGCTGATAGCTAGCTAGTATATAGCCAATCAGATTTCAGAATACCTCATATCTGGCGGATATCTATATTATAATAATTAAGAGTAATCCAGACCGAGGTTGATGTTATCTGTAAATTAGATGTGTGAAGTTGATCGTCCAGGTTGTTGTGGTCTTGAGAAAGATTATTGTTGGTGACTGCCGTTTCGACGGCATCAGCGGCGGTCAAGTAAAGCGTGTTTGTCAGGTTTGCCTATATATACATGTACGTCTGGTTCATTACATCGTCGTTTATTTGTATCATAATTAGTGTGAGTGGGTGCTGCGTCATGCGATAAGCGTGGGTCAATATTGTTCGTCATCGGTTGTTTGTGTCATAATCAATGTGAGTGGGTGTTGCGTCACGCATTAAGCGTGGGTGTATTGTTTGTCGGTAGGTCTATTGTTTGTTCGGTAATTGTTGTGATCTGATCCAACAATAGTCTTTCTCAAGACTACAACAACCTGGACGATCAACTTCACACATGTAATGATACTCCTAGGTTCAAACCATTTAATTTGTTATATGTTAAGCCAAAAACTGTGGTGGATAACGTTGACCGAGGTCTGGATAATTATTGATATCATCATGCGTAAGTCCAACTCGATAATTATTTATTATACATTCAAAATACAAACAAATATATTTCGTCCTCTCCTAGATAGGTACAGTAAATATATATGCTGTAATACACTTCAGTCTTCAAAAACACATGGATTGCACAGGAATTCATTAGTCACACTAGTACCTTTGTGTAAAGAACATCAAGCCAATAATTAGCAACCTTGCCAACAGCGTTATAAACCTCCTCCAAGGTAGAACCATGAAGGAAAGACTCGAAGACAGAAGATTGAAAAATTTTTATCAACTGAAGCTCCCCACGACGTTTTATTTCAAAGCCTTTTAGTTCTGCCAATGAACCATCCTCGTTAAATACAGCGTATCTAATAGAAAGCTATCATGAGTATCTATCATCCAAACTAATTTTGGAAACGGGACGGGAATGATCCACCAATATTATTTAAACAGGTTGGTGTACTGCCGAAATAGCGTGTGAGTTGTCTAACGTTTCGAGCGAAGGCCCTTCGTCAGAGTTCGTCAGAGCAGAAGGCCCTTCGTCAGGGTCACCGTTTCCCTCTCTGACGAAGGGCCTTCGCTCGAAACGTTAGACAATTACACGCTATTTCGGCAGTACACCAGCCTTTTAGAGTATTCGATTATTTTGTATTTGAGAAGCAGATTTCTAAGATTACTATAAGTATTTCACTTAATATGTGGTTTAACAATTATTCTCCTCAGTATCGGTGAGAATGTAGATTGTTCAGGTATGATCCGAAATCGCGTGTCAAGACCAGTTCTAAATCAAGGCATTTGAACGAAATATCGATCTGCCACTAGATTCTTAGAGCCTGCAAAATCCTACCAGATGTCACACGTGTGACGTCATCTACTCAACACGAACACACCAAAACTATTGGATTTACATTCGCCTACTGCATATATGTTTTCAAACTCTGCATCGAGTTCTGTATGAATAATGGCGAAATCGAACTTCGTGGGGTAGATGACGTCTCACAGGCGACTCGTCTCAGTTTCCTTTTGTTTATCGATACATACTAGAGACTTCGGTCTTTCGTTATGGAGTGAAATTCTAATGTCTGTTGCCTAGGTCAGTTAAATTAACGATTTGATCTAAAATCGAAAATGAGGAAATGGATCTTATTGTCCCTCTAAATATATTTAACAAAGGAGCTCAATGAGATATTTGCAAACAGTCACCTTTTCTTAAGTTTTTTCCCTTCTTCCTTGGAAGCAGGTAAAATCATTGCCTTATAAGGACCATCAACCTAAAGCAGAAGCACTTAGTGGAGATGTCTAAATTTCACTGAAAGAAAGAATAAAAAGAAAATTACGTTTACTTACCTCAAAAAATATCGAGTTTTCACTACGGATTGCATAACGAAGACTTTCTTTGTCTTCTAATTCTTGATATTGGTCATTGGTGAAATAATTCTATAAGAAACATCCAGTTTTATTATTATTTAAGGGAAAGTAAATTCCTAAACAATTTTAAATGAAATGATGGTATAATGTTTACACCTAATTGTTCTCCCGCTCTCGACAATGGCCTCCGGCCGGAAGGCCTTATATTATTTAATCGAATTCCCAAAGAGGGTCTAAAAATTGTATATTATATATACCGAAACAATTTTGAATACTGTAAGGTGTAAGGTGGATGTACGTTAAATTGAAAATCGTATGGTGAGTTGACTCATGGTCACGTAGTACAAATCTAGCTCTCTGGATAATTTACAGTTGCGATTTGACCGAGAAAAGCGGCGTTAAGTCCCCTCACGAGCCAAGCCATATACAGTAAGTGTTTTATTAGTCTCGCGGAATAAGTTACCGTCACAGATTGGTTATTTTTGTTGTATGAAGATTGAAGAATGACGGTCAAGACTTGACAGCAACTTGGATTGACAACAAACTTGTTATTTATAAAGACTGCCATCTTTTCTCAGGCCTAAGACGTAAAGTGTTGAAAGGTATTTGTTCATCTCTTTAACAGCCACGCTAAGCTTTCATTTGCTGTCCTATAATTCAGCTTGTTGTTCAAACTATTCTGTTAAATAGATATTTTTTCGCAAAAATGTTATTCGTTGTTTTGATCATATCCTAGGCGACACCATGCACCATCAAGAGTTTTAGGCTTTTCTATCTTTTAATATTAAGAAAATTCTTAATTTTATACCTCAAAAATGTTAAACTTTATATTTAGTTGCTTCTTTAGTTTGTTTTGGAATAGTATTTTCATTAATTGTACCAAATAAATCGAGAAGCTGCGCCATTTTTAAATCGCTGAAAATGTTACGGTCACCTCGCGCGAGGCGACTATAACAAAATAGACCGTCCATCTCGACCAATCACGGGACAGGAAACTCTATAGTCACTTGTCAATATCTCCAAAACTGTATAGAACATGGGAATATTCCCGCCATTTTTGAATTCAAACGAAAGGTTACTAGAACACGAGGTAGAAAAATGAATTGACACAAACCTTAACCATAATATTCAACACAGCTCCAGGATACGAGATCGTAACTTTGCTTTTCTTAGGATTAGAAGTATTGATCTGAAAATATTTATATACCAATTAGAGAACGAGCCGAGTTTTCTATGAGAAAATAGAGTGCGATAAGAATAAGAAAAAATAAGGTGTGCGAGGTCTGGGGTCGACTATGGCTGGGGAAAATCCCGCAGGGGGTTCAAACTCTCCGGAAATAAATGACCCTTATACTGGGATAATCAGATATCATAAACATGTTTACACAGTATACATGTAGAAGCCTTAAATGTTATTTTAATATTACAAAAGTTATTATCAAAATTTCGGGGGGGGGGTTCACTCCACCTAGAATTTTCGTTTCGGAAATTTTTTGACGTAGTAAAAAAAAATTCTAGATCCTCCCCTGATAATAATGATTTGAGATGATAAATATGCCAAATTGCGCACTCCTGCGATCGCGGGGATAGCTCCTTAGTTACGCTATTCAGGGAAGGATCATTGTTTCAGAAGTTTACTACAATTTAAATTCCCAAACAACAGTTAAACTGTAGTTAAGATTAACCGGAAACTTCTGAGAACTGACAAATTTGGCGAAAAGAGATATGTACAGTGTACCACGAAATGTTTTGTTAGCGATATCAAATCTTGATATGATTTCTAGTATTTCTACAAAAACAAAAATGAATTTCTTAAAATCTTCCAATTTTTATGGCAGTTTAAAGTTGGTAAAAAGGCGCTTTTTGATGGACCACTTCCGTGGCTACGAGGAGTCTGGAACGAGTAAATATTGTGACGTCACGCAAGGTACTCGGCTAGATAAACTTTCGTCCTACATGCAAATTCACTATAAATCGGAAGTTGATTCACTGCTGGACATGATTGTTGAACAATATCTAAACTCTAAGGTGATCGAATCGAACAACAACAACACACGAAGAACAAAGCGAAATGCTGACTACCTTGCGTGACGTCAGAAAGAACAGCTAGACCCAGACTCCTGGTCCCACGGCACTGAGCCACGAAATGCCAAATTCAACACGCCATAAAAACTAGACAATTTATCCAAATTGAATTTTTTTTCCAATAACACATTTTAAACAACCCGTACATTCGATGGGATGAAAAAACAAAATTGTGTTAGAGGCACTTTAACGCCTAGCGGGCGTCTTGTTGTACATTTTAAAAACCTAAACCTGCATAAAGTATGGATGGAAAGATCAAATCAAAGAAATATTTCACTGTTCAACAGTAGATCTCTTTCATAATGGCGACAATTTAAATATTCCTTTATGTGCATCTAAATGAGCCTTTAGGGCCTCGTTTGTGTGTCAGCAATTCAAAAAAATGTTCGCTTCCGAACGAGGTTATAAAGGCTAATTTAAATGCGCATAAATGAATATTTAAAATGCAGCCATTATGTAATATTTGAACAACGACAGCGAGTGTTTCACCGGGATATCCAAACACAAGAAAACAATGTATGAAAACACGAGCGCGTAGCGCGAGTGTTTTGTTAATTGTTTTCGAGTGTTTGGATATCCCGGTGGGACACGAGCTGGAGTTGTTTAAATAGCTTCTCAAATGAACACAAGTATAGGTTATATTTGATTGGATGATATTCTCTCATGGGAGGTTATGTTAATAGTTGAACACTACAATACATTTGATCGGCATACGTAATTAGGATATTTGAGGAAGATCACTAGTGATGAGACACGGTGTTTGACTTAGTTATCCAAATGCAATCTCATGACTAAATGGGTCTTTATTATTGGATAATTAGCTCATGAATTATTAATGATTTGAGAAGAAAGAGGTCTATTTGCCTCATATGGAATGTTTATAAATAAAAAAATTAGCGGGGTTCCCACCCTTCAATGAACATGAACTTCAAGGACTTTTCCCAAAACTTTCAAGGACTATTCCCAGGAAATTCAAGGACCTAGAACTGGAAAAATCTTTGAAAATGGCATGTATTTTGCTTTTTCAGATGACCAACAATGCATTAGCTCATGGTTAAATCATTGGCAGCGCAGCTGGAAGAATTTCAGGACTTTTTTAAAAATCAAGGACTTTCCAGGATTTTCAAGGCACTAACAGCCGCCAGTATATGCGAGTGATATGTGAAGGTGCATTTCATGCGTAAACTGAAACCACAAATAAGAGGTTTCCAGAACTCAATAATTTGATGCTCCCTTTATAACCATCACACTTACAAATCAAGAAAAAACACACATAAAAGCAAGAAAAATATAGCAAACCATGGAAAAAATGAGGGAAAAACCTGGACAACATGTACTGTACCTGGTAATTTTCGGGAAAACTTGCTGGAAGAACGCACCAGATACCATCTGTATCAAGTTCTAACGGGCGCCTAAAGACGGAAAACGAAAAGACGAAAACATATATAGAACATGTACGTTTGTACATATGATAAATCAGATAAAGAAACAGAAACTTTTAGCATTTTCCCAAAAATGTACTTTTTATCCAAAATAAATAAGCTTTTTTTAAATTTCCCACTCTGAACGGTCGCATACGGGATACTCTGCATGTACCAATCATATTGTGCATTTCCGTATTCGGACCTCTCAGTGCCACGGCAATAGAGACGACATGGAATTCAACATCCTATACCTACCCTATTTGTTCAACTAACTCTTTCGCTTTCTTGATGATACTCGCACCAGTACAGCATACAATACCAGCCATTTCCATAGAATACCATCGTGCTCTTTATAGAGAAAAGCAAAATTAAGAGAAATTCTCATTGTACTAAAACAGTAGGGCCAAAGGGGCCAAAGTGAACCCTTAGTATTTAAAGCGACTTTCTTTTGCTCTTTTTGAATCCGCATGCGTATAGCATACGCTGTTAAACAAGTTCTGCTAACACTCTAAATGATTAGATGAAATTATTGTATTTCATTTCTTTATAATTATTTAGTGAATAGCGACAGATCACACTTCTCCAGATATTGAAGGAATTTATGAGTCGCCGATATGCAGTAGATATTTGTTCAAATGGTGCATTATTTGGTTTGTGAAAATATGAGTACATTAGAAGATAGTTTTAATCTGGTTCATTTAAGGTGGCTCGATATGAAAAAACTATAAATAATCAGATTTTTCCCTCTAAAACGTTTCACAGTGTAGATTTGTGCTTCATTCTAGTTCCTTGCACAGCCCTAGTGTTACTCTTGAGTTCAAAGTATTAGACAGTGCTCAGTTTTCAGGAGGGGAGAAATCTTTGTTCTAGTGAGTTCATAACCCTAACCCTAACCTGTTCAGATACAATTAATGCTACAAGTATAAAACTTTTCAATTATCAGCACTGACTAGAGCTATGCAAGGAACTAGAATGAGGCAGAAATGTACAATGCGTAACGTTTTAAGGGGGGGGGGGGGAGGGGGGGTGTAATTTATCATAACTTTTGTCTATCAAGCCACCTTAACAGCGCTGTTACATGCTGCACTTTTTAACGCAATGGCTGAACCAGTTTTTGTTGAGCGCAGTATAGTGGCAGGTATGCAGTAGATATTTTGTTCAAATGGTGCATTATTTGTTTTGTGAAAATATGAGTACATTAGAAGGTAGTTTTAATCTGGTTCATTTAACAGCGCTGTTACATGCTGCACTTTTTAACGTAATGGCTGAACCAGTTTTGTTGAGTGCGGTGTAAGACTAGACAAGTTTCCTTATAATTGGCCTCGCAATAGCTAAATCTGTGTCGTTGCCGTTGCACGAGTGTGGGTTGTAACAATAGACGACGTTCAGTTTAACCTGTTGCAATTGCTCAATCTGGCTTCTTATAATAGTGCAGGATTTACCAAAAATACGAAATCTACCGGATTAATTAGCGGGTGATAGCCATCGGCCGTGACGTTCAGAGCACGATAGTCTCCGATCAAGTTCCGTTGGCTCGAACAAGGAATTCTCCTTTCCTTGTGACGTCATGGGTCGGCTTACATTTATTCCAAAGAGCCGACATGAATTGAATACAAATCGAAAACTCTAAAAGGTTGGTGCACTGCCGAAATAGTGTGTAGAAGGTCGAAGAATGGCTTAATATGAAAAATAAGTAAAATTATGAGTAAAATATAGATACAGGAGTAACGGTCCCTGGCTCACCCTTTCCTCATGACGTAGCCGTAGAAAGAATTTAAAATACATTTATGAGCCAGTTGAAGGGAGTCGTAGAGAATTTCCATGCTTCTGCAGCTAAATTGGAATGGGAACAAAGAGAACAATATTAACGCGGTATATCGGGGTCACAATGTATCATGGTAATGTACAGCAATAACGATGTAGTTTAAAAGGAACGAAGGCTCTCGGTAAGATATTGGTTCCCAGAGCTCCCGGTTCATAGCTTCACGTAAATTTCGGCTGCCGGCAAAGGATTTTCCCAGAGCTCTCGTTTCGTGACACAGTCTAAAGATACAGGCCATATAGCACGCATTCCTTATGAGGAAGCGCAATCGGATTGACGAGCAAATATATTGGACTAGTCACCAGGGACGAGAGGTTTCAAGATGGCAGCCACTCCGACAACGAATTGTTCCTAGAAATAATACTATTATACTTACTAACACTAATCCTAACACTAATAATAACTCTAATACTAGGAGTTCTTATCAGAAGTGAAATCTGTCTCTGAACTGACACAGAGCAGTACGAGGTTGGAGCAGTGTTCAGGATCAGGCATGCCAGCAGAATGATGCTAGAAATTTTCTATAGCATAGAGGATCATACAGCCTTGTAATATTAAAATAACATACGGTAATCATATGGCGCGTGACCATTTGAACGCCATACATCTAGTTCGAACAACATTTACTCGAAAGAGCAAGCCTCGCGAAGTTATAATATTTGCATGAATTGAATGTCCGAACTATCTGGTGGTCGTGTGGTCATATTTCAAATCGAACAAACATACGGAAATCATGCGGGATGTTACCGTTGTCAAAAACAATGAGGTTATAGTGTCT
This sequence comes from Chrysogorgia sp. JL179-B06, assembly GCA_035772405.1. Lineage (NCBI taxonomy): Eukaryota > Metazoa > Cnidaria > Anthozoa > Scleralcyonacea > Chrysogorgiidae > Chrysogorgia > Chrysogorgia sp. JL179-B06. The sequence continues at coordinate 2,847,801 of JAYKKM010000360.1, read as the reverse complement.
TTCCTTGAATTAAGACGCTGTCGTTTGTTGCCGTGTTCCATTCGATAACAATCAGGGAATATTATTAACAATCAGGGAATCAATAATAAACAGGGAACGACATTGTAACGATAATTATAAACTAATTCAATGTCGCAAGAATATGGACGATTACAATTAAAGTGCACTTGATAAAGATATACGCCTTTGTAAAACAATCTTCACATGTGAAGATTTTTCTGTTCTAATCTCTTTTTCTGAATAGAAAACCTGGTATTTCATCGATATCTATATAATATATAGTTGTTCACGCATGATATTTGTACAAAAAAATCGTGGATATATGATAAATTATGCTAGCAAGTTGCTGTAACGATAGCCTGTGAAGCAGGCGTTTAGGGGTTGGGGGAGGGATTGGGGCAAGGGCGGATGGAACGCCTGCACGAAAGATCCATGTTTTTGGATTTCTCCGACCGCCAGAAGACGCTAAATTCTGATTGGCTAATTCAACTCATTAGTATTCAGGGTTTCCTGTCAGGTAATTAGATGATTTTCTTTCGAAAGCTTTAACCGATCTTCAGTTCGTTGCTGGTCGTAGCTTTAAATTAAAACAGGAACAGAAAGTTGCAACGAGGGAGCTGCTGGAAGGAAAAGATGGTATTACCAACGGGATTTGGCCAGAGTTTGATTATGGATTTAGTAGATTTACCAGACGTTCGTGCGAGCGCGTGATTATCAGTCGGCAAGTGAAGCAGCTATTATTGTGATTTCTTCCGTGTCCTTGTCTTCAGGTGTTTCAACAATGCTCTCTGGGCCTTCGCAGAATTCCTTCGACGTTTCAGAATGAAGAGACTTGCCTATGAAATTTCTTGGCCAAATCCCATTCTGGAGTTACGGTGTTCGGTAGTCAGATGTCGCTTCATTCAGGGCTATTAATGTTATCGGTTGGTGAAACATTGCTGTCTCCTTTCGCATGTGTTAATAGTGATTTAATAAAGTTATAAAGTTCAAAAGCATTTCTTATTTTTACTGTTGTAAGACCTACAAACCCGCAAAAGAAAGTTTCACTGCATAGTAATGCAAAGCCGATTGATTCACAAGCCTCAGCCAGAATCAACTCTGTGCTTCCATGTCTACACGATTGCTTGAATAAATTTTCAAAATAAATCCTGTTTCCACCAGATGCAGTCAAGCTTTTTACCGAGTTTCATTCATGGATATTTCACGATTCGGCCCGAAGTGAAATGTTTTAATCATTGAGGAAAACCCGCTAGTCGCTGAATGGTTGTTTTTGACAGTTCTTCATGTTGGCGGAAATAAAAAAACATGGGTCTTTCGTGCAGGCGTTCCTCCCCTCCGCCTCCCCACTTCGCCTTTCCGCTTTCCCCCTCCCCATAACGCCGCCACGCTGGCTACTGTAACGATGCTTATATGAGCAAGTCTACACAGCGTTGAATGCGGCATTCATTAATCAGATCAACAAAATAAACAAAGATAAAGGAACAAAGACCACATATATTATCATATCAAAACACCTAAAAATTCTGGGTGAATGCTAAAAGGGATGACTCAAAAGGACCTTCCCATTTTCAAAAACTAGTCTAACCCTAATCCCAATAATAATCCTAACCCTAACCTAACAAAAAATAAAGACCAAACAAAAACAAAAAGGTCCTTTTGAGTCATCCCTTTTAGCCATTTCCAAAATTCTGGGTGTCATGTGACCATTTAAAAAAATGCCCGTGGTAAAAGGTTTCAAATCGCGCAAAATGCCTGGATATGGTCGAAATATAAAAGTTGTATAATAATCTATGCTCGTTAAAGTGCCTATAACACGAAAATTACGTTTTCCTTATTTGGAAGAACACTTAAAATGACAGAGTAACATCTTTTGTAGTTTTTCGTTTCCTTGCTTCGTTCTTGAGGGATTTCAGTTTGTATTGACAATGGTGCGACGTACACGTGCATAATGACTTATCGGAGGTTATATATCTTTCTTATTATCACACAAAATCACTTGAAATTCTACAAGTTCCATGTTTTTGGATATACTCACGCACATGCTTCATTCAAAATAAATTTGGTTTTATATTAGCAAAGATAAATAACCTTCTCCGATAAGTCATTGTGCACGTGTACGTCACACCATTGTCATTTGCATATAATACAAACTAAAATATCTCAAGAACGAAGCAAGGAAACGAAAAACTACAAAAGATGTTACTCTGTCGTTTTAAGTGTTCTTTCAAATAAGCCAAACTTAATTTTCGTGTCATAGGCACTTTAAAGTGCCTATATCACTTGTGGGATCTTTACATATTTATAGTAATTGGAACATTCTAAGAAGATTTGTAATATATCTTCTCAGGCGAAAATTTCATCTTCATGGACTTTTTTGCAGTTAAAGTTACCGGATATGACATCAAAGGAGGAATTTTTGAAGCAAGAAACAAAAGAAAACTGATTTGCATTTCCTCCTTTGATGTCATATCCGGTAACTTTAACTGCAAAAAAGTCCATGAAGATGAAATTTTCGCCTGAGAAGATATAGTACAAATCTTCTTAGAATGTTCCAATTACTATAAATATGTAAAGATCCCACAAGTGATATAGGCACTTTAAAGTCTCTATACCATTAATAATACGACCAATAAATAAACGAAAATGCTAAGAGTTTAAAATGATCTACCTTTTAATTTCTTGTGCATCACCTTTTTCCATCGCAGCTGCTAATTTCTTTTTCCAGACCTTTAAGGAAATATAATTTTCTTAAATATGCTGTCCGCAATATGTCGTTTAAGCAGTCAAAATAAAGAGTTAAGATTTCGCGATGTTAGATGCAAAGAAAACAAGAAAGAGTTTGTGTTGAAATTTGAAAGTGTAATTAAAGGAACATAATCCAGAAGTTTTCAAATAAGTGTTTTCAAGGAGTGTTTTTAGTAATACAATACAATATAATATAATACAATCCTCTGATTTCAAAACACCGAGAAGTTGAAAAACGAGGCGAAGCAGTGTTTTATAAAGTGCACCTAAGTAACCCCGAAAATTATCTGTTTTGTTTGAAAGGGCGTTACAAATGATGAAGGATGGCGTCAACCTTTTCAATTTTTTTTAATTTTTCAATTTTTTTAACCTTTTCAATTTTTTTGATTTTCGTTTTTGAGTTATTTTGTCTTTTTGTAATATACAAATAACTATAAGGTAGTGATGACGTCAATTCTGACCAAAATGAAACGAAAATTAAGTTTGTCTTATTTAAATGAACTCCGAAAATGATTAGGAATGGTAATTTAGAGCTCTTTCATATCTCACGTCGTTCTTGAGATATTTAGACGTTTGTGATATGCAATCACGCAAAGAGCTTTACACGTTTTTAGAAAATCAAGGACGATCAACTTCACACATCTAACAATAAGCCATGTTATGTATGAAATAAGTTTTACACCGACTCAGAACGTTTAGTTTAGTTTATTAGATTTATCACTCTTATAGGTGAATGGAATACCCCAACGGGCTAGAAGCCCAATTGATAGGAGTTCCGAGGGAACATTTTACATCAAGTGTGTAAGGTATTCTGGCTTAAAGTGGCACTACGATGAACATTCACCCCCGTCTTTTAGATTTTCTTTAGCATAGAATAGTGTTTCAGGGTCGAAAGTGATCATCGATGTAAAAAAAACTAATAAATGGTATTTTGAAGTAAGTATTTCGAGCTCTGAGATCACTATTATAAAGGCCAACATCACTAAAAACGTGTTCCAAGTGAGCCCGCAATTTCAAAAGGTAATATTGTTTGTGACGTCAGATTCTCAATGCTACGCCTGAATTTCAGTCGAGGTTACTGGTTTTCTCGTTTACTTCGAGAAGTAGATGAAATGTTCAGCCTTTCAGACGAAGAATTTGAAAAAACGACCTTAAATTACTTGAAGAATTAGCCATGCGGAGTCTTCGAGTTGAGAATCTGACGTCACTTCGTTACGCTGGTCAGGAACATGAACGATTAATGGCGGACATAATAACTCCAGATTCGGAGTCAGAAAAATAATACTTTCCATCGTCGAATCGCAAAACGGTTTCGACCGCGACCATAAAACTTTAACTTTAACTAGCCCGGTCCGTACAGTCATGACCTCGGGCAATATTTTCCCAGTACGCCGTACGGACCGACTAACGTATTTATTTTTCCCTGGTCCCCTCCCTCGTGAAAAAAAATAGAACAAACATTGACGTCAGAACAAAAAGCCACTCAGCTGCGACCAAATAAGGAAGTCAGCTGGGTAACAAAATGACTGCCGGCAGTGGAATATAAAATTGCAACAGACTGTTTCATAACATTCCTCATGCGTGTGAGGCGTGACCTTGGATCGTTATAATACCTCGTTTTATTCCGTCTAACCCTAATCCCAATAATAATCATAACCCTAACCTTGATCCGAACCTTAAACCTAACCGTAGCTAACCCTAACCTTGGTCCTAGCTAACCTTAAACCTAATCCTAACCGTAGCTAACGCTAACCTAACCTAACCAAAAATAAAGACCAAACAAAAACGGAAAGGTCCTTTTGAGTCATCCCTTTTAGCCCAAACCCTCGTCCTCAAACTCGCGGAGAAACCCGATAAACCGGGAAGCCTGGTACCAAGTATTCCGGAAGATACCCCTTCCCAGCGCACCAACCCTTCGCGACCCGTGCCAACGAACTCGATGGCCGAGTCACGCTATCCATCCTGGGTGACAATCAGATGGAGTGAGGAGTGGGAGAACGCCAACACCAAAGAAACAGTTCGTCAAAGAAACGTCGACTAAACCTGCAGGGCGCCATCTCGAGTGCCAACCCAGGCCTGCCCCTGTGGATAATCGCAGTCCACCGCCCACCGCCCACATCCCACAAACCTGCCCGATCTTGAAGTCCCTCACGGTACCACGGGGCTGATCCAACTCGAGAAGAACCCCCGTGACAAACTAGGTACGGAAGGCTCATATGAACGACGACATTTATGAATTATTAATGAGTTTGCGAACCAACTTTCAAGGAATGTTCGTAGAGTGTTTCGATAATGGTTTTATTTTAGTTTATTGCCAAACAGGCTTTTTTCACGCATGCAACTACTATTGGATTGATTATGGTGATTGTCATAATTTTCTTTGATTTGATTTGTTTTTCGCCCTACATTCCGCGTCTGTCCATGTCCCGTCCGTTCCCTACAAACTCGAGTTCCGTTTGCAGGTCTTAGATCGCATGTGGTAGCGCGTGTATTATCAGTCATAAACTTAAAGCGGCACTACGATGGAAAATCGTCTTTTTCATTTAGATTTTATTTAGAAGTACTTTTGAAATGAAGAAGAATAGCGTTCTCGCTTAGTTAATATATCGTCTTGTTCCAAAGATATACATGTTTTCCGAATATGTAAAAAATGACGTCATTTACTCACACGAACTCAATAAAACTCTCAATTCTGAGGAAAATATCCAGCAATTTCTATACACAGTACCGTTTACCATTCGTATAAGCATGCATCTGGAAAGTTTCTATACAATCTACCAATTATTTCCGTAGATCTTCGTCCTTTTGGAAATTTGTGTGAGTAAATGACGTCATAATGGGTCTCATTTGTATGTTTCAAAGACCTGAATATCTCTGGAATAAGTAATAGATAGACACCGATAACGAGGGATTTATGCGGCATACAGCCCCGAGGACGCGTAGCGTCCGAGGGCTGTATATCGCATAAATACCGACGTTCGAGGTGTTTATCTGACTTATTATTACATTGAGGAGGTTTACATTGCCGATTTTGTCCACCTTGGACAAAGATTTTCCTAGTTTTTTCTTCGTTTCTTATCTAATTAGTATTCATAGGGATGTATGGCGCATACACCCGCGGTACATCAAAGGAAACCGACTCAATGTAATAATAAGATGAGTTATTGACTAAGAGAGAACAATATTTGTCCACATTTCAAAAGTACTTCTAAATAAACTCAAAATTTGGATAGGCGATTATTTTGTCGTAGTACCACTTTAAAAAATTATTGTTTGCTACGCCGAGTTTCACGGAAATATTCCGTGTTTCACGTTTGCGTGATGTAATAGACAGAACATGATATATTCTTTGAAATAATTAATATAAAATGTTGTCTGATAGAAGAAGCGTGCGAGGAGTTATTGCGGAGGGATTATACACCCTGACATTTCAGGACTTTATCTGTAACAAGACGCCCGCTAGGCGTTAACTTGGGCTACTTTTAGGGACTGGGTATGCATTGGTGGCATTCACTTGTCTTATAGAACAAAGGATAATTTTTAATGCCTTGATTTCTGTAATCAGGCACTGAAGAAAAATCAGGCGTCTATACGCAGGCTAGCCCCACCCGAATGCAGAACACCTGCACGCAGACGAAATTTATGTAAACAACACCGCCACGGCAATGCTATTTTTTCTAATATCTGTTCGATTGAAGGTCTTCGTGTGTCAAAATTTATATAAAAATCAACGGCAAGGTATACGAAACATATCTGTTACGAAATTACATCGGTTTAATGGACATAAAAGCATTAAATCATCGGGTAAACAACGAATAGATCTTGAAGCTGTCTTTTGATTTTAAAGAGTCTCGCTTTAATCGCTTACCGCATTTCCTCATATATAAACATCTGATCTTCATATTTCAAGCAGACGAAACCTTCAGCGTTCGATTTGCCAGATTCAACTGATCATTTCGATATAGAATTGATTTAAATCGGACAAAAACACAACGTTTCATAATGATTAATATTACGGAGTTTCACGGGATAAATGTCAACACAACATAATGTAATATTTTTGTCCTTCGGCTGTCCTTTCCGTCTTCATGATTGATCTCTCATCTGTGTTTCTCTCATCTTGGAGAGAATCTTTGCAATGGTTTGCGGGTTTACAGGTCTCGGTAAACTTTTCCAACTGCGATTCATTGCCAAGAAAACGAAAGTCCGAACTCGCTTCAATTCGCTTGCATGCCTTGCAACGATTATGTTGTCATGTTGACGTTTCGTCCACGGTTCTGCGAGTTCTTTCTTTAATCTCTCATCCAGGGATTATTTTAAGGAATTTTTATCACTGCACAAAGAGCTGAAAAAGGCATAAAATCTAACTTCAGTAGCACGTTAAGCAGCGATGGAGCACTGAGTAGCTCGGTAGCTCGTCAGTAATAAACTATAGTCATACTGTCATTCGCATTTTCAAAATTAACAATGGTCAAACAGTAGCACACTGGTAAGAGCCACAGACGCATCGACCTGATAGAAGCCTCAAGCATGTTATGTGGGGTTTGCTGGTTGGCACCGTTCATGGGTAGTCGGCTAAATAGTGAGAACACTAGCGTTTTGTTTATTATGGCGGTAGGGCCTGCTATAGTAGCTATATACTCATGTATCTTGAAAGTTGAAATGCCAGAAATGGTAGAAACTAGTTTTAGTTAGCTTCTGGTCTGTATAAGCTGGGCATAAGGCTGTTAGTTTACGGTACGCTTAACGTTATCAGAAGATAGTGGACCAGGGTCATTTGCTAATTTTAATATTAAATAGTATATGTTGGAATGTAGTATGTATATTGTGCCTTTGAACAAATTTCTGATGCAATCCTTTCACGAATAACACCCATTCTTAAATATTAAAGAAAAATTTATCACTGCACAAAATTGCGTTTATCACTACACAAATCTCATTTATCACTGCACAAATTGGTTATCACTGCACGTTAAAATAATCCCTGCTCTCATCTGTGTTTCTCTCATCCAGTTATCCTGGAGAGAATCTTTGCATTAGTTTGCTGGTTTACAGGTTCCGACTGTGATTCATTGACTATAAAAAACTGACTATAAAACTGCCGGAAATCAAACTGCCGGAAATCGCCCACGCAATAATTACATTCTCTCGACGTATAAAACGAACATGAACATGACGAACACAGAAATCAAGCTGGATTTAAGACTTGGGCTCACCACAAGTGGCCCAAGTAATTAGTTTAAGATCGAGTCGGTTTTCTTTGATGTACCGCGGGAAGTATATCGTAGAAAGACCGTGAATACTAATAAGATAAGAAACGAAGAAAAAACTAGGAAAATCTTTGTCCAAGGTGGACAAAATCGACAAAACTTTGTTGGAAACCTTCTCAATTTAATAATAAGTCAGATAAACCGCATAAATCCCTCGTTCTCGGTGCTTATCTATTACATAAAGCCCTCCTTCTCGGGATCTAACTCTTACCTTATATTGGTTTTATTGGTGGAGTAAATATTAATACAAAAATTATAGAATACTTCTGAACACATAATCACGCTAAATTTGTATAACAATGCTACAAAACGTCCTTATTTTAACAAATAAATAGTTATAACGCAATTATTCATCATTTTTAGTAAATCTGGACTGATAATGACGTCACAATTACGGTAGATTTTGTTGGGGGGGGGGGGGGGGGGGGGCGGGGTGCAAAATTTAAATGTTTGAGGTATTCAAAACTTGTTATCAGTCTTAAGGCGGATTTCCAGTCCTCGCATGACGAAGCAACTCGAAGCTCGCTGCGAGTGTTTTAGCCTCGTGGCAGATAGTTGGAAATTTTGAACTATTTTTTACTCGCTGCAAGTACTCGCAGTAAATAACCAATCAAAACAAATTATGTCAACATTTCAAATCATTAGTAATTTATGGGGAAAACTGCACAAAGGAAATCATTACCGTGTCGGTGTGTTTTGCATAGATATTGAAGGAAGAAATTACATAAATTAATCGAACTTTCACCTCGATTTTCTCGTAAATACCGATTTATTTGAGGTACTATATCTGAAACACTCAGAAGAGTGCTTCATCATGATATCCAAACACCTCGAAGTTTGTTAAAAAATCTCGGCTATCGCTTCATCAGTCTTGAAAACCCCGCGAGTAATCGCAACGAGCTGTATGTGGTGGAAATACAGTGGAAACCATGCGAGTACCCTTTAGACCAACTTAAGTTTTGGAATTCAAGGCAGCACTAGTTCAAAATACCTAATATTAATAACTAATTTAGTTTGATTACTCATAACAATATTGGGACAATTGGACAAATATATTTTAAATTTAATCAGGCACAAAGATTGAAAGATATTTATTCAACATACTGTATCTGTAAATTGTAACCAAGAAACTACTAGGTGCACTGTCGCGGCAGCACGCTGCTGGGTTCGGTATGCTCGGCTGTTCGCCCAGCACCCCCCTAAAAAAACCTTGCCGGATCCACCACTGATTTACTATAACATCAATCCGTAAAAATTTCGTTGCCAAACATGAAATAATTTCGGAGATATTGATCGCGGGCACTCAGCCACACCCCCCGGTCCAGGACGAACAAAAATGGCCGGATACGGTTAACAATCGTGTAATTCTCTCAACTTACTTTGAGTTGTCCCTTAAATTCATATCTACGATCTCGAAATGCACGTACAGTATCGACATAAAACGAATTTTCTCTCTGACAAATAGTTGTTTCTCTTTCCTCAATTCTGCTCAGACGAACTTTCTTGTACGCCTTGTGACAGTAATCTAAAGATGAATACCTCTAAATTATTAACCAGTAGAATCGTAAGAGAAATATATATTTATTTATTTTAAGCCGGTTCTCCACTAGGCGAATTTGTTCGCGAGAAGCGACTTTTTCTACTGTCTTATGAACTTGGCAAGAACTAATTACCGATCTATTCAATTTTCACAAGAGAAATGTCGGTTCGCATGAAGAAATTCGCCGGAAATTCGGAAAACCGGCTTATTATATAAATTTGCTAGCAAAAAGATTGAAAGAATCAGACAAGAATCGCTTCGGTCATACGTTCATCGCACATACTCTAAAAGAGCAGTGCTAAAACTCGGCCTTTTCGTCATCATTTTCAACAATCTATAGAACTAGGAGAAAATGTGATAGATTAATAAAGAAGTAACATCTACGTTACGCATGTGGGAGCATTTATATATTCAAATGCGCATGCGCAAAGTGAATTTCACAGAAAAATATTCTGATGGAATTTCTCTTGATTGAAATCGAGCCGTAATCTTTTCATCACTGGAACATTACTCTAACCATCGAACTACTCTAACCATTGAGCTATATTTTAGCTGGATTGTGACCTGCAATGCGATTATATTGCTTATTATTACCATAGTAACAAAACGGCTGTCATCTGTATTGGACTTTTATTTTGAATAATTTCCTAGGGGTTATTAAGCCCGCCACACACGAGAGGAAATAGCCTGCGTACAGACGCTCGCGTGCGCAAAAAGGCGGCGCTAAGTAGCGTCTGTGCAACCGAGCCAAATTGTGTGTTCTGTAATTTGTGCCGATTATTCGCAATGCTTATAGATTGTGTTTATGCCTTATAGTAGACTTACTCCAAGTCTGATTGTTTCGGGTTTATTTAAAGACGGGTTTGTTTCGAGAAGACGGGGTTATTTCGAGAGTGGTTTAGTTTCAAAGACGGGTTTGTTTCAAGGTTTTGAAAAGAACCTGTCTCGAAACAAACCCGTCTTTAAACAAACCCAAAACAATCAAGCGAAATTCTCACGAAAACTCCGCCGCACACAAGAGGAAACAGCTGAGCAAACTGCCTTCCAGGCCATTTGCTAAGCTGTTTCCTCTCGTGTGCGGCGGGCTTTACGTTTTACGCTAGCAATTGAAAATATACTACAGTAATACCAAGTGTTAATACTAATATCAAGTGTTAATCCTTAATTGCACGAGCAAAATCATATGACTACTTATTTACTATGATGCATGACAAAATTACGTTGTTGTCCAACTTGTCTATATATTTATTTTCATCTCATGCATACAGTAAGTCAATTCCAACAGTAACCATCCCCCGGGACACCCCAGGGCATTTGCTTACCAAGCGGTGCACCGGGGCCGGACATTTAACTAGGGCTCAAAGACCCCCGGGGATTCGACAATGTTGAAATCCACAAAGGATTATGAGAGTGAATGTTTTCCTCGTGGTTTATGTCGTAATTAAACTGTATCCTTAACAGAAGAAGGAATTATCTACAACGATCGACAATGATCTACAACGACCCAACAACAATCTACAACGACCCAACAACAATCTACAACGACCCAACAACAATCTACAACGACCCAACAACAATCTACAACGACCCAACAACAATCTACAACGACCAAACAACAATCTACAACGACCAAACAACAATCTACAACGACCAAACAACAATCTACAACGACCCAACAACAATCTACAACGACCCAACAACAATCTACAACGACCAAACAACAATCTACAACGACCCAACAACAATCTACAACGACCCAACAACAATCTACAACGACCAAACAACAATCTACAACGACCAAACAACAATCTACAACGACCAAACAACAATCTACAACGACCCAACAACAATCTACAACGACCCAACAACAATCTACAACGACCCAACAACAATCTACAACGACCAAACAACAATCTACAACGACCAAACAACAATCTACAACGACCAAACAACAATCTACAACGACCCAACAACAATCTACAACGACCCAACAACAATCTACAACGACCAAACAACAATCTACAACGACCCAACAACAATCTACAACGACCCAACAACAATCTACAACGACCCAACAACAATCTACAACGACCAAACAACAATCTACAACGACCCAACAACAATCTACAACGACCCAACAACAATCTACAACGACCCAACAACAATCTACAACGACCCAACAACAATCTACAACGACCCAACAACAATCTACAACGACCAAACAACAATCTACAACGACCCAACAACAATCTACAACGACCCAACAACAATCTACAACGACCCAACAACAATCTACAACGACCCAACAACAATCTACAACGACCCAACAACAATCTACAACGACCCAACAACAATCTACAACGACCCAACAACAATCTACAACGACCCAACAACAATCTACAACGACCAAACAACAATCTACAACGACCAAACAACAATCTACAACGACCCAACAACAATCTACAACGACCCAACAACAATCTACAACGACCCAACAACAATCTACAACGACCAAACAACAATCTACAACGACCCAACAACAATCTACAACGACCCAACAACAATCTACAACGACCCAACAACAATCTACAACGACCAAACAACAATCTACAACGACCCAACAACAATCTACAACGACCCAACAACAATCTACAACGACCCAACAACAATCTACAACGACCCAACAACAATCTACAACGACCCAACAACAATCTACAACGACCAAACAACAATCTACAACGACCCAACAACAATCTACAACGACCCAACAACAATCTACAACGACCCAACAACAATCTACAACGACCCAACAACAATCTACAACGACCCAACAACAATCTACAACGACCCAACAACAATCTACAACGACCCAACAACAATCTACAACGACCCAACAACAATCTACAATGACCCAACAACAATCTACAACGACCCAACAACAATCTACAACGACCCAACAATAATCTACAACGACCCAAGAGAAACTTCGTTTTCATTTATTGAACATTTCTTATTTTCTTGAAGCGATATTGACACCATTTGATGTGTGTGCTATCAAAATCTTGCAAGAAATGAGCAGGCATACTTCAATTTTGGGTGATCCGTTTTAATCGGATAAAATAAGATTTGGGCCTTAATTGGCATACAACGTAAAGCGGTCAATATGGCGATTTCGGTGATCTGACGAACCACATAAACAGGTTTTTACAAAGGGTATGCAAGTCTGTGTCAAATATAATAGGCATGTATGTTATGTACTTAGACTGGGTAATTTCAAATAGAATTGAAAACGGATAAATATTGGCCGAGATAACGTTCAAAATCTACAGGGTGCGAGGAAAATCCCGCAGCCGGGGATCGAACAGGCGCGCGAGGGTTGATTTAATATATCGTTACAGGTCGGTGTAGGTCGTCGTAGGTCGTCGTATGTCGTTGCAGATCGTTGTAGGTCGTTCTAGATCATTCCTATTTTAATACTTACACCTGGGGGTGGGACATTTGTCAACCAATAAGTGCCCCGTAGCTGGGAATGGTAGTATCGTCATGTTTCGCGCACCAATTGGTAAAACTTCATGTTATATTAAAATAGACACCCTAACCCTAATCCAACACTTAATCCTAACCCTAAACCCCGCCTTAAGTGTTTTCTTAATCCTAACCCCCCGCCTTAAGTGATTTCCTAACCCTAATACCCCCCTTCAATTGGTGCGCGAACATAACGATATAACCCCGGGAATTAGCACGATCTTTACCAAAAAACCGCTAATTCTCGGAGGGTGGTCACTCTTGGAATTGACTCATGCATAAAGGTTTGTTATCCATACAGCCAGGAGTGTTACACGAGGTAATATTTCTTGCGCAAGTTGCAAGAAAATTTACATCGTGTAACAGCGCCATTAGTAGTTTTTAAATAATTTCTTTGGTGTAACTTTACCTGATAGTCTTTTTTTCTCCATTTGCGCACGGTCGGCATTAGACAAGGAGTGGAATGATCTAGGAGGATCACCAGGATTCAGACCAGGGATCTTTTCCACTTCCAGCTGTTGTTTTATAGTTTGGTATTCGTTTCGGCTAGCTGGAGCTAAAAGTTAAAAAAGTAACCTATAAGCAAACTTTCAAACACTCATTAATAATTCATGAGGAAAAGACAAAAGAAAATCACGACCGTATCGTTGTTTTAAATATGATAAAGATTCGTCCTGATTTACATAAACTTTATCTTTATGATTTTCTCGGCTTAGACAACATCGATTTTCAAAATTACTACGCCAATGAACTTATTTAATAAACTCGCAGCACGTGTTTTATCAGATCTAAAACACTCGGGCTACGCCCTCGTGTTTTAAATCTGATAAAACACTGCTGCTCGTTTATTAAACAATACATAACGAATACGCTATCAATTTACGAAAGTACATGTTTTTGTAAGAGCATTGAGACGTAGTATAATGCTCATAATACGTATTATTATTATGGCAGTATATAAACTTCTGGATGCCCAATTAAACTTAAACACTTCGTAGTTGGGTGGCTTACCGTAGCCAACCACAGGCAAACTAAACCTAAATGCTAAAAAATCTTAATGAATAATAAAAAAAGAAAGTTCCACCTAATAACACTAAAAGTTCAAAATGTATAAAAACTGTATGTATAAGTGTATAAATTTTAGCCTAAGATCTGATATATACACTTATACAGTATTAGTTTTTGCACTTTCACACTCCGAAGTCGTTGTTCAGTCATTATTATTATTATTTATTTAAAATAATTCGTGATCGCTGATTGGCTAACAGCCAACGGTGAAATCGTCATATCAACTCATTGCCCTACCAAATATGGAGTTGTGACATCAATGGTACAATATGACAAAAGATTATTGCACGACTGACGTCACCTGGTGCAATATGAAAAACTAATATTGCACGCTATGACGTTTTTCCAACGATGCAGTTGTTAAATAGTTGATAAAGTTAATCTTTTAAATAAATAATAAAACAATTATTGAATTCGGTTTTCGCATGATAAGAATTATCAAGGCCTCAGTTTGCGTTATCCGCCTCAGCCTTCGGCAGGTAACACAAACTTCGGCCTTGATAATTCTTCTTATCATGCTCAACCTCATTCAATAATTGATAATTATTAAGCCAATTTATATATAAGCCTAGCATAGATAAATTTAAGTTAATGAGACAAAACGTTTAAGCTGTGCAAATGCCTCGTGAATTGGCAGGGGTCCGGAAATGGTCTGTTTTTCAGCTGTCAACAACTCCAAGAAACCCCAGACGGGTATAAAGGTCAGTCCTTGCGATCAACATGACTCCGCACGTGTCAAACACAAGGTAACGAATAACCTACCAATGAAGACACTATTTGTCTCTTTCGCGGGAAAATCTACCAATTACAATACACATATTCGTCTTGATAAGACTTCAACACGCACCATAGGAATCATTGTGATCAAGAGGCTGAGCCTTACACAATAAGCTACGTTAAGCTCAGTAAAGTGAAATCACCACCCATCCCACCCATTTCATGTTTTTTGCACAGCTTAATTATTATATATATAATAATGTATGAATAATGTTAGTTAAATACTCAGCAAAATCTGTGTGACAAGTCAATTGATACAATACCTGCATAAACATTACTGCTAGTGTCTGTTATACGAACCGTGTCAAATGACTCATAGCTGACACTTATTATCTTAATTATAATAACAATCAATTTCTTGTATATATAGCACTTTACTTTATTACTGTTTTAATAAAGATCTGGTTTGGGGATGAAGTGCTCCCAAAGGTCACCCTCAACCCCATAGACTCATACGAATTGATGGAAATATAATTAGTCGAAAGTAGGAAATGTCCAACTCGGGGATTATTGCCCCTTGGACATTTTAGGATGCCCTTGGGGAACATTACCCCTTGGGCAAAGTCATACTTGGGGATTATTACCCCTATGACTGCAGTCCTACTTGGGGATTATTACCCCTAGGACATTAGACTAGAGTCCTACTTGGGGATTATTACCCCTAGGACAACTAAGACTGTAACGTTGTCACGTTGAGTTGTTGGGATGAGGTCTGACCACAGTTTTTACCACTCGGAGTACTTCTCCCCGAACCCTTCTCCCACAAAACATTATGCGTCTGTCATTTCTTCGTTCTCGTAATAATTGCGCATAACGCATTGGATCATTAATTATAATTATCAAAGACTGGAACTGAATATGATGATCGCTAATCCAAAGAAAAACTTTTCCTAATCCTAAAACCTTAGTACTAAACTAGTCCTTAAAGGGATACTCCAGCCAAAATACAAATGTAGTTCATATCCCTTTAAAACGGGTTAGTATGGTTAGCCGGGTTGGTACTAAGGTATTATTTAGGGTTAGGAAATGTTTTTCTTTGCGTTAGTAGCGATTATCAGTTCATCACTCAGTTCCAGTCTTTGCATACGGTTAACTCATTATCTTACCTAAAATCTAACACTTATAATAAGCCTAATACTAACCCAAATAAAATAGTGAAATCTAACTCCTAAAAAGCATTAGGATTATTATAAGGGTTCTACTTATCACTTCAATTCTACTTACGAACGACTCATCAAAAGCGATAGATTTTTGTCAGATTTAATGGGCGAATCGTTGTCACATTCTTCGAGTCTACCAAGGAGCATTTCTCCACGATATCACGTAATAAACAAACGCTTAACATTTTTTAATGCATAAGTGCGTGATTCGCCATCCTGGTAATATAGACATTATGTCTCATGACGTATGAATCTATCAGTGACAACAATACTACCAGAATCCTTTTCGGTATATATTTTTGTGATGTTAAATCAGCAATTGTTTTATAAGATTAACATAAGAAAGGAAACTCGCAAGGAATTATGCTCAAACAGCAAAAAACGAAATAAAGATGTGGCTTTCTTCCGTTTTTAGTAGCAGAAATATGAGAAGTTGGTATACTTGTATGTCATTTTGTGAACTACCTTCATGTACCAGTAATGTTTGGCAACATAAACCAAATGCACGTTAAGTGTCGTCAAAGTATACGGTAACAGTGCTTCTCTGTTAAGCCAAAGACCTTGGTTTCAAAAACACTTTATATATAAAATCCTCTATATTGATTTAAAGGCTTCTCTATACTGTCAAGAGTTGTGCATCTCTCCGCTACAGATAGAAGTTGTTCGAAGTGAGGGGCTCAGCTCCACGTGAAGTGACGATGCGATGTCTCCCGGTGGTGATGTCTCCCGGTGAATACAGGTATTTAGCAGTGCGTATATGTCGCACGTACGAACTAGTACACAATCGCTCTGCCATATGAGCTCTGGTAGCTCAATGGTTAGAGCGTTTAACCGGAGATCAGAAGGTTACGGGTTCGATTCCTGTCTGGGACTCTGAAACATTTTTCTGAGTTTGCGTTAAAGCTTGAGTAGCAAACAATTTACTATATTGAAATAACCAAGCTGCAAGTCACATTTCATATATAAAAGAACGGACGGTCAGAAACTGTCTGACAGTGTCTCAATGGTAAGAGGGGTAAGAGCATGCATTAAGCCAAAGACCTTGAGTTCGATTCCCAGTTGGGAATCGATCCCAGTTATAAATTTTCAAAAAACACTTTATGAAACATTAAATTATATAGACAAGGAAACACAAAGAACGTACAAAATTCTCCTCTCCACATCCATTTCATGCTACGTTGGCATTTGGAACCTGGTTTGTTAAAGTCACATCTCGCACAAGTGGATTCATCGACTATTGCGGAAGGCTGAAAAAGTATAGAAAAAAAACAACAATACAAGTTAAGTTATTTCCTTAAAAGACATTGGCAACAAAAATTAAGTTTGTCTAATATGAAAGAACTCAACTTTTTACAACTTTCCCGTATTTTACTTCGTTTTTGAAATATTTCAATTTGTTTGATATGTAAATGTATGGTCTCTGACGTCAGATTTTCACACATTAAAAATGTCTTATATCTCAGTGATTGCTAAGTTTATAACTTTCATTATCATGAGGAGTTATTATACGCACATTTTCAAGTAAATTTGTGGAAAAATCTTGAAGATGGAACTAATATTTTAATGAGTGAAAATTATCTACCCTGCTCATGATGTCAGAGACCATCTCATTTACATATCAAACAAACTGAAATATTTCAAAAACAAAGTAAAATACGGAAAAGTTATAAAAGGTGTAACTCTATCATTTTACGAGTTCTTTCATATTAGACAAACTTAATTTTTGTTGCCAATGTCCTTTAAAATCCACAGTTAAATACATCGAAAATACAACGTTCCAATCAAAAAACATTTCCCCACCAAATTCTAGCGGTACTTCTTGGCCAGTCCTCTTTTATAAGCGAATTCAGATATCATTACATGCTAAGTGGGTTTAATGGCAATATTTCCAACTATTATAACGTGACTACAAATCGAATACTAAAAAGTTGGTGTACTGCCAAAATAGAGGTGGTCTAGCATTTCGAGCAAAGACCGTTCGAAAGTAACTACTTTAATAATAATAATAATAATAATAATAATAATAATAATAATAATAATAATAGACTTTATTTAAAGAAGGTGAACGATACCAGTTTAGCATAGCTAATCTTACACTGGGCCTTCTAACCGAACTCTAAATAACTAAATTACAAGGTGGTAGGAAAAAATTAGATAAATTATACTAAGAATATAAATCTGAAATGTACAGTATCTGTAAAGTATCTAAAGAATATCTAGATAATTATCTAAAAAGTACCGAACAGCAGATGTTGACTGTTTAATCTCAAGTGGTAAACTGTTATATATATAAGATAGCACCACTATATGGTAAAGTTTTCCTACTAATGCTTAGTTTGGCTGAAGGTATCCATAGATCATTACTTGCTGAACTTCTAGTAACACGATTTGTCACTGAAGATTTTAGCATAAACATATCACTGATATATTTAGGTGTCATGTTGTTTGTGGATTTGTATACCATAATTTGTATACCATAATTTGTATACCATAATTTGTATACCATAACTACTTTCGAAAGTAATTTCACTGTCTGAAGAAGGGCCTTCGCTCGAAACGTTAGACCTCCTACATATTATTTAGGCAGTATTAGCTCCACACTGCCTACGCAGCACAATACATTTACATATTACGTGACTAACTCGACTCAAGTCACTTACTAAAGTAGGATTTGAACTCGCACTTTTTGATATTCGGACCGCTGCTTTACCAAGTGGAGCAATCGAGCCAACGAGGAACAGTATAGGATCAATTGATGAACGAGATAAACGTTCGACGACCAGATCTGATACAGGGGATTATACGAGGGTAATGTGGCGGTCCGTCAGCCGAACATGATATCGTAAACTTCCGAAAATAAGCTATATGTTAAATGAGATATTTGGATTCTCAGAATGTCATTATTTTTCGGAATATGCTTTGTTTTATATTATTAAACAATTATTGGATGAGGCTGAGCATATCAAGAATTATCCAGACCGATGTCAATGTTATCTACCGAAGCCGAAGCGGATAACATTGACAGAAGTCTGGATAACTCTAGATATCATGTGTAAACCGAATCCAATAATCGTTTTATTATAAATTATAAATGTAGAAGACGTTTACGGAGTTTAGGAAGTAAACCATGCAGAGACAATTACGTCACCAACAGACAATTTTTTTGATATTTTGTAGGTGGCAAGACATCAAGAATTGTCTGTACCTTTTTTAGCAAATCACAATCGAGATTGCATTATGAGTATTGTGTAATAATTAAAGTTGTCGGCTGGTCGTGTTTTTTACCTTTACAAATTGCCTAACATTTTTATCGCCGGCACAATTTCCTTCCCGCCCCTGAAAGAGTTATCCGCGTACAGATCACAGCAAACCCAATATTAATACAATTTGTGTTTTCCTTCTACGTACCTGTAACCGATTGGTTAATATGATATTTGGATACATAGCACCAACGTCCAAATGATAAATCATGGGGTTTTCTAATCGAGCAGGAGTGTCTCTCAGAGACGCGAGTTTTTCTTTAATCTCTTCACAAACCTAAAATACACATATTTGTCAGGGAATACACCTTAAAGGACATTGGCAATACAAAAGCAACTTTTGGATCAAAGTACGTAACTTAAATAGCCGGAATATAGTAGTTTGAGGTTGTAAAAATGCTCGTAAAGCGTATTAATTGCACTGTCAAAGTTGCTTCGTGAATCACGAGCCGGTAAATACAGTACAGCTCCGGGCTCTTTCCGGTCCGCCATCTTGTTCAGAAGAGGCTGGGTACGAGTGCGCCCACGATACTTGTTCTGTGCTTGTCAACACGTTCTTTCTGCAAAAACTGGTTTTAAATGGTGAATCTTTGCCATTTCTTGATTAATCATTTGATATGCGATAATAAACTTAGTCACAATATTACCTTTAAGTATCTAAAATGGTTCGTGTTCTGCCGAAATAGCGTGTAAGTAGTCTAATGTTTCGAGCGAAGGATGGCCCTTTCACTCTCTGATGAAGGGCCTTCGCCGCTCATAACGTTAGACAACTTACACACTATTTCAGCAGTACACCAACCTTTTTAGATATTTGATTTGTATTTCTACACTGCCTACGCAGTCTTGTTCGATGTCGGGC
This sequence comes from Chrysogorgia sp. JL179-B06, assembly GCA_035772405.1. Taxonomy (NCBI): domain Eukaryota; kingdom Metazoa; phylum Cnidaria; class Anthozoa; order Scleralcyonacea; family Chrysogorgiidae; genus Chrysogorgia; species Chrysogorgia sp. JL179-B06. Next base: position 2,827,597 of record JAYKKM010000360.1, on the reverse strand, counting down.
TCAACTTCGCGGACTCGAGACTCTGGAACCAGAGTAAGACAGTGGTTGGCTACTTGATCAGTAATTTAGTAGGTATTTAATTATCCTTGGTTAGTGGGCATTTCTGAGCATCTAAAGTTAGGATTTTTTTAACAAATCTTGTCGTGAAAATGTCAATAATACAACAGGTTATTTTTAATGCAAGTTTCTATAGTGCTACTCGGCTTTTGATCAACTCTTTAGACTTTACTTCTGTACTTTTCCGAAGTTCAGAATTATTAGGGCAACAAGGGGAAATGAAAACACTAAAACATTTCTTTAGAATCGATGCGATGGATGAACCAGTTCGGGAATCTTAGACGGAAAGGCTCATTCACACGATCCTATCTCGTACCCAGTCTCTTCTGAACAAGATGGCGGACCGGAAAGAGCCCGGAGCTGTACTGTATTTACCGGCTCGTCCTGAATCATTGTCCGCCATCTTGGATGTATTTTCGTTATGCGTGTGACGTCACAACCGGGTAAAGCGAAATTTTTATCTAGCCATCCTCATGTCTTTATAAGTTTGAAACTTGATTTTTGTGAATGTCTCCTTTCTCAATTGAACCACACTATTTTAAAATTCCGTGGAAACTCGGCTGCCCACAGAGTAGTTTCATCAGGTTTACCCCGGGTGTGACGTCACTAACTTCCCAGTTAATTAGTCAAAGTATTACAACAAGATAGCGGATGACAGGATTGTCTTTGGTTAAAATTAGTGTTGTTGTTTTGTACAAGAGTATAGTTTTGTTTATTTGGATTACCTTCGTAAGCCTGTTTGTTAAACAGAAAGTCAAAAATTTGAAATTGTGATTTATGTTGCCAATGTCCTTTAATATAAAATACATATAATACATATAGTACAATATAGTACAAGAGAAGAAAATAATAAAAAATACACAAGGCAATGGTAGGGTATCCGCAACAGCAGCGCCAATTTCTACGAGCCCATAATTGGTTCCAAGTGACCAGTCCCTTACGAGTTTAAATACGTTGTGATTTTGCTTTCTGTCGAGCGTGCTGTCCTACTTAATTGAATCAAATTATGAGTTAGTTTTCTATTTTTCGGTCAAAAATAAAGCAAAATCACGAAAAAAATTTAGTATTTAGAATTCCGTGACCGTGGTCAGATATCGCAAAAAAAACCCACGCTCAGGCAGCCAATCAAATTGCAGAAATGCCTAAGATTCCGCCCGCTCACGATTAATACAAAAATAAAAAAGGATATTACGTAATCGCGAGAAAATATGAATTTTATGTTCTCAACCTATCCAGTGTCTCCGCCTCCAAAAATCTAGATCCGTCATTGAAGATTAATGTTAGAAAACGTTTCTCTTGGCGGGTTTTTAGTTAGTTTTAAATTCTTCCCACAAGATAAGCGCATGCATGTGTAAACCCATTAAAAAACCGAGGATCGAATAAATAGAATGCGGAATCTAAACCACGTATCAAGGACATACGGTAATCATGTCACCGTTGTCAAAAACATTGAGGTTATAGTGTCTCCTTGAATTAAGACGCTGTCGTTTGTTGCCGTGTTCCACTCGATAACAGGAATGTTCTGTGCGTTTAAAATCGTCGATAAACTCATAAAGGAACACTGATTCCCTCGAGACTCGCCACTAAAACATTCATGACCTTGATGGATACTCCTACAAACAAGTATAGAGACATCCACGTAAACATGTAAACTGATTTCTTGGTGTGAAGAGCCTGCGTTCCTTTTGGTTTCAAAACGAACAAAGGCGAAGGCGAACCCGTCATTTTCCAGCGAAAATCGAGTTCGCGATGACAATACATAGCTCGGCACGGGGGAATGGGCACGAATTCAAGATTAGTGTGCTGCCTTCCCATACGGTCGGCAGGCAGCAACAATCTAATCGCCGTGATGACTGTTCCGGCGAGAGTACGAAGTGATGTCTCATTTATGAAGTTATCTCATTTATCACAATCAGGTTGTTGTACAAAATCAATATATTTATTATATGGTGTGAGAGTATAGACACGGTAATAAAAAAATGTGTAAAAAAATGTAAATATATACAGATATATAACTAGAAACACCCAGATATATAACAAAGCCTTATAAACCGAATGCTCGGTCTGTATGTTCAAGTATTTTTTGCGGTCTCGTTGTCTCATTGTTAAATATAAAATCTAGAATACAATAAAACCAAAATAAAAGATTAGCAAGCTTTCTCTAATCTACAAGTAATGTTTGGCATTTCACTCGATTGAACTAGTACATTAATTTAGTAATCAAGTAAAAAAAAAACAATCAATTTAGTAAGTAATCCAAAGGCAAAGGTGTTGTCGTCTGTATCCAGGGAGCACGTCGACACTCATGTCTTATTTTTCCAGCGACCACAGATTACGTCGACGATGGCATGGCGAAAATTCTCGAATCGGAAAGCATACACTATTGGGTTGATGGCCGAGTTAAAAATGACGATCATAAATTGAATGTCCCTCAAGTAGTGGATCGCGAGACAACTGCATGTCTTGCAAAATTTCAGAGTGTAGATGATCACGCAAGCTGGTAAGTAACACCCGAGGAATGCCGACACGGTCCGAGGTTT